>CM040755.1:15600062-16215062 GCA_022829145.1 Albula goreensis
ATTTCAATGCTGGCTTCAAGTAAGCTTGTCCAATGACTGAATATTATCATTTTTGTGCATGAGTTTAAAATACTTGTACATGTGGAACAGGTGTAGGGATATGGAACCAAAAGAAACAGAATGTGACATTGCTTTTGTGATAATATGATAATTCATTAAATCCACCAGAGACTGGCAAACCAAAATGCATAGAGTTAACATACAGTACCCATGTTCAGGAAATGTAAGAACAGTTTATGGGATGTTTTCTATATGAATGTTAAGTTGTTTCTACTTACTACTCTATAATAAACATCTGCGTTGTAAACAAGGAATTGAAGGACTTGACTATGGTATGTATTATTCCCCTTACTAAGTACAGGTGAAGATATCAAAATGAATTCACACAGGAAAAAACCTATTTTAATTTACTTCTTTTAAACCTAAACCATCTTAAATGCTTTACAGTATTGTACAACATGCATTTCCAGGCACATCTCATCACCCTTGATTTTTTTCTGTGCATAATTTTTTTAATTGCATGTGTAGCTATTTCCTGTTGCACAGAGGGCTTTCAGAGGCCTGCAGGCCAACCACAGCAGCAAGCATGGCTGGGCTGAAAGGAGCCCTCTGTCTGCACCTGGGTGTGGGTGCAGTCCTGGGCTTGGATGGGTGTAGTCTACTGATCACTGTGGAAACTGACATAACTTATGCGCTCTTCATAGTGCAACCTTCCATACCTTAGTAAGCTTGTGGGACTTTTCCTTTAAATCACTCTAAATTATGCCCTGAAATGGAAAATGTCTGGAGCATGGCCTCCTATTTATGGATCTCAACATTAGTATAATTAAATGACATTGTGCTGACATTAACTTTTTGTTTGTTTTTTCTGTTCCTGTACACACCTGATGAGATAAAGAAAAAAATAATAGGTGACCAACATGTTGCTTCCTACTGTCTTACCATCACCCCATGAATGAATACTTCATACCACTTGACATCATTTAAGCACTTAAATCTTTGCTCTGAGAATATGTAGAATATGTTAAATCTGCTCCCCACCCAACCCTGTTTGTGTTGATTCATTATAAAACAGCCCTACAGGAGCGGCTCATGGACCTTTTCTGTCAGAGACCAGAGGTTAACAAGGTCTCACCCCAAAGGCTGAGTATTCAGGGCAGAAAAAGAGCTTCATCAGATAGGAGGGATGCAATTTTTCCATCCAAGGTCAGCAGCTAAATGCTTACGTGTGCAGAGAGAGTGCACAAGAATTCTGGGACTAAAGCAAACTGATGACACCTAAATACATGCCCTGCCCCCCTTCCACCCCCTTGTGAGTTATTCATGAACAGCAACTCTCTGCAAACCAAGCAATGAGCCTGTTTAATCCCACTCATCCGGGCAGACTCTATCAGTGCTCAAGAACATATTGTGACCTAAACATCCTTTTATTGGTGTCAAGCCCATAGTAAAGGAATGCAAGGCTAAAATGTGAGATTATACATATTATCAGTCCAGAGAAATTTAATCATTGTATTGTTACACACACTCTGCAGATTGTAAGCTTATCATAATCAACCCAATTTTCTTACAACTTACATTTCAAAGTGTACAAATACACATGTAACTATTATGCCTATCAGTCTATCTCTCCCCCTCTTTCCAGTCCACAGTAATTTTATGTGTGGATGTGGATGCCACAGGATGTTGGAACCCCATTTGGTTTGCATTGCATATCCATGTTAACAGGTCATAGGACAAACACACAGTCTGAGGGACCGAGTTCCTGTGTTCAAAGCTCAAGGGAAGCAGGTAGATGGGATAGCAGCACTGTCTCTCAGACTCTTTACTGACTCAGGTGCCTAATTTCAAGGTTTCCCACATTCAAAGGTTTACATGTCTTTGAGTATTTGACAATTCAAGCAAATGAAAATATCTCCCTTCCTTCTGGTGAATTAGAAAATCATCACAGTGATCAAATGAATTCAAATTCTGTGTCACATGGGTACTGTTGCACATAAAATAGTGCAAACAGATGTGATCTTGAGTTAAATCAATGTTTGATTTACTGTATCTATCACATTATTCACAAACACCCTTATTGAAAAAAACATTTAAAATGTAATGCTGTGTGGCTGATATGAGTACTTGGTCAAAATTGTGCAGACTTGTCCAACAGTGCATATTGTGGTGATGGCATTGGGAGACTTTGAGAGTGTTAAGTGTAATAATTAAAGTAAAAGCTGGCTTTAGCACTTTGATTAGTACTCTGATCCATTTTAGCACTAAGCCTATCATTGTCAGTGCACCTGTATGCACTTTCTTGATCCTGGAACACTCTTCAGTCTCCTAAATCAAAAAAAAATCTCAATCTTCTACAATTGGACATTGAGGAGGATTATTTAATCAAAGGACCGATGACCGTAACCATACACCCAATACCACCTAACCCAAAATTTTGTCAGCACATAAATTTATAAGGAAAATACTTGCTAATAAATTACTAATTAATCACTGTCACATTCAGTGGTTTAAATATGTATTGGTTTTACTTCACGTCTTGCAATTATCAATACAATGTTTCAAATTGCTTCAGTTTGGTATTATAGTTAATTTACTGTCATTAAATGCCCTGAACTCAAGTTCTTTTCATAAGCCAACGGCACTTATGTATTTACAGTATTACTGATCAGGACGAAATATTCGTAAGCAGACAAATGTTACTACGTAAAACATAAAATGTTTTCGAACATGACAATGCAAGTTACGTCCAATTACATCTTACTGTCGTACGGCTGCATGTGTTCTATTACCAAAATTAAGGTTATTTTTTTCGTTTGAGAAAAATAAGTAAGTAAGATAAGTTGTCCTCTGTGTTGGGTTTTCAGTGAGTAGAAATGGGTTCATGCAGTAAATAATTTTGCAAGCGTGTGGCTTTTTGAAACAGGGATAACCCTGCTGAGTTAGACTTTTTCTAAGCCTTGAGCATTCATCTGAAGCGCGATTTTAATTGATAGCACACCCATAAAGAAATAGATATCAAATTAAGCACTAACTGAATACTGTCTTTGCTTCTATCAGCTGTAAACAGTGTATCAAATTCAATCCATTTGACCCATTACAGGTGGTACAATGCCTGTTCCCTTTGATGTTCGGAAGAAACGCCTTACGTCATGGTACTCAGCTGGCTGGAGGAGTCTTCGCCTCTTCGAAATTTGTGCGCGCTCTCTCCATCTCCCTCCCCTCCTCTCTTTTTTCTTTCCTCCCCTTTCTCCAGTCTTTGACAGCCAAACGACAGCTAAAGGATTCTTTCTGCTCCAAACACGCACGCGGAGCAACGCTCTACCTGGGCCTGCGAGCTGTCAGAGCAGTCAAGGATTTTGAACAGGGGTGAAATCATCTGGCTGCCACCACCATTCCGTTAATATCCACGTCACATCATCCTCTGTCCAGGGCTGAAGAAATCTGTTCTGTACAGGGGAAACTCACGAATATCACTTAAAAACAAGAGGGCACCTGAAAGATTCGATCATTCAAGAAAACGAAGCATTTTGCCGGGTTTAAAGTGGAACTTGGATTTCTCCGAAAGTAGGTCTACTGCACAGCTGAAGGTAAAAATTACAATTTGGTAGACATTTACCTGTTTGTTTAATTTTTGTCATGCCCACTGGCACTTTTTTTTTATCCAAAAAAGTTAAATAGTGCTCTGTACATAGCGGATGCTACTTAAAAGCTATTGAGTTCCTTACTTTAAGGTAGTACATATATTATATACATAAGAGAAAGTGTTAATGAAATGTAAATGAGTAAATAATTATGAATGAGGAACACATCTTTAAGAATGAATATCCTTACCTGTGTAAGGATATGAAGTGCATTGAAATTGGTATGGACAGGTTTTAGTGATGCTGATTAACTGAGTGATGCAGGTATGTGCTGAAAAATAGCACAATCTAAAGTGAGGTGTGTCCCCCAGCAATATCAACTGATATATTTACCTGTGCATGGTGACACATATTACTTTTTTCATTTTAATGTTTAACTCTGTTCAGTACACACAAACCTTACTACAATGTTTTAAATCTTATTTCAAGTAACATATAAATGTGTGTATTAGTCTTGCATGTCCTTAGATATTTAAGTAATTTATTTTCATCATATTGATGCAATACTGAAAATGTCATCATTCAGGAAAAAAAACAGATATTAAACACAAAACACAAACCCCAAATGGAATTCATGCCAGTGTATTGTATTTTAATTTATATGAATGGATGGGAAACACAGGGCAGTGTCAGGATTCCTGTTTGAATAGGGGGTGTATAAAATAGATGTAAAATAATTTAAAGCAAGATTAGAAAAAAAAGAACCAAAGATGACTTCAGGCATAATTCTTACTATGTATTGTTTTTGTTTTTCTGCATGTAGTGTACATCACTTGACTGCCTTGTTATACCTCAGGAAAGCATTAGGCTTCTCACTGCATCCATAATTACATTATCATTTATTGAATAAGTTCCTCTTATACCTCTTATACAAAAATTCTCTAAAGGGTCTAAGTTGGTGTTGGCTATAACGCATCAAATGCAGCCTATCCACTTTCACTTTGCTGAAAGTCATCCCCAAACCAGGAAAACAATGAGAAATGACAATGTTTTAATGTCACACACCGGACAATCCATATAAATATACCAAATAACATGTTTCAAGCAGTATTTATTTTAGGCTGGGATATATTATGCAACTTTGTTTTTTTTCTTTATACAAAGTCTGAATATTTTCACATAGAGGCAGGATGAAATCTCAAAGTCTAGGGAACTATTCAGTGGTGGTTATTGAAATCATAAAAATCTCTGATAAGTTATAGATTAGGAGGAAGAGTACAATGGCGTAAGTCATTTCACAATGCTACTCAAAGTGGCATCCACACCTAATAGATAAGTATTTGTGTATACAGAAAAAATAATTGCTTGTTTCTCATGCTGTAGAAACATGTTCTGGAAAATAATTATGTTAACAGTGTTTATTAAATATTTAAATTAATAGCAGGAATAGCAGTAGTATTAATAGTACTTGAAATACTAGAATTGGGAGAAATGAAAGTTGCTGTAATGTGCATTTGTGTATTTTATTCTTGAGTGATGTGATATATGATCAAATAAATACCAGGTTGTGAAACTTCACAATTTAATACTGATCAGTTTCTTGCATTGTACATGTTATATTGATCGAATTGTGTAGGGGTATAGTGGCATCCTAAAATAAGAGTGTCTTTTTCACTTGATATGTGATATATAGTCTTGAGTGAAATATCTTGACATGAAATTTTACAGAATATTCTATTATGCCAATAAATTGAATTATAGATATACCTTATACCTTTTGAATGCCATGGGCCCCAAAAATTGACCATATTTTCCTCAAACCGTCACCTGAATGTGGACAGTGTTCAACTGCCATAGGTCTCCAATGGAAGGGTATGGGCCTCCCCTGGAATACACTGTACTATTTATATTGGCTTTAATGTAGTTAGAGTTCCTATAATTCAGACTTCAGTGGAAACAGACAAGTTCTTATTGGTCTGTGTACCTCAACGGGAATAGAGCCTACCACACCAGCTAAATGGAAATACTGTAGGGCCCTCCTCCAACACTGCCTTCGTATAATGCACTGACCAATGAATAGGAACATTTTTTGAGGAAGCTCTTTAAATCTTAAACAGAATTCATTGCCAGGCATGTACTTACTGTACCTGACCAGAGCAATTATATCACACATACTACTGTAATGAATGCCTATTACGCATTGCCCTTATTATCCCACTGTTAAGCTTAACACCTTGGGCCAAGAACAATAAATTCATATTTGATTAGTAGTGATTAAATAGTGTAGGGTGTTTTTTTTTTACTTTAGATCAAGCATGCAACACATTCAAAAGGGGAAAAAATGGCTCACTAAAATTTAGATTTGACATGGAATCTTGATGGGTGGGTTTGTGAATGGAATTTCACTACCCCGTGCTGTATAACAAAATCAGCCCCATTCACACTACTACTGCTTACAGAGTCTCTGCCAAAAATCTACACTGCATGCTACCCACTTCCCACTTCTGGCCCAAGCACGTTAGAGGTTATTATGGGACAGGGAAGATATTCCTCAAACCAGTTGTACAAAACAGTTTTGAGCTAGAGTGAATGTTGCATGAGCCAGGAAGTTATCCAGGAAACTTTATTTTTGAGCCTTTTAAATTACAATACTGACAAGACAGTTTAGTTCCTGTTTGTTTGTTTATTTTCTAACAAAACCTTTCTCTTCTGAGACAAGAATAGTTTGAAACTCAGAGCATCTGCATTGTTTTTATTCTGTCTTTATAGTTTTTTTCACATGCCCCAGTAATAATGTACTGCAGTTTGAATATGTACTTAATCTTTCTATCAGCTCCACACTGTAAGCCATATGTCACAGAAAATATGTGAATGTCAAATTGTAAAAACAATCATGTACACAAAGTCATGTAAATGTACAGCTATTCTGTTTAATTTTAAACTTCTCTTCTCCAGTTTTGGGTGTGTTACCAGGCCCCTTGGAGCCAGGTGATATATCAGAGGCCAAAACTATGGCCTGTTTGCTCTTCTGCCCAAACTGAGGTTGTCTTTAGTGTCCAAGTTCTGACAGATGTGCAAATATTGAACCTGCATTAACCAAGAGAGAGGGCAGAACTCTGAGAATACTGCACTGCACATCGAAGGGATCCCTTCCCATTTGTGTAACTGTGAACATAAGCATGTTTAGACCCTTTTCAAGCAAAGCCAAAGTCTCTCAGTAGCAGTCACTCCATCCATATAGAGTGTTTATCTGTGTTTAGTACACCACCAAACACTGCGCCATAGGTCACAGCACAGAGACGACCCCGGAGTATTCATGTATTAACTAAAGACCAAATTAATTATGCTGTAATAATTGTAAAATGAGGAACACTCTAACTTCGCTCATTAATTTCTCTTAAATAATTAAAGGTAAAATGGACTGTGAAAATGTCCATTCAGTGGGTTTCCTCCTTGATTCATTAAAGGACCACATAAGTTCATATGACCTACCACGCTGAAGAGAGATTATCTTACTGTCAAGAGTATTATCTTGGCTAGCAAAGGTTCTCTTCTCCGAGCATTTTATAAGCCTAGTTGTAGCAGAACCTTGATCTTGGTCAAGTCTTATTCCGTTTTTAATCACCACAAGGTGGCACCTGATGTCTCAGTCCCCCTTGCCAACAAAGGAAGCGTTCAGGGTCTGCTGTGGGCAGCTCTCTGGAAAGCAGCCGCTCTCACACTGTCCCATGAGGAACAGGCAGGAGCTGCAGTTTTTATTTAAAGGGGAGGACTGTTACTCAAAAATAACTAAATCAAGCTCCAACGCAATAACGGAAACCTTAAAGTTTACTTAAAGAAAAAAACCTCCGTCTGAGTGGCTCCTTGTTACTGGTGGAGAACAAGCAGTTTATGTGTGAAAGAGTGTGTGGGTATGTGTGTTCATCTCTCAAGCTCTCACTTGCCCCTCACCTCCCCTCCCTTACAAATGCAGTGAACACTGCAGTGTTTTGCATCAAGTGGCTATTTGTTACAGCAATGAAAAGATGAGCAGCACAGCCAGTAAACAACCTGTTCTTTGCAATGCCATGCTCTCTGGTGGTGTAACACCAGTTAGAAAGCTAATGAGGGATCAGGTTCTCTACTTCCAAATATCAGAACACACAGTGTTCTTTTTTGCTGTGTCAGCAAACACACACCTCTTCAGAAAAACAAATTTACTAGTTTTTCTATATAGACACACAGATCATGTTATTAAAATGTGGATGTTATGTTTTATACAAAAGAAAACAGCCTCATAGCAAAGATTTTGAAACACATATCTATGTTGTGAAACTTTTATAGTCAACTGGATTTTTACAATTCAGTGAATAAAGTTTCTATCAACTGTGAATTAACAGCAGTGCACAGACTCGTGTTAAGCAGCATAAATAGTATTCATAGTTCCTTTTACCAATGCAGTCTTTCCATTATAGATTTTCCTTTTTTCTCTTGCATATTATTGTGCATTGAGTTTTGCTCCCTGGAATATCCTAGGTGCAATTCCAGGTCCGTGTAAGTTTTTCTATAAAGAATCATTAGGAAGGTGTGCTGAGCAACTTTCTGCAGGTGAAGTCTCCTATATCCATCACCTCAGCAATCAGATCCTCATAGCAGCAAACGCCAGATGAAACGTATGCATAAATGCAGTTGAGTCATGCATTAACATAAATACTTCATCTGATTTACCTGTTCTATGATTTAATTGGTTTACACTTAATTCAGCTACATTGTGAATTGTAGAAGTGACCATTTAAACCGGTTTAGTGTGTGATTTAAAATTTTGGACTGTACAGTTGTATATATAGTTGGCTTCAGTAATTAATAAAGTATGCCATCTATACTTGTAGATTGAGAAAGCCTGGCTTAACATAAAGGCTGTATTTATTTGACTGAGGTGTTAGGGCCAGACTTTGGAATAATCGCCCATTGCTTTCCACATAATGCATAACCTAAGTGTTTTTATGTTAAGTTAAAGGTTGTGCTCCTGAGGGATTTGGCAAAGTCTTGTAAAAGTAAAAACCCCTAAAGCCATTCAGTCAGCAGTCCCATGCTGGCATACAGCTATGCCCATATAGATTTTAATCTAAAGCTATTTATTTAGAATTTCAATGGAGCCCTTTGTGCTTACTTCTACTCTACTTCTAACAGTAGTTTCCAACCACCAATATCTCTCCAGATCAAATGGGTGCAATAAATAAACCAGGAAGGAGGTGCAGAGTTAATTCAATAACATTATTTATCATCGTGCACATACTGTGGTTTAACCAAACTGTAACAGAAAAACTTCTGTTTGGTCAATGATGTTACTCATATATAATAAAATATATATTAATATGACTCTGCATATTGCTTACCGCAATACTTACTTGACATTTTGTTTGTCAAGGAGTCTTATTTACATTTTTGCTATTTTACAATTTTCAGTGTATTTGTTGTTAATAGGTTTATGGCCCTTGAAATTCTGACTATTTGGTTAATTTATGCAATTTCTCATTAATGATGGCATGGCAGTGGGACATGGGAGTCAAAGAAATGTGACGTAAGTCAGGTAGCATAACATCCCATTCTGATGTTCGCTAAAGTCATAAGAGGCTTTGACTGGTCTCATCAGCCATATTCTCTAAGCACATTAAGGCACCTTTCATTCTGGTGGAGTAGAATCTATTTCAACCTCAGTAAATATATGAATGAAAAGGTCTGTTTCTGGAAGTGTGGGGATAGAGAGGGAGTAAAATGTTTCTATTTTTATATAGCTGGGGAAACATAATTGCAAACTTTGGGTGTTTAATATAATTTGTTGCACTTTTTTTGGAAAGTTCTATTTTTGTTGTGTGAACTCACCTGTTTAACTTTCCCTTATTAATGTGTGTGTGTGTGTGTGTGTGTGTGTGTGTGTGTGTGTGTGTGTGTGTGTGTGTGTGTGTGTGTGTGTGTGTGTGTGTGTGTGTGTGTGTGTGTGTGTGTGTGTGTGTGTGTGTGTGTATGTGTGTCCTAGTAGTAAAGCTTTTTAGATGAACAATTTTCCAGAGGCAGTCTGAAGCCTAATTCCAACATATAAGATTCTAACTTCAATGGACAGCCTGTATGGCACATGGAAAAACATAATATGCAGCTATTTGGTTAATGCTTCCATATATCACAATGTCAAGTGTTGCTGTTACTTGCATTGCCTAAAGTTCCTAAATGTTTTTTTCCTGTTTATTTACAGGTAAATTGTGAACATGTTAATACTACTGTGTATGTGTCTGCGCATTATTGCCGCAACAATGTCCTTTGAAGACCCATCTGGTACAGGTAGGTTATTTCCTGGTCACTGATGTTCTCCAAATATTTCATGTTTGTTCACTTTGGCAGTAGAGAGCTCAACCACAAATATAAAGATAGTTAAGTGTTCATCTCCTTATCTTTTGCCTGTGCTTAACAGATCTTGAGAGCACTCTCAGCGTCAGCATCCCCACAGAGCACCCACTGCATCCCCTGTTGGGTGGGAAGCTGGTTGTGCCCTGCTACTTCCTGGACCACACTGTCCATGACCCTGGTGCTCCAACGATTGCTCCACTTTCCCACCGTATTAAATGGAGCCACATCACCAAGGACAAGGTCTCGGTCATCATGGTGGCCACAGAGGGCAAAGTAAAGGTTGAGTCTGAATACTTAGACAGAGTTACCTTGGTCAATTACCCCTTGGTGCCAACAGACGTGAGCATGGAGATAACAGAGCTACGATCCAATGACACTGGCACCTATCGCTGTGAGGTCATGCATGGCATTGAGGACAGTTTTGACACCGTTGAGATCCAGGTTCAAGGTAAGGTCAGAGTACTGTTTCTTAAAAATACTCACTCCTGTTTGCCACATTCAACAACAAATTATCTTACAGAGTCAGCTTTTTATAGAAGAGATTCATTTCTCTGTTCACCTAGGTTAAACCAAACATAACATGGTTATGTCTTCTCAGCTCAGTACTGTGGTGTGATATGGATGCCAACAGTTGAGGGAGCATAAAATTATTTTGCACCCAAAATAACTTTGTTCATTTGTATCGCTGTAAATTTGCATTCTGCTTACAGTAAATTAATTTTCCTCGAACACCTGGGACGCCCAGGCACAAGTACTTGGAAGTTAGTAATAACAATTTATGGAATTACGTGTGCTCAAATGTAATTGCTCATCCTATTTGATCAATTCAATCATTCCTGATTCTCTGCAATGTAATGCGCTGAGTAAATGGAATAGTGGTACTGTAGTTGAGTAACAAGCAGCATAGTAGCTACATGGTGGATCTGAAGATGGATCCATTTTAGTCAACTGACGAAACAGTACTTTTTGATATTCAAATTGTATTTTGATGTTAACTACACTGATAAGAATAGAATAGAAAACAATACAATAACTTCATTTATTTTTCCCTTTGGAAACATAAAGTGAACATGAAGAGGGAAGATGGATATTAACATGGAGAGGACGATAAATGAATATACACAAAGGAATCAACTGGGATTGATACTAAAGATTTCTTTTTCTCCTTTCAGGTATTGTGTTCCATTACCGTGCCATCTCTACCCGCTACACGCTGACGTTTGAGAAAGCCAAGGCCGCCTGTATTCAGAACAGTGCAGTGATTGCTACTCCGGCACAGCTCCAGGCTGCCTATGATGACGGCTACCACCAGTGTGATGCAGGCTGGCTGGCTGACCAGACAGTCAGGTAGTTACACCTGCAAGTGACTGAATTTGTTCATCTAAACTTGATACTCTTTGAAATCTTTGTAGGCATAAATGTAGAGTTCCCTATGTATGGAGGTTTATAAAAAGCCATACACAAGTCTATGTAAGATATGAGATGTTCATAAATGAATTGGTTTTAAAAACCTAGTCAGTGCAATGAAAATGCACACCTCTTCTATTTAGCTTGCCTAACAAAATGTAGAAATTAGACAGAACCCAGTGTAATCAAACCCCTTGCTTCCATTTCACAAAGCTTCTTTCTTCCCCTCTTTTTTCATCCATCTCGCTGAAAAAACATTCACTTCTCTCTGATCTCCCCTTGGTCTGTTTTTCATTATCCCAGTCAAGAATTCTAATAGAAACAGGACTTTTCAAGTTCCACAAAATATTAGTGGAAGTACAGAAAATGGTCTGTTTAGCTCCCTGTCTGAAATGAACTTATGTTCTCTCATTGAAGTTTGACCATAGCTACGAGTGAGGCCATACAATAAAAAGATTTAAATGAATAGTGTTGACTATGGAGTAATGCTTGTGTTCCATTCGTCAAAGGTATCCCATTCATGATCCACGAGAGGGTTGCTATGGTGACAAGGATGAATTCCCTGGTGTGAGAACCTATGGAGTGAGAGATGTCAACGAGACCTACGATGTGTATTGTTTTGCTGAAAAAATGGCAGGTACTGTACATAATATGTCTTATTATACTCCAAACAATAGCACAAATACTGAAGCACCACAAATGTGTGACTCTTTAACGGTATGTTTTATTCAACACACAGGCAGGGTTTTCTACTCCATGTCCCCGGACAAGTTCACTTTTGCAGAAGCAGAGCAGCAGTGCATTAAGCTTGGGGCCCAACTGGCTACAACAGGGCAGCTGTACTTGGCCTGGAAGGCAGGCATGGACGTGTGCAATGCAGGCTGGCTGGCGGACCGCAGTGTTCGCTACCCCATCAACATTGCCCGGCCCCAGTGCGGAGGTGGCCTTTTGGGAGTCCGCACTGTGTATCTTTTCCCAAACCAGACGGGCTACCCACACCCTGACTCCCACTATGATGCAATCTGCTATCAAGGTAAATGAGCCATCTGTTTACTAGCAATGCTCTACTGGCAAAATGTCACAAACTCACACATCTGATTAGAGCACTTAAGTTCCATGCAACAATTAGTTTGTATTAATTTAATTCATTTTTGAGGTTGTGTATAATCTTGTTTTGCATTGATTCAGTCTCAAAAGGAATGTAGTATGTCATGAAATTATAAACCAAAAATAGGCCAATACTCAAAAATATTTTCATTTTTTTGTGCGACGGTTTTAAAATTGTGTATTCTGGCTGCAGCACCGAAATAGCATTTACATAAGATATTGAAAGATCACTCCAGTTTTTACTTGCCAAATAAACTACATAGCTTATATGTATTGGTCTTTCAGCTCACTGTATAAAAAAACTATTTTAGCACACGTTCTAAGGTTGCATTTGCTTTGTAATCGGAATTGTAAGTCTTGTGTAGTTTGGAATACACAATTAAGAATAAAGCTGAATCAGTAGATCCTACCAAATATCCTTCAATCTCCTAATATTGCTGTTTTTGCAGATGATGGAGAGGAAGGCTCTGCTTCGCCCACACCAGTTCCAGGCCTCCAGACAACAACCCCAGAGTTGGTGGTGAGTGTGGCCACCTTCACCGAAGGCCCTGAGGTCATCCTCAGGAAGGTCACTACAGAGAGCGAAGCATTAGGAGAGGTGGTGACACAGGAGCCAATGAATGTCACAGTCATGGAACTTCCCCTATCTCCACCTCCTAACTTCACAGAGGAGGTCATCATCAGCATAACTGCCCCGTCCGTGGAGGCAGAGATTCCCGGCAAGAACGACACAGAAACCACAATGTCTCCCACAGGTCAGTGTCAGTGCAGCCATTTTCTTTTCAATATTTGGGAGAAAAAGTGTTTGCAGAGAGTATGGAAAGTTTGTTTCATATCTCCAGGCAAATACTTTACCTGAGGATAATGTCTGCCTCTTTATGTTTAAAAATGATTTATGTTTAAAATTAATTTAAAGTTACAGCTGGATATTCATATGAAATGATCATTGCAAACATTCACATCTCTTTGCATTGATCTTGTGAAGGAAAAGAATGGTTTTATTACTGTAATTGGACCCTCTGTAGCAAAGACTTAAGCTCAGTGATGACATCTTGTTCCTCAACTCCATTCTTTGTACTGTCTTATGCTCTCCGAATAGGTGTTGTCTTTCACTACCGCATCAGCTCCAGCCGCTATGCCCTCACTTTCGTGGAGGCACAGCGGGCCTGTCAGAGCATCGGTGCTGTCATTGCTAGTGCCAAGCAGCTCCAAGCTGCTTATGAGGCAGGCTTCCACCAGTGTGATGCCGGCTGGCTTCTTGACCAGACTGTTCGGTATGAACTCCTGTCATTTGCACTACTTTTTCTGTGCCATGTCTAACATAGTTATTATACATATATACATTTAGAGTTTCAATTCCTAATTGTGAAGAAAAACTGTAAAACAAACAATTTTATAATGTCTTTCTATTAAAGGTACCCAATTGTGTCTCCACGAGACAAATGCTCTGGGGACTTGGAGCAGTTTCCTGGTGTGAGAAGCTATGGGCTGCGCCCAGCAGACGAACGATACGATGTGTACTGCTACATAGACAAATTGTGGGGTATGAGGAATTAAAACATTTGTTTTGGCATTTGAAGCACACACTAAGCACATAGCCTTTTTCAAAGAACAATTACAGGTATAACTCAAAAACTTAGTGAAGTCAATTGTGTTAGTGAAGGAATGGTTCAAGAGACCCTGTGTGTTCTATGTTTTTATGTTTTTAGGCGAACTTTTCCATGTCTCTTCAACTGAGGGTTTTACATATGACGAGGCCGTTTCCTACTGTCAGGGACAAAACGCCACTCTGGCAACTACTGGGGAACTATATGCGGCCTGGAAGCAGGGATTTGACAAGTGCCGCGCAGGCTGGCTAATTGACCAGAGTGTCAGATACCCCATCAACAACCCCCGTCAACAGTGTGGTGGGGGAAAAGCTGGAGTGCATACTGTTTATAGCTTCCCAAACCAAACTGGTTACCCTGATCCACGCTCCAAATACGATGCCTACTGCTTCAGGGGTAAATATTAATCTTATCAGGCATTGGGCTGACTGGCACAAGTGAAGTAAGCCAAATGTATTTCTATTTGGAGCCAGAGAAAAATAAGCTTCCACTCTGTTTTCTACAGCTGACAAGCTGGTGCTAGAGGAGGTGTTGGAAAACATGACATCCATACCTGAACTGCTGAGACCTGGTAAACTACGTACTAATATTGACTGAACTCAGAATTTCTTTCCTCTTGCTGTTTTTACTTTCCATTTACTTTTTAATGGAACAGGACACATGAAGAAATGTTCTCTTCTTCAGACTATCTGTGTTATAGAGAACTATAAATGCTGATTATTCATTTTTGTTTATCTGTCTCTCTTTCTCTGTCCTCAGTGAGTCCCTCAATTGCACCTCCTATCACTGTGGATGTTTCAGGCTCAGGTTCTGCTGAGCCAGACTCTTCTGCCAGTGGCTTACCTGGTGTTTTCTCTGGGAGTGGAAGTGCAGAGCTGCCCAGTGGGGAATCTGGTGAAGGATCTGGTATCAATGTGTCCTTTCATGAACGTACAATGATTCCATCAGGAGACGGGTCAGCATCTGGAACACCAGAGGAGGCCGGAGAGGGAAGTGCCGGGATCATCACCTTTCCATCAGGGATGGGATCAGGGGAATTTAGTGGATTCTCCTCAGGCATTAGTGGGGATCTGTCTGGATCAGGCAGTGCTTCTGGGCTCAGCTCCGAGGAGAGTGGCTCTGGAGTAAGCGGTGACGTGTCTGGGGTGGGGTCAGGCTTCAGTGGGGAATTCCTTGGATCTGGTGGGCTTCCATCTGGATTCGATCTTTCAGGAGACATCAGTGGCATATCGACGGGCATTTCAGGCAGTGGGGATTCTGTGATTATTCAGGTGGATGATGACTTGATAGAAGTGTCCACTTCATTTCTTCCAACAGAGCAGGAACTTGGCCGTGTGCATCCTGAGTTCAGTGGTTCGGGGGACTTTTCAGGGTCTGGGATGAGTGGATTGCCCAGCGGTGACATTAGCTCTGCACTGGGGAGTGGGTCTGCATTCCCTGATGTGACCTTTGTGGACCCTGACTTCATTGATCTGACAAAGAGACCTAAAGGGGAGCAGGAAGCTAGATTTGAATCTGGTGATGGAAGTGGATTTCACTCCGGATATCCCTCTGGGGTATCTGGACTTTTGCCTGAGGATCTTTCAGGTGGTTCTGCAAGTGGGGACATAACTTTTCTGACAGAAGAGGGGATGATTGAAGTCTCCATAAGGCCAACAGAGAGCAGGGAGCTGGGCAAGGGACCAGTGGAAATCAGTGGAGAGGGCAGTGGGCTAGAGTTCCATTCTGGTCATGAGAATCAGCTTGGATCCCCAATTGGGGTCACCTCAGGAGTTCACCCCAGTGATGTGGCTCTCATAGTCTTAACCTCTGGATCAGAAGATCAGGAACTCACAGCTAGGACAGAAGGGCCAGAGGAGGCCCTCTCTGAACTGGTAGAGTCCACTGAATTTTACATTACTGCAACTGCTACAATGCCCGTTGCTGTCACCACTGCACCTACCATCTCTCTGCAGACACCAGCTGTGATGGAGGAGCCTCTGTCAGTGGATGGTATGTCAATCAAAAGGATCCTACAACCTTAACATTTCAATTGCTCCTTATTGGCACAATAGCTACAGATGTTCACCTTATACAACCTTGAATCCTCAGCTTCACCGAACCCATGTGATCCAAACCCATGTGGTGCGGGCTTGTGTACAGTTCAAGATGGAATTGGTTTGTGTCATTGCCCACCCGGTATGAGTGGAGAAGAATGTCAGCAAGGTAAGTAAATATACTGTGTCATTATTCATAAATAAAGAAAATGGTGCACCAGTAGCAAAGACAGTTATTTTCGCAAAGCATTTCAATAGGTATAAACATTAAAGGCATGAAAGGCATGCCTGTCATTCAACATTTTAGGAAACAAGTGCACAGAAGATTCAGTTTTGCCTCCTGATGTTGAATACTTAAATGATTTGACACTTTCAAGATTTAAAGTCCTCTGTAACAGTATTCCCAATTACCATTGTTGATTTTCAAGATCCATCCATTGTTGGTTTTTAAATCTTTTTAAAATGAAATAGATTTCAGACTCAACCTTATTTTTTGCAACTTGTTTCACAATATCATCTAAATAAATTAGTTGTCATGTGGATATGAAATATTGCTGCTGAGTAATTTGGCAAATGTTTCAGGACATCTTACAAGCAGGTAAGTTAATGTCAGTTTTATTCTGCATATGGTCAAATCCACAAACATGTGATTTATATGAGTATTGATCTTAACGTATGTTAATAGTTTATATTTTTATTTTGTTAAAACATGTGTAACTTTACATGCATCTTTATATTTTCTTTTTTGTATCTTTAATCTGGTTTGCCTGTCCCTGGTCCCTGGTGTTTGGATCTGTTCCTTGTGCTCTCTGTGGATTGCAGGTGTTTGGCATGTCTCCATGGATAAAATAAAAAATGTTTCCAGACAGCAAGCTCTCCTTGTAACCTACTTTTTGGTTACTATCCTGCTATGTTGTTTCTGTCCAGCAGTGCCTTCATTCCTGTAAGCCTAACCCCACACCCTGTTATTAAACCTCCTGCATGCTTGATAACATTTGGGATCTCCTCATTTTCTTCAGCATTTTTTTTTATAAATGTGTAAAATGCTGCAAAACATTGTTGATCCTTACAATGGCCACTTAAAACCAGATAGACAATTAAAAAACAAAATGTGCACACACATGCTATTACATTTACCAATTTTCCCACATTAAAATAAATCTATTAAAACTGACTGTCTTTTTTAAATGAATAGATTGTAACACTGTCAAAACATTTATTGAAAACTATGCCTTGTTCTATTTAACTGTAAGTATATGTTCATTATATGTTCATGCACACTCAGGACACTGTAAGGATAACAAAGTTGCAGCACCTCAGATGGTCTGATTCCAGTTGTGGTATTGCCCTCCCCCAGCCTTGTCTGGTTCTGGCATCACCCACCCTGGGGACTGTCCCCCAGGCAGGAATCATAACAGCAGACCTTTTTTGCAGAGGTTGATGTGTGCCACTCGAACCCCTGCACCAATGGAGCAACCTGCGTAGATGGCGCGGACTCTTACAAATGCTTATGCCTGCCCAGCTACGGAGGGGAACGCTGTCAGATCGGTATGAGGTTGGCTTCAGCTAATTGTACTAACAGCCTCTGAAAACAAAAAATTGGAGCAAATCAGCAAGCAATACAAGCACTTTCACCGTCGGTCGGTATATCAGTGTGGTGCAGTTGCTTGGTGTTGGGTGTTCCGTTTTTGGCCTCAGGCAAATTTTTTGCACTTCCCCCCCCAGCTCCCAGAGGTCAATTTTTCTCGCTGTTCTCCTCCAGGTGTGCTGGATAGGTTTGTTGTCATTTTGTATAATTGTGTGTCATTATGGTGTGGTGAAGGGATGAATGGCACCCTTGAATCTTACAGGAAATAAACAGTGGCCAAAAGCGATAAGTCATGCCTGTAAGTAAAGCAGATATGTTGGGAAGTATTATTCCAGTTGAGACGAACAGTTCTCTGTAAAAAAAAAAAACAGAAAAAGAAAAAACCGTTTATTTCCTAAAAGCGAAACTTGTTGGTAAGAAGTTTGTAAAAAATGTGTTGGTTCAATTTCAGTGGCAATGAAAAGAATCTCATTGTGGTCTTGTCATTTGTGTCTGGGAGGTGCTCTCTCAGCCAAATGATGACTGCAGCTATGGGCTCAGTTGCACAGATAAACGCTGTGCCTATCTTGATGTACAGTGTATTCTGTTGTTACTAACTGAATGTTATGCTCAGCTCTAGAACTGTTGTATGATGGGTTTGTTTTGCAATTAACAAGACAGCAGATGCTATTTCATCCACAGAGAAACCAGTGGAAACATGATGCTTCCATGCCACCAACAGATTTATTGAAATTCTATACAAACAGAATTGTCAGGAATTTAGCTGATCCAGCATGTTTCCCTTCTTACAGTGGCCTTATACCGATACAAGAATTTGTTGCAGCTAAATCCATATGAGGAGGGCTAACATGCATCCAGCTTATATTGTTCAGGTTGCTGGGTGTTTAGGAGCATTGATGAATATTTTGAGGCCTTGGTAGCTGTACCTTTCGTCAAGTTTTTACTTATGTTTATATGTGATTGTGTGTGGGTGTGTGTCTATGGTATGCATAATCTCATGGGTACCCATTTTTGATTATTTGTATTTTATCAGTTTGAAAGGTATGTTGACTCTTGTTTGAATGTCATTCAGTATGTGACGCAAAAGGAAAAATGATGGACTCCCTCATAGCCACAGATGGAATTATATGTTGTCAAATGTCTGTTCCCATGTTGTCCCAAATCTCAGCCCTCTACTCTGACAGACTGAGGGACTCATTTTCAGCTCCTGCTGTTCCTACAGATGTGCAGAGCTGTGAGGAAGGATGGATCAAGTTTCAGGGTAGCTGCTACCTGCACTTCTCAGAGCGCGAGACTTGGCTTGATGCTGAGCAGCGCTGCCGAGACCTGAACTCCCACCTGGTCAGCATTGTCACACCAGAAGAGCAGGACTTTGTCAACTGTGAGTGGTCTCAGTCTCTGTCCTCATAGCCAGCAGTCAGACTGTCTTGCCTTAGCTGTGTTTGTCCTTATTACTCCCCTTTACCTTCAGCCAATGCTCAGGACTACCAGTGGATTGGGCTCAATGACAAGACAGTGGAGAATGACTTCCGCTGGACAGACGGAACCCCCTTGGTGAGTACCCTTCAGATCAAAGAGGCACCCTATCATGCAAATTATGGGAGATGAAGTGATTCGTTACACAGAACAGCATCACAGCACTCCTGAGACTTAGAGCCTTCTAGGATGATGAGTTAATCCCATACACTATCATCATTGGCTTAATGCCTTTTGGATTTTTTCCAGGAGACAGGCACAAGGCTGTTTTGTTGACTCACTCTGTGATTTCTTTTTAATTAATACCTTTGGACTCAATGGCTTCTCCCCCTTCCTTTTTCAGTTCCCATGAGTCAGACATACTTTCTGCATCCTCTGTGATCGTTACTACCAACAGGTGGCAGCTGAGATAGTGAAGTTCTTTGTGGCCATTCATTTAATTCAATTAAGTAAATCTTTGTAAGCAATTGTTTCTTATCCATGCATTCTTTGGCATGATTCTTTCAGCAATACGAGAACTGGAGACCAAATCAGCCCGACAATTACTTTAACTCTGGAGAGGATTGTGTGGTGATGATCTGGCATGAGAATGGCCAATGGAATGATGTTCCCTGCAACTATCATTTGCCCTTCACCTGCAAGACCGGGCCTGGTGAGTAGAGGAATTGGGGTAGATTAACCTTTGTTACAAATGAGTCAGAGCAGATGATATCCCAGTTGTTGTAGTTTCTCCTCAGTAATGTTATTGTTGTTCTTCAGTCTTTCAGTTTTCATACCCCTCTTCACCCCTCTTTCCCCCAACCAGTTTTATGTGGCCCCCCTCCTGAAGTGGAAAACGCCAGAATGTTTGGGAATAGGAGAGACCGCTACCAAGTGAACTCCATTATCCGCTACCAGTGTAACGCTGGCTTCACACAGCGCCACATTCCAGTGATCCGGTGTATGGCAGATGGACAGTGGGAAAGGCCGAGGGTGGAGTGTATAGGCCGTGAGTGCATTCTTTCCCAATAACATTCACACACCAAATCACACCTGACAATAACAACAATCATAATTTTTTAGTATTACATTCACAGGCAGGCAATACTGAAAATAAAACACAATCAATCCCTGTCAGGCCCTCAGTGTTTCAGCTTGTTGTAAGAGCAAGAATACAGACACACACACAATTGGTTCCTGCATTTGATTCAAGGATCTGTAGTATTCATGTCTTCAAAAGAGAATTATTCTGAATGATGCAAATGATCTATACCTCTTCTTTTTCAGCTGCTACAACCAGCCACAGTCTACAGAAAAGATCCATCAAAAGACGATCAAAAACAGCCAGCAGCAGATCTTGGGGAAAACTCCGTTAAACCATAAAAAAGGGATTCGAAAGAGATTTTAAAAGATAATTATTTTAAAAGAACATTTATATCCAAAAAGTCATTTTCCATCTAAAAAGAGATTATAAAGTAAAATTGCCCACCCTGTATATATACAAACACCAAAGCAAGTTAGAAGTAATTGTGTAGTCCATCTGGCTGATGTATTGGTTTCGGAGTGTCACTCTGTGCCTTGCTTTAGGGGGATAAAACAAGTGAAGATTTTATTTTGTTGTTGTTGTTCTTGTGCCAGACACACTGAAATTGTTTGAATTATTATATTATTTTCTTTATTATAATTTGGATTTTGTTTTGAGGACAGTAGGCCAACTGTAGAGTTTGGGAGGACTGTATGCAGTCTACAAGCTGGGTCGTGGTGCTAATATGTTCCTGCCCCTCAGCCAGCCATGTTGATGATTTAAACAGTAGCATTATTCAGGAATTCTATCTGAGGTTCTCATACACCTGGAAACTACAGACCATCTGGATGTAACTATTTCACCCACACCAGCTAGTATTCAGTGGTGGACTGGCACCGCACTGTGAACTGCACCAAAGCTGTCTCGCTAGCAAATTCAGCAGACAGAAAAAAAATGTGTTGGGATCTTGGAAATGCTTGTAAAACACACATAGACACAGAATTAAAAAGCAGAGGGAGAAACAGGACAAATAATTGTATAAAATGTAATGGCAATTCAGAAGGTATCATCCAAAATTTGAGTTCCAAGAACCATTTTCAGTTTAGACACGATTAACCCAATTCAGGAGCACAATCAAGCAATTTGTAAAATAAATGTGTAAGTAACAGGGCCTAAATAATTTTAATATTATCAGCCCTGGAGAAAGGTTTACCAGACGCAAAGCACACATAGGTCGACATCCTCCTAACTGATCTTGGTATTTTCTGGAGATGGGTAGGTCTGCATAATGTGAATATAGAATTATTTATTGATATCTCATTGTGCTGGGATCTGACTGGCACATGGACTGGCAGTGCCCTGCAATCAGCTGAGCCTGGCACACTCTACCATTGGCTCAGAGTTTCCCTCAGCTACTGGAGTGACAATGAATGTTAGGACCACACAGGGCACTCGTGGAGACAGTGGGGTCACTGTTTTAATGCACATTGTCTGGTTTTTAAATGAAAATAGCAGTCTTTTTGTTATTGTTTTTTTTTTTTTTGCCAGCTTCTCCCCCCAGGGTCGTGCAGTGCACATTATTTCTGTGGGGCCAACGCAACCCAGAAACCTGCTTACAGAAACTCTGTTCTCTCTGTCTTCTTTCCCCCTCTTTCTCTCATTTTGTCTAAGGCACTTCCAAACTCAGGAGAAAAAAGTATCAACTCCATATAGGTGATGTGCTGGCCCTTTGTAATCTTGGCTAGCAGTTTATCTTCTCAAAGCCTATACATGTGTTATCTATAGGTCTTGTTTCTTTTAATGTTTGCAGGGGGCTGTGCCTCCTATACTCTACTATTAATTTAATACACCTGACAAGTGACAACTTCATTCTGGTTCATACTGGGTTCTTCCAAATATGTTTTGTTTTTGAAAGTTAGGCTTTTGTAGTGCA
Organism: Albula goreensis; assembly: GCA_022829145.1. Classification (NCBI taxonomy): domain Eukaryota; kingdom Metazoa; phylum Chordata; class Actinopteri; order Albuliformes; family Albulidae; genus Albula; species Albula goreensis. Next base: position 15,622,185 of record CM040755.1, read on the forward strand.
TCTTGTGAACGAATCAACTTCTCTGAAGGTAAATGGGGGAAACTAGAGAGGGCAGAAAAGCCACAAACATTAAATGGTTCACTATGGACCTTTCTGCATTGAACAAAGGATCTACAGAATCAGGCTACAGAAACTCAGAGGCATGGTGGAGGTACTGTTTTGACCCCAAGGACATGGTCATCTCATATCGCAGCACTCAACACTTTCTCTTGACAAAGGGGTGACATACAGCACTCCTGCGTAAGGTTGCCTACCATATTCATGCTTTACATCATTAGCGGACATTAATGAGAAATGTCAAATTTATCTGTCTCTCTGTGAGCTAGAAAGAGCCACAGACCGAAAGGGGGAAAAGTTGCGAACTGTTGCTGTAAGTGAGGTTCTCCTCATGTCACCATGTCACAGTTGTGGCGCCAAGCTGGTGTCTGTCAGAACTTTTCTGAATGCGAATGCATCACAGGAATGACCAGAGACAAAACATTTGTTTTTGAAGTGTGTATTTTCAGTTTGCAAAGACATTGCAAATGATACCAAATAAAACACTCTGTATTTTATGTCTGGTAGGACTGTAGCTTCATGTGTGTGGTGTTGGACTAGGAATGTGAGTGTATTTCTCAAAAAACTGATAATTCGGTGTGTATGTGTGTGTGTGTGTGTGTGTGTGTGTGTGTGTGTGTGTGTGTGTGTGTGTGTGTGTGTGTGTGTGTGTGTGTGTGTGTGTGTGTGTGTGTGTGTGTGTGTGTTTATGTGGGTCTGTATTCATGGCTGTCTGTGTGTGTGTGTTTTTGTGTGTGTCTGACACAATACAGAAAGTTGATATGTTTGTATGTGTGACCATTTTGATGAGACGCCATGGCATAAGAAAATGTTTAATAAAATGTACAATATTTAGTTCTTTTAGTATTTTAGTTATATTACAATATAAATATTCTACATATCTGGTTTATTAAATTGTATACCCTTCTCATACTTTTACTCAAATGTTTCATTACCCTCAATAATTATATGTTTACCAATATTTCATGCCATTTTCTACACCCAAGAGAACACATCTTGCAGTGGAGAGTAGAAGATTAGGTTCACACAATTAGATCCTGATTATGGCTGTCATCATTCACATGAAATAATGACATAGCTTTTGTATAACAAACTACTTTCTTTCAATTTCCCACTTAAAACAAACAAAAACCTTCCTTTTATAATGATCACTGCTGTTTGATAATATGTAGGCTGTAGGTGTCAAGATAGGTGTCAATCATACACAAAGGCAACATTATCTATCACATCTTAAATAACTTTGATTGGAATTTATTCAATGCAAGACATAGCATTTCATCTAGATTACCTGCTCCAGTACTATCAGAACAACTGAGCAATTGAGTGTATTTGCCTCCAACACTCTAAAACCAAGAAAGTTTATACATGTCAATCATATCTATGACTATATTTCTACCCCACAGTATATACCTTCATTAATTTAAAGGCGAGGAAACAAATGTGCCGTTATACCATAAACTGTCTTTCAGGGATGGTTGTGAAGCTGGTTGGTGTAAATAGGATATGTCTTTGAGTCATAAGAATAATAAAATTGCAGGGATTTTATATTTGCTCTTAAAGGGGGGCTAATGCAGTTGACTTCCAACTGTATGAATGGGGCCCTTATCTGCATCTCTCACACACAAGCCGTCTGTGTGTTAGTGCCGTTTCACCTCTCTAACCCAGAGCTCCTCATTGAAGCACTTCCAGTTTCATTCGCTACCTGTTTGCTACGCCCTCTACTGTTGAATCTAAGAATCTAAAAAATTCGAACATCATTTACCCATACCCTCAGGAAGGATCATTTTCAAATGTTAATTTTCATATTGAGATATAAATAAGGTTACTGGAATGACTCAGGAAGCATTATTTTGCTTACTCACCTTAACATTCAAATGCAGAGGGTATCAGCCTTAACAATTAATTGCAGTTTTACAAGTAGGTCTAAGTACATGTCATGTTAGCTATCATTATTACTTTATTTACCTTTATTTATTGTTTCATTACATGTGAAAGAGAAGGAGCAGCGCGTACAAAAACACTCTGTCATATACATTCAGCAAGGGATACAAATTAATATAGCCATGTTATCTACAGGTGATGAGAGGCCAGTGGCAAAAGTGGTAATATGTTCCTCATTTGTATAGTGTCGATCATATGTCTGCCAAGAGCAATCTCCATTTAGCTTTGGTTTTTGCAACGTATTGGTGTAGTCACAATTTTGTGAGACTTCCTTAACGGAAACCACATTTTCACTGGACGTCGACAGAGGAAACGTTTGCATTTCGCAAAGAGCTTACCGTGTGGTGTTCCCATGTTAAAAATTAATGATTTTCTGGTGTGAATCATCTGGTCATTACTGTGATCAATGGCTGTCTCGTGGCAATTTGCTTTGAGCAGTGACATCAGTTTATCAGAATATAGCCGTGTGGAAGCACCTGCTTCCAGCGGTTATTATCTCTTGTAAGTTATTTTGTGGTGGAAATGTTTGTTTTTGGCACTCCCTGATTCTTCCACTGTGGCATTCTAATAGAAATATAGCTACTGACCCAAATTATTTTCCTTCTTGACTCCATCTGTTTCAGTTCCACGATGTTCTGCTTTCACTTAGCTTTCCCTTATTCTGTGTATTTCTTCTGAATATATTTGTATCATGTTTACTTCAGTGTTCTTTGTCGATAAAGAAAGGCAGTTTGATCGTTATCCTTGAACTATTTCTATATCATCTGTCTCTGCATGTTTTCTTCTGCCTTGTCTTTCCTCAGCATTCTTGGCCATCCAGCTATTATGTTCAGTTAAGTCTTTTTTCTCCGTCTTCATTTCCGGTTCCTCACTTCATCCATATGCTCAATTTCTTTAGCTGCTTACCAGCTGTTTTATATTCTGCCTCAGCAATCGTCCAGTCAGAACAACCTATCTATAGGAACGTTTATCAATATAACTAATCTATGAATAAACCATTTGCTAATTTATATCACAAGATTCATGTGGTGTGAAATTAAAGTTATATGTTACATTAATCATCAAGCATGCAATTTTTTTTTTGGAGGTTATAACAGTGGACGAATCCGACTGAAACCAAGTTCTGAATCAGGCACTGAATGGCCTTATCACAAAAAGAATTCCACTGCCCTTTTTCTTTGAAATGTTTGTCTTAATCAAGTCTGTGTCCATGTCAAATGGCTAGTACACAATAGGTACCTGTAGCCTTCAGGTTTCAAAGGCTGTTCCTGCTTCGTCATGCCTGAGAAACTCCTCTGATGGATTAGGATATTACAGAGATGGGAAAACAAAGAGCATATGGCTCTAATTAGGCAGTTAGTTTTGAAAATTGCTCTCCACAACCCTGTCTTCCATGAAACTAAACACAAACAATTAAATTTATGGAGAGCAGATGCTATGAACAGAATTGCATCAATTGAACACCACAAAAAAATAACGTGACACAAGCCAGTGATGTCTTCACAAAGATAAACTATTTATTTTACAAAAAATAGGCCCTTTGTTTGTATCCCTTTTCATATAAAAGTGAAGCCCATTAGTAATGTTTATGAACAGATCAACTGAGGTCTATTAAGACATAAGAGGTACAGTACATGTTTCAGACAGCAATATCACAAGTGTGTGCTTTCTGTTAAACTTGACCTTTAACTGCTGCCCTTGACACATTTCACCTGATTTTTTGCATTCATCCCTTTAAAGAATTTATAATCCATTTAGATATTGAAGGATTTCAAATTAATGTATTTTTTCTTTTGTCACATTAAAAGGAATCACAGATTGTAGCAGATTTTAAATAACAATACTATTAATGCAGAATTCACAGAAGTCTGAAGTTAAAACTGAAAGAAACTTTTCACCTTCAAAGTCCATATGCATACTTGATAAAATTAGGTACTGTTAAAAAATAGTCAGGTAGTTCTCTTCAGTCTCGAGCAACAGTATACAATGTAAAATACAAAAACAGGTTGATAATGAACTTTGAGTATTGACAATAAAGAACAGGCATGAGATTATGCATACGGCCTGCCAGTGGTTGTGGGCAGGAGTGTGAAATAGTGGTTTGGAACTGCATGTTAATGTTGCCTTCAGTACAGGTGCCTGAGAAGCATATAAATGAAAATTAGAAAAAGAGAAACAAATCAATCATTACTTGCCCTTCTGTCCTTTTTATTGTGTTGGCTGGTGGTCACTGTATATGCTCTCAATTACTCCCAAGAACATATAACCAGAGGTATTGGCTTAATGTATGATTGATCAGTAGAGCAGTTTAATACCATGTGTGTGACTGCCTTTATAATTCTGTGCACATCTGTGCCAGCAGTGACATGGGGCTGTCTTAAAACTGGCTAATGAGCCAGAGAAAGGCATGATTTCTAAAGAGATCTAACCACTCACTGGTCCAATCCTTTTGACATAAACAGCAGAGAAGCTGATCTGGAGGTGAGGGACTCAGCCCGTCCCTTCAAATGATGGGATGAAAGATGGCATGTTCTGTGCCCAGCAGGCAATTTACCGTGGGCCATAGCAGTACACACCATACTTCTGGTGCTGGGCGGGAAAACCAAAAGTGCGCACGCCTGGTTCCTGGGGGCCACAGTTGGGGCGGGGACTGGAAATGGGGTAGCGCAGGCTCCCATCAGCCAACCAGCCTGCGTCACAACGGTCCAGGCCCATGAATCTCCAAGCTGCGTAAAGCTGGCCCACTTTGGCGATCTGGGCCCCATCCTTCTGGCAGGCCTGAATGGCCTCTGTGAAGTTAAGCTTCTGAGGGTGCTGCAGGAAGTACACTCTCCCTAAAAAGGGAGAGAGCATAGCCCACAACAAATCACCTACTAAAGAACAGCAGCTGTGGGGTGGTTTCATTCATTGGGTTGGGTTCCTGGCTCGGGTTTAGATAGGATTAAGCTTAGGTTCAGGATTAGTGGTATCATTTACTTTTTGGGGAAGCATAATCTCCTCACAATACAATGTGTGGTAAATAGATTCATGGCTCAGCTCATAGCTAAGCCAAAATTAACGGCAAAGCAAATGCAATCAGACAGAGAACAGCTGCTCTCAAGCAGGGCTACGTACCTCTCAGTGAGGAGGAGAAGCAGAAGGCATCATAGAGGTGCAGATGTCGGTGCCGGGAGCCATAGCTGCGGACTCCTGGGGCAACACCAAGGCCACCGCAGGGCTTGCGTGGTATGGTAATAGGGTACTGGACTGTGCCATCTGCCAGCCATCCTGCATTGCACCAGTCCAGCCCCTCCTCCCAAGCCAAGAAGAGCTGCTCAAAGGTGGCTAGTGCTGAGTCCTGCTCCTCACACACGTGCTGAGCTGCATGAAAGTTCATGTGATAGCGCCCAGTGGGAGGCTGGTAAGGGAACACCACTCCTGAGGGGCAGGAGACAGAAAGGAAACATTTCTCAGACTGCTGGTCAATACACTGACTTGTGGTTAAAGGGATGTTGATGGACAGAGTTGCTTGGTCCCTACCTCTCAGCTCTAGGTCAACAGTAGCGCTTTCATCCTCCAAGCCATCAATGACCTCACAGCGGTAGCGGCCAGTGTCATTGAGTTGCAGGTCAGTGATGACAAGGGACACCTCCCCAGGGGAGTTTTGCCGCAGGTGCACGCGCCCCTTGAAGTTCCCAAAGCTGCGGTGGCGGAGGCCTGCAGCTACTAGCACATCCGTCTCATGGCCCCCAATGGCAGGCAGCCAGGACCATTTCACACGAGTCTTGCGAGGGGCACTCAGCTCAGGCTCATACCGGAGATGGCAGGGCAGCATGGCGCTGCTGCCCCGCACCCCATAGACAGATAACTCAGTTGTCTCCACATGAAGCCGCACCCCGTTAAAGTAAACTATGTAAACAAGAGGAGAGAAATAGAGAGATTGCTCGCTATTGACAAGAAATTAACAGCACATTGTTTTGATGTATAACTTCCAAAATACACACTCTCTCCATTGCCATTGCCATTCATGATGTCATGGTAGAAGAAGCCGTTGGAGTAGCTTGGAGCAGCCTGACAACAGCAGAGGAGCTGCAGCATCACAGCCAGCAGGGGGCGTGTCATCATGATCCACTTCACAGTGTCCCTCTCTGAGGATGTAAAACCTGTGGGCTCGAGTGTGATAAATATAACTGTGCTACAATATTTACATTGCATGTACATTATAAATATATACTATATCAAAAGTATGGTTATATGAATATAAATAACTATGAGGATTATATATTGTTATGTTATTCTTAGAAGAACTGTAGAACTTTTGTTTTTAAACAAATCTCCAGCAAAGACATTTAATATGTATATGCTTCATTTTAATAAAACAGATGACTGTATTTTGTCCATATTTTGTTTCTTAACATGCATCAGTGTATCAGATATGATAGTTCTACAAGTGTATTCTGAGCAAACTCACTTGTCAGGTATTCAATCAGAGTGAGTACAGGATATAACAATCAAATAACCTTACATCTCCAAACCATATGCAAATCTTATCAAAAATAACTGTTATATTTGGTCCAAGGTTATAGTTCATTCTTTACATTGTATTTTATTGAGAAAGAGACAAGCATTAATAACAATGGAAGGTTGCAATTACTAAATGAAATATTATATACCTTTCTATATACCTGTATTTATGAATTCATTAAGGTATGCAATACTTGTATGACAAATAAGGGTGTCATTGTTACAAATATCACAAATATCTAATACTTTCTCTCTGTTAAATTCTCAATTTATTTGATTATCTGAGATGGTCGCCACTCATTGCAACCAGCAGAGGCCAGCAAAGCCATTGTCCCAGTCTTGCTTCTCTGATAGAGCTTCATAGAACAATTCACTTACCATTTCGTATTTTCAGATAAATTCAAAGACTAGCTGCATATTAATTAATATTCTTTAAAAAAAAGTTTAAGTAGTGAAAAAGTGGGACTATTCTGTGTAAAATCTCCATTTGTCATTTATAAGAATATTGAACATTCCTAGACAGATGCTTTAAAAATAATAATATGGTAATTACATTTTTTGAGGATATTACACGTACCTATATTATGTAGTTCATAACATTAAGTGTACTTCAGTTTGAACAATATTTAAATGCATTTCAGTGTATTACAATGCAACAAGGAACGTAATATGAAGCTTCAACAGAGTATGACTGGACTATTGCAGTATTGCAGGCGCCGTGTACTAACAGGTTACATTTCGAAGTTACGTCCGACTAAACTTTAATGATCCAGTTTGCTTCTCAATTAGTTACATTTATTTGCATTACCAGCTAAAATGTACATTTCTATGAATTACGCTATACAACGTAACACGTTTCCATATGCTTAACGAATATTTACCCATAACTGAATTGGCGATGGTTTCAAAAATGTTCTTAAAAATAGAAAAAATAGGACAGAGCTGAGCGTATGTTTTAAGTCACCTGTCCACTTAAAGGAGTGGGCGTGGTCTAGGCTGGGGGATCGTTTTATTTAACAATGTATTTATTCTCAAGACCTACGTTTCTTAAGATTTTATTGATAAATCAATTGAACATACTTGTAGTAACTTTTATATTGCTAATCATAATGACTACTTATTTATTTTGCTGTCTAAGCTTATGTTTGGTGAATACATCTACGACCAACAGCCTACGGCATTGAAAGATTCAGTGCTATAAGCGCAAAGCATGAGCTTTTCCATAATCGGTAAGCAATGATTTACAGTTACCACTGTTCAAGTTTAACCTTAAAGAACAACATCGTCTCTTTATCGCTACAGTTGCACAATTACATATGCAGCTTCTATTGACACTGACAACCTCAATTTAGTAAAACCCTCTTGATCGAAAAGTATGTAGTGTCACGGTCCGATCACCGTGAAGCGTGCAAATCTGACTCGAAGGGAGCCCCGATAGAATACAGACGTGAAAAGTATCCAAGTTGTGAGGAGGCGAGTAATAGACCATGCAACAGTTCTCACGTTTAGTGTTCTTTGACAAATGACTCATGCTGTCCGTCATCTATGAAGGATTATTTTGATTTCGCCACTTCAAAATTGGTATCATTCCTTTTTTTCTTAAACGTTCACCTTACTTGTGCTCCAGGAGCAGTTTTTACATCCCATTGCGTAGAATCGTGTCTGACTTGAAAATTCGTGCTCCAGTGCTTGGTTTTAAGATATATTAATTAAAAAAGACTGATTCTCTTCATTCATTGTTGTGATATTAGAATGAAACTCTTTGACACATTTCAAAATATCTTAATCTCAATTTGCCGATTTAGCAATATGGCATTTTGTGTTTTTAATTGAAGTATAGTTGCTCTAGCAATTTATTAAATAGAATTAAATGTCATAATATAATTTGAGCGAATGTTTTCATTGTTGATTGCAATTATGCATTTCACTACATTGTAAAATATATGGCAGTTACTCACAGATTGAGTGCTGGCTCACGGCTTTCCAGCTTTCTTCGTTGCTCCGCTTTCTCTCTGTCGGTAAAGAAGCACTTTTGTTGTAATAGAGAAAGTCTCCGTACTCCTTCTCATTGATCTTTGGAGAAAAACAGAAAATTTGACGTCACCAAAGCAAGACAGCCCCTCTGAACGAAGATAACGCCTGCTGTTAAAGTGACATGAGCCTTCTGCCAGGAGAACGTCAGTGGAATTAACTGCCAAACGTTTTTAATTTTAAATTTCAATTGCATGGAGAACATAGAAATGAGATTACTGCTACCAGAGCTTCTGTTTATCCATACTATCTTATGACCGAGCATATGGTGATATTGTAGTCATTTTTTAAATTAATGTAATTTAATTAATGGGAACGTTAAATATTGAGTACATTAGTCTGTTAGACAATTAATATGGTGGCATTTCAGTTACTTTTCATCAATGGGAACATTAAATAGTGAGCGAGTACAATAGTCTGAGACAATTAAAGCATCGGGCTAGTCTTTACTACGCGATGTTTTGTGATGACACCGCACCTTTTTTTAAGGAACTGACTGATTTCCTTAATGGAAGGGTCAGTTGAAAGCACCTGCATATCTTGCTGTTTCTCATAAACCTGTGCTGATGTAGGCTACATCTCACTTGACTTTTTGTTCAAATTTTTCTTGTTCAGAATTTGCCCTCAAGTAACACATTGGAATCCAGGTCTAGACTCTGTGAAGAACATTTAAAAACACACTCACACAAAGACAGAATTCCATTGTTCCCCTGTGTCCACTGAAATGTGTTGATTTCAAAATGTACATAGCTGAGTAGGGTATTATTATATTTTAAGATTATAGATGTCTTCCTGTCTGTATCACATGATCCCTCAACTGGGATTAGCGTGAGCACCCTGCAGAAGCCTCCCCATGCCCCTCTCCTGACCCTCCTTTGTCAAATCAACGCATAAGAGTCAGGGACCTCACATTCTGAGGGTACTTGCTTCCCAAGGTGTTCTATTTCCTTTTCCACCCCATAGGTATTATTTAAGCTATGAGACAGTACTTTTTGAGTCATGCTCGTAACAGTGACAGATATCAGTAACTGCAGGAGGGGGTGAAAAAGCCGCAGTGATGGTGAAGCGCGGCGGTCCTGAGGAAGAGGGGAGACTCAGTTATCGCTGCACTTTCTGGACACATTTCTCCTGCCACTGCCTGACTCTTCTCACAGATGCACTCCGCTATTACAGATGTGTTTGAAGAGCTCTGTTTGTGTACTCAGAAAGCACAGATGAAAGCAATAGCCTGAGGCTATAAATACCGGGGCAGTGTGAATAGCAGGGAGCTGCAGGAAGGTATAATTTGTACAATAAACTCAAGGCCAGCAGAGTGTTCCATGTCAAACATGTCTGGGTGCAAGGCAGCCTTTGCACATGAATGGAATCGCGATGAATGTGGTTTGACCCATATACATAAATCCCACTGTGGTGGGATGGTTTCACAATGGAGAGGCCCACACATTGTTTGCACCACTTGTTGCCTGTAACAGGACTGTGGGACAGCTACATAAACTAGGAACAAGATTATGTTCAAAGACGGATGAGTTTTTTAGGTCTGGTCAAGTAATTACAGTGTTTCAAGGAGAACTGTGAAGCAAAGTATGCTTTAAAGATGTGAGACCAAGCACCAGCAAAGAACACATTTTTGTTTCCACTCACATAGTGGGAAACTCGGTTGAGAAGTATTCACCCCTCCAAACACATCCCTTTATGGAGAATATCCTGCCAAAACTGTGTTGACAGCTTGAGAACAGTGGCTGTACATAATGCAACTTTACTGACAATTATCAGAGCATACTGTATGTGGTGTATACTAAGCATTAGAAATGTATTTATTTTTATTTATTCTGAGTATGGAATTAGATGCCCTCTGGTTCCATGACTTATACCCAGAGGTTGACTGGAAGAAATCCAGGAACCACTAAACAAACGAAGATTAGATTACCTCTTGACAGGAAATCCTCTGTCTTCTCTGAGTTCTGACGGGGTGATTCATATCCTCAAGCAGAACTTTTTGCATTTCAGGCATACCTTAGTATGTATTTTGTATGCTGCACCTTTCATTTAGAGTCTCAACTTGGTAAAAACAAAAACAGAATCTTATGTTGTACACGTTATGTGTCAAACTGCTTTCTTTTTTTTTTTTTTTTTTTTTGTGGGGGATCATGCATAGGATACAAAGGATAAAGTTATGAAATACAAGAGCATAATATACTAATATACAATCAGAGGAAAAATGTAATTACATGTAAAAGAAGAAAAAGGAAAAAACCCTGAACCCCATACCATGACCAAGTATATATATAAAATTTAGTATCCATTGGTGAATGTGTGGGAGCAGCCATCACAGACCAATCATTCTTTTACCATTCACAACTATAAGGCATTTCAAAATTAGCAGTTAATATAATTGCTACTTTGATTCAAGGAATCATGAGTAGTGTGGTGTCTTTAAAAAAAAAAAACAGACATTTGTTTTTATGCATTCTTTAGTGGCATATGAAATAAAATTGCTTTGTTTTTCAACTGAGGATACCCACTGGACACACCACACTAATACTAAACTCTTCCTGCCCATTCTTGAGGTCAGACATGACTCTGCCCAGTTCTTCCCACTGGGGTTCGGGGGTGGTGTGGGGGGTTCCCCAGCATTCCATGGGGCTCTGACTGCCAGTTGTGGATTCACAGCCCTGCGCATATGGATAAGCCCTTCCTCAGAGGAGTTTATTTTTCTTATCCAGTGATCGAGACCCAGGCTCCTAGGCTGCATCCTGCCGCACTGCCCACGAACAATCACATCAAAGGACCATGTGACCAGACCAGCCTGAACAGGAGACGTTTCCAAAATGACTGGTAAACCCACAGACTGCTGCTCTGTTCACCCTATGGCCAGCACACAGGTCCCCACTTAGTGGTTTGACACATGAACTCCTTGCACAGGCAACAGTGATTTAATGTCATAAGACTGAGAAACCCCCAAGGGGGACCATTACTGATTGTACAGAGTGACAGGTAGTATGATATAAGCCACAGGGTTTGACCAGTCAGGCTGACTAACATCACTCAAGAAAAGCTATGGTTCTTTTGGACACAGGACACATATACATCACAAGAGGAGAAAATCATGAAAGGAAAAAAAACACTAACTGCCCCATCATCTTCAGTGAAACATGCTTCAGTTTCATCAACAGGTTTGTTAACTGTCAATCAAATTTTCAAATCTCCAGAGGAGGTGGGACAGGAAAAATGGTGGGGAACCTTTTATTATGGACAGACAAGTTAAGGAGCAGATATGAACAAATCTCCAGGTTCTGCCCTACCTGTTCCATTCGTCACCAGTGCACAGTTGATTTGCTGTCTTTGCAAAGGACATACATGCTGCTTCTTCTGAATTAAGATGCATTTGACCCCCCCCACTTTTCTCTTGATCAAAAGAAACAAGAACAACATGATATAGCTTACTCAATATCTTTATTTAGCATTTCGGTTTAAAACACACAACACAATGATTTTTAAACAACCAAGAGAATGCAAGTTCAAATTCAGCCAATATTTTACCTATCCTATCTACAGTTATTAAGGTGTGTAGAATAAAGAACACATCGGTTTTTGTGAACCATAAAAACCAGGAAAAACAGAGGAAATTCAAAACACTATGATTGCATTGCTGACAATGGTCAAAAAACATTACACAACTGTGCAATGTAAACTACAAAGTTAGAAGTGGAATATTGCGAGTTTATACAGTACATGCACCCTTTGGAAAACATTGCAACAAAGACAGATGACAGTCTACACAAACATATTTTTCAGTGTCTCACACCTGCTAATCTGTCCCCATCCTGCTATCATGACCTCTGGAATACTGTTTTCGCATTTCCCTCCGTTCTTTCCATTTTCATCAAATAACATCTGCCACAAATAAACATATGAAACGTACTAATTTATTGCACATTCCCAAACATCATTATTCATGTGAGAGCATTTCCATATTTTTACTCTGAAGCAAACTGCAGGTGACAGTCAGGTGAGAAATTAAATGTAATCATCCATTGGTGCACCAGCCATTAGATAACATGTATGTTGGCAGAACACCTCAAATCAGTCCAGGAAAAGATTCAAAATTGGAGGGTGTGGGGGGCAGAGGGAGTGAGTGCTTATGCTTTTCTTGGTGCACACCGTGACAGACAGTGTATCAGGGAATCACAGCTGCGTACAAACAGAGAGGCGCTGAGGTCAAACAATGTGCTGGCAGGGTGACATCCCACCAGGGTCCCAGCACGCCAAACAAGTTAGAACTGGTCCATCTGAGAGAGAACAAAGGCTGTGAAATGCAGGGGTGAGCAAGCTGAACCACTCAAGGTTTTGTACTTTGGGCAGAAAACGGAGAAATATCACACTATGGTAGAAAAAAGGATATTTACACTGCACACAATCACTTCTATCTTTCATTACGCTCAGGCATTTTTTTCCTCTGGCTGCTACCACAAAGAAAGATTGAACTGGCATCACAGTACCTGCCAGTTTTTAGGTAAACAAAAGAAAATATGATCATTTTAATGGCAAATGTGCAGTTTTTTCACTCTATCTTAAAGTTCCCTCCTTTTGGTCTGTGGCACTTGATTGGAAGAAAATGTAGTCCTTCGTGATAGAACGTAAGTGAATTAATATTAAGAGAATTAATATTTTCCAAGTAATAGAGAGTAAAATCATTATGAATTTACATTATTATACTCACAACACACATAACACACTCTAAGATGCTGTTAAAACTGAAGGATTTAAGAATCCTTTTAAAAATACAGTACCAAAATCTCATTACGTACTCATACCCTTGTTTTCAAGAAAGTAAAGCTATGTAATTGTTCTATGTAATAATGAGTTAGGGATATATAGTTGTATTCAGAATGCTTACATATTCAGAACTGAATCTGATCTGCCGTCAGCATGCATAGTTTACAAATACAGCTCCTCTAGGATCAAAATTGATCACAAATGGTATCAGCTGCTTTTCAATTGCTGAGTATACACAATTCTTTTAACTGCACCAGGAAAAGAAACTATATTCATGTTAAGTCATACAATGAACCAATTGCTGCATCAGTTATGTTTTCAAAGAAAAAAACAACTGCAGTTTATCACAATGGCAAGAATTAGCAGTAGTGCCCGGTCTCTTCTCTATCCAAGATAGTACAAATGTCAGCAGGAGATAACACAAATGGATTCATCTCAACCTGAGTAGATTGACCTGGCAGTATAATGTCAGATCTTTCATTTATTTTATTAAATCCCATGTCTGAGCCATAAACCTCCTGTTCTGATATATACAATTCACTTTAATAGTTCAAACAAGCTTGTAATACTATCCACAGCAATAAACTATGCATGGTAAATCCATCATATTGATATCACAAAATACAATTTTTGTCCAAAAACACATCTACCTTGAAGAGCACTGCAAATTCACTAAGCATTAAATAATCAATTTTAACAGAGGCAAAAAAAGTACGGGAATGGGGATCCACAGAGTGTCAGACATTTATGTGGTCACAATATTCACTGCATGCTTATTATCTACCACTGAATTACAGATTTAGTATGACAATCTTCAGAGGACAGCTCAATTAAGGATGTTCAATCAATACAACCACTAAAAGTGGTAGCATGGAATGTTGCTGCCCCCTGTAGCTGCAGACAAGGCAGTGCAGGTGTGGCAGGTAGGTGGGGCTTAGAGAGGGGTCGTGGTGAGGCGACAGATACAAGCCCTTTAATCATCGCAGCCCAGGAGCTCCATGCGTAGAGTGATGCGCTCGTGCCACTCCCACGGGAGAATGCGCAAAAAGCGTGCGTAGAAAGGCGGATCAAACACGTTCTTTTTGTGTACGTTGTTGTCAATGTTGCCTTGGAAAATCTGTAAAACAGCAAAACCACAAGTGAAAATCAATGGAATCAGAGTGCAGGTTTGACTGAGTGATGGGCTGCAGTATACGACCTGGTGTGAAGGGACCAGAAATGGAGGGCAGGAGGAGTGGGTGTTTAATCAAGTTGAATCAAGGAGAAATGTCTTACACCAGCAGGTGAATAGAATCAGGACTCTAATTCAGCTGACATATGAAGAACGGATTGAAGGTGTGTCTCTGAATCATAAAAAACCCTCGCCCTTCATTTTTCAAAATAATTCACCTGGCAAAACAAGCTCTGGTGTTTAACCAGAGGTGTGGATAGACCTCCTTTGATAATCCACATGCAGCATACAGATGGCAGGCTATTGTGTCTCACTGTGTGTGGATCACTGCAAAAGCATGCAGGCAGTGATTCTGTGCCAATATTTAAAGGTAAAATTGTGCAACTCACAGATTCCAGGCTAATGCAAACCACAAAAATGTCCACCTTGGACAGAGATCTGCCAACGGCACTAAAGTGATGGTCACTGTATTGGACTGAGGAAGAAGTTTTCTGGCACACTGACCTTATCCCTCTTGGTTTTTTCATCTTTGAACACAGTCCAGGACTGGCCATCATCACCGTACGCCACTTTGAAGGCCGAAACAAACTGCACAACGCCAAAGTCCTTGGCACCTTGTGTGATGATGCCTGTGATGCGTTTAGGGGACTCTAAGTCCACCTATCCCACAATTGAAAGAAACAGGGATAGAGAGAGGAGAGAGAGAAAAAAATCAAATGTGACTCTGATGTCCAGAAAAGTATTAAATAACTAATAACATGACATTCCAAATTTGATCCCCAAAGTGTGAGGGGTACTTCACTCAATTGTATCAGGAATGTTCCCTGAGCGTTGGGTGTCAGCCTCCCAGTTGGAGGGCAAACTGAGTTATGACTTACTTGAAAGTGAGATTCTAACTCACTATGACCTAAACCTGACCCCAACGCCTGATTTGTTCAGGTGTGAATGCCCCCTCACCTGCAGCCACTCGGAGCGATTGTTGCTGGCTGCAGTCCAGGCATTGGTTTTGCCCTGCTTGTCGAGACGGGCAAAGTGTGGGTGCCAGGTGAAGGCGTCAATGCCCCAGGTGCGGAAGGCGCTGGAGGCTGAGAGCTGGCTGTCTGAAATCAGGCGGGACTTCATGCCCAGGGGCTCAGAGCAACCTGCCATGTTTAAATATACTGTGAACAAGACAGCAGAGAGAAAAGTGATAGACATAGGGCGGGGACTGGCACAAGCAAACAGACAAAAAAAGGAAATCAAACGTACAAAAATAAGACATGAGACTTTGGGGATTGAACGATCAGCATATGGCATGCAATATAGCAGGTGACGTGGAGGGCGGGGCAGCGGTAGACAGACAGTCATGGTGCGTGGCAAGGCATGCTGCATTGTGAGGTCAGCACTGTCTCATGACCTGTTCACATTGTGCACAACATCAGAAGCCCATGGCAAATACCATTTATTATGTGGTTTAACCACCACTAAATATGGCCTTGTTCTTCTTTCTTAGTTAAGTTGGGCACTGCCAGTATGCTGGCAGGGGTCATGTTTCAGACAGGCAAAAATGTTAGATCTATGTATAAATAAACAGTATACATAATCAGAAAAGTTCTTGCAACTGAGGATGTGAACTGTAACCAGCACTAGAGCTTTATGGAGCAATTAAGGAACAAATAAAAAACAGGAAACTTAATTTTTGATGAGCAGTTTTATAGATCAGTCTTTGATATGGAGAGCACGGAAAGGCATATTTATGCAAATAAAGGCTCTCTCACCTCATTGTCTCTGAGGAGGTGGAGAGGTTAGCAATGAAACACACACACATACCAGTTTTTCATGGATTTCTGAAAATTTAAGAAGTCCTTTTCCTTACATAAGTAAGTACACTGCCCTCTTTTCCTTCCATGAATAATTACACCACAACAGCTGCTATCCTTGCCACTACTTCACAAAATAATAATAGCAATAGTAGGGTTATTCCTTCAGATCTGTAGCCACTCAGTCCAACCACAGCTTCTGTGAAACTCCTGACCTAGAAGTTGCTCTTTATGGGTTTGGATTGAGCCATTGCATGAACATTCGACATGAGGCTCACGCACTCCACATTCTTACACCAAAAGGAATGTTTTGGGTTGGCACAAAATGAAGTTGTTATGTTGGGAATGTAATGATGGCACAGTCTTCTCTCCGTCCCTGATCTATCCCTATAGCTCTTAATCCACTGGAATAATTTTCTACTGCCCCAGGAAGCCAAAAAGCAATGCACACACATAGTTACACAGCAATATGTTAGTAAGATGCTTGCATATAGGGACTATATCCTTGTGTGGAATCCAACAAACCTGAGGCAAAACTAATGGGAAAGTAGCTGATGGTGCTCAAATAAGAAAAGACCTCAGACTGAATGAAATCTGTACACAGAATCTTAATATTAATTCACTGTGGTTTTTCAGAAAGATTCTTATGTGTCACAGAGGTATTGGTGTAAACCACAGCAGATTGTGTTTCTATGTACGATGAAAAACTCATTGTAAAGCTCATGAGCATTAGTGAATTTGGGAGAAAATTTGGGTCTGAGGCTTAGAGACCTCAGTTCTTGCATACATGAAGCATAACCTAAATGTCAGTTTTTAACGTAAGCAGGCCTACTTGGTTCCAATGAAAACAAAATTTATGATTAGAGCAGAAAAAGACAAACAAGCAAAACCTCTGTCTCTAATTTAAAAAGCGCCTTTCCCCACAGGCAGGAAACTCTGTGAATTTGCTAACTTCAGACTTTTGCTTAGCAGCACAATTGTCCAGAGCAACTTCCACAGCTGTCATTGTTTTTACATACTATCCATTTATACAGCTGGGCTTGTGCACTGAAGCATTTCAGGTTAATTGCCTCGCTCCAGGGTACAACAGCGATTTCCAAACTGGGATTTGAATGTGGAACCCCACTGTTACAAGCCCTACTCCTTACCCACTACAGCACTGCTGATGTTTATGTCATATTTACAGTGTAGCTCTCATTGTCATCAACATATCAATCCAAATGCCTTCAAATGAAAGAGCAGACTCTGGAGAAAAACAATGCATCACTCTGCACTGTGAATCACTGGAGCTAAATCAAGAGTTACTTATACTCATGCAGAATGTCATGAGTCTCCTAGTCTCCTTTACAGAGTGCATAATGATTCTCAGAAGCACTTTCCCATAATATAATAATTTTATTATATTTTCCAGAAATATAATACAATTATTATATTTCATAATTGTTGGTTGTGCATACTCTAAGCAGTTGACTGAGTTTTGATGGATGACAACCTGTTTGTATGTCCAACTAAGTCTTTAATGGGTCTTTACCATTCAACTCGCAGCCCACCAGCTCCATACGCAGAGTGCAGGCCTTGCGGCACACCACCGGAATGATGCGGATATACTGTGCCACTATGGGTGGGTCAAACATGTTGGTCTTGGTGCCATCATTATCCACATTCCCGACAAACACCTGTGACAAAAAAAATTAAGCAAAAAATGCTTACGTAAAGTTACCACATTACAATACTGGTGTATAAATAATACCGAGTGATCTACCCACTGATAAGCTATTTGCAGTTCAGCAAATTTCTCAAATCATAGCATTAACCTTGTACAATGTGTCAATTTCTTATGAGGACTGAATGTAAAAATGACATCCCAGAAATGGTGTTGCCAAAAGCCCAGTTGTGATCACATGAGCAAACAGTTTTGTTAAATTTTGAAACATCAAGCTGAACTGGTTCGATTTCTAATAATATTTATCACGATCGTTGTCATAAATTCAGCGCTTCACGCTTTTTGCCTCACCTTCTCCTTCTTCTGCCCCTCCTCTTTGAAGACAGTGTAGGTCTTGCCATCAAGGCTGGATGCAACCTTGAAGGCTTTGATGAACTCAGGAGTTCCCAATCGACTGGCACCCTGTGTAATGATTCCTGTGATTCTCATCTTCCCCTGCATGTTGATCTGAAATACGCAGTAAGAACAGTTATTCGGCACTGAGTTAAAGAGCAAGCAGGTATCACAGTCCCACATTTCATACACAGTATTTCATAGACAGACTTCCCTTACTTTATTTCCTACAAATACATGAGTCCACGCCTCATCACTACAATCATGACTGATAAGCTTCATTTAACCCAAACCCAAGAATATTGAGAATACTCTTGATTGCACCCGAACATCTGCTCAGATCTTTGTTAATCCACTCTCAGAAGTTTCCAGGCACACAAACTGGATGTTCTTTAATCATCAATTGTGCATATACAATGCTGAGGCAACACTGACCTAACGAGACTTGCATTTTCTTTTCTCCTTTGGCTGACATTCCTTACCTCAATCCATGGGTTTTTGTCATGAGTGGCAGAGGTCCAGGCATTGACAATGCCATTGTTGTTGAGGCGGGCAAGTTCCGGGCCCCAGCGCTGCAGTCCCAGGATGCCATAATGCACGGAAGAGGCAGTGATCTGAGACTCGGCAATCCCACCCCCTTCCATCCCCAGCAAAGAAATGCAGCCTGGGAGATGGAATCATATAGCCAGGTTCACCTTAGGTTTTCTTCAGTTACCTGTTTTACCCATTTATCACTATACATCTAGGATGGACTAGTCCAATTCAGAACCACTTCCTTGCAACACATATAAAAACCTTGACAGTGACATCCTGATGGTATTCTTACACTGACTATTGCTTAAAAAACACCATTATGAAATAATTCAAGTTATTAAATTCATTTACAAAAAGTCAAATAATACAGAACAAGGCAATCCTAAACCTTTTACAAATCCAAATTGGGGAGAACATGTTTGTGGAAGAATGCAAGGGTATACACAAACAACCTATTAATACTAGGGGTGGCTGCCCAGCCAGTCTGATAAATATGAGCACTTACAATATGCCAGGGGTAATGGTGAAGAATACTGCTGCGCACATGCAAAAATATACTTCTGTCATATAAATATGCTGAAGAGGAGAGCATAGTATATTTTAGGTCACTATCAAAAACCATGTCCATTGATATAACACCGGTAAATTTAGCCACAAATTTGTCAAACTCATATTTGGTGCAGTAAAAAAAGGTTTCTATAATAATTAATAATGCAGCAGTAATGCAGTCGTCCCCCTTTTAGAGTCCTTTTTGAAATGTTGACTTAGTGCAACCCCCCCGCATCTTATATATGAGGTCTTAATTCAGCCAAGGCACCCATTACTCAGGCTTTTTTGGGGACGGAGACTCACGCAGTTGGCACTGCTTTCCGACATACGGTGAGGGGCACCTGCAGGAGTAATCCCCATCCAAATCGCGACAGACCCCTCCATTCTTGCAAGGCTGGCCAACACAGTCATTCACATCTGCAGGAAGATATGAGAGGTCATTCCATACATATGGTCCACATTAACAAGCTGTAGCAATTGATCATTTTAAAAGACAACCAAAGCGGCCTGTTTCCAATTATGCTGTACAGTATTGCATACATGCATAAAATTCAGTGCGCTCCATTTGTAGCTAGTCATTTATCACACAAACAGCAAGCACCCACTGCACCTCAACTTAGTGAGTGGTTTTTTTGTCATGAGTACTGAGTGCAAATCTTCACTTCTGTAAAACTACACATTTCCTACCACAGCCGAAAAAAATTATATGAAAATAGTACTAATCATATAAGTATGTGAAAAGCATGAAGGGCAGAGATTTGCAACTAATTTTGTATCCTGAATTGTCATTTATAAGGAAGACTTAAGTCATTTGCTGGGGTTCTGCAACCCAGAACATTTTCAGAAGCTTACATAGGTAAGGGGTCTGGTGATACCTCCTTAGCCTGGACAACCTAGGAATTTCACTTCCAGTTTACTGAGGAGTCTTGTACTCTGCATCCTTGGGCCCCAGCAGAAGAGTGTTAACTGGCCTAACGGGTGTAGCTGGAGCACTGAGGCTGCCTGGCCACACCGGCATGTGGGCTAATTAATTAGGGGAGTGATTGAAGTCCAGAGGCCTAACAATACTGCGACTGTGTCTCTCCCCACACTGGGCCACAGGTGCTCTCCCACTCTGACGCCGCTGGGGACAGGGGGCCACGGCAGGGAGGGAGACAGAGCACAGCTCTGTGTGCTGGCAGGTTAGGGTGGGGGAATTTGGGCTGTAAAGCCGCTCTGCACTCCCACAGGGCAGCCCTGATATCAGAGCAAGAGCAGCCTCTCTCCAGGCCAAGGTCAACACTCATGGGGAGGGGTTCTTTTTGCCGACGTTGGGGTTTAGATTATTCCAGTCTTCTTTAAAAGTTGTCAGAATAATAACACAAATAAATACTGCTGTTAACTATTCAACCGCTATTGCCAGAGAGAGAGAGAGAGCGAGAGAGACTATTTTACATTAATGCATGCCCTTTCCATGACCTGATAAAGTAAAACAAAGACAATGATCCAATTTTCCCCCGGCATAAAAATAAATACACAAGCAACTGCTCCCTGGAAAGGATCACATGAAAAGTAGTGAAGATTCTAAGCACAACTCTCCAGCTACTTCTCGGTGGTTTCAATGGCAGCACATCTAAAGCGGGTAGACAAAATAATGAAACATTGAAAATTTATGTATAACAAATAATAATGATAATGAAAAGGGATTCATATTTTGAAGTAAATACATCACTATTAAAATGAACCTGTGTTTCATATTAATGTCAACAGTAATTACCAAAATCATTCAACAATTAGAGACTCTTTAAGTCAAAGTATGACAGAAAAGAGTGTGTTTGTGGGTGTGCCAAAATGGAGGAATGCGACCTAGGGAGGTTTTAGCTACTTGCCGCCTGGCAACAACAGGCACCCAAATCTTTCCTCATCAAGATTATTAAAACCTACAGGCAGGTGCAGCCCCCTGGGCGGAAACTGCAGTCGAGTTTATTCTAGTACTTGTGCAGAGGCATGTGGACAACGGACATTGTTTTGTGAATGATCCTGCTGCCAGCGATACCAGTTGATGATTCAGTGTAGGCAGACATTACATGTAAATATAACTTGCATGAGTACAATCAAGTTTCAAACAGGAGTCATTCCACAGTATGAAGTATATAAATGACATTATTCTTTGCCTATATGCACTCAGAAATAGAGCATGCCTCCCCTCCTTCTTCCTCACCTAGATTTAGTCTCAGCTAATTCAATGCAGTTCACAAAATCCCCACTGAGTGGCACTCTTGCAATTTAAATATGCATACTGCACTGCTGGGTTTCCTTCCCATATTTCCAAATGATGTGAATAAAAACAAGGGCATGGTGTAGGAGTCAGTGGAAGGTTTTATTTTAAAAAGTTCAGTACACCCACACTATAAAAATATATGCTGGGTAGTTTAGGGCAACACATTTCTACAGCAAAACCAATAAAGTATAGACAAAAACCTGCCAAATGTATTATTCTAAAACTAGATGAAATAAGTTTCAGTTAAAATGACTTTACCATTCATGTGCTCTTTGGACTTCTCTCTTTTTTTAGTTTTTTTCCCAAGCATCTTGGTTATCAGATTTATATAAATCTAAATATAACAAAACTAACAAAAATAAAGTTCTGTAATACTGTCTGAACAAAATCCATTGTGTGCATTTTAAGGACTCCTGGAAGTATAGCTAAATATAGGCAACAAGAGAAACAAGTACACAAACAGTTATATAAAGCCTATGTCCTAAACAAACAGTTATATGAAGCCTGTGACAGACAGATGGCTCCACAGTTCAGATGGTACAGCTGAGTGCATCCTCAGCCACTGCTGACAGGTAAAGCCAAAATCCCACTCCTTTGATTGTGCTACGGGAAGTTCTAACAGACTGAGCGCATTACATTGCTGGAAAGACACTCTGTTTATTAGTCTGAAAGTGCTGCCTCCTTTCCTGTGAGACAGGCAAAGACCATAATCTAAAAGACAGACACAGCGTCAACGTCAGCTCCGTCTGTGGTTGTTTTGCAACATCTCCCTGTGCTATTAAGAAGACTGGATGCCACTCTGAGCCACCATGCCTTCATGGCCGTATGCGCACAGACACCATACTTCATCAGGTGCTAATCTGCTTAATTGAGGACAGACATGTTATTTCAGGGAGAGCTTGCCAGCACAAAGGCTTCCCTGTCTGTCAGCACCTTCTGGCATTCCTGTGAGGCAGGGCTGGCAGAATAAAGCAGGGTCACTGAAGAGATGAACTCACACCCAGGCTATTAGGACACAGTTTGATGGCCTTGAGTGACACTGCCAGCTAAGACTGCCAGTATTTCTCATTCGCCTAGTAACCAAAATGGCTCTGTTCTGTTTTTTAACTACAGAAAGATAAAGATGATTATTTACCAAGTCTGCGTATGAGTGAATACAAAGACTTTATCATGATATCTTAGTTTTGAAGTTCAGTCCTGCACATCTTCAGATTCAGCATAACAGAGATTTTATTACAGTGGACATGGGTCTCCTTCCCAACTGCTGCAGTTGTGTTGACAGCCGTGTATTGCATAAGATGATCGCTTTAAGGAAAGTAGAACCGGAAAGGCAAGCTCCAGGGGCAACTGTGACTCACATCGGGAACAAGAAGTGCACAGTGGCAAGATCCCTGCTGAGCAAGACCACGCAACGTTCTTGTGAGAATGACGGTTAATAAGAGATTATCTAACTGCTATCCAGGGAGAATATTTCAGTCACTTGCATGAACAGCCAAGTAATGATTAGAGCGATTTTTACCTGGCCAGCAACTAGTTGTCCGAAATTCTGTTGCACAACAGTTTGTAGATATTGTAGAAATGTCCATAACACTAAGTGCATGGGTTTGACACCCTATATAAACTATATAAACTGTCATACAAGCTATTCTTGCTGTACTAGTAAGATACACACATTATTCACACAGTTCTAGTAACACAGTGTAATGTACTGTATTCAGTAACATTCAATGAGATGAAAGAACTAGTTTAAAAAATCTGGTAGTGTACTGATCAGGATTGAGCCATGTAGGATCGATGACAGCCACTGCAGGGCAGAATCTGGTGTGATCACACACATACTTTTATTACAATTCATGATGTTACTCTATTCACAAAAAAGACCAATCACTTTGCAAAGGATTACAGAGTGAGGGAGGAGGATAGCAGTTCAGCTAGCCATGGATTACACTAAATAACAGACTGGGCCAATAATATTGATATGCATTGCTGTTGAATTTTAAAATGATCACATGCACATTAAGCTTTAACATAAATCCCAATACTAACCCTGCCTATAGTGACTAAAATCAATTCAGTGCAGAGTTATGCTGCTATAGTGCTCATGTGCTAATGTGTCTAAAAATAAACATTACACAGGATGCAATGTAATTGACCTAATTTAACAAAACCAAGACATATGTATGCTGACAGGCTAAAGTGCATGTAGACTGTTGTGGGGGTAAGACAACATTGTGGGGAAGCCATGTGGTGCTGTGTGCTATACTGGCACCGCTGCCATCGTTAGCGGCTCTTGTTACCAGCTGACAAAAGAGCGTGGCCAATCGATCTGAAGGTGCCCCAGTGGCATGGGCCGGTCAGCGGCCCATGGCACTCCCAGAGGTTGTGGGCTCTATAAAAAGAGCTGGCGCTGTGCTGGGGCTCTGACTCACGCGGCGGGGCACAGAGTGCTCTTTGTGCAGGGCCAGGGGAATTACTTTCCCCAGCAGGCACCAGTGTGCTGCACTGCTGTACAGAGCCACTCCTCTGCCCCGCCAGCTCGCAGCCATCCAAACAAACACACGCAAACAAACAATTACCACTCTGTGAGTCATCTAAGAAAAAAGGGAGGCAAATGTGCAGTTAGGAGAGGGACCAATGTACATATTGAACATATGAGTTTGCTGTACATTCATCTGGTTCAGGCAGAGACTCTTGCCAGAGGTGATTCAGAGCATTTTTCAGAGCGTGGTCGCTGACTCACGCAGAAATGCAGCATTGAAAAGCCCCCCAGCTGGCCCTGCCCCTCCTAGGCAGAGGGCAGAGTCTGCTGGTGCTCCACCACATCCCGCGGGTGTGTCTACGGCGGCTCAGTGCAGGGCCACAAATCGCAGATCAGTCTTCTCTGCTGCTCTCACACAAATTCCCCAATGCAGCTGGAATCTTTATGGGGTAGCTAAAAACTAGACTGCCTAAAAAAAACCATGAAAATTATAATTTGGACCAATCTTAGATGTTAAATAAACACACAGGAGGCTAAATGGCTGTCAGCATCAATTTCATGATCTCGCTACAAAGCTGTCATACCAATTTCACACAATCAAATGGAAAATGTTCATCTTTGACTTGGTGGAAGTATATGAAAACACACAAACAGTTATTGTCCTATGAAAAAAGTAAAATGAATACACATATCTCTTTAACTCTCTACCTCAGAGAAAGAGAGAGGCAGGTATACCTTACAGTATACTGTAGGTGGGATGGGGGTATATCATCTCCTGTGTGCTGGTGTGTTTCTGTGCACTGAGAGGGCTTGTGGCCTGCTCAGCATGTGCATGTCAGTGCCTGCCATAGGGGCTGATCTGCCTCCTGGGCGATTACAGGGTTCATCTGCTCTGGCTCCAGAAAGCTGAGCTAGCGGGTTTCAGTGGAAGATCAGCATGGGCAGGGCACTGTTTTCACAGAGCCGACAGCAGCCAAAGGAGCTTCTGTAGCATCATGCTGCCCACACACACTGACAAATCAATATGGCACATACAAAGGGCCACATATTGGAATAAATCAAGAAAATGGCTATCAGACACTTAAAAAGTATCCAACTTGCCATTACAAAACAAACTTGTCATTGTCAAACAAAAAATACATAATTGGGACTGATTACATTTTTAAATTAATTTTAAATTTCCATCAAGCTTACCATATAGGGTTTTTGCAATGTAAACAACATAGTTTGGACTCATTCTGGGTTCAGCTGTGGGCTATAATCTATAAGGTTGACTTGTCAGTTGAAGTTCATAAATTCTGCTGTGTCAGAACTTCTGTATATTTCCTTGTCCCATGGGGATTATCAGATAAACAAAAGTACAAACATAGACTGAGGGACTCTTCTGTATGCAGCAATATTACACTGAACATCCCTTTTCACAGATCCTGTGCAATTATGTGTGAAGCCTGATGTTTCTATTTCCACATTGTAAAATCAAGATTCATTCCTTGCTTGTATATAAATAACAGTGAAGTGAGAACTAATGAGTGCCTAAAAAATTTTACTATCATAGAAAAACTTTCGTATTTAACTGCCGGGTGACTGCATGACCTCAAAAAATGCAAAAATAACTAAAGCAAACAACCATTTTAAGATCCAAGAGTTGCATAGACATGACAATTTTTCCCCACAAGTACAACCAACCATCACTTTGTGAACAGCTATTAAGAGAAGATGTGGCTCTTACTGTTCTGGCAGTGAATTCCATCAAAGCCTGCCTGGCACTTGCAGACGTAATCGCTGAAGACATCCCCTCGCCGGGATTGGCTGGCTACCTCGCATTTGCCGTCATTTTTGCAGGGGTTGGGATTGCAGGGTCCTGAGTGGAATAACAATAGAGAAGCAATGGAACATTGTGAGTTCCAGCTAACAGGGTAACACACGTCCTGAACTACCATCGGGCTCAGCTTGACATTTTCTATCCCACAAGGGATGGAAGTTTCTTCACAACAGCAAAAGATGCTTTCCAACTAATTGGCATTGCTGCTGCTGGTCCTTACCACTTTCAGTCTCAGTGCACATATCGCCAGTGAAGCCTTCAGGGCAGATGCAGAAGAAAGGGCTCTCTCCCAGCCTTGTGACACACGTCCCTCCATTGTGGCAGTGGTTTACCTCACAGTAATCTCCTACAAAACACAAAAATGTATATGGTTGCGTTAAATGGTATGGGAGCGGAGGCCTTGCCTTTGTGTCTTTTTAAATTCCAGTGACTACATGGAGTTGTGCGAAGGTTGGACTCAATCAACAAACATTGTGCCTTTTATATTTGACAGGTGCGTTAAGACACGCCACTGGCTTTGGCAAGCCAAGGGCCTCACTGTTCCGCCTTCTGTCTGATTGCACATGACCTGTCACCACAGCAACGCTGCTCCTGTGCAGGGGGCAGGACCAGCTCTTGATGCTGGTCAGTACAGCTGGTCAGGTGCCACACGCTGGACAGCTCAATTCATCCATGACTCTGATTGTCATGTGTGGCCGCTTTAGTCCAGGCCTGCTGACACAGCCATCAGTGGACACTGGGGAGATAAACCCACTCACACTGGATGTTTCTATTAAGGGGAACACAATATGTTTTGCCAGCTGGTTTCTCCAGCTTTAAGTGTGACCAAGATCATTTGGTGCATTCAAAACAGAAACAGTCCATCATGGTACCCCTTCAGACAACATTTTCAACACAGTTATATACTCAGAACTTAATAAAACCTAGAATGAAAGTTTTACACAAATTGTGCCAAAGATGCTAACAGAATGCCTGTAACATTTTTACAATACCTATTATTTTGTATTAGTTTTGAAAGTTTATTTGACAGGATTGCTAATGCATGTAGCCCAAATATATTCTGGACAGAAAAAAGGGTGAGTAAGAAATAGATTTATACATAATTACAATGAAAAATTATGACTATTCCAAATGTATGCCATTTGCAGCCAATGCACTTCTGAGTCAATCTGAGTAAGTTTTAAACTTCAACCTCAGAAAGCAAGTTTACATAAGGGATGCCAAGTATTTTATTATTTAGACCACAATGTTTAATTGTCATGTTTATCATGGGCTTATTAAATCAAGCAAGCTGAAGAATCCAGGGTCTGAGGTTAAGCTGTTAGCCTCTCCCCCCTTCCTCCCACAAAGGGCATAACCCACTAACTCTCAGTTTTAGGATGGGAAAACAGCAGAAATAGAAACCTAGTCCATCATTTTGCTGGCATTATCATTCTTTTAGGTTTGAATGGGTTTTCACATACATTGTGGCGTAGACTGCACATCCTGTATGTCTCAGAGCCTTCTGTTCACACACTTTCACAGAGCTGAAGGCTGAGAAAATATGATTGTGGCAATGGCTCCTAAGGATAACTTCAAAAAACATCCCTGTATGCAATAAATCTGAACTACATCTGACCTGTCACATTGAAAGTTTTACCCTGGTTGCTTTTTTGCTTCAACAGTGTAGAGATCTACAGAAAATTGCTTTTTACAAGAACTGTAAAATGTAAAGTGAGATAAGACTCAGTAGTACGTCAGCTAAGGCTTGAAACACAGTCGTGACATTCAACTATGCTAAGTACAGGTACTCCAAACTCAAAGGCTTTGAACTTCAGCACTTTCCCTACATTTACATCTCTCTCTTTATATTGTTGGCATTAAAGTCAAGTGTATGATACAGGCTCTGCCTTCAGCCATAACTAGTTAGTTTTTATTATTCAATCAACAAGTGCAACAGGTTGTTGCAGAGCTTTTGTTGACTCTTTTTCTGAATGGACTGGATTGACAGCTAACTGACATGTTTCTGCCTGAACACGATCATTTGACTGGATCTTTTGCGGTGTCAAAAACATACCGGCTGGTGTCATCTACAGCATTTTATATAGCTTATCAGAAGTGAATTTGCCTTAATCGGCAGAAATTCAATGGTTAATAAACTGTGTAATAGCAATTGATAAGCAGTGCAGGCTGGAGAGCTTTATGAGCTTTCATTACATGCACTGAGCATCAGCTCGTTTGACTTCATTCAGGTGAAGGAATGTAGACCAAGAAAAAAAACATTTAAAAACCAAGACTGTCATCTTTGCCTGTGCCTATGGTCACACTAATAGCTTGACCATGTGGCTTTCCAGATGTTTCCACATTTACAGCAGATTTTTGTTGGCTAAACCTGTTCCTCCAGACAATAAGTAAGGACACAAACTGGGCAGTGATTCTTACAGTTATGCACTGATGCCCATGACAATGGAAACAGGAAACAAATGATTTTGAACAGTGATGGAAATTTGAAAGAACCCATGGCCACCAATTTTTAGATTTTTATGTTCCTTTATAATATTTGTCATTTCTTTAAACAGGAAGTCACATTTCCTGATGACTGCATTTTTTTCCATGTTAGTAATGGAAGAACACAGGGTGCGGAGACCTCTGGCTGATGAGTCATGCTATATGTATGCTTCCCTGATCCAAACTCAAAAAAGAGCAGCTCCCGACTTCATGAGTCATAACAAATTATGAACTAGGCACAAACTAATTTGTGCCTAGTGTTCAAAAACTGATCTAATCAAATCTAAGCTCAGAACTACCTTTGTCATAGACAGAGAGACCATATACATTGATTTGTGATGTACAACACTAACATTATCTTATTCCTCAAAGTAAATATTGAGTGAACCACCACGAATTTGCTTGATAGTCCTCATCTGGACAGGCATCCAGAGAAAACTGCACTGACGTTAGTAGAGGTTTCAACCACCACATTTTTATTGCTAGACCACTGATATCTTTTACAGCTGTACTTCATCTATTTATGAGGATAAAATACAACACAAATTGTGAATCTTATTGAGTGTGAGTTTGATCCAATCAAGGTTTATTTGGTATGCAGCTGGAGCCTGTAATCAACAATGTTTGCAAAATACAACTTTACTTTAATGTGCATACAGTTTTTAATTACTTCAGTTCTTCAGGTTAATCCTGTATTTATTATAGCCTGAAACAAGCCCTGTGTATTTAAGTTCTTCACATGAAGAGTTCCAAAACATGTTTATACTGAGAAGCTCAAGGAGGTTTGAACTACAGAAATCCTATGATCTTATTAACTCCAGGTAGGAAAAAAACAGTCTCCAGAAAATCTACTTAAAATGCCTACATCTGGCACTATCCCATTTAGTTTAAAGCACTCTAATGCAATAACTGCTACAGTGTCTCATGATGCTTACAAGCAAATATGGCACTAATGTTTTGAAAGCAGCACTGATGATAAAAATATTTTCTGTGTATATGTAACTTAAAAGACCTGGTAACAAAAGAGCAATGCCAAATATTGCCTAACTGAAAATTATTAAAATGCATATATCATGGTCCAAAATCAATTGTGTTGCAATTGGTGGGATCTGTATGAGGTGAACAGTTTCCCACTCCCAAAACATTGAAAGAGTTGGGTTTCAAATGTCTTTGATGAATGAGGTTTCCAAGCTTGCTGGTTTGCCAGTCATGGTGAGTAAAATTGTGTGGTCTAAAATTCTTGTGAAATGGATGAGAACGTTAATCTTAAGAGTGGAAAGAACTGCAGACAGGAAACTGTAAATAATTTCTGCATCTCAAGGTCCATCATCCATGTTACATGGCAGCTAAACTGTCTGATAGCACACACTGCACCCAGATGAATCTATAATCTGCCCAAGTGATAAGCAGGCACAAGGACTGGCTAACAAAATGGTTCCAGGCAAGATTTCTGCAATCATCAGGCACAATTCCAGTGCAGCTGAGATATTATGATGCTAAAAATAAAACTGAGCCAATCATTTCTGCATTAGTTATGTTTTTCCTATGAAGAAATTCAGATGAAATTACAGATAAAATGCAATAGAGCTGACTTGATCAATACCACCATGCTGATCACTGGTCACATGACCAATCAATTAATTATTGAGCATTACAATTAAGGTACTCAATTTTCCTAATAACACTAAATGATAGTTAATTCACATTACAGCACACAGTTTTTCCTTAGTAAGTTTTAATGAGATTTTGCACACAGCCTAACCACAGACTGGAGAGACACTAAGAACATGAAGATTTCAGCACTGACTTGTAGCTATGCTTCATGGAGCACATCAGAGCATGGCTGCTTTTGAAAGGGACTAATTAATTTGAAAATGTTAGACTGGTTTCACCAAACAACAGAAGGGATGAAAATGAAAGTATTTTGTAACAGACCCAGCTATAGTTTGCAGCATAAGAAAATTATAAAGCTGACTGAAGATTCCAATGAGCCATGGTTGGGAGAGATGACCATTAAAACTGCATTAATCAGAAGAAATCACTCATATACATTCTACAAAAAGAAGACAATTACAGGATGTTATACAGCACTGATACAGCATGATAGATAATTGCCTCAACCCTACACATACAGTCTAAATAAATTTCTTGATAATGGTAACGGTGCAATTATTGGAAATTTTCTTTTGTGATCATGCATGTACTGTATGCAGCCAATGGCAAAGAAGTTTTATGCTGTGCCCTGGTCTGACCTTGTACCAGAGATGTCTGAGAAAAATGAAAGCAGATTCCCACTAGAAAATGTACCTGCTGTATGACAGGGGACTAATGAGTCTACCAAACATGACATATAATTTGCACTATAAGACTCTGTGGGCAAATTAAGGGCAGACAAACAGTTCATCCCCAGCCAATTTATATTTTCTACAATAAAACCACCAGATGTCATTCTGATGATGAAAGAAAATTACTGGTCTTGTTCATTTAAGTTAGACCTTTTGCTGGAGTCATGAAAACTTTCAAGTACAGAATTTGTTGGAGTTATCATTAATGATTTTTTTGATCCAGTAAGTCACAGGCATTGATGGTTTCCTCATAATGTTTTGGTAGCTGAACCACTCCTCTTGAAAAACAAGTTCCATATTATGGTCACAGAGCAATGCCTCCAAACTCTGTAATTAACTCCTGACACAAGGTAACTGGCAGTGACTACAGTCATGTTGATGTGAAATTTCTAACCAGCCATTTTTACAGCCCAGAAACATCCATCTGTTTTCACAGAAATATTTCACTGTCTTACACTCTGAAGGAAAAAATGATCAACATACAACTAATTAAAATACTGTCCACAATTAAAACAGTAAAATGCATGTGCTTGTGCCAGGCTATTGCAATGTAGACAAAGTAGTTAATTACATTCCTGCCATTTATTTTATCTTGTCTATTTTTGTATTGCCAAATGTATCAGATAGAAACAACTGCTCCGTGAGGAGCCTGATTTGCATGAGCTGCCAAAGCTTTTGATGATGGAAGTTGTCCATATGCTCAGGCAATTCAATTCCCCTGCGCATCCAACGTAAACTTAAAACCTGCATTTGACGAGATCTAGAGATTGCACTTGGGGTTCTCATTCACATGTCCTGAGGAACGTTCCAGTGAACACAAGCGAACAAAGCAAAGATGGGATCAAAGGACCGTGACTGAAGTCTGACAATTGACAAATTGGAATATTAGGCTAATGTTTCATATTATTTTGTTAGTTTCACCCGATGACTAAACAGGTTTTCTCTTTATTGCTGCTGAGGAACTACTGGAACGCTCGATTTTAATTAAATTGCTGTACTCGACTACATGACTAAATCAAACTACAGTAAAAATAAAAAGTACAGGTACAAAATAAGCTCACCTTTGCTTTCGAAAGACACATTCGAAATAAGACGGCAAGTTACACAAAGAAAACTGACATCTGTTTTAAATTGTTGATTTTAAGAACGAAACCAGTCTCCGAACATGTGCACACGAATGATCAACAAGGACCAAAATAAACAGCTACGTACCGAAAAATGACGTACTGTATGGCTGTGTTGGCTAGCCTGCTCGCTACAGTGTACAAAGGATTAGTTAAAATAAGCGAACTCAAAATCGGACTCACCTCTCACCATGAAAACTACACCAAGTAGTATATAAGCAGTCGTTAGTGGTAAGGACAACGTGAAACTGTGAGTTTTCATATTGTTTTGACTCCCGTTACTTGTCTCCTCTCCTCTAACAGTTTACTCTTTCGAATTTCGTCCGAGATCACTGCTAAAACTGGCGTGTAACTGAGGTTGTAGAAGAAGGGGTGGGTATTACATTTGGGCAAGGCGGATTAACAGCAGCACGTGTGTTTGTGCATCCATCCAATTAGATCCCCTTCTGAAAATAATCCCCCGCAACAACCAAAGCTAACAAGCAGCTTTCGCATTTTCGAAAAATACAACAGCGAATTACTTTCAGCGGGCAAACTAAAGAAAAAATATAATCTGCCGTTCGAGTGGGAGTATGAATTCTGTATACTTCTTACACCATGTCCTTAGTTGGCATTCCATGTCACATCACGTTGAAATGTCATTTTGATTAGCCTTGCCCGTTATTCATTCTAAATTTGTCTTGGGTTGTGTGTTGTGTGCGACTGTTGAACATAGGTATGGGTTCAGATATAGACTCCCTTTGTAGTTACGTGGTATGAGTTTACATAACCTTAGAAACCACGTGTAGCCTGTTTTTTCATTCTTGTATTATAGTACAATGGTGTTACAACTACTAATATTCATTCATAATTTCTGTAAATAGTACAATGAAATTCAATTATAGATCAGTACATTTCATTTTTAAAGTTTAATAAATTTGAATACATTTAAAAATTAAACATAATGTAACAATTGCCTGGAATATAATATATGAATATAAACAGAGCAAGCACATCAAACAGTTTATTGACACAGTACTGTAATTACATTGTGCTTACATATTGGCATAGGCTACATACCAGAATTCATAGAGCAGGCTAAGACAAGATTTCTGTATGTAATGAAACAAACTGCAATAATTGTATGTGCGATTACATGGTATTGAATGAGGATTAGGAATTCAATTAGGAATTTAGCTTTTTAATGTGAAGGAAAAGATGTGTAAATTAGTATTTTTTTTCCTTTGCTGAACACCTACGTATAGATATAAATAAGGTAACCTGCTTTTGGAAACCTCTCAGATGTCTGTCCTCATTCTGGGGCATGTGGGAGGAAATGATAGAATTCATTATGGAATGATCTGAAACTAAATTTTTTTCCCCTTTGTTAAGGTCCAGATTCCAAAAAGTAGTGAAGAGAGCTTAGTTTTGCCATACTAATCCATGTGGGTGTTTGCTTATGGCTATGCCATTTACAGCTGCAGTGTCTCAATAATATTGATAAATTCTTCAAAATGTGCATAATTATACAAACTAAAAAACAGTCTGTATACAAACAGACTTTTTAAATTATACTATCATTTTATTTTCTATTTTCACAGTTGGAAGAAAATAAAATGTTTTTTCAGGGGTGGGAATATGGGTAAAAACCTGAGAACATTATTCTCAAGTGGTTTCAAGTGGAAAATCTTTGCTGATTACCAAAACAAGCCAGGTTTCTGTTTATCATAATGTCAGAAAATAAACAACCATTTTCAAGGATTTGAAAGACTGCCTGATATTTTAGAAATGTATACCAGATCTTGCATTGTGGCATATTTCATCTTATGGCCAGAAACCACAAGACAAAACCAAATACTTCTCAAAATGTGCAACAGCATAAGGACCAATGATTGTGATTGCTGGGATACTATTGAGATTCAACTGTTTGGCATTCAGTTTTTTTACAATTCAGGATGGATATCTTTTACTCTGGCAAGTTTTATGCTTTAAAGTAATTCAGTAATGCAAGTATTGTCTTGCATTTTGTGCTTTATCTTTGGACATGCATACATGCATATTGGATATTGCAAATGTTAACAATAATTGCAATTCCCAGATAACACATGGGCAATGAATATTTCCTTATAAATAACAATTCAAAATTCATTGTGTCTGCCAAAGAGCTATTCAGTTACTCAAATTCTGTCTGTCTATCTACAATGCTCATAATCACACTTATACATACTGTATATATCATGTGAAAGATATATATGTACATTGTCTAACTGTAAGGCATTGGGGGAAAGTTTCCATTTAGAAATAATTTCAGATCAGGGGATTGTGATTTTTAAATGCAGTGCAGCTTCATCACTTGTGACAGTTGATGCCTGTGTGTGGCCCATAATTTAGCTGGATGACTGTAGGATCAGAGGGAATTCCTTAGCTTGGTGTGTCTTTCATCTGCTAAAGAGGTGATTGCAGGATGGTGGTCTGTTGCAGACATAAGAACAAACTACAGAATATACTATATACATTTACTGATTAAGCTGATCTTAAAGGTAAGTAATACCTTTAAGAACACTGTGTGTTATTAGAAATGTGTCATTTGGGAATTTAAAAATCCACCAATTCCAAATGGCCATTGTGAACTGTATTTCATTGTGATTATGTTATTATGCTTATATTTCTTAAGCAGCATCTTAGCAGTAAGATACCAAAGGAAGTGTTTTTTTGTTCCCTGATATATGGACCACAGCTCCAGAACTGGCAGAGGATCTTAGTATGGTGTCGAACGGGCAACAGATGCTCCCATTGAACACTGTCATCTGAAGTCATGGAGTTACAATAATTTCTGTTTATCACATAGATTTTCTTTTTTTGAAGAACATTTTTTCTACTGTGCATTATTGACTTTGAGTAGAAATGTCCCTCTATGAATTTAAGAATGTTAAATATACTGTAAGCACGGAAAAGAATTTTTGTGGCTGTTCATAAGTCCTTTCTGAAACTAGGCAGCAAGAAAATTTGGGTTATCATCATTCTCTGTCTGTTTTGTAAATGTAAGCATGGTTTTCACCTTGCAGTGCTAAAAGAGAATTGAAGAGGCATAAATACTGTTATCAAGCTGCAATAATTTCATCATGAGAGGGACATGTATCAAGGAAGCATATATTTGGAAAGAGCAGAAGACTGAAATTAAAGAAATTAACTGTTCATACTATGCACTTTGTTAAATGGTTTGACTTCAGTACCTTTCTCTTTTACTTAGAATAGCACTCCTTGTAAAAAAAAAAAAAAAGTAAATACAAAATAAACAAATAAATAAACATACACATGAAATGTACATTTGGGAGGTAATCCACATCAAAGTGTATTTTTTATAAGATATAATTTTCTGTTATTCACTACTAATGGTAAATTAGCAAAAACTACAGCATTACAGTAAAATGATTTGGAATTCTACGTGTGTGTGATGAAATGTGTCATCAATATGCAATCATATATCCAATTTATCATATCAGCAAGACGATTAAATTTAAGAAACCAGAACAACTTATTTTTCCTCTATGGTGTTGTCATATTTTATATAATTAACACAGAAAATAAAACCATTACAATTTAATTCAAATAATGATGTTGTTGTATTTATATTGTTGGAGGATGGACTAGACATCACTTTAACCTTACACTACATATAACATAGTATAACGTACACTAAATGTTTACTATGGGACATGTGGGTGTATTATCCATATTGATATTATATATCATATTTTTGCAATATTCTTCGCATCCTATTGCACATCCTATGCACATATTCGTAGTATATTATTTAAGGTATGAGTATATCTTGTTTACATCTTGTTTTTTATTCTCTCGACTTCAGTACTGTATTTTATTTTATTTTATTTTATTCCATTGTATCTTTATTGTATTCAAATTTACCGGACTGCTATGACATCTAATTTCCCTTCGGGGATGAACAAAGTCTATCTATCTATCTATCTATCTATCTATCTATCTATCTATCTATCTATCTATCTATCTATCTATCTATCTATCTATCTATCTATCTATCTATCTTACTCAGAGCCTAATCGGTTTGCTGAAGTATAAAATGTTGTCCTTCATAGAGGTGTATATAGTACTTGAATATAGTACAGCACAATATTTGCAAATGTATGTCGCCTCCAAGTGGACGATTTTTTGTTATCAAACCGCCCGTCCAATAACAGCCATCTCATTGCCGACCTTCCGTACGTAAAATACGGTCAGTATGTTGCTCAACGCCATGACGTACTCCCCTAGACGTAAATAGCGTACAATGTGACGAGCAGTATTGTTAACTAATATGGTGACAACCAAGGAACGAAACGATGTAATCAATTGCCACTGTGTATCCTAAAATGTTTTACAGGCTTTAACTTTTGACATACAGGAACTACTGAAGGTTCAGCTCATGCCACCAAACACAGTCGCGTTCGGTTAGGCTAGCTGGATGAGTTTTTACATTTTTGGGCAAAGGACGGATCCGCAAGTAGGTTATGTATTTGATGTAAAAAGTAATTCAGGTTGTGACATTGCTTGCCACAGAAAGCAAGTACTTATCAGACCGCTATTGATCAGTGCTGTCGCTGCAAATCGGCGTTACAGCGGTTTGCTGGAATTAGGACAATGCACCAACTGTTTTGCCGTATCTGAACAGCTGATTCTGATCTTGACAGTCTTGTATCGGCTGCCTACTAGCGGACCGCTGTTGTGCTGCTTTTGCAAAATTCTAACAGCTGTGGCGACGCCGGACTGGGGACGACTGTATGCTTGCTGGTTGAGGCGAAATTCATGTTCAATTGAAATTATCCGAGGAAGGGTCCTTCTGGAGATTGTATGAACAGTATCAACAAAACCTCTGTAGGTTCCCAGCTGTATTTCTTACTGTTTTAGCTGTATTCATTTTATTGATTTTATTCAACACATACAGTTTTTTGTACCTACTTGAGTAGGCTATATTCATATTTGCAGCTTGTTGGATTCGGAAGACCCTGACTCACATGTGCCTAAAACATATGTGCCTAAATCATAAAAAGAATGTATAAGCCCTAAAGGTTTATTTTATTTATATTTCATCGAAAAGAATACATTTTAAATTGAAATATGTACACAGAAACATTCATAGTTTTCAAAAGGTTTTTCAAGTTTAGATGGCTATTCTCCATTTAACTTAATTCAGATATAAAGTGACACGGAAATGCTATGTCATTTAAATGCTTTTTAAATCCTGGAGAAGAAAGAATTCTGGAATGTAATTAATAGCATGATATAGCTGAGATATTCACTCAAATGTGAGGCTAGCCACAGCTTACACACATGGGACATGTAACTTTTGAATGCAGACGATAAGAATCATAATTTCAATGCAATATAACCATAAAAAAATGAAGGATTTGTGGATCGAAGCAGTGGCATATGGCATTCCTGGGATATCTACACAAATGTCGGGCAGACATACAAATGTCAAGCTAGATTGAAGACGAGTCAGTGCTTTAATACGTGGGAAGGGGACAAACCCTTTGGTATATGTTGCTATATAAATATTACCTAATATATGAAAAAATACATTTACATTTTGCATGTTTACATCAATAGTTTACATGTCCATATTCAGTAATGGAAGGGCAGGAGTTGTTTATTACAGTGGTCATTGGTCATTCCCGTGAATTGACATGGGTGCTATCACTGTTACTAAAGCCATATTGTTCATTGTATTAATCTTTTTGGGGTATGTAGTTAAATATTTATAACAAAATTTTTGATTAAAAAAGGACAACTTTTCAAAAGCGTTTGATCCCACTGATATCCAAATTTCCAAGGAGAAAGATCCAGGAAAAAAATTGTTTGAGTTTATTGTTTGATTTTCAGTAATCCAGTGAAGTTATACATTATGATTACATTCTAATACTGTGATCATAACTGATTCTGTGGCTGACCTTTGTTTACTGGTCATTAAAATATATGAAGTTAATACAAAAATATGCTGAATGTGCATGCTGAATTTAATATATGGTAAACGCTTTTAATATATTTAATGGCTTTAAATAGTAATAAGTGAGACTGGTCCAGATGCCCCCACCCCAACAACCCCCCCCCCCCCCCCCCCACCCCATGGACAAATGGGTATATGTAATTCACTCTCTATAAGATTATACAAACGATTATACAAAAAAAAACTGACTATTACAATACTCAACAGTCATTCTGGGAAAAAAGATCTGTGCGACTTGTCCTTCTGAGGAATATGGCTACGACGCTTATTGGCCTGTTCATTGATATATAAACAATTGCTACGATGATTATGGAGTAAGCATGTTAGAAAGACTATTAATGTGCATTTGTTCTTCGTGGCAGCGGACATCTCATTCGCGTTGCTTTAGACAGTTTCAATTCACGATGTGGACCTGACAAACGCGGGGTTTCACTGCTCTGGAGCATAAGTAAAACGTGACCTAGATTGTTACGGTTAATTCTAACATGTCTAAGGAAGAGGCTCCAGCCAATCACAGTGAAAATAATGCAAGCGGGGCGGGACAATGAACGTTGAGAAACGCCACAAAATGACGTGTCGTGATCATGGACCAATCAAAACATACATTTAAAACAGCTTCTCTGCAGAGTAGGAAGTGAGGTCGTAGATAACAGGTATCTGCATCATGTATCTGCGTGTCTCCGCCAACTGAGAGGAAAGAAAACACACTCTGAAATTTAGAAATGAAAAACATTATTTAAAAAAATAAATAAATGAAGGAAACCCGCATGGAAAGACACGGGTTAGGGTACAGACTGGAAGAAGCTAGGTCTGAAATCCGCGAAGGAGAGCACGGTATGTTTTGTGTGGGTGTGGGCAATCGTGCTGTATCGTTATTAAGCAAGCAGATCTGTAGCTAACACGACACTGTATAGCGAGCAAGGTAACGCCATCGCTACGTTGTTGAATAGTAATATTACTTGAAAACCTTTAATATAACTGTGGACATCATTCATATGTTCCCATCTTATTCCAATTTTGCAGTCGGTTTAGCATACTCGCTGTTATAGCTAGCTGTAGCAGGAAATGTAGGTATGTTAACCACAATATGTTCTATCTAGCTATGGTATATTGTAAAAATTGTGCTTAATGGTTCGCGTGGGAATGACAATTGTAAGAAACAAGGGAACTAGCTGGCGAACATCGTCGATGTTGTGCGAAGCTATTGCTTCTGTGAGAAGGGTGGTTGTTTTGGGCCTGTGATACGAAGTAACATTAACATCCTGTAACGTTATTCTGGACAGCAAGTTGAATAGCTATTCGCTAACGTAAGCTGACTTCTACCTGCATGAGAGCCAACAGTATGTGGCTATTATCTAGATAAGGGTCAATGTAATACTTTGCTGGTCACTTTGCGAGCTAACAATGCATATTATTGCCATAGTCAATGCAACTAGTTGGACATTTTCACCTCTGTATTTAGAAAGAAAAACCCTCGTACACACTTTGGGTTTTGCGTCAGTTGGTCGCTAGCAAGCTACAGCTGGCGAGTTATTTTGTGAACTGCCAACGTCATATGTAGCTCGCCAGCTAATTTAGCAGTTAGGTTTACAATTGATATTAGTATAAAAGACTTTGTACTGAGAATTGTTTACAGTTTACCGGGTTGTATTGGGTCGTCGGTAAGTCGACTGAAAAAAACAGTGTTCATATTTCCTCGAACAGGTCAAAATTCTAAAGCCAAGACACACAGTGCGGAAAATGGAAGTGTACACTTCCTTATTTCAGAAACATCCAGTACGATTACCTAATGTAAATTGGTAGCTATCGGTGCAGATACAAATTCCAGTGACTCGCAACCAGCTGACTTGCGTTAGCTGAACACACACAAATAAGAGGTGGTAACGCCTCCAGGCGCTCTTAAAAGCCTTTGATTCCTGTGTGGATTTGACAGTTCAAGGTGCGGAGCGAATGCCTCTGCGGGCCTTTTCTGTTGACTACACACACATATCACCTAGGTACAGTATTTTACTGCTTATTAATTCTAATGAGTTGGACGCGGATCATCTATAATCTTGTCTTATGCGTCTTGGCGAATCGTAGCTCTGTATTGTTAAGTGGCAAAGAAAAAGTTTGGGAAATATATAGCTTACTTCAGGTGAGAAACTTTTCCTCGTGTTTACAATTACTGTTATTAGTATTGGCGGATGTGGTTCTGTCCTGGTGTATGGCTAGCCGTTTAAAAGTAAGCATGCTTGAGCAGTCATTGTTACTAAATGTCGATGTAAATGTCGGTATAGTTGCAGTTGGGTAATGCTGTCAGAATTCGTCTATTCTGGTCAATCGTGGTATATTAGCACGTGGTAATAATCATGCATGTTCTAAATGCATTGTTATAATATAAAAAGAGAAATGTTGTGATCGTACTTTTTTGTGTTTTCGGCTTTCCGTTTTGAGCTGTTTAAAACTGTTTTGAATATCATTGATCATGAAATGCCCTGGAATTTAGAAGATGCCTAGTTTTTATGTCGTTTCCTTTCCTTATTAGCCTTTGGGTGGAGTACAGAGTAGTCTTCTCATCAACAGAAAATGGTATTGAAATGCAAACACATTTAGAAACTGCAAACAAAGAGGTCCTCTTAAAATTTATGAGCAAAATAAATGTACCACCCCACAGACCTAAATAAGCCTAAATAAGCCAATATGTGTATGTACCACCTAGCAGTTTCCACAGCAGCAGGATTGACATTGCATTAGTGTCCGTGCTGTGTCTGAACCAAGTAAAAGCAGGATGGAAACAAGACGAAGCTCCTGAAAAATGTATAAATGAGTACATCCATGACGTTTATCACTGCCATCTCTGAAAGGCTAGGCAATCAGGTCTAAATTTCCAACAATTACCATGGGTTTTTTTTGTCCTATAGTGAAATATTTGAAATTTCAACCCATTATAACAAAAGTATTGCTTGAATGACAACATTGTACATTCTCTTGATTTACATATTTTTCCTATAGTTAGGCCATGTGTCTGTAGAGAGCACTGGATTTCTGTGTACAGTGAATAGTAGTAGTGGATAGTGCTGCTGTTGTCAGTATAATTTTGAGTGCTTTGCATGTGCTTTGTCATTTGAGTAGTCAAGTTAGGCCTACATTGTAGAAAGGAGATCAATCAAATTACACCTACATAGGAGTGAAGACAAAATGTTAAGCAATATTCATGTCATTAGAACTGTAGGAACCTGTTTGATGGCATGATATTGCTGATTTTGTTTGCCCACAAAACATTATGGTCTGCTCCTGTTTAAGAGCATCATTTTGGCCTGATACCTTGACTACAAAAGGTAGCCTTTAAAAAAAGTTTGAATCCCAATTCTTCGATTCCATAACCTAGATGTCTTGTAAAATGCAGCCTAGTAGTGTAGGACTCATCTTAAAGATTTACCAAAATAGATTATTACATTTGATATAGAGCAGCTTTACTTGGAGATATTGTCTCAGTCAGGGATTGCCAGAGAGATTAGACCATACGTTAAGATGGTCAGGGTGGCCTTCTCAATCTTGGTGATCCTTTTAAAATGTGCTACGCATTGCTTGTGCTTAACCCTCTTGGTAATGGCGCCAGAAAATAATAGTTCATGATAGGAGTCTTGCCTCTTGACATGTCTAATGCTGTGTAGAGGGGAAAATGAACCCAATGCAGCTTTATTTTAACACACACACACACACACACACACACACACACACACACACACACACACACACACACAAAAACTGGTACCTTAATTTGAATTTTCCTGTGGCAGGTGGCAGTCCTATATTTTACTGTTGTTTCATTGTCATTGTTCTTCAGAATTTGTTTGACAAGGACAAAAGACGTATGTGACATGGGTGTGGTTCAGCATGTCTGTGTTGAGCTCTGTCTTGTTTACTCTGACATGGGGAGGATGTAGATTTAGATTTTTTATTCTTTGCTAATGTTTTATTGAAAGTTATGTTATTATAGGATTTTAGTGGAAGTGTTTGGAGAAGGCAGTGTACAATGTTGTAATAGACTAATGACCTTTGGAGTGATAGACAACACTTATATGTTTGGAACACGGGATTATTTAATTTACATTAACAGTACAGCAGCCCCTTAGAGTAAACAGTAGCATGGGTAACTATTGACATGGATACTGATTCATAAAGTGGAAAAGGTAAAATTGTATTTAGGGAAAAAGGAATTACTACTATGGAGTAGCTAGGGACAGTGGCGATCAGATTGATCTAGACAGCACATTAAAATGTGTACAGTAGCATGGGTATTTGTTTAGAGTCCAGTTAAAGAATTATTATTACAGTATACTGGACTAAAAATAGTTTCCCTGGAGTTCCGCTTCAGAGCTGTTGAGGACGGGTACATTGCAATCGGATTTGAGTTTGTGTGCTACAATGTAAAAATAGTCACTGATCAAATTTTTAAATTCATGAAAATGGGATTAAAAATTAGTGATAAAACAACTGTCATTAACTAATGAGT
Source organism: Albula goreensis (assembly GCA_022829145.1). Classification (NCBI taxonomy): domain Eukaryota; kingdom Metazoa; phylum Chordata; class Actinopteri; order Albuliformes; family Albulidae; genus Albula; species Albula goreensis. The sequence goes on from CM040755.1 coordinate 15,664,618, forward strand.
TAGATCACAAACATGGACTGCTCCATGTGAGTGATTTTAAAGAAGGTTGTGTATTGGGAGGCTAGTGTGGTGTTAATTGTAAACTATACAAAATGCTCTTCTATTCAGTAAATATGTCATTTAGTTGCCAAGTTTTTTTCTTAATTTAACAGGAGCAATGTGTTTGTTTTTCAGATTTGACCAGATCACTGTGACTGAAACTTTGCACAGATCAAGAAGACTGTGGATGAGATAAGATCATATTTTTATACATAGGAAGTTAAGCCAACAAGGTGAGCCAAGTTCTGTTTAATGACTCATGTATGCTGGTAGCTTCCTGCTGAGTAATTAGGCTATGTTTAATTTGTCCATTCATCATGTGCACAGCTGCTAAAACATAGTGGACAGTCTATGCATTCCTCTCTATATATGGATTTTGAACAGTTTGAGCATAGTCTACCATTAGTCTCTCATTTTGATTCATTTTTTGTAGTCCATGTGTTTTTGTCCTGTTCATGGACACTTCTTAATTTATGCAAGGCCTCCTTTCCTTTCTGCCAGATTCAACATGAGTACACACGACGGCGAGGTGCACACCATTGCTCCTGAGCTGCCCGCCATGTTTGACGGGATGAAGCTGGCGGCAGTGGCAACAGTCCTCTATATCATTGTGCGCTGCTTAAACCTGAAGAGTCCCACCGCACCCCCTGAAATTACGTACCAGGACACGCCCCTCAACCGCTTCCTCCTGAAGTCCTGTCCTCTCCTGACCAAAGAGTAAGCACGGTTCAACCAGCTCTCCCACAGCACAACACAGACATTTGTGAAAGCATTACTGACCTCCTGAAGTCACAGACTCCTTAAAAAAGGGGGACAGGTTTATACTTGAAGTTTTAAATTGGTGGGGAAAATTACATGCTTTGTGAGGGGGCAAAAAGGCATTCTGAAGATGTGTTGTAAAATATTCCAAGCATATAATCAGATGTATTTGACAGCACAAATAAGTAGGTTGAAAAGGTTTTGGAGTGTGAAATCTTAAATAGGTTTTTAATTGATTGACTTTAGCATAAACCTGAGGAATATTTTATACAGTTACCTGTGTGTATTACCAAGACTCATGGCATCAACTCCATGTAAGGTTAGGCTCATGGACCTTACATGCAGTTGATGGTGTGGGAGACTTTTTTTGAGTGCTCAGATAAAGAAAAGAGCTCTTTTAAGGGGAACCCGATATATACACCTTGAAACAAACCTAATGACAATACAAATTAACGACCACAAGACAAGTCACAATATAAACAATAAGAATTGGGAGAGAATAATTGGTCTTTCCTCCTGGGCAAGAAATGTAGAATGTTTCAGCTTTTGGTTGTACGTGTAGACTTGATGGACAGTGCTTCAGTGCAATCACTGTGTTTAATGTAAACTGCACAGTGTAACTAAAGTCGAAAAATATCACTGTACATGTAATGTATTTGTCAGTGATATTTCTGTCAGTGAGTTGGTCTTTAGTCCTATTGTTATATATATATATTGTCATTTACAGAGCGCTTTACATAGACCATCATGCCAATAGATCTTCTGTACCTTTCCCTCCAGTGACTTGGAGTGGTTATTGTTTACATGTAAATGAAAATCTTTCATAGTAGATTGTTTTTTTTAAAACCCCCTCCCTGTATTAAGGGACATAGGACCCTGTTATGTAACATCATTGTTTCCAGTACAGTTAACACATTGCAAGCTGTGGGATCCTTTGCTGAAATGCTTGCTAAGTCTCCGTTTCTCTGGGGCCTAGATATTAAACTGGTTCAGAAGAAAAAACATACCTTTAACAGAGCACTCTGATCTGCCCTTTTCCCTAGAGTATACAGGGTGGATTAGTGGATTACCCTTTGAGTATTTATCTGTTGTCTCTCAGAGCTTCCGCCAGAGAGAAGATTCTGGAAACACAATTTCCTGGTAAAAGACAGAGCCGGACATGCTGATCACAAAGCCAAGAAGCTACGACAAACGTTTATCGGCATGCCACAGTCAGGCAGGCCTCCACCTCAATTGAGTTTCTTGGCCTAATCAAGGTGTGTTAGGATGACCAATCCATGGTCAAGTCTGCTCCCTGCCCTGCTACCTGCTCCTTCTCACAGACAAGAGCTCAAAACACAAAGATTCAACAGATGGCCCCACCAAACATGAGCGGCTGCCTGATATAACCCAGTCATGCCAGATCATGTCTCTCGCTTTCATGCTCAGGATAGAATGTTCCAGAGCACAAATCTGCTGAACCCATGCTGCACTGATATAACCATTTTATTTCTTTGAAGAGTACATTTAAAGAAAATCTTGTTATGTAGGCCTTGTCTGGCTGAAGGTAGAATTAGACCTTCTGGTTAGTTCTAATCTTGCTTACCGCAGAATGACTTAATTAAAACTGTGGATCCTCTTGTTGCCTGACTGGTTGCCTGGCCGATTATGTCATTCATCCCAAAGTATGCTGACTACTCTCCAGATCTGTTTTTGGCTGACTGTAACTCGCATGAAAAAAGGGAGTGATAAATTCTTAAGGCTTCACTTTGTGTGACCGTCAATGATCATTTCAAGTGGTTTCCTGTCAGTTGATCAACATAAATTACTGTTGAGTGTCTTGATCTTCACCATGTTCTTTTCTTGAACAGAATAATATTGTCTTGATTAATGACAATGATGTCTTTATTTATTTATTTAATATCATATATTGATATCCCCAAATTATTTCAAAACAAATCTTTGAAAAATACAGTCCAGTTGTGACATTCTTTTATGAATTTTAACCTAATACTTCTTCCTAGATATTGTCACAGATTTACATGCTACCTAACATGGAAAATTAGAATGTAGTCCATATAAAATGTGTAGGAAAAGCTTAATGTATATTGTAGCAAAATGTAATGTAGTAAGAGTTTGCTGTATTGTGTTTGTTTATATTGGTGAGCTGGGGGTTTACCTGATGTACCTGCTGATGGAAGGCACAGTAAAAACATTACCACTTACATAAGAGGGCCAAGTCTTGGTGGTGCAGTTTCAGTGAAGTGAAACGGGGGAATATGAGACAGATGCAATGGTTTGCATAACCATTAACGCAATACAGACTTTGCTCTTTGCAATTATTTACCTTTACAGTCTGGACCAGGTAGGCCCCATGTCCTCTGTTGTATCAGGATACCCTTAGTCACACCTCTCTTTGTTTTTTTTGAGTGTATTTAAAAAAAAAACTGAGTTGGACGTGGCATAATTACATTTCAGTTTTATAGGCTGTGCTACTGAACACCACATACAATTTTAACACTGATGATGACTTTAATGATTGGAGAAATACAGTTCTCAACAGCTTATAGTCTAAATGCATTTTTGGAGGCGAGTGAGCATAAAGTGGCAGGCTTTGTTATGCTTGATGAAGGACTCCAGTTCTGACCTTCCTAGAATTTATTGAACCTTCTTAGATTGTTGGAAGCTAGCTTCATAGCAAAATAATAATGGTCCTTGTGTGAAAAGTGCAGAATTTTGTGGAAAGAATGATGAGGTCACTCAGCAGGGTGGATTGGGGGAGACCGTGTGCAGTGATGCATGACCAGAAGGAGCTATGCTGGTTTCTAGTGCAGCCCTACTTTTGCATAACACAGTAGACACCATTGCATCCTAGTGGTTGTCAGCCCTGGTCATGCTCACTGTTTTTCGCCTTCCCAAGTGATGTGGGTGTGTACTTGGAATTTTTCTGCAGCTCAAAGGTCGCACTTCACTGTTCAGCTGGTCAGCTCTACTGTGCAATACTCTAACTTTGGCCTTTGAACAGAAAACTGGTCCATCACATAGACTGCCAAAAGATTTGTCAACTTTTTTTTTTTTCCTTCCCTCTCAGGACCTGAAGAAATGTCAGGGCAGTTGTTTATTCTCTGTGAAGGTGTGTGAACTTAAACACCCACATGAGATTGTGAATGCCTAGTTGGAGAGAGTCTGACCTTGTAATTAATTCTTAAGTATGCGTCTTTGTGGTTACGCAACTGGAAGAAGAACGCTGTCATACATTTTATGTAAACAGTGTAATTGTGTGCTTGTTTCAGGTACATTCCTCCCCTGCTATGGGGCAAAAGTGGACACTTACAGACAGCCCTGTATGGGAAGATGGGCAGAGTCAGTTCACCACACCCGTATGGGCTAAGGAAGTACTTACCCATGCAGGATGGGGCCACAGCAACCTTTGACCTCTTTGAACCACTGGGGGACCATCGAACAGGAGGTAAGGAGTCTTTGAGAAACAGGAGAAAAATGGGTGTGAGGGTCCACCTTCCTGTGTTGTAAGGTTTCAGTCTTTATTGCCATTCTGTGACAGGGTGAGGGTAACCTCAGAGCCTTTGCATTTCCTTTTTCATGTGGAAAATTGCCACATCTGTACCGGGTGCCCAAGCTAACTCTAAAAGAAAAAGGGTTTGTTGTCATGACATTATGGAAAAAAATGTAGCTGTTCTTTGTTTAAGCTGCTGTAAGGCAAGATGTGATACCATATGTAAGGAAGCCTGACCACAGTCAAAAGTAGCATGGCTTTTTAGCACTTGCAAACGTGCACCATCTTAAGTTACAGCAGTTTCCCATTCATTTCTTGCCATGTGTATAATGTCAGTGCATCACCATCGTGCCACTCACTCAGTACACACCACCTGTAGGCAGTGGCTATTTTACATACTGCAAGTCTCAAAGCATGCGACAGGAGAACTAGCACTGATCAGAGGAAGGGCATCTCAGGAAGCAATTGGTTAGTTGCTGGCCCCTGGTGTGCTGCTGGCACTATGTAGTGCTGCTGTCGTGGGAAACCAAAAAATTGAATAGGGTGTCCACCTTTCCCTGTGCAGCAAAGATAATTGTGTTTTGTTGATGCACAGTCGATTAATAACATAATCCAGATGTAGAATAGCCGTGTGAAGGGTTCAGGGCTCATCTTGGCGTCCTAATTTTTTAATTTTCAGACTGAGCCACTGGAAAGCCTATTAGCATTTGAAAACCACTGTCATTTTCCTGTTGTGCCATTTGATTATTTAAGAACATATTTTTAAACCACATTGCAGAATAAACCACATTGGATCCATAGTAGCAGATTTAATTCTAGGTGGACATTTGCTTACCACATGGAACGGTCCCTAGAGGACTCAAGCATGCCTTTGTTCCAGCTTCAACTCTCACCTGAATGATTTGGGTACTTGCAAATTCCTCACCATACAGTTGTTCACCTTGGACTTTTTCTCTTTTCAGATGATGTTACCATGGTAATATGTCCAGGAATAGGTAATCACAGCGAGAAGCATTACATTCGCACATTTGTGGATCACTCTCAGAAGCAGGGCTACAGATGTGCTGTACTAAATCACCTGGGAGCTTTGCCCAACATTGAGCTCACTTCCCCTCGAATGTTCACCTATGGTAAGGCCTGCATATCATGGAATTTACAGCGCCACTTGAAAATTTCTTCAACCCCTGATCCTATCCAGTTTTCCAAGTCTAAATCATTGAGAAAGGCTAACCTGATAAGTGATACTTGGATTATTTAATAATTGAAAAGATTTGACATTAAATATCTCTGTCTGCAAGAGTATGTTAATCTTAACAATCAGTACCTGATGGCACATCCTTTAGCAGCAATGACTTCATCTGAACATGTCTTATAGCTGTTGTGGTACTGTGTTACTTTGTAGCAGGTTGCCACTTATTGTTATTTGAGACTTGGTGAGCTAATAGGATTTAAGTTAAATGTATGTGAAAATACTGACCCTTTCATACATGTTTCATACATGCTCTCAAGAGTCTCTGTAGTTTCTGTGTTTGTCAGGTTACTATAATTTCCTGTTTAAATGATTATGATAGACTACACAATAGATAAAATATAGTTTAGACCTATGTCAAGAAATGATCCACAAGGAATGTTTGCTTTGTCTCCTGTAAGTTAGTACAGTGTTAAGGATTTCATTTAAGTACACCTTTTTATTTGTTTTTTTCCATTGAATTATTTGTCAGTACTATATTTGATCCCATTTATTTACCTTTTTATTTAATGTACCACTGAAAGTACTTGTGCTTGTGGTTGTAAAGTTCTGTTATTAGAGGAATATGTAGTTTTCAGTGGCTTTTTGAGATTTGGGTGAAGCTCCCACATTGTGTGAGGGGGAAGCGAGCAGCACAGTGTCTGATGAACCTAACTCTGCAGGCTGCACCTGGGAGTTTGCGGCCATGGTAGGCTACATCAAAAAGACGTACCCCCAGACGCAGCTCATCGTGGTTGGCTTCAGCCTGGGCGGCAACATCGTTTGCAAGTTCTTAGGAGAGAACCGCACCAACCAGGACAGAGTGCTGTGCTGCGTCAGTGTGTGCCAGGGCTACAGTGCGCTCAGGTGAGCCTCCGGACCGACCAGCTGCATGGGGGGCTGGGGAAACAGTGTACTTGAGAGACCATGCCCTGCCAATGCTGGCCTAACAGGCTGTGGTGGTTGATGAAGTGGTTCATGCAGGAACTAAGCCTGTAATCCAAAGGTTTCTGGCTCAATTCCCAGGTGGGGCTAAACGCTTCAGTAAATATCCACCTGTATAAATGGATAAAGCTTGAAAAAATTGTAAGCTATGTAGGTCATGTTGTATAGGGTGTCTGCCAAGCAAATTAGATAATACATCATTAAATTAAAAATAATGAATGATATTTTTACTTTTGCTTCAGCCTGCTCTGCTTTGCACTGTTGAGATGAACAAAACATGTATCTACAGTTCAGGAAAAACTAATTTATTATATTCTTAAAGAGATATTTTTGATCATATGAAGTGTCTTAATTTGAAAGGCTGGCTCTTCAGTTTTTCATCTTCTATTGCGTTTTGGTGCAAACTGCATTCCTGTTGCCATTCCAGTCATGTTCACGCAAGCTCTGTGTCCCTCTCTGCTGTTTGGGGGAGGGATCCGCAGCCAGCGTGTGCTGCAGGGCTGAGTCCTCCAGCATTGCTGACCTCTGCCTGCATCACTCAAACGGAGTGACAAGGCTCCTAGTTTGCAGTGGGATACACACTCCGACTGTTGCTGCAGTTATTGTTGTTGTTGTTGTTAATGATATCTCCTTGGTGCCTGAAGGGACTCTGTTGTTACTAGGGTGCCAGGCTGTAGCAATGCCCACCAGGCATAAGAGGCAGGCTGGCGTCTGTGCTAACTTCAGCACCAGCATCACCCCACTGCCAGGAGAGAGACCTTGTTGATCTTTCTGCTCTGTTCTGTGCCAGTCCAGTGCCCCTTGCCAACCATAACAAGGGCTCCAAAATAATTATAACAAAACCCCTGAGTAAAACTGCATCTGTTTGTTATTTGGGTGACAAGGGCTCAGGAAGAGGACTTTGAAAGGGTGCTAGGTAGCCCAGGCAAATAGCAGTATTTTTATTAAATTTACCGATGGAAATGTGGGTGAGTACATTTGAAAAGTATTATCAAAGTATGGCAATGGAAAATAAGAATTAAAAGTAAATGAGTAAGGGTATTCTATACATCCACTTTGCCACTGTACCATTCCATAAGCAACATGGAAGAGAAGAGATTTCAGTGACTACAGCTGTTCCACATGTTGCTCTCCTTTTTTTTGTGTGTGTGTGGATATGAAGGTTTTGATTGGTCATGCATGCAGTTGCTATGCCCATGAAGCCATCTAAACATAGGAATTAATTCAGTCTGTTCAGTTCCTGCTTAACAAACCAAGAATATCTCCTCATGATTGGCTACACAGTGATGAGGGGACAAAGGGATATGTACCAACAGAATGAATTCCATGAGTTCCAGATGAAGCTGTTTAAGGGTACTTCCTGAACCGCTAAAGTATGCAGTGTTTACTTTGTACTTACTGTGTGCCTGTTTTTCTTCAGCTCCCTTAAAATGAGTGTTCTCTGTCATGATTGGTTTTCTGAAGGTTCTATTTGAAGGGTACGACCTGTCATGTGAAGTACAGCAGTTTTAACGTTTTAACATACCATGAAATGTGCTGTCATCACCATAGACACACATTATTTCTTAATGGCTTTTTTTAAGATAGAATGCTGTGGCACAGTAGAAATACTTTTTATTGATGGATTTTTTTGAAGGCTAAGCTTCTCATAAGCAGTTATTGTTTCAAAAGACTCATCGCCCCATGGTAATTCCTTATGTTACTGTAATTTGAGTATGATACAATTGTTACAATTAAATGGAACATGATAAGATATGGAAACCCTAATTTCCCACCCCCAGCACAGTCCATCACACACATTGTATATGCAAATGTTTCATTTGTTGATGTAGACAGATGTTTTTTCTATTATAATTTTTTTTTTTTGCCATTCTAAAAATACATATTTGTTGCATTTGCTCTCCTTCCCACATACTTAACTTTAATACAGGCTCAAACACATTCAGCAGGACACACCCTTTTTTAAGCTGGAAAAGAAAAAGAGAAAAAAGTGACCTATCTTTGGGCGCAGCCAGACGTTATCAGTGTGGAATTAAGCTTGTGTGCGTGCCCATGTGAGGCCACGCCTCGACAGCCTTAGTGGAACAGTCATAGTTCAGCCCCTGCTCTTGGCAGGAATGTGGAACATTCTCTCTCTCCAGAGTGTCAGCAGACCAGGGCAGTCTGCGTGTTTAGAGAGACAGACACACCAGCCATTTTCAGCTCAACTCTGGACTTGTGTTTTTTTTTTTTTTTTCTTGTGTATGTAGGGCATTGTAAAAGCAATCCTGTTTTTTTTTTTCCTTTTTCTGTCACCAGAGTTGTTTACACCATCTGTTGAATCTAGTTCAGAGCCATCCAAGCAGTCATATCTCAGGATTCAGCAGTCATTCTGAGGTCTCTCTCTCAGAACACATAGGTTTAGACATTTACTTAGATCCAGGTCTAAACCGATCTTACAAAATGGTGCAGAAGGCCAAACTCTTTCCCATGTCTGCCATGTGAAATGAACACACTCAGACATGTGGCATCCTTAATTGATGCGTGGGATTATCAGACATTGTGTGGTGAACAGAATGCTTATTGTAGGCTCCCTGTTTTTGTCTTGTGACTCAGGGCCCAGGAGACCTTCTTGCAGTGGGATCAGTGCCGAAGGTTCTACAACTTCCTCATGGCAGACAACATGAAGAAGATCATCCTCTCTCACAGGTAGTCTACCCTACCCAAAGCTGAGGAGACTTTACGCAAACTCCCTAAAGCATTACCCCTCTTCTGTGTGGGAGAGTGCCAAAAAAATCTAATAAACCAAAAATGATTTGTATGACTCTTATTCACAAGTTCAGTTTGTGAGGTAATTAAGCACAAAAGTTGAGATGATAAAATAGACAATAGGTCTTTGAGGGGTTTCTGGCAGTACAGTGTGCATGCATGTGTGTGTATGTGCGTGCACGCGCATGACGGGCACTCAAGCTTGTGAGACCGATGCACAAAGCACAACCCTTTGTGTGAAGCCTGTTTGTGCAAGAGGGTCAGCGCATTCTGCTGTGTCTAACAGGGGCAGCCTGTTCGGGACCAGCTCCACCAAGATGCAGGATGCCGACCTGAGCCGGCTGTACACCGCCACCTCCCTCATGCAGATTGATGACAACATCATGAGGTAAGAGCCACTACTCCTGCTGCCTCCAAGTGAACCTTTGTTGACCTTGCATGTATTTAGTGTTGTTTGTGTCAACATCAGTCATACCCTCATAGTCAGATGCTTTTAAAATGGATGACAATCATGCATTTGTATTCTCACTAAGCATTTCACACACATTCTCATCCTCTCCGTTGATTCACGGCTTAGGAGGAATAATTTACCTTGTACAGGAGTGCTGCCAATGTTGACGAACAATGTGGACAAATGGACACACTAATGGAATATAAATTAGAAATTTGCATATTACAACCACAGTTCTTTCTCTTGTCTCCTCTGTGGAACAGTTTCCATGAATTAATCTTTACAAATGTCTGTCTGCTAGGAAATTCCATGGCCATGCCTCCCTGAAAGAGTACTATGAGAAGGAAAGCTGTGTGCATTATATTCACAATGTGAGTAAACCTTGCACATTATCATGTGTGCATTCTTCTAGATTTTGTGGGAGTCATCCACCCTCCTAACTACTTCTGATTTTGTGTGTGACATTTGCATTTCTAGTTGGAATTCTGTTGGTTAGATATCTGAGCAGGCCCGTGTTTTTCGTGCCTGTTACAGGTAAATGTGCCACTGCTGCTGGTAAACTCTGCAGATGACCCGCTGGTGCATCAGTCCCTGCTGACTATACCTCGCACCCTCGCAGGTACCCTTTCCTCAGTATCATTTTCGTTAACACTACCTGTGTTTTCTAGTGAACTTCTTACAAGATGGTACATCACATGGAAGTAGAATTGTAGTAAATACTGCATCAGCAAAGTCTGTTGCATGAGGTAAATTGTACATTAACACCTGCTAATTTATCCTTTACAGTCAAAAACCCTTTGACATGGCTAATTTCCACATAATGGTAGAAAGAAAACAGTGTGGCGCAGCACCACTCTGACATTGGTTTGGTGCACGTGACTGTACATAGAGAGTCACAGAGTTCCAGCCAGTGGTGTCAGGAATGCGTAACTGTCTTAATTTAAAAGGTTAGAGATGTGATTTAGGGTTTGATGCAAAAAGTTAAGAGAGCAGAGACGATGACCTTTTCTTTCTATTGGGTTGACTGTTACTGGATCGGGGGGGAAAATAGCCTTGCACCTGCACATGCATAAGCCAGAAGAATTCCTTTGGGTATTTAGAGCATGGCTGTAAAAAAAATAAAAGAAATACAGAATGGAACAAATTATTTTCTTTCGTATTCATTTTATTTTTAATTTAGCATTTCCCCCTCATAAGTAAAAGTCCTGCACTCTCCAGATATGTAGTTTACATCAGGGGCTGCAGACACAGAAAAAACAAACAGGGCAGAGCTTGTGTTCAGCGCCCTCACGTTCCTCCCTTTGTAGCTCCTCCCAGACACTCAAGATGCCATGTACTGTATTCATACCCAGCCAAATGGCTGTGGCCCATGTATGTGTGTATGAGTAATGAGTCAGCTGTGAACCTTTTAATAGCTGAGGGGTCGACGTTTGAGATGGAGCAGAAAAAGACGCAGAATGTTGTACCTTTGTGCACTGAAAGGATTGGCTGTGTTTAGCCCAGGTACTGCAGCCCTTTACCATAAGGAATGATTATGTGTCATTCCTGTCTCTATTCTGGTCTTGTTCCATTGTCAATCTACGTCAGGTTGCGTCTTTACTGTTTGCGAGTTAAGGCAGGGTCATGTTGAATTTTTCGAGGCCACGTGAGTTATTTATGGGAGCTCAGTGTTCCGTTTCAGGGCACAGTCCCAAGTCTCCACCCATGATGTCTTCCTCAGCATGGCCTCTGCTGTTGCTGATTCACAGCTGTGATTGGGAAACAGCAAACGTGTCTGTCCTCCCGGTAAAGGCGTGTATGTGCCTTCCCACCAACGCACTAACAGTGAAACACAACTAGTTCAGAGTATTTGTGTCCACTAATGACTTAAGTGTTGACAAAGCCCACCAATAAACTAGTCAACATAATCTGTAGAATTATAAAATGATGAAAGAAATAATTGATAAGCTATGTAATAATATTAAAAATTATTAAAAATAAAGCAATGAATGAACAAATAAAGTAAGTACTTTTGACTGGATTCATTTAACTAATGATAAATTATGAGTAGTCTGTCTCTGTTGTAATGATATATGATTAAGGAAGCTAATGTAAGAAAAGTGACCGTGTCTGTAATAGACCAGTCATTTATTTCAACCTTCTGAAACATTATCCAGAGTAGTTATCCTTGATCTTTTCTGCACTGCAGAGTGCTTGCTTTGGTCTCATTTAGTCTCTGGTGCTCTCCAGCAGAAGCCATTAGCTCCATATTGTCCCTCGCGGTAGTGGCGGCTAATGGCACAAATCTCTCAGCACACCAGCTGTCTTGGTGTACCGATTCTGTCATGTACTGAGACTGAGCTAAGTGAAGGCCATCCGTGGAGGCGATTACAGGTCAGCTGTCACAATTTTCCCTACTAACCCAGTTTATGTGGAGTTTGGGCACAGAGCTCATATCAGGGACATTGGTCTCCGCTGTCAGCTGCATTAAGGTGGGCCTGCAGTGGAGGGGAACCGATGGGAAAATGACATGTCTGTAAAAAGCAGGATTTTTGAATGTGTTGGGGAATTTGAGTGGGCCACTGAATTGATGTTGGGAAAGTAGCAACATGTTTAATGTTGCTGGTATGTACATCAGTATTAGGTATGTGCTGCTGGTATGCTGTTTATAGGGCTGTGATGGTTTGGATTTTTTCTTACCACGGTGAAAAACCAATTTATCACCGCGGTTTGTCGGTTTACCATGATATTTGTTTTCCAAGCATAGAATTTCAGAGAAATCAACTGTCGAAAGATGGAGGAAGTTTTGTTAAAATGACTTTTTTACTAGTCAGAAAATTCCTGTGGAAATAAGGCCTTTGGTTTTTAAAAGGTCCTTGAGAGTTTTATTCCTTGAATATTGCCTTAGGCATAATGTAGGAAGCTACATTTTGGCTGATGCCTAAAGAATGTACAGTCATTGCCTTAGGGAGCTGACTTTAGAAGTCCTGCAAAGTCTAAAAAGCACAGCTCAGATGTTTGACTTTCTGTTGTAATTAGTGTGACCGAAAAAGGGTTGCACTGAAAAAGGAGTTGTTGCGTATCAGGAGGCCAGGAATTTTTGTGCTGACAGATATGGGCAGTGTCTGCTTTCTCAGTCAGACCAGTCACCTTTGCATCAGGGTTTGGGAGGCAGGTAGAGCAGGTCTGCCCGACTCAGCAGGACCTGCAGGTGATGACACGGCAGCTTAACCGTGGAAGTGACCCTTTTCTGCCTCTCCCCTCCCCCCTCGCAGAAAAAAAGCCGAATGTGATCTTTGCACTGACGCTACATGGGGGCCACCTGGGCTTCTTTGAGGGGGCGGTGCTCTTCCCCCAGCCTCTCACCTGGATGGACAAAGTCATCGTGGGCTATGCTAACGCCATCTGCCAGTGGGAGAGACAGAAACCACCGTGCCAAAGTGGGACCCAGAGCAAGAAGCCGTGCTCAGAGGAGAAACCTTAACCCGGACACCGGCGCCTCTCTTCTCACCCACCTCACACTTCACTCTTCTCACCAATCCCTCTGCCTTCTCTCAGCACTCACCTTGTATGTACAGGATCTACAATGATCTGTATGTACTTTTGTTTAGTGTTTTTTTTTTTTTTTTTTTTTTTTTTTTTGATCATTAAAATCTGTACATTTGAAAATACATAAAAAGTATACAATGGGAAAAGGGGAAAAGCAAAAACTAGGGAATAATTGTAAAAAAAAAAAAAAAAATGTGGTCATAAAGAACCATTGTTAACATGGCCTTGTTACTATGATCACTTCTATTTGGCATTGCCTTGGTACAATAGGAGAGCAGGAAAACATCTTACATAATGGATGACCTACAGGAAGGCTCTTCACTGCTAACATGATTCCTGTGTACCGAGTCAGCAGTATCGAGCTCCTCTTCATACCCTTTATGTAATATGCACATACCATTCGATCTATTCGACTTGGCAGAACCAGTGTCTGGCCAGCTCTAGTCCTCAAGGGCCATGAGCCTGCATGTTTTCGAGTTGCCCCAGCAACTGACTTACATCTGAAGCACAGGTTAAGTTCACTTCCTGTCCAAAATAATAAAGCAAAGCCAAAGCAGGGTGAAACAGTGCTGCTGAACTCCAGGACAGGAATTGCCCACTCCTGCTTTAAACCATTAAACAAAATGAATATTGAGGGGGAGGGGATTGGCCGTGTGGCATGCTTTGGATTACCTCCATTTTGTGGCATGTACTGCATTTTTTGTTTTGCACAGTTCAGTCTAGGGTTTAAGCACTGTCTGTAGGGTAATTAACTTAGCCTCACATGGGCTGTAGCCAGTGGGACCTCATTCCACGTGAAGACTGTTTAGTCCTGCAGTTAATTATGGATGAGCAATTATGTAGAATTTCCAATGGAATACCCAGGTAATGAAGCCTGCACAAACATCTTCCATTTGAAGTCTGGTAGCTCAGCCAGTGGTTAGGTACCACCTCCCAGGGGCGTGGAACAATGGGGGGATGGATTACAGTGGCTTACCAGGGCTGATCTGTGCTCTCAACTAACTGGGTCCAGCATTCCTACCATCACTGCAGTTTGCCCCAAATCACAAATAATGTTTTAAATGCACTTTATACTTTGTATGCCACATTTTTACCTTAAATGCATCCTTTTTATAAGTATTGGCAAAGTTTTGTTTTTCACTCATTCATTATTATGATTTGGTTTGGAGTTTAACATACATTAGTTGTTGTGAGTTGGAGACTGCACAAGAGGGAGAAGGGTCTTAAACCCAAACAAGTTTAATGACTGTGATGATCCCCCTTGTCCTCTCATAGATCACTGCATCAGACTTGCCTCAAACATTTTGTAATTCTTTATTTTCCCTCCCTGTTAGAAAATGCATAAAAGCAAAGGAATTTGCTCTGTGCATCAGCACTCAGGAGTACCATCTAACTCAGTGCTCTGCCTTTGAACAGCTCTGCTCTGTGTCTTATGAAAAATGAGTGGCATGACCGTTCCCCACCTACCGTGGTGAACAAAGCACTGCATTGTCCAAGCTGGAATAGTTCAGTGAAACCTGTCAAAGGGAAGAATGTGTGTAAGGAAAACAAATATTTACACATTACTTAGTTTCACTGTCACAAGACTGCATTCGTCTGCAGTCAGAATATTGCTACAGCATAGAACATGGTTGGTGCTTCAGGGCCACTTCATTTGAACCAGCACTGTTGGTCTCTTGTACCAGCATCAGTCTCATGTATCGAGCTGTGAGGTGCACCGAGTAATTTATTGTAGATGTAGTTGATGTAGTCCCATGCTTCTAAATTTGGCTCAAATGTAAGAAGAAACTTAAATGGCTCAACTACATAGTCCTTTATTAGGAGTAACAGCATTTTAACAGGGAACACTTCTAAATATATTAAACAGCATTGTAGTAATCGAGTGCTCAAAATTTTATCCTAATATTTCTGTTGCCAGAGGGATGGTCATGGCCAGTTTTGGTCAGAGTAAAAAAAAAATGCTCGGACAGTAAGAGTACTAAGCCTTGGCTCATTGATCATATCCTTGGAGAAACCAAACGTTCCTTGTTTGTGGAATGCATGTATTGACAAAAACGTCTCTTGCAGTAGGTTGTAATAGCATGGATCAGAATGTCCGTTAGTGATAATGACAGAGACGCTGCAGTGTATGTGAATGTTACGGGAGAGTGTTTCTGTGGGTTTAGTAAATGAATTGTGTTGTTAATGGATCCAAACCAAACTGAAGGCATACCAGTTCCGAGCAGAGAATAGTGAGAAGGAGAAATGTGTATGTAGTTTCATGTTAACGGAACTGAATATTAGTGGTAAGGTACATTAAAATGCCTACTTTGCTGCTGTTTTTACCATCACTTCCCTTGTGTGCTGTATCCCAGTTTTGAAAATGTAATTCTCTCCTTTAAGTCTGAATGCAGGTATTTGGGGAGATTGCTGTATCTATTATGTACTGTGTCTTAATGGCTTTATATTTTGTTTTGTGTATTTGTGAGTTAACTTTTACTGTACCTGACATCTCCCTCACCTACATCAAATGCACCATGTTACTTGGGTCTGTTTTATCTGAAAAAGAGGGATAAGCACTTTGACAATCCATCTTGTAAAACAAAAAAAAAAAGTATTTTCAGCTTCTAGACAATTCTGAAAGTTTAGTAAAAGGTCCTCACTGCTCTACTGTGGAGTTCTAACAGCAATGTCTGTGAACAGATTGGTTGATGTAAATGTCCTGTAATATAGCAATTTTTTTCATTTTGTATATTTAAGATGAAAACAATATTCAGTTTACAACTATGAACCACGAATTACTATAATATCTACAGCATATTTCAATATGACAACAATGCACCTTGTAAAAACAATGATCGTGGAACACGTGGAGTTTTTGAAGGAAATATGGACCCGCTATAAGGAGCAGCCAGCTTTTCCTTTCTTAACTTTAATCTGCTTGGTCTGTTTGACAGCCCAATTTATATGTCATTGCCAGAGTGTTTAAGCCTTGAACATGCGTTTATACTTCACTTGGGCCACCAGGCTATTAAACTACTCCCACTGCAACACCGGCCAGTCGGCTGAGTA
Source organism: Albula goreensis (assembly GCA_022829145.1). NCBI lineage: Eukaryota > Metazoa > Chordata > Actinopteri > Albuliformes > Albulidae > Albula > Albula goreensis. The sequence goes on from CM040755.1 coordinate 15,680,860, forward strand.
TGCTCCTAACTAAATCTGTGTAGCAATACCACCCTCTGCTGTCAAGGAGTGGAACAGTTTTGCACATGTTTCTCGTAGGATAGAATTTTTTGGGGTAGGCGCCCCCTTCTGGCACAGTTATCTGTCTTGGGTGCTGATGGTTTTCACACCTAAGCGGTAAACTGAGCTACATTGCTTTTTCAGTTCTTAAAGCAAATAATTGTAATCTGGTAATGAGATCATTCTATTAGATATTAGATCATTTGAAAAAGTATGGCTCTAAAAAGACCAAGCAGATTAAAACCCTCTGGCTCTTATACCAGCACAAACTAAGGCTTTCCTGTACTTCCTGTAATAGAGAAATGCATTATGCCTTTATTCACTCAACTTTGCACAGAAATGCAAATTTTGGATGTATATCTCTGCTTCGGGTTAGTTCCAACAAAATGTGTTGTCCTCAGACTTAATTTTTTATGGTTTTATATTTGATTATGGTTATTTTGTTCTATATATGTATGTTTTGGGGTGTGAGAGTGAGCAACAAATATGCGTTTTCATAATTGCCACTCATAGTTATTGAATTAAGGTAAACCATCAGCATAACATGGGGAAATATTAGAATTTTGGAACTAAAGTAAATACTCAGTGAACGTGTTTGTTGGGGACCAGAGGCAGTGTTTGTGGGTGATTGTGGACAATATTGTTATACTAACTTTTTTAACTAATCTAAAGGAAACGTGTTGGAAAATATTGTCGAAACATCTTGACTCAAACCTTAAAATCAGAATAGCTTCAACTTGTAGGACATAGAATTGATATTGAAAATGTGTGATACATGCGTTTTTTTTCTATTGAGTAACTGGTTTCTGAAATGTAATTTCAATTTCTTAAAAATTGTACCTTATTGATAGCTGTTCCATGGTGTGTGATATTATGTTAAAATTAACATATGAAAGTTGCGAAAAGGCTTTTCTTTGCTATACTACCACATTATTGAACTGAAATTGTATCCAAGGGACCATAATCCAAAATGTATTCCACTGTCCTTTCCAGTATTTAAAACCAATTTACAGTTTGTGATAGTTCAATAGTTTGGTTATCGAACACAAAGTAACCAGGGAACAACAGGAAGTAATTTCCTCCAATACTTGGTTAGTGATGACATATCACTTGCTGGTTCTTTCAGTGCTCTCAGAAATCCAATTCTTGGTGTGATTACAAGGTTACACTGGGACTTGACAAACCACACTCATCTGTTGCCAGCTGGAGGCTTGTGTGAGTCGCCCCTGGTCAGTGCTTTTTTGGTTGAAGGGAAGAATAACCCATTTTAAAAAAAGGAGAGGGAACCTTTAGAATACCCTCTGCACTGTCCTTGACATCTCCAAACTTGCAGAGATTTCACTGAGGTGTTGGGAGTTTATTTGCCTCATCACTGTTGAATACAGTGAAGTTTGTTTCATCATTGTACACTCACAGTAACATTTTATGGCTTTATTTTTGTTTACAACACATTAATATATGTTTCTGTTCCTCTTTTCTTTCTTGGTCATAAAAATGTAATTTGAGGTTTTGGTGTATCCATTACAGTACAATTCAGATCACTTCTGTTTTTTTTTTTTTTTTTTTTTTCAGAAAAATGGTGAGTGATGTTTAATTTTAAGGAAAAAAAAAAGAATTGTGTTCCAAAATAAATTATTTTCTTGTATGTTTGTCTCAGGTGTGATTTTTGTCTCCTTACTTCTACAGTGGTTTAAAAGAATATTGATCCATTTTGTTGTTGATGTACTGTATCTAAATTATATTTTAAGCAAAAGTAAATGACAAAATATATCATGTCTTAGTCTAACAGTGCAAATGCAACTGTTTGGATAGTGAATCAGATTTTTGGGTCTGCCATCTGATTATGATCAAAAAGTGCTGTTTGCTGATGTTTGTAATTAAAGCAATAATAATGAAAATGATTTTAATTCATGAAGCAAATCTAATGAATAACAGCCACGGGTGCAACAAGTTGAGGTATGTGCTGATTCTTATGTTTGTTTAATTCAGAACCTTCTGTTTTATATCAGTGAAAATGGACAGTGTATTTTTTAATTCATATTTCTGTCATTTTCTTACACTTGTTGCTTTCTTACATCTTAAGCTACTGAAAAATGTAGCAACCCACTTTTGTAATCCTCAATGCATCAGAGGTAGAATTATGGTGCAAACATGGAAATCCCTCCAGACCTTCATACCATAGTAACCATCATGCTTGGAATGCAATGAAGGGAATGTCTTTTTTTTTTTTTTTTTCCTTTACAAAATTCCCTTTTGTACACTTCCCTTGCATTACTAGAGCACCCTCTGGTGGCCAAAATATTGACTGACAGCTTTGCTCGTTCAGTGGAAAATGGTGTCAAATCCTAACGTTACATACCTTAAACAGTCAAAATAGACCCTTCAACTTTTGGTATGTTTTTCAGTTTAATCATTCAATGTTTTCATAATTAGTCCTCAATGGCTTTCAGAAAATTGACATCCCACAGAGAATTGCTCACAAATGATTGGGAATAATCCAATCCATAATCCATCATGGGGATTAATCTGTACAGTGTAAAATATTTATTGCAGTATTTGGGATGAATACCTCATATTTTATGACTACGGACCAGATCATCTCAGACTGAAATTCTGTTCTTGAAAATATTGTATTTCAATATAATATTTTCAATCAGCCTTATCTTGCCTGACTAAAGATTGTCACCCACTTTCATAATTAATTCAATGATTACATAACATGACAAGTGGATGTATCTGCAAAAAAAAATGTACAAAAATTTCAATAATGACATAGTGTAAATGTCCTTCAAGTATTTTACCAGTCTTCTATTCTTTGCACAGATTTGCTAAGAATCTTAAGTTTGTTGTAAATATGGCCAAATGTTCTCATTAAAGAACAAACGTTTTAGAAAAGGAGTGGGGTTTTAAAATATATAATCTTGTAATTAAGACCCACTGAAGTCTTCTGAAGGACTCCAGACAGTTTTTGTTCAAATTCAGCATAAACACAGATAAATACAGATCATTTATGTAATGACCTGGGAGACTGCCAACCATATTTTGAATACATTTTATTGTAAACATTGTTTATTTGTGGTGTATTTTAATAATATATGTGTGGGTCTACAAAAAATAAAACAGGGGTAATGTACTTTCACTATTATCAATCAGAAAAACTGTTTCCCTCCTTAATTTTGCTCAGCTTTACTTTTACATTACAGCATGAAATGACAAGAAGGGGCTGGATAATAGGAAAAGCTGAGCCTTGGGGGCTTGTGCACATAACAAAGCAAAACTACACCATAGAAAAGCCCCAACCAAGACTGCCACTCTGCCAAGATTAGATTATGATCCCAATAAAGCCAACCTGCAGTAAGGCTTAATCTTACCACAAACAATGCCACATTTGCATGTATTTCTCTCTTTTTTACACACCCTACTTTCACTATTAAACAACTGTCTTCTATTGTTTTGCTATACTCCCTCTTTATCCCTGGTCTGTGCGTGTTTCACTAACGGCTAGGAAAGAGCCCTCACCCTCTGGTCACACTATTTCACATGGTGACTTCTTAAGGAAACAATGTTTTTGATGGGATACAGATACTGTGAGTGTCTTCCTTACCCATTCATCTTTTCTACCACCAAATACTCATAGGTCAGGGTCCTTTCTTTTCAAAGTTCTTTCTGAATGTGTTGAGGGGATCTTGGCAAGATAATGAAGTCTGTGCAAAGGGATTGCTTCTCTATTGCTGTTTCATAAGCTTTGTTTTGTACATGGTTTAAATTAATAACAAAGTATCTTTAATACATACAGAATACTCATATGAGACATCATCTAAAATATGGACTACTCAACTTGAGTCTTAGAGGGCTCCATGAAGCATGATCTTTAACCCTATATCATCCTGAGCAGATCCATCTGATGAAGGGAGTGGTAGCAATGATGAATGGAGTTGTGTTGTAGCAATAAGTAAAACAGTTGAATCAGGAGTACAAATGCTTGTCATAAAGAAAAGCCAGTGGATTCTAAGACCCTCTGGGACCAATGGTTGAGCACCCCTGCTCTAACAAACAACACTTCTTCTATACATTTTTGCATTATTTTTTCCAGAGTCTATATGTGTCACAGCCTTGCTTTGTGGGGTGGGAGAATTAAAGAGCAGTGTCCTCAGAGCCAAACAGCTTCAGTGCCATCGCTTTGCCATCGTAACTGGGGGCCTTCCCATCAAACTCAGCAGGCAGGATGTCAGTATCAAACTCCTTGAAGTAGTTTTCCAGCTCTTCACCATGAATGAAGATCTAGAAACAAGAGCATGAAAAAGGCTAACTTAGGAAACCATCCGTGGCCACTGAAGCAACAATCTGCATCATAAAACGTAATGTAAAAACATGTAATGTTATTGTAATCGTGATATAACATTGGTCAAAACCAGTTACAATCCTAAGCCTTTTATATGTTATGACATCTGACATGAAACGATTGTTATATATGCAGTTATATTATCTTGTATTCAGCACTTTGCTTCTGATCGACCACCATCATCTTGACTGATGATGTTGGCCCAAGCATAACATTTTCTGAATCACAGTTATTGCCGTATAGTTCATAGTACATTTATCGCAAGACACTTAAATAGCAATTCTTTCATTTTCCCCTTCCAATGTGAATTTCATAGAATCAGCCATTGTAATTTTCACACTCTTCTATGCTTACCCTGTCCAGGAGTTTGCTCTTCATGAGGGGCTTGGCTGCATTGAAAGTGGTGGTGAAGTACCATGGCTGGTGGATGAAGTGCACTGCCTTGAAACGGGCTGGGAAGGAATCCTGCTCATTTGGAGGGAATCACACATCTCTGTATTAGTCTCAGTGGAGGTCAGCCAGAGGAAATAATATAACATCAAACATCTGTGGGTACAGCAGTGGAGGGACTCCCCATGGTCCCACCTGCAGCATGTCCACCATCTTCTTGAGCTCAGTTGGTTTAATACCAGAGGCCTGCTGCATGGTGAAGCCCTTGAAGTTCTCAATGATGCAGAAGCCATTGATCTGGGTCTCCTCATTCTCGAGCAGTTTCTCAAGGATGACGCAGTAAGCACGCAGGATCTGCACACCACATGCTTTTTCATTCAGGTAAACTATATATATACACATTTTCTGTATGTCTGTCTCTCCCTCTCACACACACAGATATACTCATATGTACAACCACATTGTTCCTGACAGATAGCTACTAGCAGTGAGATCTATATACAAGAACTCTTGTATGTGGGCAAATAAATGTGACTGCACTTAATTCAGAATATAAAAGAAAGATTTACCCTTACCTGGTGGGCATCTACAATAAACATAAAGCCAGCCTAGGCTCTGTTATTTGCTGTAGGTATGCTTTGTTGTTAAACCATAAAGGTCTTGTTAAAAACTCATATCATGTTGATCATATGAGGGACTTGAAGTACTTTACCTCATCGAAGGTGATCTCTTCATAGTCCCAGTTCTCGATGTTGAAGAGCAGCACAACACGACCGTACTTGTCCCTGGTGGACAGGATGCCAGGGTACCCAGCCTCGATGGTGCTGCGCACAGCTTCCGGGGTCAGGTTCTCGAACAGCTCCGGATACTGCTGCCTGAAACGCACATAACCTGCAGAGGGGACCCCAGCCGCAGCACAGGATCAGCATGTGATCATGGTAATGGACGGGTCACAGGAGAACCTCACTGAACCCAACAAAATTCAGAACTTGAGTATTAAGGCCAGTCTGTTATGCTGCTGCAGTGCTCTCTCACATGGTGGGCAAGCACAATAGCACCACTGTCTCCCTTGTTTCCTCACCCTTGCTATTCAATGTTGTGGCCTTCCATGCGAAGGACCAATTAGCTGCCAGTGTGAGTGTGCTTTCACATGCCATTCCTTCTCCCCAATGAGGGCCCAATTTCACGTTGGCATGGCTCACTGATGTGAACAAGTCCTTCTGTCATATTTCCCCCAGTGCAGAATTAATATGCAGAGGTCCAGAAGCTCCTGTGATTTGAGTGTGTGTGTGGAAAACCAGGGGGGATCAAAGCACGCCCTGTCCCTCCTCTTCCCAAAGTCCCGCTCAGGCCCTTGTGAACATAACCTGCCCTATTTGTGTACAAAGGGCTCCTTTGTTGTCACCACAAAGTCCAACACTATGAGTTTTTAAAGCCCCCAATTAATGGACATGTTTTTTCTCCTTTCCATGGGATGGGCAGAATGGATGCGAGCAAAACAGAAGACAAAAGAGATTCTTTTGGACATTATACAATCAGCCCTGAATCCCGCAGAGTGGAGTGAGTTGACCTGATGTGGGATAAGCTTGTTATGTGGTGAGGGCCAGACATGATTTTTCAGCAGAGAAAAACACACCCATTAAAAAGATGAATCTGAGCATTTCATAAAACAGATGTAGCTATTTAGATTATTGCTCTCAAGATGTCTTATTTCTTTTTTATTTTAGTTTTTGGAAACCGACAGTGATCCAAACCCTTGATGTTAATTGGGTGCGCATATTTGTTGATCTAGGGCTGCTTCCATGAAAAGCACAATGTACAAAAGCTGTTCTTTCTACCAGCTAGGAGAGTAAAAGATCATTGAGGAGAGGCACAGCACACAGTTGAATTGAACTATTTAATCTGCACCATAATGCACAAACCCCTTACTATCAAATTAACCGGAGGCTGAAAACCCAGCTTTAGAAAGTAAAAGTACGACCATGTATTTTTTCAATGAATGCAGTAAACCTGCTGATTCTAATGAACTCATAATCCAGGTAGATATCTTAATTACTCTAATCACCCAATCCACTGCACAGGTAGAACTGGGACAGCCTGTAGTCTAGTGGCTAAGGTAAATGACTGGGACCCCTGGGATTGGTTGGTAGTTCAAGCCCCAGGCTAGCCATGAGCCAAGGACACCATTACTGTTGGGCCCTTGAGCAAGGCCCTTAACCCCACATTGCTCCCAGGGGGAAATGATTCTTGGTTTGTTAATTAACTGTAAGTCGCGTAAGTGTCAGCCAAATAACTGTAATGTATTGCAGAACACATACACTGCAGTACCTTTACTTTCACTATTTCACATGCTGGAGCTCCCACCTCTGCAAATGACACATAAAAACAAAGGGAGATAGATCAACATCACAGGCAAGCAATTACTTACAATTCAATTGAACTTCTCCTCAGTAATAGCATAGACTTTGCACTGGTGAAGGGAAGGTGGTTTTGACAACAACAATTTTGTAAAGTTGTAGCAGATTTATCAGCATATTGCAAGTCATAAAATATATTTTGACAACTATCGGAGATCTAAAAAATTTGGGAATGGGCCCATGTTACTTGTGTTAGCCATCTGTGAAGTGTTTGTGTAAATGACCTAAGCTACAGGGCCACAGTGGTTACTTACCCTTCATGAGCTCATAGGATCTGGCCACGTCATATTTACGGGCGCGGATGAACCTCAGGAGCAGTGAGTCAGGTTTTTCACCAAAGGTGTCATAAACACCTTTTGTTAGGTCATCAATATCTGACTTCTCCTTGATGATTCCGCGCAGCTCCTTCACGAAGGATGACCGTTTCTCCTCTGTCTCATTAAGCTCATCCTTAGCCTTCGGGGAGTAACAGACAGGTGTGAGTGGCAGAATAAAAGAAGCAGCTGTTTGTTGTATAAACAATGCTACAATTAAAATTTTTTGCAATATGACTGGTAAAAATGCTTCTCAAGTTGTCCCATACTTAATGGCTCTTTAACATTCACAGGAATTCCAATTACTGTAAGGTATTTTGACATCTTGATATTGTGTTTGGAGTCTCAGAGAGGACATACCTTCTGCATGGTGTGGTCTGGCAGCTTGGAGCATGGCCCAAACACAGGCCCATGGTCCTTGACAGTGAGGCGCTCCAGCTTGGCCCGGAGCGCTTGCTCCTCTTCTGACACCATGCGGAAAGTTCCGGTCTGGACAGAAACAGACAGTCAGGCCAATGATATTACATCACAGTTTGTTTAGGCATTTAGCAGATGCTGGTTTCATAGTAGCCTACACAGCTTACATTATTACATGCAATCAGTGTACACTGTAGCAATTAAGTGCTTTCCTCAAGGCTACAATGACAAGAGCCCATTTAGTAAGTGAACTTATAGTCCCTGAGTTCAAAGTTCCCTTATCATTATGCCACACTGGTACCTTGAGCAGCTGAGCAGTGCTAATGAGCAAATTCCTAGCCAGACAAAAAATCAACACAACCTAAAACATTGGCCGTGCCAATGGCTATGACCACTTCAGCAGCAGATCAATGACTAGCACAGTGAGAGTCCAATAATCTTGTTTCAGAGTGAAAAGGTTTCAGGTAAACCTTTCTGTGACACAAGATATCCTGAGGTAATTGTAGCAACCTTACCCTGAAAGCCATCACCATCAAAGCTAAAACTGCATGATTTGTGTGCCATGGAACATAAAATCATGACTTTTCTATGGGGCAGGAATAGCAACAACAAGGAGAATGGGCCTTGATCTAATAGACAGCTAATCCACCATGGGCTGGAACAGCAGGACTTTGGGTTCACATAGGGTTCAAATGCACCCCAATGAGAGGGACCAAACCTACCTCCCCAAATATGTCCAGCAGGCTACATAATACTCATTTATATTTGATCATATTACATGCACACTGTCTTTACAGACATTTAACAATGTGAGTGGTATAGATGCAATTAAAAAATGTAAACTGCAGTCTATTAAAAAAGATAGTATTTTTAAATTGTACTTACCACAGCAGCCATTTCTTCTGATTCTATTGCACCTTCATACACTCTAGAAACAGTGAAGTGATGTTATTTTAATAGGGAGAGATCATTGACTATGGTAAACAATTTAGTTACTGTTCTCATGCTGAATTCTGGGGAATTGTGATAGTCTTGCCTGCACTATATTTAACTCATATACAAAACAGAGGAGCCCTTCATCATGACACAAACAGAACACTCTATGCGCTTTTGTCATGAGTTCAGCCTCGTTTTAATCCTGTTACGTGCAGATATGACTAAGGGCAGCATCTTTGTAAGTGTACATTTGTGTACAGTGTAGATATGTGAGGCTGGCACTTTTGAGAGCAACAAGCTATATGGAGTACTTTCAAAATCCCTGAAAGTATGTACTGACCATTTTGAAAACAAACTTGTGAACTGGGCATATAATAGGGCCACAGTTTTACTTGAATAAAGCTTGAGTTCATTCTTTTTCTAAATAATTATTTCATATACATCCAATATAAATGTATCCCCAAAAAACGATCAACTAATCAGCCCATCAAAATGTATTTTGTACAGCTACTTTGGAATCGTCACTTACTGCTTCATTGCTGGCACTATCTAGAGGAAATAAAGTACTTTTGAAGCAATATGTAAAAAACATTTAGTGATAAAGAAAAACAGCAGAAACTTGGTCATGGGTTTAGCCTTGTATTAATCCAGTTACATACATCCCCTATGCTCTCCATGACTACAAAGAGTGTGGTGGGTTATTTTTTATATGGTATGTATGACCAGCTAATTCTGCTTCATTTGCTCCCAAGACCTTGTGTGCAGTGTTAAAAAAAACATTCAAGTGCCTTACAGAGATGCCAGGCATGTGACTCCATACAGCCCAGCAGGTTTAGCCACTAGACCATACTTCCCCTGGAAAGATGTGCAGTGTGAAAAGGTAAAGCTTGCCTGGATATGGGCAGTGCACTTCAAATAGCAAATAAAGGATGGCAACGTGCCCACAACCCAAACGTCTGGTGTTGAACTTCTTAAACAACTCTGTCAGAGTACAAAACACTGTAAGCACTAAGGTTTCTGCTTTTCCATTCATACTGTCAGATGGTGGAACTTGGCCACTGCACGCAGTGGTAGCGAATTGGGCAAATGAAGATATGAGGTTGAGAGATTATGTATATACCCCTTACACTCCACAGATTCTATGAACATCAGCGGACATCAAGGAGATGTGTTAAGGTCTATGTTATCTGTCTCCTCTAAAGTTCATGACTGCTACCATAGTGCAAAAGTTGATTTATTATCATTAAATTAGCAGTCTATGGAACAAGTTTCCAAATTTCTCCCTTTGCTGAGAATCAACCAACAGTACTTGTCTTCACATTAGTTTGCAATTGTGTTCATGTCTGCTTCCAGTTTAATTTACTTCCAATACAAATCAAATTGCATTCAGATTAAGAGCTTTGGAGTGTGTTAATCGTTTTCATCTGATAATCAATCAGATTAGACTGAGCTAAAGCCATACACTCAAACACAAACAACTGCAACCTCACTGTGCAGTAGAGCTGAAGTGTTCACCTGTGAGAAGAAGTTCATTAACGTTTTACTTTCATCATTTTGCAATGGTTCAGAGTAATCAAAATTAAACATGGATTCATGGAATGAGGATTTTTCTTCTAAAAACATCTAAAAAAAGAAATGTATCCCACTCACTTCAATAAACAAGGAAAAGATTAGATTAGAGCAATATTATTGATGTAACTAAACTTGACACCAATGATTCAGGTATGAAAGGTTGAGCAGTTGGTGGTCAAGCCTTACCTTGGTGGGTGGTTCTGGGTGCTGTGAAGGCCAGGAGGGTGCGAGAGGAGGGAAAACAACTGACAAAGAGCAGAAAAAGCACTGAGAGAAGAGGACCTGTGCGGTCAGTAGCGGCCAGGCAGAATGATTTGTAGCGGTCCCCACTGTGGGATTAGCCTGTCACACGGTATTGCTCAGAGCAGATCTTTCATCTAATCAGCATAAAAATGGCAGACAGGGGAGAAGAAGGAGGAGGGAGCTCAGAGCCCAATTAACCTGGACCAATAACAGAGCAGCTGGGTTAAAAGGGCATCAAATAGGAAGCGGGCAAATGGAGGTAATTTGTGGACAGTGGAGGGAGTCACTCTTTCGGTGAGTGGGGCTTGACTAAATTCAAGCACTTGTTAAGGGAAATGGAAAATATATGTTATTCTACATTTGCACTGCCTTTCCAACATGAATAATGGAAAGAGAGAATGTTTGACTTCTATTTTCACTTTTGTGTAATCTGTAGTGCCCGGTCTGAAAGTTTTCTTTCTAAAAATGGAAGGATTTTGAGACACAGGTCTTGTTTGTGTTGTTATCCTGACATGGGCAGTCTGAGGGTTCTTTTTTACAATAGCCTCTATCCCTCCTACCTCAGCAACACCCGCTGCCCATCAATGAATGACTGTAACCAACTCATCCACCTCACCTGCATCCACACAGACACATTATGAGATACATGTTAGTGTTGCATGCAATTTTCGGGAACTACAGGCCATAACATCATCCAAATTATTTTGAGTGCATTTCCCAAGCAAAAACTAAACCATACAGTCAAAACTGGTTAAAAAACCTAAATATATCAAGTTGAACTGACATAAGAAGAATTTCGTAGGTATACCTTCCTGGGTACATCTTTTTCCCTTTCCCCTGCTCATACTCCTGCAGCACACCTTAAGAAGTTTAAAGATAATCATTTCTATCAATGAACAACAGCTGCCAGACTAGCCATGATTTTTTGATGCACAGTTGTACATTGTTTACATGTACATACTACAGTGGACCAAGGGCACAGATCAATGTCAAACCTAAACCCAAGGATTACTGACATAGGGTTAATACTATGAAATGTCCAAAATGGTAGAAAAAAACTGACTGAGGGAAGTCTCCATGAGCATACTGGGACTGAATTTGTTATTCAACTGCCAGGGGATGACAAGAGCCAGCTACGCTGTTTCTCTCAGGGGCACAAATTCATAATACTGTGCACACTTACCAATGTTACAGGCAATAAAAGAACTGCTAAAAAAGGATTTAAATAGAGAAGGCCTTTATCTGCACAGTGAGAGGTTCTATCTGACAAAGCAGTAGGACTGGCACCACAATACCTGGCTGCGTCTCCAAAGCCACCCCTCAGCTCACTTTCCCATGAGCCACTGGAGCCTTAAGACACTGCATCTGGTGTGAGAGGAAGGACTACCAGATCTGCCAAGCCATAGACACTCCTATGATTATAATGCACTCCATAACTGTAAGTGGACGCTGCCAAACATGGACATTTGGATCATTTCTTCCCTGCAGAGTTGCCCAAACCCATGGAATCAATTGTGACCTTGGCCGTTTGGATTAAGTCCTAACCAAGATTGTAAAAGAACCGGTCTCTGTTCTGTGACTATCCATCCTGAGCAATCAAATGGGAACATCCAAACTTCACAGCAATTTTGCTATAATTAAGAGAAACATTCTGGATCCAAGTGGGGTTCAAGCCTATTTCTACCTAAAAGATCTTTCCTGCAACTTGTGCATAGTTAAACATTAACTATGATTCATTCCAAACTTGGACACTGTACCTACAATCCTTTCTGACTAAAACACCAACATTAACAATTAAATTAAAAATAAATTAAAACAATTAAATATGATTTTCTTATTCGTGTATCCCTTTTCTAGCTTAATATAAAATAACAGAGGCCAAAACTAATGCTATTCTAACATTATTCAGGAATCAGGATAAAGGAGAGACCTAGGTCAAAATAGTTCCTACTCCTTTATCTATAATTACCTAGCATTAAACTATTCACTTGTTATTCTCTAGATATAAGGATTTGAGCTCTGTGGCAACAATGACTGACTGGAGAGACCAGTGAGCTACCCTGATCTCTTTTGTAACAGTGTGAGCTTTGTGCCTGTTAATACACAGTGATTAACAATCACTAATAACACAGGCTTTCACAGAGCCCAGGAAAGTCAATTGAGTGTGTCCTATGATGTCACTGCAGATCAAAATGCTCTTTGCCTGATTACCAGCAATGGGTCCCATATTTAATGTAACAAGAACAATGATTCGTGAATTGGAGCGCATGTTAAATAATCACAAAAGTCCTTATCTCCACACAGCAGCCTGCAGTGAAAGGTTTACTTTCATTATTAAATATAGTGACCCCATTACTCTCCCCATTAATTTAATTTATTCGTATACAGTGAGGACATTCACTTTCTGGTTCAGATTGACTAGCAGGACAGAGTTCTGATTTTAGTCATCTTATGGCTGCTTACCCTGGCAAGGGGAAACAAGGACACCAGTGGGCACCTAAATGCCATCCCACACCCTCGACAGGCCAGTGTAGCTGAACGAGAAGCAGTTAATGAGGTCTGTGGAATGGGGGCAGGGTAAGCTCACAGGGAGCTCCTGCTGCTCCGTTGAGCCCAGACAAATGGCCCTTGCCCTCCCCAAAAGATATGCAGTAATGACCCTGGCTGACAGGACCAGCAGGTTCAACACATTGTACTACACTTCAAGCAAACACTCTCATAAGCATTCATTCATATGTGTTCTTTTTCCACAGTGACAAGGAAAATTACAGTCCTATCCAGAAAATAAAAATACATGAAACAGAATCATAGTCATTTGGCAATTTAGGAGCCTACTTTTTGAATTAGATTTACAACTACAACACCACCATTAGGTCACAATCTACATAATAACATTGCTGGTGAAGGCAGTATGTTGACCTTTTATTTTCTATTTTGCTCCTATTTTCCCCCACTTTGGAATGCCTGATAAATTGTGTTCCTAGGCAATGCTGCAAAGACCAGTTATGTTTGCAGAGGACATTCCAATCCATCAGAGGGGTTCGCTGGTGTGGGTGGGGACATGGATGTTCCACTAATTGTCACCCCTTGAAAAGTGCTTTGACAGAATGAGCTGCCCAACAGCCCCTTACGTTGGATGTAACACATTTATTTGGGTTTGATGAACAAACAGGATAAAAAAGCTGCTCAATTGGACAATTTGGCTATCCAGATTAAGATGAGAAAAACAAACTGAAAATATAATGTGTGATTCCATTAACCGAGAGATAAATGCCAAATTTCCATACAGGGAATAACATGGAAGGTTGAGGAACAAAATTGTTCAATTTATGGACAAACAGTTCCCCCTGGAGGCACAAAGTCCACACTGCATCAGAAAAACAGAAACCAAGACAATGAAATAGAGGCTGAGTACTTCAGGAAATATCAAATTATGGAAATACAAACAGACCTTTTCCATAACAAGCTTAGGAACAGCAGGGCCTTGAGATACCAAAACAAGATGCTTACTAAGCATGGGGAAAGCCAAGGGTATGTTATCCTTTTAAGCCCTTCCAACCATGACCCCAAAACCCCTTCATTAAAAGTCAGTTCCTGAGTGAACAGATTTACTGTGGACATGAATCCTGGTTTGATCTTTGTTAACAATGCTATAAATAATGCAGTAAAATTAGAATAAAATGCAGTTTTTTCCCCAAGCATCTCTTTTGCCTGAAGTGTTCCAGTTCTGTCAATGCCCAATAGTAGGAAAATCAGTAGTGCATTTTTCCCCCACATTATTATCCTCATTCAACTCTATGAATGAGGATAATAATGATCACAATGATTATTGTGATTGTTACCCCTCTTGCTCACTGCACTATAAAAAAAAAAATCACAGCTACAGGGAAGAGTTTCTCTCAGTTTGACTGAGGTGTTTCATCATAAAAAACATTTAGTCACACCACTTAAAGTAAACCAGATCGGTTTTAGGGCCTTTATTTCTTTAAATTCTTCCAAATGTACAAAAGAAATGTGGTACAAAAAAATTAAAAAAGGAAAAAGAAAGAGAAATACACCACATAATCACCCCCCTCTCCCACTGAAAAACATGATCTGTAACTGGAATGGGTGTCAAAAAAAAAAAAAAAAAACACAAGTGCATCTTTTTGAGGGACAGGAAAGGGGAAAAATCATTCAAATTCTCAAGTGTCTCCTCTCAAGCCTTTTTTCATTGGCGGTCTCTGGCTATCACAACCTTTTGCCCACCCGTGATGCCGGGGCAGCTTGTCCGAAACAGAGGCGTCGTCATGACTTGGGCCAGATCATTCTGCAGTACACTAAAGATTGAAATTTAATTTATCGCGCCTTTAGGTTTCCTTCGGTGGGTGTGTCAGCTGAATGCCATTACAACTCTGACTTCTTCTTCTTGGACTTCTTCTCCTCCTCTTTGACCACAGGGGGATTTGTTGCTTCTTTTTTCAGGTAGGAGATGAAGTCACTGACCTCACGGCCTCCCTGAAAACAAGGCAAAAGTTACTGGCTGCTGTATGTCAAAACTGTACTGCCCTGTATTTAACACAGCAGGCATTCTCACAGCTACACAAGTGGAATCGCAGGCCCTTTCACCGGCTATGGACGTGGCATCAATTTATACATAAAAATACAAACCTCATATTTCTTTGGACTCTGCTTCTTGCCAGCGGGAGAGAAGAAGATAGTAGGGAACCTGAAACACAGATGCAATCACATCTGAGCATTCACAACACTGAAGGACTGATACTGAACTGATCATGTGAAACTGAATGTTGAAATCCATCCCTTCCCTACAACTCAGTTGAGTTCCTTACCCCCTGACTTCATACGGTGAGGGAACATCATTGGCTGTGGCATCCATTTTAGCAATGACAATGTTGGGGTCATTCATAAGCTGTGGAATGAAGAGGAACATTAACATCACAAATATGTAAATAATGGAAGAATAAATTATGCATCAATTGCAAATAGCGCTTTCCAAGTGCTGACCTTCTCTCCCAGCTCTTTGTATTTGGGTTCCAAGCTCTTGCAATGGCCACACCATGGAGCATAGAACTCAATCAAAACATCCTTGCTGTCATCATTCACAATGTCTTCAAAGTTCTCTGCCACAACAACCTATAGAGTGAAGAGGAAGAGGCCATTACAACAATGAAGAATATGCCAACTTTGCTGTGATTGATCAACTCTTCTATGTCTGTAACTGAACCCACAACATCACCTTGACTGGCCCATCGTTGCTTTCAGGGATTGGTTCAGATTTGAGGTAGCGCTTCAGTGTGCCATCAAAGTAATCCTGAAGGAACCGTTCCAGAGCCTTACCATCACGTCTGTACAAAAAAAGGTCAACACACATCAGTAAAGCACAGGGACACACTGTAGCCAATTCTTTACCATGTGATACCATCCCAGCCTAGCCCTGCAATCAGTATAAATCCACACCAAAGACTCAAATAATCTACAGCAAAGCAGACTTTTAGTACTCAGAGCATAATTATACTTTACGTGTAGAGAAAAGTTTTGCCAAAAACGGTGATGGTTTATTCTTCTGCCGATTGATCTGATATTTTCAGAGCAGGACAAGAGTTTTACCAACAAGTGCAAAGAATTTAGAACAGACACTCACGAGAACTCCTCCTGCATGACATATTTGTCACCCTTGGCAGTGCGGATGCCAACAACTGGCACTTCTCCAGAGCTTGCATCAAGCCCCAGTTCTGAAACGTCATGGCTGAAACTGTTCTTATTAGCCACAGCAAAGGTCAGTTTCTTTCCCTGATCAAGGAAGCCCTTTGCCACCTTCATTACTCTGTAAACAAGGAAGAAAATGCCTTTTTTCTTATAAGGTCACTTCACAGCAGATTGTTTGCCCCTGAATTTTTAGAAGATTGTACCTGTTCCTCCAGTAGTTGGAGCCTTTAGGGTTCTTCTCATAGTCTACATCATAATAGGCCACCAGCAGGTCTTTACCCTTCAGCTGGTCCTTGTTGTCCTCAGTCATGTGGGCACACATTCCAAAGCTGAAGCACAGGGATGTGGGAGAGGGGGTCATTTTAAATGACGGCTCATTGTTTTCATGATCCCAGTACTGCAGTTTATATGGAGAGACTACATGGAAAGAAAAATCTCACATGTTTTCCTGGATGAACTTCTTGATCTTTCCACTGGTTGTCTTGTCCTCACTGAACTTTACACTGCTCTCCTCAAACTTATTGCTGAGGCGTGGTGGCCGGAAAAGTATGATCCCTCTAGTGAAAAGGGGAAAAAAAAAAAAAAAAAAAAAATCATGTCATTGAAGCAGTTGCGATTTCTAAATATATTACAATATGGCTGTGCAGGTGAGCCACCTACTCTCCCTCAATGTCATGTTTCTTCAGAAGCTCCTCAGAGTTGGTGTGTGCAAAGCGGTAGGACTCTCTCAAAGAACTGGCCGACTTCAGGAACTCTGCCTGGGCGGAGCTACTTGCATCAGAAAAGAACCCTGTGGGAAAGCAGAGGGACCTTTCAGCCACTTGAAAGCCAATTCCAGATTACCCACATCTATGCATCTTGAATATTCACAAAATTAGTTAGAATGACTTGCCTACAACACTTGCATCACGGTCTCCGACATACTTCTCAAACTCAGCCACCGTCTTGATCTCCACAGAGGCGGGGCCCGCTTGCTTCTTCAGATGGCTCACAATCCCATCTGCAGACAGGAGATATAGGAGCGATACAAGACTGAGCCATGCCAACCACACAGTATGATGAAGCAACAGACAAAATTCTAATACTACTACCTTTATTGAGGAATACTGAATTTTGCAAATACCTGCAGTTCGGGGACCATCATAACCACCCGAGTCTTCGCCATCTCTGAAAATTTTCAGGGTGGGGTACCCACTCACGCCATACTTGCTACACACATTTGAATTGGCCGTGCAGTCAACCTAGGATAGTGTAACAAAAGCTTAGTATAGCTGTAAGATAAAATTTAAGAATCTGTTGGAGGCAAAATGATTTGCAACAGTTTTAACATCCTGTTGAAGCAGCCGACTCTAAATAAAGACAGCTACAAAGAGCATTCTGCGGAGACTTATGCAATGGTGATTGTGGACTAAATCACAGAAAATAATCCACTGATCAAGCCATTTTATGCAGAAGGAATGGTCAGGACTGGTAAAAACCCTCCCTGTCACCATGTTTATTAAATTCCCAATGTCTACAAAACAGCAGCATTCCCTTCTCTCATGGGGGTAAAGTCCTTGCTTAGAATTTCCATTGTGCCCTGGAGCACAAGCCATTACAAGGGACTCCATCAGTGAAGTGGTTTCATGGTGCAGTTTGGTTGCAAGGCCCACTGTACTACAATAAATGCTCAATCCTGGATGCAGTTATTCTAAATCCATTACACAAGAGCACACTGCAGAATATGCACAAGTGACTTTACATCTACATCAGACAGTGGACTTAATCCAAAGCACATTTTCAGCACCTAAATATGACATTCCAATTAGTCAATGGGTTTGCATACCTTTGCCAATGGGACTATGCCTTTGAGACGCGTAGCTGCTGCTTCATACTCTGGGGCTAGACGTTTACAGTGGCCACACCTAAAAGATGTAAGAAACATTTCAAAAGTTTACAAATTGGTTGTGTTACAAACTGTTAACTCATACATTCGTTTTCACTAAGAAATGCTAGATTCAGGCCCACTTAAGGCCACATAAAAATTCCATGTGGCTTTGTTACTGTTGGCTTTTTCCATGGTGAGATGGCGTTGCAGATGTACTGGACATTACATGATTAGACAGACAGAAAATGCAGAAGGCCAAGAACAAGCTAGATTGAAAAAATGATCAGTGGACTTGCCATTGTGCAACTTGAGCTGTGTTGAAATTAAATAAACAAAATGACATATGCTGTGCCTACAAAAGTACTCAGAGGTCTAACCCTCTCTCCATTTCATCAAACCATGGGGCTTGTTTGTAGAGCGGGCGTTTCCTTGCTTTTATTCTGATATGACAAAGTTGCTAAAATGTTGACTGTCCAACAATACAGACAGACATTTTACAATGACAAATACAGTGTATTTTCACTGCAGCAAGTCAATCTGAAGATTTGGAGGCATGCTACAACTGGTACTCCGTTTTGAATTTTCTGTGCTGGAGAAATAAAAGCCGAGCTAATATGACCTTGGACAAGATCAGCCACACAACCACGTTTGATTTACTTACCAAAGTATTTAAAACGAAGAAATTGCAAGAAAGCTGAGGAACTTACATCTTGCCTACATGAACGCAGTCCTTTGCTGTATCCAGAGACAATGTAATACCTAAGTAACCTGGTCACAGCGTCAACCAAACACACATCATACGGCTGTCTTTGGCTGACTGTGATGAATAAGGTAGCCTGCGGTAGACAGCAGAAAGGTCATTCCAAACGTATTCTTTCGTTTCAAATTGGAGCGCACTTAAAAACTCAAATGAAATATTGCGGAAGTTTCACAGGGACTCAAGCTACAATGCAATCTCTCACTTCAACTGTTGGTTATTTTAAAGAATGTGTTATTAAATGGTTTAAACGCTTTCATACTTGAAAATGAAACTAAAGCCAAACTAGCCTAATATGCATCTGCTTCATAATTACACTAAACTCTGTGTAGCAGAAAAATTGCATTAAAGGGAACTGCATGCATCATAGCCATGATTACCTCTCACTTCTCAGTTTGATAAACAACGTTACCGACCAAATTGACAAGTTTGACGAGTTGTCAAATTATTTTCCTCAACCTCATGAAAAACGGGTTTTTGAGCTTTAGCAACCGAGGCAACCTCTTATTGCGGCCAATCAGATGTGGACAACACACTTCACTAGCGAATCACAGCACGACAACAAACCCCGTTACTTCCTTAGCAACCTTGCTCAATCCGAATCTTACTGCGCAGGACTAACGTTACCCTACATCAACTATTACAATATCATTTTTAAATTATAGCAGATAATGTAGAGGTCAGTGAAATTTATTACTTAAATCACTATTGTATACGATAAAGTCAAATGATTCTGGTATATAGCAAAAGTTAAAAGTTAGAAGAGAAAGCCATGCTGACACTCTTTCCAACTATTGACTAGGCTGGTATAATTTTTTAGAATGGGTACCATAGCTAATAGACACTGGACTCAAACTAACCAGTTAGCTAGGTTGGTTATCGACAACTTGCAAATTAGCTCCCTTACTAGTTAGTTATCTAGTACAGTAAAAAATTACGAGAGGTGGCTGCGTACCTAGCCTACCTGCAAGATGAATCATATCCAAAGAAATGATAATTTGTGTTCTGGTAAAGTTGACTGGCGTTCCCGTCTTCTTACTCGTATTACTGCTGCTATATCGATATATATGGTAACTTTGATAACGTTGGCTATACTATCACTGGCAGTGGGTAAACTTGTTAAGAGTTATAATGACCAACTAGCGAATGACGTTGGTATATAACATTACCGGAACTCATTTATCAAATATTAGTTTGCAACCTGGCAGATAGCAGCGAATCTTGAAGCATCGAACACTAACGTTAACAAGGATAGCGAACCATCTAGGACACATTAATGACTCGTTTATAATAACATTACAGACCTCATGTTCTGATTAACCAACAGAACTGGCCTGCCGAAAGAATGTCTGAGCTTACTGCAATCTACATTAGCTAGCAAGATTGCAAATATTTCTTATTAGCTGACGTTTCAAAGCAAGCAATCTCGCTAGCTAGCTAGCCAGGTAATGGCAAAAATACTCACCACGGAGCGAAGAACTCAACAAGAATCAATTCATGGTCCACAATTTTGCTGTCAAAGTCGTCATCTGTAAACTCCAGCACATCACTGGCCCATGCAGTCCCAGCAAGAAGACCCAAGAAAAGGAATTTAAACATTGCTCTTCGTGACTTTGTTACAAGTAAAGCTGCAGAGTAGGCCTACTAGAATAATACTAAATGTCTTAACAAAGAAAACGTTTTTGGGCCCCAGATTCCTCCTTTTTTAAACAGCAAACGTCCCAACTCAGGCCCAATGTGCCGCTAACAATGCTCGCGTAAGGAAAGGGGGGTTTTAGCAATGAAAAGGATGTTCAATACCGGGCTTCCTGAAATAACTAAAGTGTGGCACCTCACCATTGGATTTTTAACAACGTCATACTCTCTTATTCAACCAATCGGAACCACGCACACACCAGTTCCTGGTTAAAAGCTACTACAAAGTCTCAGAAGATTAAAAAATATATTATTGGAGGAACATTCAATGGTGTGGGTCCCCATCAGTCTCATTGTCCTTCCATGAGCGCTTCATCGTTGTTATATTCCTTCCACAAGTTTAATGCACCGATAACACTGTCTGAGTTGAATATACTATAGGATATAATTTAACCCATTATGCCCCTGACAAGGTTGTCTCGTTCATTTAACACTTTTACCTCAATGATTTACAGAAATACGATTTGTATATTGATGAGATTATCGAAATGTCTGGGTTATTTAAATCACCTAGCATGTACCGGTACTGTTTTATTAAACTGAGTAACATTGTACACATGCATATCTTTTGTGGTTTTACGACGTTGTGGGCCAGGCGTCTTAGCACAAGGTAGAAGTGACGTGGACTTTGTTTGCAAAATGTGAATTTCAGTCTGTATCCAGTGTCCTTTTTTCTGGTTATTTTGAGTCAAGGAAGTGTCTCTGGTTCATATTGTTATCTTCGATAAACAGCAAGGAAAAAGAGAACAGATGACATACCAACTTGGTTATCATGCCCAAGTTCAGCTGTACACAGGGGATAGAAGGGGTTGACTGTGCCATTAGCTTTGACAATGGTGTCACTCACATAATATTGTTGACAATTGCGACTATTTAGAACATTAACTAAGTGACATAGTATTACCTTTTTGGGCAATGTTTTAAATGACCTGGCTTTTGCATGACATATTAGTGGTCTAAGATTAAGCAAGTACACTGTTTTCAACCACAGCATGATTGTAATACATTTTAATCAATTAAAGGTTGTGTGTTTTGTGTGACTTGCATTAAATTTATTTCATATTTTACTACTATTAAGTGAATGGCCATGCAATGATCTCTGCATACAATAGCATAGAGATTCTTATCATGAATCCCTTTATAATAAACTGGAAAGTATTCTTATGAGTGAGTGTGGATAGAGACATTTACTAAGGAAGTATAACTGGTGCACAAAGACTAGAGCTTTATGTCCCACAACATTGCACATTTTCTATGTCTCTGAATCTTAAATAGTGAGGCAATGGGGCATACTGTTATCTGCATTAATGTAGCAAGATAACTTTTCCACTCTCTTCCAGGCCATTAAAAAAACTAATACCAGAACAACCACTGGAATATCACCATTACACAGTCCAACCATCTAATTGGTTGTTCAAAGGGAATGTCAATCATCAGTCTCATCAATAGGTGTAGTACATCATTCTATGAAGTGTGCATGGTACAAAAATATGTATTGTGGGGAAAAAAAGAAATGAACATGCTTAAATGAGCAAGCCTCAATTTGAATATTTACTCTAGGGATTAGATCCCATATTTATTGTTCACCCATTTCCAAATTTACATGGTAATTAATGACAAATATTTGCATCCCTATAAATTTTGTGTTGCATAAAAATATGTTGAGCATGTTACATTTCTGGTTTTTTTTTTGTGCAACCCATTTCTGAGTGGTATGCACAAGTCTGTTATCTCCTTTTGTCATTTCTCTGCATTGCTATATCAGAGCTGCACACAGTTACTCCTTCAACTGCTGAATTTCAAAACAATTGTGGAAAGTAGAACTAATTTGTTCTTTATAATTACTAACATTTATTTATAATAATGCATGTGAAGGTCATAATATAACAATTTCATACAAAGGGATCATTTTACATTCTATAAATGGGCTCCTAGATGCAAGGGTAATGTATAGCTTGCTGTTTTATTTACAGATCCACATCTGGGTTGACCAAGGCCCTAAATATCAAGTGTTATTCAGAAGTGTATCACCTTCTGATGCAAGGACCTGGAAACAGAAAATAATGTCACATGCCTCAGACTACTTGAAACTTTGTAAATCATTCTTTTGGGATAGCATATGCTGGAGTTTTTGGATGAAAATCAACAAATGTGTTTCACAATGCTTGGCTGCATAGTGAAGTGCAAGGTTAATGTTTGATATATTTTTTTCTTGGTGCCATGAATTTTGAAAAGTGAATGTATTTACAAAAACGGCATGAAGCAAACATGGAATTAGCAATACAAGTACTGTATTGTGTTGCAGCTGTGTCACAGTTTAAATTAGCTGAACAGCAGAGGGTAGTGATGAGAAATTAAACTACCTAATTGAGACGCAACATAATGCACAAGAAAAGGATCTTTTCTAATCAAGCACCAACTAAAGCTCAGACAAAATTAAAGATATAACAGATAGAAATGTGAATTAAACACAATCATTTGAGGTAAATATTGGCAACAGGGCATGTAGGGTCATATGGATTGTGTCACCCCATAACATGGGTGATGAATACGGCTACTATGGTAATGCAGAAAAGGTAGAAAGCTGAAGATGCTTTGGCTAACCAGTCACACTTCAGACACTCAGTTACCAGAGAGTACACATTGTGCAGTATCTTGTCATAAATTCTTGATGAGAGGAAGTGCCTGCAAAATATCACTAGTATATTATACTTTCATACAAAGAATTACTGTTCTCTAAACAGCAGAACAATTGTTAACGAACACCACTCCTCAAGCTTTGTATTCCTCTCAGCTGAGTTCTGGGCTGTCACCAGGCATATGACATATTTGGCTGCCTAATTGAGGCAGGTGTGACATAAGGCTGATGATCAAAGCTAGGCTCATTCAAAATGTGGACATTCCTCTGGGGTAAGTCAGAATTAAAGCCATTTTGTAGACTAAATTACTAAACTTAATCTTTCTCCTCAGTTCAGTGATTCTTAAATTAGTACAGCTCCTTGGATGAAAAGGAATCTCAATTAATTCCACAAACTGCTATTAACACCTTATGTAGTGTCTGGTAAACTTACTAAAATCCACCATGTTCAAAACTTACATTATTCTTGCCAGAAATTCTTGCCACATCGAGATGAAGACGGGATGACATACATGCCTGAAAATTGAACCAGTTTCAACAGGTCGGTTTCATCTGATATACTTAATCTCAGTTTTAAGATAATTATTAGCTACTGTTACTAATTAATGTATACTTATCCAAGTATTTTTAAATAACATGATGACAGGTATGACAAACAGTGTTTGTACAGGTCATATAAGGCTATGCATATTCATGCAATCATTCCTCCATGCAGACAAACACAAAATCAGACCTTTGCAACATGTAAAAAACATTTAAACATGTAAACCTTTACAAGGACAACACACGTACCATGTGTAGAGGTATTCATGGCTTAACTTGATTTAACAGTGAGTAGAGATGTGTATTCATTTAAGCTTAAAATTAGTGTACATAGCCCTTTTTTCCTAGTAGTCTGAAAAACATATGTATGACAATTCCACTTTTTTACAAAAAAACAATGACCAAAATACACAATTAAACAGCATTTTTTTATACACATGGGTATGCACAGTATGAGGTCACTGCTAGTGAGCCATAAAAAAGTGTATGCTACCGCTTGAGCGATGGCTTATGGCTGCAGTGGCATCACTGTGTAAAGAACTAGCTGATCGTATTTCAGACAGAACATGCAACTGGCATCTAGCAACCCACAGAGGGTGGTAAAGGTCTGGCAATGCCACTGCGGCTGTGAGCCAGTGCTTCTGCTGCAGCATATGTAATAAATGTGAGGCAGGTAAAGAATAGGTTTACACAGCTAAATGCCTTGGGAAAAATATGGTTTTAATTAACCCCATGCTCACAGCAGCATTGTATTATTATACACATGCATGCTATTAGTGAATTGTTATCAAACGCAAGGTAACCATCCTCGATATCTAATTTGACCCATGTAATGATAAAGGTGGGATGTACTAAAGATCAGGCCTCAGAGGACATACGGACATTGCTTACTTTTTGTAAGACCACTGAAGCCTCCTCAATATGATATGGAATGACATTAACAATAATTTATGGTACCAAGGCTTTATAGCTGTGCACCAAGCATCTTCTTCATACAGACCAAGACAAGAGTTGTCTGATCGATGCCACATCCTGGCATCATTTAGTGCTGTGCTTCTTCAGCCACAGACAAGAGGTAGACACCCACATCCACGTTATAAAAATAGGCCATAAAAACAAGTAAGTTCAATACTTGCTCTGAGAAGGAGTCATTTAACCTTTACCAATATAATAGAGTGGAAATGTTTGGACAAAGCAAAAATGAGCTTTGAAGCTAAAATGTATGAGAAGCTTCATTCAAATTAAACTAATTTTAAATGTGTGTAAAGTCCTCAGCCATACGCAACAATAGTGTAAAAAATGACCAATTTTGACTAAAGCTAAGTTTTCAATAATTAAAAAAATATTTGGCATTTACAAGCATTTTAAAAAGTCCCTCAGCAATAACACTGTTCACTGTTACACAAATCATGTAATTGCAAATGGAATAAAAAATGATCTGCTCCTGATTTTATCTCAATTAGAAGCTAGTATGTTACAATTAAATGGTCCTAAGAATAATGAATTGCTGTATGAAATATGAAATAAACTGAAATTAAACCCTAATTAAAATACCAATCATTCACTCTCAAATTATACACAAGTGCACTTAATTGTTAAAAGTCATAGAAACATCATAAAACTTTTTCTGCTTATTGTTAAAAAATTAAAATGCTAAACTACAGCATCTATGAGTTGAGACTGCCCATAACACCCTTGTTTCCACTAATTGGATAAAATGTGTAATATCTAAGTATGAAACTCACTGAAGTGCAAATTACCTAACTTGAGTGAACTCATTGTTTCACACATCATAGCTGAGTCCGTTTGTCCAGCAGGGGGCATCCTGTTTAGCCGAGAAAAGTGAGTGCAGCCATGACACTGAACCCCAGCAGGATGAATAGCACTTTGGGAAGCTGCCTCTCAGGGGAGTTCAACTCATGGGGCAAGATCTCCAAAAAGGTGATGTAGATGAATGTTCCTGCAGCAAGGCCCTCCAGCACTGCCTGGATCAGAGCACTTGATTCTAGTTGCGCCTCCATCACACTGATCCCCACAGCAATGCCCAGAGGTGACATCACTGCAAAAATGCCCACGTAGGCCACTACCCACAGAGGCGGGACTGCACTCTGCACCAGCTTCACGGACAGACTGAACACTATTATGCTTTTATGGACCAGGATGGCAATACAGATTTCTAGTACCTAGGGAGAGAAAAGGATTTTTTAATTGACAAAATACAGAGTAATACATGTAATGTAATTCAGGGGAATACAATTTTTAAAATGATGAGTATGATTTTATATGGAGAACATCTGTTAGCATTCTCCTAATTAAATGTCCTCAACAAGACAAACACAAAGGCTTTAAGATTTGGAATTGCAGAACTTTTAAAAGTTAACAAGTACTGTACACCTTTGAACTTCTAGTACTTTCCTTGTGCACACCCATGACTTAGATTACTGTACACTATAAAAATCACATGAAGATGTACAAGCAAGGAGCAGTTGCTGGGCTGGCTAATTTCAGTCAGTGCTTAAATGTCCTACCTTTGACTCTGTGGTTTGCAGGCCAATGGCCAGGCCCTCAAAAACAGAATGAAGGGAGAGGGAAAGGAAGAGCATGAAGGAACGGAAAGATGAGTGGGCCTGAAGATCAACATGGATGTGGTGGGCGCTGCCCTCCAGACTGCTGGAAATGCTGTGTCCATGTCCGTGCCCATGGCCCACTGCGGGAAGCAGAGGGGCACTCTCCTCTCCCCTTTGGCCAGCGAAGTTCAAGATAATGCGCTCCATGATTAGAACCAAGAAGAATCCGGATGCCATAATGAACTCTGGCAGAGGGAAGCTGGTCTGTTAAAAATTACATTTATTTAATGAATTTGCTAATGTAAACACAAAATCTATGAACTGAGTTGTCATTTAAACAGATATCATCTAGTTACAATGACTCACGCCCTGTGTGAATGAAGACAAAGTAGACTGATCATATCAAAAGTGGCAAGAACAAGTAAGCGAAGCTTTGAAGGGAGCAGATTCCCAGTGCAAAATATAAAAAAGGAGTCAGATCAAGGAGTCACACAAAACAGTCCAAAACTATGGAACAATGATGAAGACTATAACATTGATTTAACTTGTTTTAAATTGATGCCACTTTATTTTCACATACTTATTGAACCAATTACCCATTAATGCACTGTATTTGACCACTGCACAATGATTTTGGACCATTACAACTAAGCCCTTTTTGTATATGTGTCAGCAGAAACAGACACTTACTTCTATCTCCCGTGCATTCAGCTCTGTCCCTATGTCGGACAGGTAGTCTGGAATGATGTCAAGAAGACAAGCAGCAAGAAAGACGCCTCCCGCAAAACAGCTGATGAAGCTCAGCACCATCTTGTGGGTTTCTACAGGGAGACAAAATCAGCATATCTGACATCGTCACAATCCCATGACTAAGGGCACTGTTCTTGCCCAATGATAAGATAATGAAAAAGAACAATTGCCATACTATTGATTATATATATCTTCCATTAGATATTTGTTTTCTACACAGAAATGATTAAGCATGTTAAAGTGGGGGCAAAAAATAATATACTACCAAATTAATCATTCAAAAGCATTGAGGAAACTAGCTTCTCATTTCGGCAATCATAAGACCTGAATAAATGAATAAATTAGGCACACAATCTAACGACATAGGCAAAGGATACCACCTATAGAATCACTGCAGCTGAAGCACGTGTTCCATTTCAATGACTAATTTACACTGTACAGTCCACACTTTACGACAGGGAAGGTTTGGGGTAAATGAATGAAATGAATGTCAAAAGTAACCTGAAATACCATTCAGAGTTTATAGAGGCGACCCAAGGAATCCCAGCTGACCTAAAACCCACACTGCCCTGGGCAGGGCACGGCCAGTCGTATCCTGCACTGCAGATTTCCAGTCATAGTCAGCTGACTACACAGTCCAAGTACTTGTTTTTTTTTTTTTTCTTGCTGCAAGTGCCTCTATTGATTTTATCCTATAATGAGCGACTGAAGAGCCCACTTTTGTACTTTAACTTGATAACACAGCTCCAAATGTTAAAAGCATGTCTGGAAAACAGTGTTAATGTTAATAATCAATATGCACTCCTTTGAACTGAGCTGAAGTCGGGTATGCAGTACAGAAACTGAAATTACATCTGGGCGGAGCAGTTGTGATCTGATGACTAATGGCGGGGGCTGAGCTTGTGAGGGAGAGCTAGACAATTACTTATACTTTCACTAGCATTTATCTTCATTCCACACAAAACCATTTTTGTGTGGAACCATTCAAGTTTGCCCACTGGTCATAACAGCTATCGTAAGCATTTTTCATTTCCTTCAAAGTCAAGATGAGCAATCAAGCTAATCTCTCACGGCAGAGAAGAGAGTATGATGTTGATGACCCAAGGGGGAAGTTGTGTGTTTCCAGCACAGAGAATAAAGAACTGAAAATGTTCTTTTCAACATCTGAACAAAACAGGACTGTGAGAGCAGCTGGTAAAATGCCAGTTAAAATGGTGGATGATTTCTGCTGATTCCTGTATATACTGAAAATAAGATACATAGAAATGAAAAATGTTTTAGTCAAAATACAACTTGTAACAAAAATAACTTCCATTGTATACATTTATATCAGTCACATCAGTAATCATATTTCTATTATCTATAGGGGGTTTTGAACAAATGACCTTTAGACTCCCTTGCTAAGAGGCCTCTCTTTCTGACAAAAGATGCCTTTGATTCTTATCCAAATCAGGTGACTTACACCGGAGAGGTCCCTCTAGGGGACTTATATACTCATGAAACCTCTGGTAAGCCTGAATTAAATTTCAGTTTCAGATTCAATTCACAAAAACCCAAATATAACACCAGCTTTATTAGTCCCTAATGAATGCTTACAAATAACAGCTAAACCTTAACATGCAACTTTTATGATCAGTGTTTCTGTCATACCTTCAAAGAGACTCACCTCTTCGGACTGCACCTGAATCCAATTTGAGGTCTTTTGTCTATGGGTTTGAATTTTTGGTATATCTTACTGAATATACCAGTGGAATATATGACTTGTGTTATAATTTGGCCTAACATAACAAACTTTCACTGTGGCTTGCTGATGCTGCTTCGGTAATTGCCGGTACCTAAGCTAGCTAAGGTTGGGCACTATTGCTCAAAATCAGGTGAATGCACTTATGTACTTCCGTATGTTATGTCGATCAGGATAAGCGCGTCAGCTACTACTACAACAATGTAATATAATTCGACTCCATGACGTATGCTAGACAACATTCTTGTTCATCTTAAAATACTGAAATAATACCCTATCTACAAGACTGGAAATCCTTCAAAACTTCCGTATTCCTCAAAGCTTTACCTTGTAACGGAAATGTTGAGTTTTGAAATAATTAGCAAAAGACCAAATACATACTATGCATGAACAATATTATATGATGGGGAGCTATAAAAAACAGTTTAATTTTTGGTTTTCTGTAACCTGCTAAACAAGGGGTTTGGGAACAATAACTTTACTTCTAGCTATAACAGCATCATAACCGCAGTGAGCTACCCTGTTTACTCTTAGCCTACAAATACGGGACTGAAAAATCAATTCACGAGAACATGAGAGAACATGCAGGAAACACAAAAACTAATATTAATGAGTGAGTACCATACATACAGTCGTTTGACAGTGACGTTATTCATAAGTCTGTCTCGACTCCTATCACACTATATTTGTCATTATTCAACTTTTGTCATTATTACATTTTAAAATATTTGTCAGACTTCTGGTATATACGAACAGGATTTAAGTGTCCCTTACCTGTCCCACTCGTCTCCCTGAACCACTTCATCCGGGCAGGAATGAATCCAAAAAACAGGGTGAGCAACAGCAAACCCACGAGAGCGCCCACTTTAACCTGCAACAGGTATTCCATCTCGAGCAACTTAACAACCCAGCACGTGAGCGGTAATTTAAAAACCAAACGTTCCACTATAATAAAACAACCCAATTAGTGGTGCTTACAAGCTATTTACAGCTAGCCAGGAAGCTTCGAAGGTATCTCAGTGAACGTAGGTTTTAAATATGTCGAAATGTATCAAATTCAAAGCGACCGTACATGTAACTAGCTAATTAGCTAAATATGCTATTTGTTGTTTTGAATCCATAGCTAACGTTCAATCACGATGGCAGCATGTTTGCGTCTTGTTTGGAAAACGTTCCCATGTCCTACTTCTGCTACAGCTCCGCCTTCTAAAAGAGAAGAGGAATGCACTGCGGCTGCGGTGCCTTGCCCAGATTTCCTGTTTCACTGTGGATTGGTTGGAGCATGGAGCTATGGCAGAAGAGGAGCACTGGTGACAGCACTTGCAGTTCCTCGTGACACACATGAGTCTAACCGAATCGGATCTAAGCGATGATTCATAAAGGCTGGCAAAGAAATGGAAACGGAAAGTAAAAGTTAAAAGCGTGATAATAAGGCAACAGCATAACAGCAACCATCTCCTGCTCCATTTGTAATAATTAAATGGACAAATTATTTTTTTTTATAACAACACCATTGCTAATAAACACATTGTAAACCTGACTCGTGTGGAAATTGACAGAAAATTGAAGTTTGCGCTACTAGAAAAAAATAATCATCTAAAGCAACGTCTCTTCGCAGCGGATCTTACTCGGGACTAAAAAATATCCCTGCAACTATATTGCAATAGAGAAGACATTTCTTCCCCAAGTGTGAACCGAATGTTTCTATTGATAGGTCAAAATGAACGTTTTCAGTTATTTTACATACTTTTTCATAGGTTCAGTTATATGTAGGAGGTTTTTTTTATTATTATTGCGCATTTTTGTGGTCGGATATTTATTCGTTTAAGTGGTCTACCACAAAAACTAAAGTTTGGCAGCCTTTTTACAGGATATATACTGCCACCCTCAGGGAGTTGATAGAGCTCCTCTGCTTATTTGATTGTGCCAGCGATTCAATACCATCAGTAGAGATGGAGTGCCAGAGTCCTGTGTGCAGAAAAAAGTAAGGCAGTGGTGTTTAGTTTCTCATTTAATATTCCCGTAGCCAACTGAGCCCCTGGCTGTTGAGTGACCGCTGTTCCCTGCGGCATCAATTATAAAAGAGGAAGTTATTGTTCCGCTGCAGGCGATAGTGACACAGGATTAAAGGGCCGGGGGTGGGGTGGTGGAGGTCCTTTCACTTGACCCGCTCGAGTTTCAGGCCCCGCAGACCGTGCACAGACGCCATAGAGAGATGAGCTCTGTATTTCAGTCAAGGACCTGATTGTCTGGTCCTGATGTCAAGGGGATGCAGTCGTGGCCTGACAGTTCCAGCAACCCCACTAGTTCTCCCTGTGTGTAAACCAATACCCCCTACCCAAGGACACTGTGCAGTTACAGCAGAAGCCCAACGTTGTGACAGCCGTCAAAGAAACAAATTAGTCAACAAGAGGAATCCAGTGATGAAAGAACGGCAATTTAATCTCGTTATGATGGAAGGGGTTGAGATTTTCATCGATCTTTGTGGTTATTTCCATATGACTTTATAGGGGCCAGTTAATATTTTTATGCAATTTTGCATGCTTCACTTACAAACAGGTGGGAGTACTGTTAGCATAAAGTTAGTTTGCAGAGGTGATGGTTTATTATTCATGAATATGTGCTGAAGTCATTACATGTATATTGCAAGGTTAATATGGGCCTTTCTGACCCTTACCCCCACAGTGGTCCCCTCTTTTTCACAAGCCAAGCCCTTACTTGACCAGTAATGCTGAGAGCCAGCTGGCACATAATGGTGTGATGGCACTGAAACCTGAAGCTATGGCCTTTGTGCATCCAGCTGAATCTCAGAGACTGGGAGGAGGGAAAGACCGAGAAAACAGCAGAGAGAGAGAGGGAGAGAGAGAGAGAGAGAGAGAGCCTAAGAGTAAGAACCCAGCTTGACTGAAGCACAGTTGTTTATTATGTGAACTTTTGCTTCGATAAGCAAGGAGATGGTAACACTAATAGATAGCAATGAAAAATGGAACAGAGTTGGACAAGGAAATTTGAACTCATGAATGGACCATAGCTGGCTGTAAGTATTGAAACTCATCTTATGCTGCCTTGTAAAATGCTTATATTTATTGACTTATGTTTAGAAATTACTTTTGGATCAGGAACAAAACCTAAATGCATTCCATCTCCTGGTTTAGAAAATATAACAACAATTTCTGTATAAAATTACAAATAATTTCTGATTCAAATGGTACATTCTAACATAAAACAAAAAAAAATAGAAGATAAAATAAAAGTTAGATTGCCAGAAACGTAAGCATGTTCAATTGTTTTAAGAAGGAAGGTAAAGTTACTTTGTTTTTTGACTGGGTAACCAAGTGGCGGTGCCCAATCATTAACATTGCATGTCCATTACTGCAGAGTGACACTTTACTCCCTGTGTCTTTCTTAGCCAGCTCAGTGAGATACACTGCAGCAAGTGCAGCATACTGGGAGGGATGTGAGATTGTCCACACTGGCTTGCAGATGGTGTAAAGAAGGCTCGGAATGGCCAAACCGGGGAAGGCCATGCTTCTCATGCCACTTGTACTTTTATTTGTAAGGATCCCTGCCATTAGCACAGGTGAGTGTGTTTGGTGTTCAACAGATACCAGTGGAATCATGATGGGGATGAAAGTGGGCTTTATATTGCAGACCATTTCTCTAGCCATCAGATCATGTGTACTTTCTCATTTTTTAGGAAGAGAGAGATTTAATGAGAGAGAAGCAGTCTTGAAAGAGCTGATTTCAATCTGGCGCAAGAGTGGAGGGTGGTATCCACAACGAGAGCAGCCCACCACAGTCAGAACACAGGACCAAAAGATTCAAACCGCAGTGAGAAACATTGTTGGAGGTCTGAAGACACTAGGACTCTTGCCCACCAAGAGCATAAGCCTCCCATCTCTTGGCAAATCTTTGGACAGAAACCGGCTCTCAGGATTCCTCTACAATATCTCCATGTACCTGCAGGGGGCTTCGGCAGAGTGGGATGATGGGCCACAGTCCTCTGATCGAGATCAGTTCTGGGAGAAGCTGCTGTACTTTCTCCTCCAGCCCGAGGGCGGCAGCACTCCTGGGCAATGGGATGGGAAATTCCAACCCAGGCCCAGCTTTAGGCTTCAAGATTTCTTCCTGTCACTCAGAGGCAGTCCACACTGGGATGGGCTACTGGGGCTGGTCCAGACCATTCTCAGTTTCTCAGAGCGGCAGCCACCCAGGCCCTTTCTTGACTTCCTGTCACAGAACTGGAAGACTATTAGTGCCTTGCTGGAGACTGCTCTCCAGACCCTTGTCAGTGGAACATATGGACAGGCCAGTGCAGGTGTCCAGGGGTTCATATGTGTATTAAAGGGGAGGAGTGATTGTGCTTTCAATACAGGCTGGCTGCAGCAGCTACTAAGCTTTTTGGAGACACGGAACTGGAAGCCTGTGGTAAATTTTCACCCTGCAGAGGTGAATGGAGATCAGCAAGGGGGCTCGTCTTCATTTGGACGCTTGAAGCCCTTCAGCATGCTGCCAGGGGCTTTAAAGGAAGACGACCTACTGACCAATCAGACGCAGAATAATGCAGAGGACCTGAGCACCATGCAGAGCCTTCTTCTCCAGGCACTGTCACGGTCCACCTCTGGAGAGAGGGCTGGGCAGTCTGTCGAGACTAACCCCACCCTCCTACAGGGGTTGGATGGCCTTCGACGGGGTCTCCTACACAGATTGGGCAGCTCCGTGTATGGCAACCTGAGGAGGAAGGTGTCACGCGTGACCGTGGCACTGCTGGATGATGTGAGCAGCCTTGTGGGTGTGCCACAGGCTGGTTACCAAGGAAAGTGCTCAATGGGCAAGTCTACCTTTTCTGTTTTTAATTAGTAATTCATTCATTTAAAGGTTTGTGTTAAAACAATAAATCGATGCTGCTGAAAATATACACTTTTGAAAGGAAAGTCAAGCCACATAACAAGTAAAAAGAGTCAATTAATCAACCCAACACCAAGTAAAGAAAAACTACAGAAACTTAATTGACCTTTGGCATGTGAAACAGAAATTCTGTCCTTTAATGAGATACAATAAAAACTTAAATCAGTTCATCCACTTAAGCTGTCAAAGTTTTCACAATCATAATAGTCCCTTTTCAGTAAGCAGATACATGTTACTCTTTATCCCATGGCCCGGCTAATCTGTTTTTCCCTTTCATTGCTGTCAGTAACTGAATACCCTGGGCATTGTGTGCTGAGCTATGCTATTACATCAAGTGCAATTGTTGCCTTACAAAGACTTGAGCTTAATTTTTCCACAAATTAACTTTTAGCCTCATAATACCCTGTCACAACCTGTGATTTGTGATATTAAACCTATTTTGTTTTTCTTTCTAAAGGTGACCTAAGACAATTAATACTGTGGTAAGTGTCAATGTAAGGGAATATATGAAGAATCTGTTTTAAAATTCTAAGAAATTGCTGTTTGCATTAGCAGAGATTTATTTTCCTGGAAAATAAGCAGCTGCTGTCACTGTAAGCCAAATAACCTGACAGCATGTGAGTTCAGGTGTGACTTCAGGTGCAAATTGATGAAATACATATCAAAGGGAAGGGAAACTATATATGTTTTAGTTTTCTGTCCCTCTTAAATATCACTATATTAAATTATATTTAAAGTTACAAAAGAATGCAATATTCTATGGGCCCATTCTGTGGGGAAAAAAATAACCTCTGTGGGCCCCACATTACAATACAGAAATGTGCTAAATATCAGAATAATACAGTCACACAGTAATCCTGGTGTTCTGGTATGTGTACTTGGCGGATTGTCATGCATGCATGTTGTCAGGTTCATCTTTTCTGATATCTGTAGGGGGATCAGGCATAACTTGACCTGGAATGCAAAGGCTTTGGGTTTCAGTTCGCAGGGTCCTCCCAGCAGACCTCCCTTCATGTCTTGCTCTTCCTCTGGTGATGAGGGCAGGGCCTCCAAACCCCATCATCCAGCTCGTAAACCTCGCAAAAAATCCTTCCTGCCCCATTTGTTAATGGGCAGAGATGGGGACCAGAGAGAGGCTGGTGACACTGCCTCCGCAGAGATCCTAGAGGCAGCATGTAATGATTCCATCCCAGGTATAACAGGGGTGTCCAACTTCACTGTCTTCCTTTACTGTAACCTTTTTGATGGACACCAAAGCCCTTTGGACTCAGAAGTGGGGCAAGTTGGGCCAGACCTGCACACCACATGCTCTGATGCAGCTTGGTATCTCTCTGCGGCCGAGGATGATTTTTTGTGGGTGCAAGTGTGCAGTGAGTTTTTCGCACATGAGTTCAACAATACAGTTTGTGCCAACTCATCCTTCTGGCTACAGCGAGCCCATAAGGTAAAATAAACACCTTTATTTTCACTTTTATTGGAATCTGAATGTTAATTAACCAGTTCTGTTATTCCTGCTCCATTTATCATGCATATTTTAAATTGTTCTTTTTTAGGCAGCAATGACAAAGGAGTACCATTATTTCAATCAGTCCAGCATTGATGACCTGTGTGTTCAGCTCTCCAGTGAAATACCTGGTGGCATGGGCCCTGATGCCAGTGAGGACTGCCTGGCACAACTGGGCACCCGATCTCTGAGTGCCCAAGACTTCCGGAGGTGTTTTCTACCCAACAGTGTAGCTCTTCTCACATCCCTGTGTGGAAATGAGTCCTACCCACCACCCCCAGAGGGGAGCTGGGCAGCAGAGTATTGCTCTCATCAAGTTAACAATTCCTCCCACAATCTATCAGCGGAGCTTTGTGCCTACAATAATTGGGCACTGGCGTCTTTCACAAACTCAACACTCCTGGAGTTGTGTGGGGGCAGAGAGGGGCTGCGGGATCATGTGTGTCGCAATATTACCCTCTACCACCAACTAGCCACCAACCACCACTGGCTGTTGGACTTCTGTGCTGATCCAGGAGCAAAGCCAGAGGGTATCAAGTGCTTTCTCCAGCGGGTTTTTGACATGCTACCTGCCCCTTACAACTTTGACACGACCCAGCTATGCGTGAACCCTGGCCCCTTTCTGCTGGAGGCGCTGTACAGGCTGAGTCAATGCGAGGGGGTGGTTGACGAACGTGTGGGTTGGCTCGGCACTGTGAGCTACGTGTTGCGTGTTCTGGACTTTGTGGTTGGGCTGTCTGCTGGACTAGAGGAAGGTGAGAGTGAGGTGCGGCAGGGACTGGGCCAGGCCATTTTGCTCTCCAGCCTCCTCGACAACACCTCTTTCTGGGCCACCCTCCGGCCCAATGCGTCTCTGAGCGTGCTCCAAACAGTTGCCATCTTTCTGAGGAAGGAGCAGGATCCCTCCCTCAAAGAAGATCTTCTAAGCTGCTTCAGTGTATGTGAGGTTTTGTGTGTGTGTGTGTGTCTGTATCCAGGTGTGAGTATTTTTGTGTGTATATGTCTGTGTGTCTGTTTCCATGTGTGAGTATGCATGTGTGTGTGTATATGTGTGCACGTGAGTACATGGTTCACTGAACACAGCTGACGTTAAATCACATTCCTTCCTTCATAACACAGAGATGTTTCAGATACCTCACATCAATCTGCTTTTTGAAAGATTTATTTCAACATAAAAGAACAGTCTATTCCCTTGGGGTGAAGAGCTGATTTGTGATTAAGGTTTTTAGTAGTAATACTTCAAAGGGTTGATTGGGAAATTGAGGTAAAACTAAATCACAGATAGTAATAAAACTGAAGGTTGTGCACAAATATAAGGGTGTGCCCAAGTTAAAACCCTGGGCCAACTCCAAAAAAATGTCAAAACTTTATATTTTAATGGAACTCAGAAGATTTTTGCAAACTCAAATCTCAAGATGCCTGATATGTTAATGTCAGTGGCTTCTCTTTATTTTAAAATAAGTTTGGGAACACCAATCCAAATTAAACATCAAACAAAATCAATATTTCCTTTTTTTATTTTTGAAGTTTGAATGTCATTCAAAAGCAGTTATTGAAAAGTTATTGTGGCAGTACGTGTAAGTACTACATGTACCAGTAAGTTATTTATTTGTACCTCAAGACCTATCTGTCACCTGTCATATGACCTATAGTGGATCTCAATGCACAGTTCAGGAACCATTGTATCATATTCATTTAGTATCATATTTATTTAATTGTATAGAACATTGCAAGTGAGACAGCACAGAATGCTTCACAAACAATGAATTTTCAATAAAGGAAAACATAACAACAATTTAATACTATATCTGATCATGAAAACAATGGCAAGAAGCTGAGAAGATGGGACAGCATCCATGCCAGTGGCTTGTGAAAACACATAGACATTCCAAATTTGGAGAAAAAGAGCTTTATTGATTTTTATGTTGCTCTTCAGCACATCTCAAATGTTAGTTGAGTCAATGTGAACTACTGGTAAATGTGATGGAGAGTTTTGAAAATATTGTCAAAATGCCATCCTCCTGTTCCCTCTCAGCCTGTTCTGTGGGACCTCATCCAGAGGGAAGACAACTCCTCTGCTCTCAGAGTCCTGCTCCAGGTGCAAATTACATTATTTATACCCTTTGCCGACCTTACCCAGAGCAAGTTACATGGCTTACCTTTGTACATTTACACAGCTTGTCAGTTTACTGAAACAGTTCAGGTAAAGGATAGAGAGCAAGAGCAGTCCCCACCATCAGTCCTACAACCACCGTTATACACATGCATACATGTTGAATTAAGTTGATATATTTCCAAGATCCCTCAACCTCAGCTTTATTGATTATTCTGCATGGCATCATTTTCCTTCATGTAAACACAGTCATTTGTTATTGATTGTCTTTCCTATTTTCCATATCTTGTTTTCAGCATATCTCTATTGCTGTCAGTCTGTTTTTCTACCTGTCTGTCATTATGTCTGCTTGTCTGCTCAGGAATACCTTCAAATGCCCAGAGAGAGTATCCGTACAATGGTGATGTCAGCAGAAAAAGATGCTGTAAAAAGGTTCTTATCCCACATGCACCAGAGCTGGGATCAGCTGCAAGTGGAGACTTCTCAGGTACAGCCCAAATTTCCCAGAATGTGGTGCATGAAATGCAGAGGTCTCACAACAAGATCACTGAGAACTACAGTGTTTCAACAGGAATGTGATCGCAATACATTTTTTGAAGAAATGTAAGTTCTGGGCTCCTGAAGTATTATTATAATTTTATTTTAAACTGACCACAATCTCATTTTATATTATAGACAATAAAAGTACTCATGTGACAAATAATTCCTTTCTATGGGACACTTTGTGACATATGCTACCATAGACTGCATACAAGATGCGCATCTGTATGTTTGTTTCTGAGATTGTTATAATGATGATCTTGAAATGTGGCTCTGGTGCTCTTCAAGTATATCTTGATTTAAATGTGATCCCAAGATAAACAAGGTAACTGAGATGGTTGGTTTACAATCTCAGATAAGACCTTGCCAACACACACTGACAATTACAATTATGTTGTTAACCCACAACTCCAACATGTTCTGCTGAAACTAATCTCATGAGGGGCTTTACATTAATCATATATTAATTGCAATTAAAAGTGAATCTCATATGAAACTTTGCTATTGGTAAGGATACAATGTTTTTTTAGAATGTTTAGGTCATGGTGGTTATGGATATTTTTGCAGCCTTTTGGCTGTTAAAATATCCATTGCTAAACATCCATGCTAATGTTTTTTCCACACCTTTCATGTGATTCTCAGGCATCCCAGAAGGAACAGCAGGCTATGGAGACAATGACTTCAGCTTTCATCCACAAATTCCCCCGTGTCACTCCAGACCTCTTTGTAGATCTCTCTCAGTTCATCCCCTTCATGTCCGTCTCTGACATCATGAGTTTTCCAGCCTCATTGATGGTCAATGACAGTGTGTGAGTGCATACAAATTGATAAAATGTAAGTCAGTCAGATATTGACTGAAATTAGCAGCTCATCTTTTTGACTGATTTAGCTGTTACATTCCAGGTTGATGGCTATCCGTGATCACAGCTCCAACATGAAGTCTCAACAGAAAAGAGCTTTTGCTAAAAGACTCCTGCAGTCTCACGTGTTGGGAGAGGTCCCTTCCTGGCCACCGTATTTCCTGAGCTCAATCTTGCCTTTGCTCCCACACCTTCCAGTCTGCCATTTCCAGCAGCTTACATCACAGCAGGTAAGTGACAAGAAAGTAGCGACATTCAGTGTTCAGAAAGTCTGCTGTGGGCAATAGGAAATGATTTGTTATCAATTGTTGAAGTTGTTGGTACAGATGAAGACAAACATTTGGTTGTGTCATTCTTCATGTCAATTAAATGGAAATAAAAATGTTATAGATGTCACGCATTGAACCATTGGGCATCCCACTTTATTATTACTTGTTTTTTTGTTTATAGCTCAGCCCATTGGTGGAGGCATTGGGGAACACCACACTGGATGGTATAAGGGGGCGCCATGTCCTCCGCACTGTCTTCAGCAAGAAGACTAACTTCACCAGTGATGAGTTTCTGAGGTAAAGGTACATCCTACTAGAGAAGAAATTAATGAATAGATGACGTAAAAAACTGATGAGTTTTGTATGCTTTTATTGTTTGACACAGGTTGGGGGTTCTAGGGTGTTACTTGAACCCCGAGGACCTGCATGTACTTCTGTTGGCCTCACCTCTTTCACAACCTCTGTGGCAGCGACTGGCTTTGTGTGTATCCGAAGGGCACACTAGTGCTTCAGGCAGGGTAGGGAAACCCTGTTTATGCAGTACTCTCCTTCTGTGGTCTCAGTCCTTTCTATTTGAGGTGCCTCAGGTGAATTCCTGCTTCCTTCCTTTCTTCCTTCCTCTGCTGTTTCAAAGCTCCCATGGAGTTTTAAACTGAGCTGCATCCTAGTATTTGTTCTCTGGTCTGTCCTCCACACAGCTGTCCCATTGGCTGCTCTTGGCTTTGAGGTCTGTGAATGGCAGCACCCTGCCCCCACCAGCACTGAGGTCCCTCCATGGGCTCTTGCCCCATCTGGGAGCTTCATTCTTGCAGTCCTTCCCCTTTTCCCAGGTGCTGGACCTGCTCAGTCAGTCAGACCTGCCCAGGTATCCCCCTGCCCAGGTAAACAGCTCATCAGATTATTATTATTATTATTATTATTATTATTAGTAGTAGTAGTAGTAGTAGTAGTAGTAGTAATATACTGGTTTTATACAGTAATAAACATATAGTTTAAAGCATTTTCTGTGCAAGCAGCAAAATAAAATAAAATAACATACACAACAGTTCAACCACTAGACAAACATTAAAAGACTATTCCAAGCAAAGTTCAAACATAGTTCTCGTCATAAGAATATTTATTCAAAATATCTGTAGAAATGTTACAAAAAACCATGCCTCAAAATATCACTATGTAATAAAATCATGAAGTTTGATGCTGCTATTAAAGGTTTGTGTGCATATGTGTTGCACATACAAACAGAAAATATACAATAGCAAAATCATTTGAAAAACAATGCACTAAAACAAACGCTAAAGTTTAAGTTGCAGCAGGATAAGAGAAATATTGTTGCAATGCAGGATTGATAAGTGATTTTCTAGTTCCACTGTCTTAAATGCAATTTAATATTTGTAGTATTGTTTAACTTGGGAGTCCATGTGTTGTTTTACTTATTTCCTGACATCTGTAAAGGGGATATACCAGTAGAAATATTTTCTCCACTCAAATCTGTAATCTCTGTTGATCCTCAATTTCATATCTCATTATAGGGGCAACCAGCCTTCATAACACTCTGTTACCTAATTGAAAATTAAAGACCTGTTATTCTCAGGCCAAGGAAAATCACAGATATCTTTATAAATCATACGTGGCAGTTCATTTGCATTTATATGCACTCTCCGTAATCTCCATATTTACTAAATTGCAGGTGTAAATTGAAGTTAAGTAAATATGAACATGTACCTTGTTGTGCATGAACATGATTTTACAAGTATTTAACCCTCAAGCATACTGAGTGAATCACAGTTATGTTTTTAATGCAGTGTAAGATTTGCAGTAAGGGAAAAAGCATGCCTATATTATCTATATCAGTAATTGCATAGTAGACGGGTGTATCGAAAGCAGTGGGCTGGAGTAGTGGCTGGGACTCATTACTTGTTGCCAGAGGCTTTGACATTCTGGGTGATACACTGCTTCACCCTGAGCAAAGTACTTAACTTCAATGACTTCAAGTAAAACCCAGCTGTATAAATGGGGATGATTATGAGTGCCGTGAATTGTCTTGTTTAAGACCATACTCTTGCAGTGTGTTGGTCTAATGTCTCACTGAAACACTTTACTCAGTGTGTGTTTACTGTTTCTTTTCAGGCCTTTCAAATACTATCCAGCATTACAAAGCATACAAATGTAAGTAGTGCCTTTTAAATTACATCAGTATTGAATACAATACTTTTTGAAGTAAGAAAACAAGATTTTCTTTGAAATAAACGATTCATTAATATATGTCCTTAAACCTTTGCTAAAATGTGGCTTGGGAGGCCTGTATTGGATATCTGACTTCTGTTTAACTTGATACAGTCATTCCTTAATATGAACACATGACACTGGGCTCTCCCTGGCTTTGAAGGCTTAGCCACAACACCACTGTAGACTCTCTCACCAAACTGTATTCATCATCCAGGCTATTAATGTTTTGCTGTTGTTCGGTGCATGTGACAGTGACAGTTTTCCTCTTGATATCATTTATTTTATTTAAATAAAGCTTAGTTTAGAAACAGCCCACACTACTATTGAGCCTCCATATATTAAACTTAATCACATGAATGCAGGAAATGTTTCATCCATCAGCATTCAAATACTTAATTCAGCTACTTGGGAATGGAATGGTGGAGTCTGGCCCATCAGTTTTCATGTTTTTATATTACAACAGAAGACTGGGTGTGTGAAGAGAGAGGATATTTGATCATCATGTCTTGAGGTTGAGTGTTTTAAACAGACCCTTTCTTCTAAACAGCTTAGCATGGACACACTGTGCAAGCTGAAGCCCCTGCTGCCAGGCTTATCTCCCCTGGCTCTAAGTACCCTGTCCTGGCCTGAGCTAGGGGATGCCTCCCTCTGTCAGTGCTGGTCCCTTGTGCTAGCAGAGCTGAGGCCTGCGCAAAGAGGAATCCTATATAACACTCTACAGCAGGTATTCTGCACCGCAAGCATCCACAACAAATATTGCACAAAGCAAGTGTCCTTTATGCATCACAGGCCATATCTACTGTTCCTTCACTGAAGTACAAACTTGTCTGTCTTGGCGTAAGAACAGTGACAGGGGCGTGTAACAGAAAGTTTGCAGGTTTTGCTTCTGAGGTGGGACATAGCTATTGTATCCGGTACTTCATCTGAATTGCTTTAGTAAATATGTTGTTTTACAAGTGAATAATATGTTAATTTTTCTTTATATAAGTCACCAAACTCAGTAAACAAACAAATTATGTAATGTCTTACGATTTTTCTGAATTGCAATGCAATCTTTGTCCAGTTCATACTGATGGTGTCTTTGAAGGCCCTGGACCGCACACTGTCAAATGCCACTCTGCATCTGCATTGCCTTTTGCCCTACGTTCCTCTGCGCAAACTGATGTCAGAATTAGATGGT
Source organism: Albula goreensis (assembly GCA_022829145.1). Lineage (NCBI taxonomy): Eukaryota > Metazoa > Chordata > Actinopteri > Albuliformes > Albulidae > Albula > Albula goreensis. The sequence goes on from CM040755.1 coordinate 15,723,394, forward strand.
CCAGCAGTCCTAAAAGACCTCCCGCTCTACAAACACTTACCCTGGTCACCTCAACAGGTGCGACATTGACCAGGCCCCGCCTTTTCTTTATTTTTGATTGCATGACTTTACTGCCATCTGTGAAGGGTGAAAGTAAAGCTGGGAACACAGAGATGGGTCTCACGTTCACCACGCGTGCCAGCCGTTGTTCACACAAGTCTCTCAGTAAATCAATACTCCATATCCCTTCATTGCCATCAAACAAATTGGTTTGCTGTAGCCTAATAAGACTGTAGAGGCATCATGAATTAGTAATGTCTGGTTTTAAAGAGATTTTGTCACAACCCAGGGCATATTAAATTCTTATAACTAGTAGCCCACCTTCCATCGGCTTTCTATTTCTCCACCTAGGCTCAATTACTTTTCAAGAAGATCCTTCAGGCCGAAAATATCACAAAGGAAACTGTAGAGTAAGTGAAACCACGTATCATGTACTCTCACCCTGAGCTATTATCAGGGTCAATTCAGCTGTATAATAAAACTTCATGGGTTTAGATAATGTCTGCAAATAATTAGTCAACCTTGCTGTTAAATAATACATTTAATGCTGCCCCTGCTCACTATATTGGAGGCAGATCACCATGGGAAGTTCTCATAATACATTGTGTTGTATTTAAAAACTAATAAATACATACATAATTCAAAAGATTAAGGTTAAAAGAATGAAAGAATGAGCCCACCTTTGCTAACCTGCATATATCTGTAAAATGTACTGTGAAATCAATCACAATAATACCCTCTTTCACAACATCCTCTTCAGAGCACTCTTTTAAAATATTCTATTTTCTTCTTTTCTTTTTTTGGTTATAGAACCTTGGGGTACATTGCTGGCGGTATGAGTTGTGATTGGCTGAGGCTGTGGGCCAATGAGTCAGACTTCTCTGAGTTGGTGCGATTCATCACTGAGCTGCCTGGAGAAATGAGACCAGCTCTGGTCAGGATTCACTAGAATTTATGTGTCTCTATTGCTCAGTGCCACACACGTATAAACACACACATCCACTTTAATTTTTATGACATTATTTAGAAATTGTAAATCCATTCTATGATAAATGAACACCCACCACATTTTATGATAAGATTGTCTGACGTATTGATATTTAATCTGTTTCACCCAAAAACTGCATGTATGCTAGGAGTTTTGTTGGAATTTATTCTGTTTCACTGTGATCCGTAATTAGAATATATGTAAAAAAGACTCTAGACTACTCAGAGTGCCAATTACATTACCCTGGCTTCCAGAGGGGTGCTTTTAAACACATTCACAGAAAAGAATTGTTGTTTTTTTTTTGTTGCCTTACAACACTCCGCTTATCATTTCCAGAGAAAATGTGTCACAGAGGAGCTGGGGAAGAGGCCAGAAACAAATATGAGTGTTCTCTCCCCGTGGTTCTCTGCAGGATTACCGTAAGATAACCTTTCCAGCAGAGAGCCTTCCACAGTGTGGGATATTTTGTACACATTCTATGAAGGAGTCACATGTCTTTTCTGTTCCCTCAGGGTGAAGATGACTCAAAACCTCTCCAATATTTCTCTGGTAGCGGTCCTGGAGTACATCCAGAAGAACTTTACTGTGTTCTTGCAGCTGCCCCGGCACAAGCAGACTGCCTGGGCTGATCTGGCACTCTCTGTCCTGGTGAGGGCAGTATATCCCCATACAGCTCAAAGCTCAGGCTTGGCTTGTCACTGTTGGCAAAATGCCCAATCAATTCCTTTAATACAGGGAGCGGGCACTGTGCCCACCACGGACAATGCAAACCTACGGAGCAGTTTTCAGATTGAAATTCCTTTCCCTTGTGAATGAAGCTGCTTTATCTGTGCGAGACAGGATGAGTCACCACTGAGATTCTTTTAAAACGTATTTTTGATCTTTCTCTTCTTTATTTAAGGAGAGAGCATTAAGTAGAGCCATTACATTGTGCTTTGCAACCCCGAAAACTCTCCAAATCCCAAACCCATCTTCCATAAATTGCACACAACAAAACCATACAAACTTACTCCTGAGTGGAAAAGACTTTCTATGGTGGGTTTCATTGTAGGTTGCAACTCATGGTCTGGTATCAAACCCTGTCCAGTACACACTGTGGCCAGAGGTCAGGTCAGTTTTATGACTCAATTGTTGATGTACAGACATGGGAATTCTTTTCATAGGATATCACCCTGGAGGACAGCATTTCAGGGGCTGCCCTGGACCTCCTGGGCCCCCTCTTCCTGTTCCTGGATAGGGACACATTTCGGCAGGTGGACCGCGAGGCCCTGAGACTGCGGCTGGAGGACCTGAAGGCTTACTGCCTGCCGAAGGATATCTTGATAGAGGTGGCCAGCATCCTCACAGACAGAGGCTTGTTTGGGTGAGATGGTTTTATTTTTGTTGTGTTTCTCAGGAAATGAGCTGCTGATGAATTAGCTTGTCTCACCCATTCATAATTTGCCCGTATTTATCTGTGTATCCTGCAGCGAGGCTTCGTCCTGGACCATGGGGGACCTGGAGCATGCAGGCAGACTGGTGTTCGCTCTTTCACCCCGGCAGATCACCTCAATTCCATTGGTGAAGAGAACTGATTAGTTGTATAATTTTTAAACACCTATTGTGTCCAATGTAACAGTTCAGGAGTATGCAAGTTTTTGTGTGTGTGTGTGTGTGTGTGTGTGATTGTATAAACCTGTATCTGAATTTGTGTGTTTGTGTGGACGTGTACATGTACAAAGACATGCAGAGACAAGTAAACAGACACCCTTAGTTTTGTCAAACACTGCTGGTGTCTATTTACTTCTTGCTTATCTCTGTATGTGTATTTACATATATGTGTGTATGTATGCATGTGTGTACTCAGGACGTACTCAGCACAGAGGTGGTGGAGCAGATCCTGGAAGGCGAGAGGAGCTGGGAGGACAGTGAGGTGGGCAGAGCATGTGGGGTCCTGCATGGACAGGGAGAGAAACAGAGGAGTCTACTCCGTGGAATTATCAAAGGGAGGGGCCGGCGGCGAAAAGGTGAACAAACAAGATAGACATGCAAATGCAACAAACAATTTAGTGAAATGCAGTTTTTTTTCCCCTGTGATGGTCTGGCAACCTGTCCAGGTCTTCCTGCCTTTCACCCAGTTTATGCTGGGATAGGCACCAGCACCATCTCAACCCAAGATTAGATGAAGTGAGTATAGATAATTCCTATTACTTAATCACACTTAACCAAGCTTAACCAAATTATTTAAAAAAAAACTCCTGCCCATTTTTATAATAGCATATGTATAAATATGGATGTGATTATGGGAACTACTGGACCACTGTTTGTGGACAGTCAGACCGAGGTAAACAGTACAGCTATGGCTGAAAAAACATATTCACCACAATGCAGATTAAAATTTTGATTGGAATGATGAACACAGGGTTGTCAATGTCCACAGTGTCCAGATACTTTAGTGTGCATAATTCACTTCAGCAGTCATAATAAAGATTAAAAAATCAATGGTCATGGTTATAGTTATCATTCTCCTGTACCAATATATTCATTTGTCAAGGTTGTCAAGACATCAGGATGTTGCAGTGGTCAGGTGACCTCCTATAAAATGACACAGCTGGTTAGATTTTGAGACCCTACAGTGTACCCCTGGTGTACATCTGCTTGGTGCTGAACAATACATATTACTACATACAGCTTTGCATGTAGTAATTGGCACTAAGATATATAACAGCTGACAATGCAGCTTAGTACCCAGTTATATGTTGCAGACTGTATATTGCTCAACTCCAAGTTGACAAATACATTATTCTTGAAAAATGGATCCACAGCAATACAGCACAGGAGATGATCTGGCCATGGCAACTGTGATTGCTATTTATATTCTGCTCTGTCATTTCTAATCTTTCTAACCCTCCCTGGATAATGGCTCCTGCCAGAAAAAAATCAATATATAATACCGTTTTATGGAAGTGTTAAAATAGGTTTCCCTTCACACACAAAATGTAATACTGCCACTGCAGTGCCACAAAGTTTGATGTTGTTTTGGCATAACCCTGCTCATCTGGCACAAGAGTTTATCTCTGGTGCCTTTGATTTTGGTTCTGGTTGGTCTGACAGAGCCAACCCCAAGCTGCGCAGATATTAAGGGGACATTCCCCTCGGCATGGAGGGCAACTCAGCTGGGCCGGATGGGGGAGGGTGAATTGGGGCAGTGCGTGGAAGTCGTGGGTCGGGATGGATCCCTCAGCCCCGAGCAGCGGCGGACACTGTGGACAAAACTCAGACGGGTCAGTCCCCTTCTCTCAAACACAACTACCAGGATATGCATTATAAAATCTTTCAGCCTCACTTGTTAGGCTAATAACTAGTCTTCTCACTCCAGCCTGGTATGATTATGCCCGGCTACTTGGAATGTGCTTTCCACGATAGCCAGTTACAACTTCTGATGAATCATGAGCCTCAGGGGTGGGTGTGTGAAATGATAAACTGCCCCAGCCAACCAAATGATATCAATCAGACTGCAGGAAACCCCAGGCTAGAAAAGCTGACGAAGCTATTCACATACTCTATCAGAGATTAAGTGTCTAGGGTTGAAATTAGTCAAGATGTAACAGTAGTTCTGGAAGTGAAGTTAAAGGTGGTGAAAATGTGTCAAAATGGTGAGTGTGTCAAAATGTGGTTGTTTTTCACTAGGCCTACAGCCCAATGAAGACCTTGAGGTCTGACCAAATCCTAGAGCTGGGCTGCATTTTGACGGAGATGAGTGAGCGAGAGCTACAGGAGGCTAACCTGTCAGACTTAGGGACAGTTGCTCATCTGGGGACCCTGACGGAATGGAGCCCAAAGAAGGTTACTAGAACTGTTACTATCATTTATGTTGGTGCTTTGCCTCACTGGATTCACTTGTATGCATGCACATGAGGTATTACAATGTGAGGCTGCTTTGCACCCATCGAACGTTTTGTTCCAGATGAGGGCAGCCATACTGAGCTTCCTGCGCCACAGCAGGCAAAAGGTAGAGCAGCTGGGAGAGACAGAGCTTGCATCTTTTGGACACTTGCTGTGTGGACTCACCTCCTCTGAAATCAGACGTCTCGATCCTTATAAGCTCAGGTCAGGAAAATATTACTCCGTATATAATATCTGTTGTATTATGATCACAGCCAGCTCAAATTCACTGACAAGCAGAGTGTACTCTTCATTAATTTTTCACATTGCTCTATTTGTCCTCTCATGGCTCAGCTTGGCTGTCCTGTTCCTGAGAGACCTGGCCTTGCCATGTACAGAGCAGCAGACGGAGGCACTGACCTCTCGGCTGTCCAGCCCCACAGGCTTTGGACCAATAAGCAGCTGGGGCTCTGAGGTCTTCACAGAGATCGGGACTCTGGCAGGTATAGTTTCACATTTATTAATTTAATGACATTATCACAAAGATGCTCTGACATCATTACAAAGAGACCCAGATGTGTCACCTGCCTCCTCCTCTAGCGGGGCTGGCAGACATGGTGCTTTCTGCCCTGGTGAAGGAGCAAATAGAGGGCCTAACCCCAGCAGCAATTGCCCTGATTCCCCCTGGAAAGTTGGCGGTAAGTCCTTTCAATACAATTTTATGTTTCTCTACAGCTGTTTTCGCAGCAACTCTGAAAATATATTGTGTATATTAGAAGCTATTATATGTATGTGATGTATGTACTGTATGTATAGCTCATTTATGGAACTTCATTTTCATGTTCTAATGTAGCTAATAAAGGGTGGTGGTAGGTTCCAAAGCTCAGACAGACAGTAAATGTTTTACAGCAGTTGTTTTCCTTTGCAGCCCCAGACTCCATCTCAATATTGTGTTGGTCATGCTGACAAAGCTCCCTGCTGGAGCTCTTCTGTAATAAGATCTCCATAGCAACAGACCTAATTCTACACAACACTCAGAAGTCGAGGTCTGCAATGCGATGGGAGATTCAGTTAGTCTGTACTTCTCACGGCCATTAAAACAGACACTTCATTGACATATACAAAGCTTGCAATGAGAGTTGTCTAGTTTAGTATTCATGGCCAATGAGATTTTAAAGTAGGTGGTGCAACTGCATGATTCTCTCAAAATTGTGGAAGTTTCAGGTAATTATGCAAAAATTTGATTATGGGATCTAACATTTTTTGGAAACTTTAAGAATAACAACCAAAGATTGCATGATATTTAACATCATGACTGAATTGGAAATGGTGTATGCAGTTAATAAGCTAATTTAGTCAATTCAGTTATTGGTAGATATGAAAAACCCCACACAGGATCCTCCAAGACAGAGTTTTCTCATTCATTGTTTAGATTCATTAGCATTAATTACAGCTCAAATGGAATAACACAGAGCTTCTCAACCCTGGTCCCTGAGTACCCCAGTGTTTTACTGGTTTTCATTTCAACCAATCTTTTCATGAAGTCAGGTTTTTGGAAACGTGTTATTAGGCAATTAGGATTGTAATGATTTCACTTTACAGTCTATAAATGGATTCATTCAAACACTTTAAATGTTTTTAAGGGAATCAGTTGTCATAGACCATATTTCATAAAATAAAAGCGTTAGCTGATTAGTGATTTATTAAAAATCCTGGGATGTGAATATGGGACATTTATTCATAATGGTATGCATTCATATACCGGTATTTGTTTTAATATGGCGTTAAGACACTGTAAATGTTGAAATAGAGTCTAATTAAGAACAATTTATAGTATTACAATTTAGAGGGGGATTTATCATTTTAGCGAAAACCTGCTATACACTGGGTTCCCAGGACCAAGTTTAGGAACCACTGATGTAAAACATTATTTCATAATAAGTGCTGTTGTAACAACTTGGAATGAATGTGTTCTCTGGCTATGAGTGATTTTCCACTTTCTGCTGTCCCACAAACAGGTGGTGTTCAGTGAGACCCAGCTGTCCTGGCTGAGTCAAGAGCAGGCAACCGCAGTGACCGACGACCAGTGGGCTGAGCTGAGCAGTGAGCAGAGACAGGCCCTTATCAAGGCACTCTACGAGGGAGAAGTCGTGCAGGAGCACAGGGGTAAGAACTTCTGCAATAAAGCCAGACAGAAAGCTTGGATTGATTTGCTGCTCCTTGGATTGAATGGGCCAAGTAATGCAAACAGAGACTCTATTAAATGTTTATTTTCAAGTGCAGGCCATGAGAGGCACTGTTGATTAAATTGTGGGCTGTTTGATTTCATGGAATGACATGTAATAGCAGTACACTGTGATGTCTTTTAGTCTTTATACCAGTCTTGGTAAATTGATTTGTTTTTGCAGGCAGGAACTGGGCCGCTCCAGCATGGTCAGCTGAAAGCCTGTCTGTGTGGGTATTACATCTGTGCTGTATGTTATGCCATCTGTTATAAAAACAATGACAAAGAAACATTAACATCTCTTTGTGTTTACTTGCTCTTTGTCCATCTTTATGGAACTATTACATTTATAAAAATAAACATGACATTTTTAGTTGTGTTCTTGTTTTCTTCTTGAATTAAAATGAACATTTTAACTTCACTTCTAGATGTACACATTACAAATGCATATTACTACATGCAATACATTTCATATGATGATGAAAATTATTTTTAATCTTTATTCATATAAGCAAGGAGGGTATATAATCTATATAATAGGAGTGCATTTCAGTCAAATTTGATTTTAGCCATAAAACGTTAGTGTCGGTTTTATGCCATTACTGGGGTGTTAAAATGGCATTTTTCAATTTCTGAATGATCACTCCAAGGATTGGTGACATTTTGGTCACCTGACTGGTACCCTAGTGTTCTGTGCTCTTTCCAATGCTGCGGAATACTGAAAATGGCTGTTACCATGGTGACTACATTAGCCTTGGTGAAATAGCAGATCAGGTCATTTCCTTTTATCTGGGAATGAAAGCTGCTCACTAAAGCTGAGTTCAGACAAAGGAATTAGGTTTAAACACAGAAATGTAATGTAATGCAAAAAATGTGATGATACAGAAATAAGCTTATTTCTGTGTTATATTACTATTCCACTCTTACAGGTTTTAGGATATGGGTATCATTAACTACTGACTTCCTCAAAGAGCAGAAAATGTAATTATGATTTGGTGAGAGTATGAGTTAGAGAATTTGAATTTGTGTTTAGTCATGGAAAGACCAAAAGGGAAGGACTACAGCACATAAATAGAATTTTATGGGACTGACATTTAAATCAAATAACACCTAAATGTGATTCAAAGTCAGGTCAAGCCATTTTCACCGATACATACATTAAAATACCAATGTTACAATTATGACACCATAACTTGATTATGGGATGTACTGTACTCTTGTTCATTTTCTACAAATTTGAACATTAAAAATTTTGATCTCTCACAATACCAGACCAATTTACCATCAGATCCCCACTTAGAGGGGTGTGAAAGCAATAATAAGGGTAAAACTTAGATTTATGTTGGGCAGGACGAGCCCAAATCAGGCCTGATTATTTACCAAAGTGTATAAATGGCTCACCAAAACTATCCCTTTAATTTGGTTGAATTAACTAGGGTTGTTTGCAACATCATCCCCTATTCACTATTACAGTCAGACTTAAACTACCTATGCCAGGTATTCCCTGCATTGTGTGCTATGTAGTGACAGAGAGTTATAGGCAATAACTTGAAGATTGCCAGTTTGATTATCTTTCACACCAAACAAATGAAAGCATCAAACTTATGTTTGTCCCTCAGACATCCTATACACACACATAGACACACACACACACACATATAAAGCTCTGACCAAATTCAATGGGAAATGACAGAAATACAGTACAGTATTGCATTTACCTAACCCACTCGCATATTGAAAACCCCAGAGGACTTTGAGCACAGTTTATTGAATACCAGTATTTTCATGTCCATGCAAATTCTGAATACAGGGTGCTTTGTTTATACATATATAGCTTATATCTGTTGATGTATGACAACCACATGGTACAAGGTTTGACATTAACATTTGTTTGATTGTTCTGGACAAGTGAAACTTGTTTGGACAAATAAGTTATTCTCTTGACTTGCCTAACTGGATAAGAAGAACATGGCTTTTGAAAATGATAAAATAAGTACAGCCAGCTACCCCGAAGTCACTAATTCTGTATGCTTACTGCATTTTGTGTGCCTCCTGGATATCAGTAACTGCAGTGCCGTCCTGCTCATTGTACCATCCAAAATGTGCTCAATCATTGTCATTTTTCACAGCAACAGCAAGAGGCAAGAAAAATTTATTTTATAACAGAGAACCCAGCTCAAAGAAAGAACTAACAATCATTGTATATTCTCAAGAAGGAAGTAAAGGGGGGAAATGTTTGTTATCTTATGCTACTTATAGATAACTTTACAGCACAGTAGTTGTCAACCAACCCAATTACTGTAGACTGATAGCACACAGATACATGCCTTTTTACATAGAACTACCAGAGTTATCTGAAGCAATTTGAGCTGGCAGTTATACAAATGCAGTTAATTTTACATAGGCCAACTGTCTATAAAATTCTAAGTTGTTAATAAGACTTTCTTACAGCCCAACAAAATGCCATTTGAGCACCCATTTTATAGAATGTAGCACAGTGCTAGTAGCTACTCTCAATACAGAAAAACAGCAGCTGCATTCAGGGTTAGCTGCAAATGTATATTTTCTTTTGTGTTCAGTGCAAGTGGCCATTTAAAAACAGTTTGAAGATCAGAGTCTTAAGTACCAACAATGAAACATTTGGACATATACTCAACAGTGACTATTAGTTTGTTGATTTGGCAGTATGAATGGATGTGAGAAGGGCCAAAGTATCTTCTATTTTCATTGTACTTTTGTTGATTTTCCATCAGCAGGTAGGTAAGCTACAAAGGTTCTCTCTAGAACCCATGAGAGACTATTTTAAAACAGTTTGAAGATCAGAGTCTTAAGTACCAACAATGAAACATTTGGACATATACTCAACAGTGACTATTAGTTTGTTGATTTGGCAGTATGAATGGATGTGAGAAGGGCCAAAGTATCTTCTATTTTCATTGTACTTTTGTTGATTTTCCATCAGCAGGTAGGTAAGCTACAAAGGTTCTCTCTAGAACCCATGAGAGACTAGTCTCTCTGAATGGCTCTTTGTGGAACCCTCAAAATAAGGTTCTACATAGATTCCTTAAGAGATGTCAGTATTGAAGAAGAACCTTTAACAAATTCTCTGGGAGAAGAACAAAGAACCCTTTAAGTTTGTAATTAGGCACACATGTCCAAAGGACAAATGCTTCAAAAGATTAATATCAAACCCTGGATCATTTGAACAGGCTGGATGGCTGGATCACTTCTACTTGAATTGGCTGATCGGTGGAGGGATTCGGATGTCCTGGCCCCTCTCAAGTCTCTTCTCACAATCAATCAGATAGTTTACACCATCAACAACGATCTGCACAAGCTCAACCTAGAAACACAGACAGACAGTGAGGTCACACATCAGAATAATTAGACTTCTGCTTTGCACAAACATAGATGTAACAGGGATGGGAACAGTGTTATTCTCTATTTGATGGCTTGATTATTTTTAGAAACATTATTATTTTTAAAACAGGCAGTAGTCCAGGCAAGGTTTACACATCTTTAATTTATACACCTGCATATTTATGGAATACTTTAAGATGGGAATTGACCCCAGCTTCTTAATCACTGCACCTCCTTAATTATGGTCACCACTTTAGTTTGCTACATGAACAGAAAGTCTAATATTTTTTAGGGTTATGAGACTTCCTGGGCTGTTGCTCACCTCAGACTTTCCCAGTCGGTCAAAGTTTGAGATGTCAAAGGTGCTGCCCACTGCAGCTGTGTCCACTCCCCCAGTGCCACGTTTCTGAAGTCGAAGATTGTCTAAGATCTTGGAGAAGTGGGGGTCCTGTGGTGAGACAGATGGGTGAGGATCCTCTCCGGAGCAGCTCCTGTTGAAGCAGCCTCCTTCACCAGGCCCAAAAATACAGGCCTGATAAACTACTGCCTCTTTTGTAGCCTCCTTTACTCCTTCTAACTAATCATGATGTCAATGATACTTGGACCACCAACTGCAAGCAGTTATTCAGTTAGATTCGGAAACCACCCCAGCCAAACACATTCACCCACAAAAATCTGAAGCCTATGGAATGCCAAAAAATCAATACATGTTTTCCAGTGGTACCTTGCTGAGGCGAGGCAGTCTGACATGGACGCCAGCTCTCAGCCCTGTTCCCAAGTTGGAGGGGCATGTGAGGACATAGCCCAGCCTTTCATTCCACATGAACTCCCAGCCCTTCTCCTTAATCAGTCTCTCCACCTGACAATGACAAGAGCATGTCAGGGGAAACAACACTTCATAGGTAGCACTGTCGATTAATCTGTCCTATTCGACTGCAACCATATCCTGAGATAAAATTGGTCTGCAGCTCTCAAATGAGTCAGGATGTTACTTAGCTCTGCTGGCACAAGTGCATTGCTATTTCATTAATTCTTGATATCTTCAAGTTATGCTGTCTGTATATGAAGTCTGAGGTGCATTCTGTTGTCACAGGATGTTAAATTGAATTGCTCATAAATATTTATAATGCATGAAATGTTTCCACATCAACAGTCATTAAATGTGTGAGTTCAAGTGACCAGCTACACATTTTAGCAGTGCATCTATAATTTGGCAAATATTAGTTTATTGTGTTAATTGAAAAACTCAATCTGTCTGAGAGTGATAATAGTAACTGGGTTACGTGTGCTAAAATTAACTATGCGTTTACCTCCTTGAGTCCTGTACAAAAGCGCTCAAACACCCTCTTCATGTTGCCTCCCTTCTCCATGGAGATGACACGGGTGTGGTCCTCCTCATTGATCCACACCAGGAAGTTCTTTTCATCATTGTGCCTATGTGTGACCAGGAACAGAGGGTGAAAAGTGCAAAGCAGAAAAGTGGTGGAGAGCTAAACATACTAACTGTGACATAAAGACTAGGTGGACACCTTACTGTAAGGCTGCAGCCTGTGTGCTCTGCTAGCTTTGAACATAAAAGTTCAATGTCAATGGTAGCATGCCCTTCGTGAACTGTAGCAAAACTAGGGATTGAAATTTAAGAAATACAACTCAGGGAGTGAGGGGGACAGGATTGGATTGTGAAAGTAAGGTCATACTGAGTGTAGGGATGAATAATTGAGGAGTGCGTTGGCATGCTGTGGGTATTGTGGAATGAGGAGTCAGAAGGTATTGATGCTGGATCAGGGCACAGCAGGCTTGTAGCACACATCACTATTTATGGGCAGAAATACAAGACAAACAGGAAGGTGGGCTTTAAAAATCTCCTTACGTTGAAGTTGAAAATCAACGAGCTAATGGCACAAATGTGAAGAGGCAAAAAACTGATGATGAGGAAAGAATTCAGATATTTTTGGAATAAAACAATTATTTATAAATGACATAAACACTGGTATACTCTATTAGATGTAACATGAAAATTAAATAATTATGAGAAAACTATATGTACATTGATTCATACCAAACACAATATAGTACATATGAGCTTATAGAAAAGTATATAAAATAAAATGCATTATGTTAATGTATTGCATGTGTTAAAAAAGCTGTACATATAAATGTATACATTGTTATTAAGATTATTGATCCTTGTTTACCAGATTCCACGTGCATCTGGCCAATCACGGGCCATCCCTGCACAGGTTAGGAGAGGGGAGACCGGCTTGTCAAACAGGAAGTGATCCTGGGTGGATTCAGGTGAGAGATACAAATAATTTATTAACAAAGACTCAGAGCGCACACCACATATTCATCTCCATTTACAGACAAAATCTCAGGCTTGATTATATTTTTAGACCAAAAAAAACCTCTTGACCTCCAGGCAGCTTTCATGAAATGTAAGAATGAATAGGCTAGTTTTTGCTATGATATGCTGGTTGGATTTTCTACTTCTTCTAAATCCAGTATAGTTGCAGATGCCGTTGGGAGGTCTTACATCAATCAGCTGTTGCTGCTCCTTCTCGGTCATCTCGGTGAGGCTGTAGTATTGGCCCTTCAGCTCCCCTTGGAGCCCATTGAGAGCATCCACCACCACCCGCTCCACCTCCCTGCGCTCGGCACGTGTGCACGCTGGTGGCAAGCTCAGCCCTCGAATGCTACGACCCGTTCGCACTCGAGATGACAGAACATAGCGCTCATCAAATTGTCCTGACCGTATCTGAAAGAGATTGTGACAGCAAGCAGAGGAACAGTTTAACAGTCAATTCCAATCACTGCAAACAGATTTTGAATCTTGTGTTCTCCTTGGAACTCCTTTCACAAATTCCTGATTTTGCTCTTTCTGTATAATGGGTTCAGGATTATCCTTCATCTACTCTTCAAAATATTATCAATTTCAGCTGTCACGCTAATAAACTAAACTGAAATTATGCATTTGGTGTTGTTACCTCTATTTCTATCTACCTTGCTTGCATCCAGGTCGGTTGGGTGAATCATTGTCCGTGGGTCATATCCATTATGTCTTTCCTTGATGACAGGGTCAAACAGATCAGCAAACACCTGAGGCAAACAGAGAGCATTTTAGTACAAAGTAGCACTGGCCAGCTACAGTTGACCAAAAAGGGACAGATCATGGAAATTTGCCCACATGGCTATAAACATCAGTGACACTGAACATTTGCTTGTATTCTTTGAATTATCTTTTTAAATGGCCTCTCTCTACTCTAGCACTATTACACTATTATGTACACTATTACAACAGCCTCACCTGTAAGCAAGCACAAGGAATAACAGAGCGGAACAAAATGAATGTTCACTGTTCAAAATAAATCACAAAAGGTTCATGAGTTCAGTTCATTTTCCCAGATAAATTTATATGCTGCACTTATCCACTGCAGTCTTGGACAGATGGGAGACAGCTTGGCAGGAATTCCTTCTGCTACCAGAAATACGACTGCAGTTGCTGCATTGTAGAGCTGCTGCATTCAAACCTGCAGAAAACTGATTTTCTGCCATAATGTAAGCAATATCACTATAAGTACTGCCATTAAAAACAGAATTCTCATAAAATAAGATCCTATTTGAATTCTAAAGATAAGATTTTCCAATTTACAACCCCTCACCTCATATGATTCTTCATCCCCTGCAACCATTCCCACAGTTTTAATAAAAGGGTGTCCAGGGTTGTCTACCCCAGTCTGGATGGCTTCATCTAGGGTGTAGCCATTGGGCGTGGATTTGTCACACAGCTTGGCATATAGGGCAGGAGTAAGGTGACTGGCCATGCAGTTGTTATGTTTTCGTAAGTCTGGGTATTCTGCACTGTAGGGGCATTACAGTGTTAGTTGACCAAAGAAGAAAAGCACAACAAATAAAACAGACTTGTGATATCATTATGCATACAGACTTCATGTTACCCATTTTAGAACGTAACAGCATTTGTTTGAGGCAGGTTTCAAACTGCAGTTCTCACTGTCAAAAGTGTTGTATGGCACAACACCAGACAAGGTTAGCTCAAGGAGAGCTAAACATCAAAGTTCCCAGCTAAGGGAACTAATCTTGTATTTTCTGTATTTTGTATACAGAGGGATGAAGTCATACACTAGCTTCTCTCTGTAGGGTGGGCTGAAAACAAATTGATTATTTGCATTGGAATAGTGCTTGAATGGTTTCTGTGAAATGGTCCAAGTTTAGCTGTAACTTGGTATCATTTTTATATCTATATTTTTTTTAACAATATGAATAACCTATGCATTCTATATGTGAGTGAATTGGGGTCTAGGTGTTATTTCACATAAATACAAAAAACAGCAACTATAATTATGCTTTTATCAGAAACTAATACATACAACTCTACATTAAAAAAACAATACAAATACATTAAAATAACTAAACGACTACAATTTCAATGAATAAATGAACAAAATGACAAATAATACTAAACATTTTGTTGTGTTGTTATTTTTATGCAGGCAAATTTCATTAAAAAATGAACAAAATACTAAACTTTAAAAACAAATATCAAATAGTTCAGTGAACTGAATTAACCATACATTTCCCTCATTCATGCACAATACAGGCCTATTCCAATAATTGTATTATTATTTGAACTATTTTAAATTTTTTTTTTTTTATATATATTTGTGCAACATGTATGCAGTGGCAACATAATTGGCTATAAGGCTGCTCAGGGAAAGAGGATTTCAGTAAGCACTATATTTCACATCTCTGGTCCATGAGTGTTAACAGTGAGATGTACAGTCCTCCATGCAGCTAAGACGTAAACAAACTGGAGGCTGGTTGAGTGCATTTTAGAGGGGGAGGCAGTGAGTGTCTTCCTGAGAAACACTGCAGTCATGTTATAAGCTTGCAACTGGGCATCCTAAATTTAGACAAAACAAAAAATATGGGTAAAAATTCTGTACAAAAAAGGGATAAAACAAGGGAAATGTTGTGCATCCTATTACAATAGCAAAAATGAGAAGGTAAATAGATAAAGTATGAACATCTTTTCTCTGCACATCCAAGTCCATACAATTATATTGCAATGCAGATGATTTAAGTGGGATAAGTGGATTTCTCTTGCAAATACATAGTGCATGTCAATGTTGCCTAATGGCTGTATTATAAATTACGAAAATGTAGCTCATACTCCATTCCTGCTTCACCTATTAGTGTCTGTGGGGAGATGTCGTGCCTGAGGAATGTATTGGTGTTTATAAACAGCAGCAGGACTCATGACCAACACTTATATGTTATCAGTACGTTTACAATCTACGTAATAGGCTGGAAAGTTGACCTGTGGTTGAAGCATAGGCGCACATTAATTTATTCAGCAGTATATGGATTTGGAGCTGAAACACCGTTGCACCACAGGTCTAGAAAATGAAATTAATTTATTACTATAAAGGTTATTTAAATAGATTCGTTTCAAACCTGCATTATGTGGTTATGTGCATTTGCTGATAAACCAGTGCGAAGTGTAATTTAAAGGTTTATTGACATTAGACTCTCCAGAACATTCCATCCTGTTACCAAAACATTGCAGACTTCTCAAAACCAACCACATTGCATTGAGTAAATGCAGACAGAAATTGCAAGTAAAATTCAACGTAAAAGCTTTGCTTTTCAAACAGCAACTTTACTCCCCATTGACCATTGAGAATTCAGGACAGAATAGAATTCAAGACATGCTGTTTCAGCTTCCAGCACCTTAGCAAATAATATTGATAACTGTGGCTTAAGTCTTAAAATTAGAATGCGCTCACGACATCATCCCTGGAAATAACTGTACTAAAATAATTTAGGTAAAAATGTACAACAATTAATTTAATAATCAAGAGCTCGTCAGATTTATTCATATAACGGGTTACCTGGGGGGGTACCTTCTCCTTATAATGGATCCCGCGTCGACATATTCCTTGCTTAGAAATAACCCCGTAGTTAAGGACCCTGCTCCCACTAACGAGAGGATACGCACATTTCTTTTAGAAGAAAAAATCCTGGCGAAAGTGCCTGCCATTTTACTTGAACTATCCTGAGAGCAAGATGGGTAACGGTTAGCAGCCGGGAAGGTATATAGCGGGAATGAACCAGTGTGAACTGAGGACACAGTACCCTTCGTGATTCGAATATTAAACAGGCATTAGCGGAGCTGGAGGATCAATAGCCTCAAGACGACGTCCAACTCTGCAGTACGGTGAAACACCGTTATGTTTCAAACGATTACTCTGGGCGGTGTGGAATTTTAAATGAAAACGACAAGATGTATACATTCTTGCTTCTGGGCTATGTGATGGAATGCAGTAGAATACGTCATTCTTCAATGTGCTAAACTGAACAGCTTCAGAAATGACATGTAAACTGCAACGTTCTCATTGGTAAAACCCAGGCAAACCAACAACACAAATTCAAGACTTTATGTAAAAAAAAAAAAACCTCAAGTACAATTGGTATACTTACCAGATTATGTCAAGGTAATACGAATAACAAGAAACGTTATAGGCGACAGAAGCAAAACAGATATTACAAAGCAATATCCTAGCCATGTTTCGCAGTATTCGTTAATGATACGACTGCTTCTTCAGCTTTATTACGATTTAATTTCTCATTCTTTTTAAATGCTGTACACAATGGAAGATGTCCATTTTACATGAAAAAGTACATGGGATCATTTCTATTGCTCTCCGATATTCTGGGATGGAAAAAAAACCCCCTCACTTCGCACATACAACCTGAGGACTAAACATAAAGCCAATTTTTCGTTGTACTGCTTATCGATGTACTTAGATGTTTATAGGAGCACCATACTTAGTTTCTCGGAACACACAGAAGAGTCTATGTTGACCTGCCCATAAGGCTTCTGTGCTGAAGTAAATTTTCTTGCGCCATCAATAAGGCGTAATTGCACTTAAAGCGCAGGTCTTGATTCGACCCCAAAAGCTTCTGCTTTTACCCCCAAATGATACCCTCAACAAAATAGGCCGCCACAAATCAAAATGGAATATGTTTATATATGTATTTATTTTACAAATCATTTGCCGTAAATATTTGCAAATGTATTATATACTGTACATGTAAACACACGCACCCACTTACCATTTTAGACAAAGAAACGGTGTATCACATTTCCAGACAAACATTACTAAAAAACAAAAATCTTATTTAGCTTAAAGGTAAAGCCAAGCTGTTGTAGATTAGCTTTTCATTGTCCAAGCTGAGCTGACAGTATCACAATGATGCATAGACACAACCTCAAATTTAAATAGCACTTGATCACAACAGAAGGGAAAATGTATTAATACTGACAATTTTAGGCATCACTTCTAATTTTCTGCTTTGACAGAACTGCTGTACCATGTGTAAGTTACTGCTAAGACCTGGTTGCCAGGTAGTACTAATGTATCATTTAGTAAAATGCAGTACTTGACTATTTTTGTCAAAAGTGTTAATGTATACAGTTCGGATTAGGATACTCAAAATAAATATACCTATTCTGTGTGCATGTGTATGATTGTTTGAGTGATCCAGTAATTAAAGTAGGTATGCCATAGAACCAGAACTTAACATCTTCAGGCTTATACATCAATTCAGTAGTCTCTTCCTGCTATATGTCCGGTTATTAGGCTGACGTCTGGGTGGTTGACTGAATGGGGACAACTCCTGTTCAGCACTGCCCATCTTGTTAACATGGCTCCCAGATTCTAACTCATCTGTGGGAAAACAAAGCATTGAGGTAAAATAATTTTGGCTCTGCATGCCACCACAATGGATTTGAAATGAAACAATGAAGATGTGCTTAATGTGTAGACTGTCAGCTTTAATCTAAGGGTTTTGTCAACATATTGTATGAACCATGTAGGAATTACAACCATTTCTATACATAGTCCCCCAGTTTGAAGAGCTCAAAAGTAATAGGACTACTGGCTGCTTAGCCATTCCATGGCCAGGTGTGTGTTCTTCCCTCATTAGTTCATTTAAAAGTAAGCATATAAAAGGTCTGGTGTTGATTTCTATTGTGGCATTTGCATTTGGAAGCTGTTGCTGTTATCTCTCAATATGAAGTCCAAAGAGCTGTCACTGCCAGTGAAGAAAGCCATCATTCAGTTGAAAAATCAAAACAAAACCATCAGAGAGATTAAGAAAACATTAGGTGTGGCCAAATCAACTATTTGGTACATTCTTAAAAAGAAAGCAAGCACTGGTAAGCTCAGGAACACCAACAGGCCTGGAAGACCATGGAAAACAACTGTGGTGGATGACCGAAGAATGCTTTCCTTTGCGAAGAAAAACCCCTTCACAACAGTTGGCCAGATTAAGAACACCCTCCCCGAGGCAGGCGTTTCTGTGTCAACAATCAAGAGAAGACTTCACCAGAATAAATGCAGAGGGTTTACCACAAGATTTAAACCATTGGCAAGCCTTAAAAACCGGAAGGCCAGATTAGAGTTTGCCAGAAAACATCTGAAAAAGCCTTTACAGTTCTGGAACAGCATACTATGGACAGATGAGATTAAGGTTTGTACCGGAATGATGGGAAGAGAACAATATGGAGAAGGGAAGAAACTGCTCATAATCCGAAGCACACTACCTTATCAGTGAAGCATGGTGGAGATAGTGTTATGACATGGGCATGTATGGCTGCCAATGGAACTGGTTCTCTTGTATTTATTGATGATGTGACTGCTGACAAAAGCAGCAGGATAAATGCTGAAGTGATTAGGGCTATATTATCTCCTCAGATTTAGCCAAATGCTTCAAAACCTTTTGGACAATGCTTCACAGTGCAGATGGACAATGACCCGAAGCATACTGCAAAAGCAACCCAAGAAGACTTTAAGGCAAACAAGTGGAATGTTCTGCAATGACCAAGTCAATCACCTGACCTAAATCCAACTGAGCATGCATTTCCTCTGCAGAAGGCAACACACTCCACGAAAAAGCAGGAACTGAAGACGGCTGCAGTAAAGGCCTAGCAGAGCATCACCAGGGAGGAAACCCAGCATTTGGTGATGTCTATGGGTTCCAGACTCCAGGCAAAGGATTAGCAAGTATTAAGTCTGACAGTTTACGTGAGTATGTAGAGTGGCATATGCAAGATAATCTGCAGTGCTACAGTTTCCCGTACAAGGCCGCAAAGCTTCCAAAAATTTCCCATTTAATTGTTTGTTGCTGACCCATGAAAAATCAAAGACACAATGTGGAAAGCCATGATGTGGGAGGGTCAACTGTATGACATATTTGTATCTCCCGCTAAGGTTACCCTAACCCTATTTCCCCCATATAAAGTTAACTTCACCCACCCCAGTTTTTAGGAACTTTTTAGGTTTTTAGGATTACTGCATATTACTCCCAGCCAAACAAACCATAGGGGAAGTTATTAAAGAGGTATTTTTTTTAGAATTTACATATACTCATAAATACTGGCACTGCTGCTTTTCAGTTACTGGTATAGTTAAGCAATGTTCAGACAGTTATCGATAAAATCTCAGCACCTTCGTGTGGTAATCGTTATGTCAACTCACCTCTGAAATTACAGTCAGCTTTACTTTGTTTCTTGCTTTTGTATAACAAGGGGGAATGAGTCAGAGCTAGGATCCCACTTGCAGACACTGGCTTCCTTATCTTTGTGCTGGGGGGTGTCACAGCTACAAGAGGAGAAAAGATTATTTTAAATCTGTCATAACAAATATACAAGCCAAACAAAATCAATGATTATGCTTCCAGTGCAAAAATACCCAAATTTAAACAGCTTATGCTTTAATCATTTTAATTCTTAATATACTATACATAATAAGACAAAAATTTTTTGCACTTAAATCTAAAACATTTGACTCTTACATCAGAGTGAAAACTTAACTTGGTATACAGAACACAAAAGAAATCTTGGACATTTGTGGAGGGAAATTATGTCTTCATTCCCTTCTGGCTCTTAATTAACCATTTGAAAGAAATCCAACACCACACACCAGACAATGAGACAAAGAAACCTAGGGGTCTTGATTAATCAGAAATGGAAACCAACGGTTATGCAATGCAACACTTTCAGTATTTCACTCCCTGGTTTTAAAACTATTTCCAATCATATAAAGAACATATTCATATCAGACTTTTGAGACTCAATTTTTCCTATTTGAAGTCCTTCTCAATACCAGGAAATCTGTTTCTTTTCTATACTCTTGCAATAACAATGATAAAAATAATCCTACCTGAAAGGACAGAGCCCTCTCCTGGAAACCATGGTAGCCTATCATCACATGTGAGTGATTCAACAGCAGCAAACTGGCTGTGGAGTGTTTCTGGAATGTCTGTATCTTCCAATCTGCCAAGCTGGCTTTTGTCAGCTGTCATGGTAACAAGGATGCCCCCACTCCCTTGCTCCCTGGACCTTAGACCTGCCACCTCCATGCTTAACTGGTCTCCCATTTCCTTGAACTCATCAGGTTCCTGCAATCTGTAAATACCCTCCAGCTCTGGATCCTCCATCTCTTCATGTAGAGGGTCACCTCTAACATACTTTTCCTTAACTCCTGTCACCTCGCTCCTTGCTCTCTTCCTGCGAGGCCAGCTGTCAAGGTTCTCTGGGGTGCATCGTCCCCTGCTCTGAGGTGAGGGTGTCCAGGGGGCAAGTTCTCCTGCCCCTGAGGGTGATGGGGTGCTGGCTGTGTGCCCAGTGGGTGTGTAGGACTGGCATATATAAGTCTGGACACCCCCTTTCCCTGGGGTGCTTTTAGCAGGCGTTGCATGTGTACAGAGTGATGGAGAGGCATAACCTGCGTCCCTATGTTTCGCACAGTGTGAAAGTGGACTGTCAACTCTTGAGGGTTTTACAGTCACTTGTCCATGGGACCTCATCTTTGTGCTGGTTTTCACTGTGTCTTCCTGAGCACTGAAGGAGTCTGTTCTTTTGAACTTAAGCTTTGGTAGGCCAGAGGCCTGCATCTCCAGCTCTACTTGATAAGTAAGGGCATCAGGGGTACTTGGCTTTGGCTGCTTGCGGAACTCCTTTGAGGCACGGGGAGTAGAAAACCTTGGCACACCTTCTGGGCTCCCAATGCGAGCTGCAGCAGCTCTCTGCTGACGATCTGCTGTCCGACGGAAACCATAGCTCCTTCCAGGTGTTGTTGAAGAAGACGGAAGTGGAGTGCTTTCCACTCGAATGTCTGATTTGGAAGGTTTCTTTGAGAAGGTGACGTTCATCTTTATACCTCCAGACAGCTGGGTTTTCACTACCATGGCATTACAGATATCAATACTGTCATCCTCTGTGGTAGCTTGGGAGGAATCAAGCTGCTGAGAATCCGACTGTACATCGAGATCTACTTCTAGCAGTGAAAGCTGTGTAGACACTGACTTTGGTGTGCCAAGTGAGCCAGAGACAAGCTCTTGCTGCAGCATAGTGGACGGCATGCTTCGGTTTTGCCTGACAGTACTCATTTGATCACAGTTGTCAGATTGTGAACTTGAGTACCGCTTGGTCATACCCCTGATAACCCTACCTTGTTCTGGCACAGTTTTACAATTTGGTGAACTGGCTGAGATGTCTGTGGTATTCTCACAATGAGTCCTGTTAGAGGTTTTTAGTTTAGGTTCAGATGCTGCCAACCTAAATGACCTTTCTCTGGTTGTAACCTTGGTCTTCTCAGGAGTAAGGAACTGAACTTCTGATAAAATGTCATCTGGAGTTCCTCTGGATCTTGTGAGTATAGAATTAGTGGTACATGGACTTTTCTGTGCATGTTTTGAAGAGGGTGTTTGAGGGGAGTAGTGATCAGGTGGTGATGCTGCTTTAGCCCTCTGGGAGTCCAGGCAGAATTTTAATTGTGAACTTAGTATAACAGGGTCATCTTTTCCTGGAGTGCCTAATTTTCTCACTATCCTCTCTGAAGATCTTTGGGGGCCATGGTATTGTGATGTTTTTGCTTTAATTTCCGAAGTGCCAGGCCTGGGGCTTTTGGGAGTTATTGATGAAAGACTTTTTGGGGAAATAATACATTCGTCAGGAGTTTTGAACACACCGGCCTTTTTCAGACTCTTGAACGGACTGTTGAACTTTACAGGGGTACCGAGTAACCTCGGAGAACTTCGACTTGAAAGGCATGGGGAATCTGGAACTTTAAAGGCAGTGCCATTCCCTTCTGATTGCATTTTCTGTGAAGATGGTGACCAGGTGACACATTTTCTGGGGGTTCTGGAGGGACTTTCCAGGGACTTTCCATATGGGACACAGGATTTTCCTAGCAATAAAGGCTGAGAGACACTTTTCGCAGGTGTCTGTACTGGACTGTCTTTCTGAGGTGTAGCCATTACCAAATCAATATGGGAAGGAGATCTGAAAGGACTTCCACGCAGCTTCATTCTTGTTTCTCCCAAGGCAAACCCTGTCACAGGGCTCTCAGAAGGGCAAACACCTGACATCTTGAGAGGTGTATGAGGAGCCTTCCTAGAAGGTGTGTGAGGTGAGCTTTTGGAAGGTGTACAGAGAGATTTTCTGGATGGTGCTCGTGGAGACCGCCTGGAAGGTGTACTAGGCATGATTCTGGAAGGTGTGCGTGGAGACTTTCTAGAAGGTGTATTAGGCATGATCCTGGAAGGTGTGTGTGGAGACTTCCTGGAAGGAGGAGGAGGAACCTTCCTGGAGGGTGTACGAGGTGAGTTTCTGCATGGCTTATGAGGGGATTTTCTGGGTGTCTTGCCCCCATGTACAGATTCAATCTGTTTCTGATTATTTTGTCTGGGAGATTTCTTTGGACTCTTTAAAAAGAAATAAAAGCAAAGCCTCATTTAGAATTACAAAACTAATGATATATTATTTCAGTATCTTTTAATATGAGATTTCCACCATAGTCTTCAGCTGAGAATAATACCTGTATCAATTCAATGAAAATAAGGAATTAAAAATACCTCAAAAACTTCAGAGTCTGCTGAGCCCAAAAAATGCCTCCTTCTACTCCTACGATTACAGGATTCCAAAGAAGCAGACTGCTTTGGAGACTCTGTTGCTCCAAACAAGAGTCGCATGGGAGATCTGACCATCGTAACACTGAAGTCATCTGCAATGACAGTTGAGCAAGTCCATCCATAATTAAGCCAATTTGTAGATTGGCTACAGTTAAAAATCTCAGATGTTGCAGGAGAAAAGGATAGATTGAGTTCTATCATTTCATAATGAATTTATACATTTTCAATTAAATTCAATTACATTACAGTTTTAGCCTGTACCACTTTCTAGTTTTGTTTGAAGTAAATGTTGCCTATCAAAGAGCGGTCACATGAGCATTTTCAGTTACAGCATGAGGAAAAAATAGTAATTCCATCTGCAATAGATACACATTATAAAATGTGTTGCATCTCCCTTGTTGAGAAGAGCCTACACTTTGAATTTAGCCAGTTGACCAGTGTTCAGCCTCTGAATTTACCTACAAGTGTCAGTGTTTCTAATTAAAATTCCAAAAACACAATGTAACCTAGTCATTAATAAAACTGAGACTATGAAGCATGGAAAAACCTTCCCCCACATAATCCAACTCATTAGAACAGTTATTTACAGTATCATGTTGTCATTTTTGTTTAATATATTGCAGAAAAATGTATACCACCTGCAAATGTTGCAGACAAAAGTACATATGTTGTGGTGAAAAAAGGCAGGCTTGGAGAACTCACTACTATTGCTGGTAGAAAAGTTCATTGAAAAAGCAAGCATTTGACCCACTCACCAAGTTTACTGTCACTGAGGGAAAGCTGTGAGGAAGACAATACTCTGTCCAGGTTTCTTGAGCGCATCTGAGAGCTGGAATAGAAGGAGCTAGAATGCCTTCTGGTGAATGACAAGTTCTTTATCCTTGGGCTTCTTCTCAAGTCTGCCAATACATGTTAAGTAAAAGTAACATTAGAGTAAATGTGGGCGCGGTCATGCTACCTAAAAGAAAGAGTTCGTTTTGATCAGGTTAAGCTTTGAGATATTTGGGAGAACAGCTGTACCACTGTAGAACTTTTGAACTTCTGTACCACCTGTAAAAGGTGCTCTCTCTCAGTGGTAGAGGAACACATTTGGCATCATCCTGTTGCGGGCAAGGTCAGCACAAGCAGGACAGTTTTCCAAATAATTCAGCTGCATAAATGACCCCTAGTTACGAATTAAGAAAGAAAAATATTCCTCTCCTCAAATAACAGGTATGAAATCTCCTGCAGTGCATTTTTTGGCTTGAGGGGATTAGATGTAGTGTGAGTATAGTGAAGGACACATGCTTTACTGTGCAGGTACAGGTGTAGCCTAGTGGTGACATCATATAACAATTAGTAATTTCAAAAGTCCACTACTGCTGCAGGTTGGAGTTTGAATTCTGACCATGGTATTACTGGATATGGATAAAGGTCCACAATGGCGAGACAATTGGCTTAGTCTTAATGGTTAAGTCATTTAAAATCAGTCTTATTGCTTTGCACCGGCATCCCCTGGCTGGCCCACAGACTGTGCATGAACTGAACACATGTTGATTCCACATTGCTCCAACAACATAGGAAACACTCAGAATTTATGAATTTTTAAAAAGATTTGATGGAAAAATCCAAATGCAATCCATTTTGCTGGATAAAACATATTGCTCCAAACAAGTTAAACAACAATGGAATGCCAGCCCCTACAACATCAATGTGTGAGAATAGCTCTAGCCAGGTTTGTTGTGATGGTGTCATTGTGATTGATGCTCCCAATATAGACTAGGTAGCTAGTATCTGTAGGCCTGGGCTATATATTAGCTAGCTAGTCTTTTGCTAGTATTTGCAAATAAAATGATCAATTATTGCTCAGCTACTTAGCTTACATGTCATACCAACTACGCATGTCAAGTTTTTTCAGCAGCACAAAATACTCAGTCAGACAGCAGACAGTCAAGGAATGCAGCACAGAAGGAATGCTGGTATTACTAGCAAAGAAATAAATGTATCTTAACATAGTGTTTAGTGATGGATGAATCGCAAATAGATCATGTCATGTCATTGTTTCATTGGAGCCACTGGCAACATGAGACTGGAGTCACAGCTGCAATGTTAAAGCTAGTTGCCTCATAACAGGGGAACTCACATGTATGACCCTACTTCATGAGAAAGACTCACAGTGAGACTGATTGCATAATTGAGACTGGGAGGGGGAAAAAGTCTAAAATAAGCATAGGCATAGTTATAACTGCGCCTGAGATTTTCAACACTTACCACTCATTGGTTTGATAGGAGACTCTTCCACAATACACATGTCAGATGGGTCAGACTTTCTGAAGTAGGTCATAAACACAAGGTAAATTAATGATAACATGAATAAAATCAATAAATCAATTAAGGGGGGTGAAAATATGGTTTAGGTAGGATAACAATGTGTACTTTTACACCACATTTTCTGTTATGATTAAAACAACCTAATTTAAATGCAAGAGAAACTGACCTTCCAGTCTTTAGCCTGTGCAGCAAACGATTGGACACTTGTTTATGAAGAGGTGTCTCAGCAACATTCTTTGTCAGCAATGTATGTCGATCTACAAGCATACAGAATATGGAAAATACAGTCAGTTTAAATACAATGGCTAACATTTTATCATAACCATCACATACACAAAAACAATGATAATGCAGTTGCTTTTAAATAATGCATTCTAAATGCATGCAAATCTTTACCACTGCTATCTTTCAAGTGTAACCGTTTGCGCTTGATTCCCTCCACAGCTGACACAGATTGGCTTCGAGGGAGCTTGGAATCTTGATTGAACAGGTTCCTTCGGACTTTTGTGACTTCTGGTAGGAAATCAAATAGAAACGTGATTCAGGAGGTGACAAGTTACAGACTAGAAGAAGGAAAAAAAAATTCTCAAATCTCTCTTTACCTTGTACTGCTTGCTTTTGAGGTGGTGGCAGTTCAAGGGAAGGTTTTTCAGCAGGCAAATGGAGATTTGGCTTTCCCTATGAAATCAATGGTAGAGGAGTCTCAACAAAATGTATTTCTTTCAGGATACTTCATTTTTCCAATGCCATTTGAACTTACCACTCTCACAGACTTCCTGGGCATTTCAATCTGCCGAAGGCTTTGAGATGCATCATTCATGCTTCGATGTCGGGTAAGCATACCACTCCTGAAAAACAGCATAATCCTCTTATCTGGATATCCTATCTATTATTTGAAAATGAATCCTCCCTCAAGGCTCTGTTATGGGGTTGTCTCAGAGGTGTTTTGGGCGTCTTGTGGACTGCTCTGCCCCTGCCATGCATGACTCACCTCCTCTTCCTGGCTGATCGGTCGCGCAGCTCCTCCAGCCGCTCCAATGCATTGGAGGCCATGCTGTGCACAGATGGCTGGGAATCAGCAGGTGACATGCTGTCTTTTGCTATTGAGTCATCGCTAAAGAAATCCGAGGGGAGTATAGTGGCAAGGGCTTCAGGAATTTGGGTACCCAGGCTAAAGTACATCTCTGCCAGAACTTTGGGAATGGTTGTCAAGTACCTGCAAAAGGCAAAAGGCAAGTACCCTTATTTAAGGAATAGCTCAAAATCATATTCTTATCTTATCCAACCAATCTGAACACTTACACAGGCAGGACTTCATCTTCAAGAAACTTTGTGAGGTAAACTGGATCTTTTGTTAAGGAGATTATACGCAACATATCAGCTACCTGTAAGTGGGGGGAAGAAAAAAAAAAAAAAACATTCAAAGAATGATTTTGCTTCTTTTGTCCAACTTGAAAGAACCAAATAATAAATGTTGCAATGAAATACAGTAGAATTCAGTATTTAAATGTACTACCCTTCTTCAGTGTCCGGATTTACATTCATCTCTAATGAGATCAGTAATTACCACACAGACAACACAGGCAAGAAACTTGGGAGACACTTTACAAAAAGACTGCTTGAGCTTAACAGTTACCACACAAAGTAAATCATCCATGGTGATCAACTAAAGAGATCCAAAGGTTAATTTAACAATGAAAACTAAAAAAAGAGCAGCAGTGCCCCCAAACAAGCCTTGACCTGGCACTAGTCAGGTTTCCAGCTCCTTTATCGTCACAACACGCATCAAACAGAAGAGGGCAAGTTGGCAGTACAGCAACAGTGTTGACTAGCATAAGGCCTTTATTGCACTCGGAATGTGTGGACAGTTCAGTGCTTACCTCCTCAACAATCTGCTCTTGGCTCTGGCAATCAGAATTCTCCACAGGGAATTGCCTACACATCTCAAGCCTGAGCACAGCCTGCAGCTGGCATCTGTGGAATACAGCTCCATCAGTAAAGTGGCAGGAAATATAAAAGCCTCTGATATACGAGTTATGTATTCCATCTCTGAAAAAGATGCTGATTCTGCTATGTAGCAAAGAGGGTTCTACCAAGCCCAAAACTCGTGGTATCAATTTGCACAATGTGAATGAGCAGTGCTTTACCTCGCACAAAATTTTAACAGGTGAGCCTTAAAATTGAAATCTTTATTGCTCAAGACTGCCGAATGAGCAGAGTTATTTTTACAATGGTGAGGGGTTATCATTAGAGGTAGACAACTCTGGGAGTAGTTATACAGATGAAAACCACTTTGTATTTCTAGTTGAACAAAATAAAAGGTAATTAAGAGTGGGCTGTGATCAATAGAGATCAATCAATGAATTTGGTGCATTCCAACAAACTGTCACATTCACTGATTGGATTAGACTTGTGACTTCTATCAGTGGAATAAGCAATTAGACTTAAAAGCTTTTCCTTGAACGAGTTGTGCAATACACACCTTGTGCACCATAGGCTGCTGATAATAACAGTAATGACAATAATTCTCTATTTAGTGGGAGGTGGGACATGCCAGGGACCTCATGGCGCAATATTATAATAATACACAGACCATGATGTCATACTATTTTAATTCTATGAATGGGGAAATTCAATACTATTTCCAGTACTGTGGTTTTATATTCAGCAGATAAGAGAAAAAAAAAAAAATTTTTGGCAGAACCAAAATTCTGCCAAAATCCATTACAAACACATCAATTGATTACCCACCACCACTAATAACAACATACAATTCTTATGAATCAAACAGGAAGTCTCAGAAATCATCTAAAATTCAGATGCTATAATTTGAAATACTAGTATGACCACCAACAAGGTAGTGATATTGGTTGTTTCATACTGCTACTCTTTTTCAATGGGAGACATGCATTGCTGTACAAGAGCCCACAGTGTATTCCAGAAAAAAAAATGTGTTGGTCAGCTGTTGGTCCAAAAAAATAAAAATAAATAAAATAAAAAACATAGCCAATTGTGAACTTTTCATGGAATGTCTTAAGGGAACAGTATGTCAGCCACCATGATACAACTGGTCCTACTGATATTATCTTTATTATTTTATCTCAAAAATGAAGTCCTCTATAAGGTTGAATTTTATTTCTCAATAAGCAAGTCCAGATTCTGATTTATTTATTTGTTGTACTCAGCAATACCCCCCACTCAGTGCCTTTCCACCCGCCAAGGAAAACAGACAATTCACTTCTACACTTGTGTGTCATGCATCTGCTACTTGTGTGGATGAGCCTTTCTTAATACCATCTTTGGGTATTAATTGTGGTGAATAAGATTGTATAATCCAGACACATTCATTGTTTAAACAAGTAAGGGCCATTTAGAATTCCACAATGTACATTCTCAATTTTTTTGTTTCCATCAACAAATATTACACATTTACATTGCTGATAATTTATGATAAAAGTTCAAATAATACTCCCCTACCCTAATTAACACATATAAAAGGTTCTTTACAATTGTATGAGAGTGATTATGGAATACAGTTACTCACTCACCCTAAAGCAAGGTTTTTACACCTACAAATATAGACACAGCTAAATTAAAAGTTAAGGAACTCACTCTCTGACTTTTCTTTCAGCATCAGGTGCATTTCCATAAAACTCTCGTATGCATTTGCCAGATTTGAGCAGATTCTGCTGCACAAAGATCAAGGAACACTCCTAGAAATGGGAGGAAAAAAAAAAAAAAAAAAAAAATCACAGAATGCAGATGATGCACAGACAGAAACTCTAAAAGGTGAAGCTGAAAGACTCAGTAAGTCAACTTACCTCAATGTCTGGTATGGGTTTCAGGAAACTTTTCACAAACATGAGCAAATTCTGGACTTGGGTGACAAGAGAGGAGTCTCTGTCAGCCACCGCTGTCTCATAGGTGAATTTAACATGTTTCAGAAGCTCTTCTTCACTCTTAAAATCTGGAAAATATAACAAACATTGGTAATTACATTTGTTTTTGGCAAAAAAGTTAATATTCATAAGGTTAAAGGCAGTTTGGGTGTGTGTTCAGTGGGCTCAACTTTCAGAGAACACTTACGTGCAGTACTAGAGATCCCCTTCCCTCGGTCCCCAGACTGCCTCTTTCCTGCTTTTGCTGGGCCCCTCTCACCCCCAGAGGAATCTTCTGTCCGGCTCTTTTGAGCCTTTGCATTGAGCCGGGCTGTATTCAGCATCTGCAGTGAGCGGCTCATTGTCCTCATCTTCTGTCTCACAGGAGTGCGTTGAGCACCACCTACACAAAAACAGCCAATTTTCCAGAAAACTGCATATGACAACATTCATCAAATCACTGTTCTGGATTCAATCAATTTTTTGGTTTAACAACACTTAAGTTTGGTGAGTTCAGTCATCATTTGAATGAAACCAAACTTTGCCACTGTAGCCAAATAGCAAATCTTTTAGAGCTCTTAACTTACGTTTCTTGCCTTTCTGGGTTTCTGATGCCTCTGTAGTCAATCCCTGATAGAGCTCTGATAGAGATTTGGTCAGGTCAAGAGGAGAATCCAAAATTTCATCCATAACCTCATTTTCTTCAGGCACAGCATGCAGCAACCTGCCCATTGAGCCAGAGGAGAAAGTCCATTGACTGACCAAATGCACCTTCTCCATTTGGTTTAAAGTGGTACATGAGTGAAAGCACAGTGACAGTGACTTGTTTGTAGTACAGGACAAAGCATAAAATAGAAATACCTCATTGACTCCATTAGATGTGAGCTGACTCCCGATTGGTCAGACAGAGGAAACCAGCTCTCAACCACACCTGCAGTAACTGGGCTTGACCAATGATTAAGCTCCTGCTGTGCCCACTCAGGGACACAAGATCGGTTTGCCATATCTGAAAATCATGTGAAATATGCACTTCATGCATCAAAGGGAAGACATACTTATATGTACAAACAAACATCAATTAGACTTAATACACAATATAACAACAGACTACTTACCTGCCTCATCAGAGTCTCCCTCGTCATTCATTATGTCATACACAACACTAAGAACACTGGTGACAATGTCTGGCAAGTCAGACGTAGTATCTGTGGTTGCTGGGGAGGAGATACTATTGGACAGGATGTCTTCAATATGAGTGACCAGTGGGTGGACCACGGAAAGTAGGGCAGTGGAGGCAGAGAGAGGGGAAAGCACAACTGTATATGATGAGCCTCCATCACTGACCTCACCAAACTGTAAAACACAGAAACAATGGTCAAGGCCAGGACTTAACCAGTATTGGCATAGGGCAACATACAAAGTCAGTACAAGTGTAGACAACCAGCATTACCATGAAGAGGGATTGGGCTGACAGCTCATTCAGTAGATACTGAAGCACACTACCACTCAGGGTGATCTGCCCAGTGTCCTCAGCATCCCTCAGCACCCAGCACTCCGATATGGCACCTGTGAGTGGCAGAGACCACCATCCCTGGAGGACACCTTTAAGAGTGATACTGATGGGATGGAAGAACATTGTCTGCCGGCATGCGACTGGTTCAACAGAAATACAGCAGGTTTTCTGGTCCCCATCTGTTTTTGCATGGAAAAAACAAAAAAAGAAAATGAAAAACCCAGAAACCATGAAGTGATGTCAGGCATGACTTTATATACAGGAAATTGCATGGGACAGTAGTGTAAACACTAGTCCCCCAATTATGGGGTCACAATCAATGACCTCTCTCACCTTCTCCCCAGTGCAGGACTCCTTTCAGGGTGGGAAAGGTCAAACAATGGGCTTGCCCAGTTGATAGGATGTACTCAAAACTAGAGTCAAAAGGAAAACCATGTTTTCCACAGAGAGTGTGAGGAGATCTGTTACATGAAGCTGGTCCTGGAAATCGTCCA
The DNA here is from genome assembly GCA_022829145.1 of Albula goreensis. Lineage (NCBI taxonomy): Eukaryota > Metazoa > Chordata > Actinopteri > Albuliformes > Albulidae > Albula > Albula goreensis. The sequence goes on from CM040755.1 coordinate 15,755,060, forward strand.
GTATCTTCTCCCGTGCCTTTAAGACAGCCAGAGAGGTTGAGCAGCACACCCATAGGAACCAGGCTCCCACCAAACTGTCTCAGTGACTCACTAAGTACTTTGTAGCCAATCTGGTCAGCCTTTTTCAGCACCTGCATCATAAAACAAAGGACATTATTTTCACACCACACTCCTTTCTTAGTGTAACTAATTCATGCAACATTTATACAGAGAAAACTAAACAACTCGCACCATAAATGGCTGGCTTACCTGACTGTAGTCACTGGAATCAACCCAGTGAAGGACCACTTGATTAAGAAACATCATGTCCCGAAGGGCCCTGGGAAGAATGCGTTCAACCATATCTCTCGTGTCACAGCCCGAAAGGGACACAAAATTTTCCAGCTCAGCTCTGGTGCTTGGTGATTCCGAAACAAGAAACAGTACATTTTTGCTCTTCACTGACACATCATCATCCAGGGGAACTGTCCTGCCAGGTCGATTCGACCTTCTCGGTCGCAATGCCAATTTTGTTGGAGAAGTTATATCCGGTCGGTCCCACTGAAAATCAAGTAAACTTTCTTTTACAGCGGTTTGCACAAAGCTGGCCACATGTGGAAATGCCCTTGATCCAGCTGAACGTGAAGTTATCTTCTCTTTCTCCTCTAGTCGTGTCTGTAGCTCAGTTTCAAATTCCTCAAACGTTCTTTCAAGAACTTCTCTGAAATCGGATGCTCTGGAAATAGCTTTGGAACTTCGCCCTAACTGCGAATGAAAGAATTTGTATCCCCATCGCACCTTATCGAACCCGAACCGGCAGCCGTAATATAGCAGGATTTTCAATACACTGTGTTTTAAGACATTAAGTTTTAAACTGTTGGACAATGAGTCGCACTGCTGTACACTCTGGGCAATATCGATTACAAAAACTATATTGCGTGATGCCATTTTGGGTAGCTTGGTAGGAATCGCTTTCAAAAAAGGTTAAAAATCGATTTCTTTGGCTAGCTTGCGAGCCAGCAATTTACTAGCTAGCCGCTAGCTGTGTACATATTCAATATCCGATAAAGCTTTTCATAGAGAATTAAAAGTAATTCCGACACCGTAAGATAAATACAATAATTTACTAAAAGTCTACCTTAGTAACTCTCTTCTAACTCACTAATCCATACTTCAATCTACATTCGCCATTTTGCTCGTCGTCACTGTTCTCAAAGTCTTCGCGCTTCTGATCCGAGCTCCCACCCTGTGTCTGTTATTGGCTGAACCCTGATAGCGACTCTGACTCACAGCGATTTGGATTCGGTGAATTTCGTCCCTCATCATAAAGCTTTCAGTGATTGGATAAATATAACAGCGTCTTCGTAACTGCAAAATGATGATTGGTGTAGTGGATAACGTTTAAAATCTCGTTTGACATGATTACAGTTTTTCAAAAGTGATACATTTAAAAAGAGATGAAGCATGTCTGTTTACCAAAATGTCACAGTGAGATGAATACCGTGTCGACTTCGTATTGCAGTTCTTGTACGCAGCATTCCGTACCATATCGTCCAGGTGTCTTAAAGACCTGAAAAATGTAGAAATATATTTTCTATGGCTCTGCGTAGGTCTGTAATAAGAAACGAACCCTACTATACACACAGCAAGCGTTTCACACAGACAAGTATAGGGTTTTCTTGAAGACAAACGAATCAAAGCATGTTGAAGTATTGACAACTATGTTAAATACCACACTGCTGTGTAAAAACTTTTACAACAACGGGCTAGCAGCCGTGTCCTTTCCAATTGCAGTAGAAATAGATCTCGGACTCATAAACTTCCGTTTCTTGCCTTAGGTGGCCAAGGGATTAGTGATTGCAGTTATTTTACTCAATTCAAACTTCAGTGATGTTAATTTGGAAAATGACATTTGGAAAATGTTGCACAAATGAAAAGTTTCGATATGTAACATTATCATGTACAAGGTGTATAGAGCAACATTTGGAGTTGGTCAATCACTAATCTCGTGCTGACGTTTAATTGTGATTTAGCTGCGTTCCCTGCAAGTAAAACTATGTGGGGAATTACCGAAGGTGCGTCCCAATGCTCAAAAAATGTGTCTTCCTTCCCTCCACAACCATCTCATCTCCTCCCTCTCTAATATCCCAGTATTTGAGTAACATTTTCACTCAGCTAAGGCTTTGTTAAAACCATGCTCACTCTAAACTTATATTTGTTTATGGGTTCGAGTGTAAAAACGATAATAGATCCATTTAGTACATGATTTCCAAGTTTTCCATGATTTCAAATGCATTATTTCAAGGAAATAATGCATTAAATTAACTTATGGTAGCCATTTGAAAGCAAGAACAAAGTACATACTTTGTAGCCTATGTACGATACAGTTTTGTGAATATTGTTTAGCAATGGTAAATAAGAACTCATGGTATATAATAAACTACACAATACTAGTGAACACGATTGTGGTTCATTCATACTGCCTCTAACATCAATGCTCATTCAGCAAATTCTCAGTTTACAAAAATAAATGTGATTGTGCAGTGAACAAATGGGACTAATATAAAGAAAAAGTGCTTGTTGTCTTATTAGGTTCAGTCTTCACAACCTTTTGTCTGTTTGCAGTCTGTAAATAAACCATATGGAGATATAATATTACAAGATTACTATTGCGGCAACACATCATTAGTACGGTAAGACTAACCTGTCTCACGACGGTCTAAACCCAGCTCACGTTTCCTATTAGTGGGTGAACAATCCAACGCTTTGTGAATTCTGCTTCACAAAGTATATGAGGTATGTATGCTATCTAGCATAATTATAAATATATAGAATATCTGCCATATATATTATATGGATGTTTTGAGTATATTGTGGAAAGATTTAATTGTTTTGATGATGCAATGTTGACAGTACCCATTAATATTATGGCACATTATGTGAATTTATTCTTTTAGCAACCGACATTCATGACTTTTTAATTTTATTTTTGTGTTTAGATTTTTTGCCATGTGACTGGCAAGCCAATCTCCTCCATAAGACCGATGACCACAGCCACCAGCTTGAATCTTTGTGTTCATTACTGGCGTTTGCTTATTGGCAGCTATGGTTTGCTGTGTGTTGTATATATGTGGTGTATGTGTGAATACCCAAAGAACTGAAGGTGGAAAACTGCACAAATTTCACATTAAGAGTCGCTATATGTATGTTCCAGGCCTCTATGATGTACATCACCAATGATGTACTATTTGACACTGTCTATGAGCATTGTTATATTGAAGTGGTGCACAATCTTCAGCTGCAATTCTCCCCTGTGGATTTCGGGACAGTAATATTCTTTACACAAAAAACATTTTCAAATATGGTGAACATGCAAATAATTTCCCTTATCATATTATGATTTTAAAATCATGTTTCACCAATGTCTTGAAAAGGGGGAAATTCTGGCATTACGCACCTTAGAGTTTTGGCCCATAGCCTCTTTTTCTGCCTACATTACTGTTCCCTCTGCTTGGATCCATAATTTTGTTCAATATAAAAACAGATTTATGTTCAAGGTATCCATTATTGTCTTTCAGGGGAAGTGCGTAGTAAATGACATTCTATTGAAGGTCTTGTAGACTTTTCTACGTACTAGTTAAAAACGCCTGTAGATGGAGCCAGATTACTAATACGTATAAAGTTTGTAACAGTGGAGGCGTGTCCAAATCGTTTTATTTTCACCCGTTTTCCCCCTGACTGTGACGTATTTCCTGAGGTCTGTGGACCATTTCTCAGCGTAGGTCGTGCAGGGGGGAGTGTGTATTCTGTGTAGATTTTGTTCACGTTTGCAGTACATTTTTTAATTCCGTGCATTGTTATGGATGGTGTATGAATTAAAATATTTGTGCCGGGATACGGTCTTCCACAATGTAAAAATTTAACTGGAATATATAGCTTACTGAAGACGACTGTTAGAGAAAGGCTTTGGAAAGTTCCCCTCTTTGCTGGTATTCCAGGAGGCGCATGTGGAGTACTGCAAAGTAATGGGTATCTCAGTAGCGTCAAGGGGCTAAGGAATTTTCGCTGGTCGAGGAGTGTGTACTGCGTGTCAGCGTCATTCCTTATACCCAGCTCCTGATAGTGGCTGTTTGTATGTTGTAACTACGCCGCTAGAGGTGAACCACAAGCCGGGCTGCAGCTGAAACATGACGCCGCCGCTGCAGCCGGCTGTTGTTAGGTGGAGTGGAGGGGTTTAGAATAACATCGTCCGCGCTCCGACTGCTGTCGCTGAAGCAGGGTCGGTCAGAGGGGTCCCGGGTGTAGTGTAGGGTAGGGTTGGGTTTTTGCCTAACAGTTAACGAAGCTCCGGCCCGGGACAAAACTGGTTGACGTTTAATCCAAAATCTCCTGTGTGGAAGTCGTGTGAAAGCAGCTATCGCTAATGTTAGCTGCCGACTCGAATATCTGGGCTAATTCCTAGGAAGCTAGTCGGCTAGATAACGTTAGTAGGAGAGAGGTTGGTAGTCTCCTGAATATTGGACTAGAAAAACTGTGGAAAGTATCTTTGAAACGTGTACAATCAATTGATATACGGCACAATAACGTTACCGAAGGAGAGAAAATATTGAGGCGTTTAAGTCATAAAGTGGATGTCGTCGCAGAGGAGGTTATGGTAAGATTTTATGATGTTGTTCTCTTGGTACACATGCTAAGTACGCTATCAGTTGCTACCGTCATGTCATATATGTTTTATTGTTCGCCAGACAAACACAAACTAGCTTACCAACACAAACACACAGCTCAGATAAGTAGTTAGCTGTTTTCTCGATATCATGTGGTGGCAAATTAGCTTTGTCAGGTGGTAGTACGTGTAGCCAGCTTGTACGAGCCTGTTACAGTTAGCCAAGCCCCAACTTTTTTCCCTTCTCATGTAGCTACCGTTAGCTGGCTCACTAAGTTGTTAGCGAAAGCTATCGATAGTCAGTGTATATTTGCTATGCCAGTTAGTTGTAGCCACATTATTATCTCCCTTGACGCTGGTGTCGCATGTGCATACATGTACGTTGTTTTAAATTAAGTATTCGTAACAAATTGTATGTTGTTAAAATACATGTTTTAGTACTGATTAAATAACCTAGTTATATGTAGCTTGCTAACTAGGTGAGGTACTTATAGATATAACTTGGCTATCTAGCGAGTATGTAGCTGCTTTTCAGTAAGACATTCGTTACCATAAATTACTCTCCGAGTTATTTACTGCTAGTTGATGAGCTCAGTATCTGATCTCATCTAGGTAACTTTGGGTAGTTGAGAGTCGGAAATGCGCAATTTGGGTAGTTAAGTGCGAAGCATCACTAAGTAGAAAAAAACTCGGGATATCCCTGCCCACAATCTAGACACGAATCACAAATCGTTTCACAATTGGATTGTTTCACAACTTGTCAGCCGTAGAGCTGTGAAGTTGTATACTTTTTCGGAACATGTCCCACTAACTAGCATTGCTAGCAGATACATTGATTTTCTTCACGACGAACACCATCTTTGTGTTGGAGAAACTAAGGTATCGATACATTAGCAGTTCATTAACTCGTTTGTTGGTATTCTAGCTGTCGTACGTAGCTTGCGCTTTATTTCTCCCCGTCTCTTCTCTTTGCACTCGGCTGAGGGTAGCATTTGAGGTGGTAGCTAAATATGTGTTATGTAAAATACTGTAAATATTATTTGCTCAGTGTGCGCCAAATGTACAAGCTAAGTAATTCCGTAACATTAATTATAATTTTATCTGCACCCGAGAAGAGGACAGGGTGACTCTCTAACTAGCAAGGGGTGCCTAAAATTCAGAACTTCGGTTCCGTTGCTGAGCGTATAATAGCTGTTAAGGTTGGCGTAAGTTAATAATTGGTGGTACAGTGCTGTTATACCTAAGCAAAGGCAATGTTCTCTTGTGAAGCTGTAATGGATTTGTTTCTTATTTCGCGAGATTTTATTGGAACTGGTATGTTTTCATCTTGCCAGTTTGGAAATGTTACTACATAACTCGAGGCAATGTATAGGCAAGCGGTTTTTTTAATCAGTTTCTCGCCAGTACAGTCGTCGCCATGTCATATATTCTGTCATTTTACATTTTCTGACACACATTTTAAGTCTTACAAATATGCTATTCTTGTATATTATACTTGTCATTCTTCTATCTTGTAACGTGAAACGATGAATAAATTCATGTCAGTTAGCTTCATGAGTTACGTTCTTGTCTCGAGATTCAGTTCATCTTTACAGTTAGTTTATTTTTTAAATCGTATGTGCCAGTGACATTTTTTAAAAAATGTATTTTTTTACTGTTTCTTTTGTCGACCAACCCAAGTTATATATCGTTGGACATTTTGTAAGTACAGAAGCTGTTGTGAAGTAGCTTACAACTCAATGAATCACCGTGGGCAGGGTGGGTCATGTCTGATGATATCACCGCACATGTGCTATAACAATTCTCAAGTGCAGCTCTGCATTTGTTATCTATTACTTGAAAGTCTTACATCTCACTGTTGCGTGTCAGAACAGGGCAATAGTATGTAGCCCACTCGTGAATAATGTGAAGTGCTTTTTTTTTTGGTTGTGGAGTACATGACTTGTCTGGTATAAATTAGATTTGGTCGTGGTCAGAAAGTTTTTTCCCAGTATAGGTGAAATGTAGATGGAAGTTCTGGGCAAGCGACGCAGTGTAGTGCTGTTGCTGAAAATGGAAGTTAAATTTGTTCACTTCCTTCTGTGTGTCATCGAACGTTCTGGGATATACTAGCTTGCTTGTTAGGTACAGGAACTCATATTAACTCATATTATCACGACCAGACATGCTGGAGTAGCCTAATCGACTAATCGGGGTTTTACTGCATTCCTGGTTTATACGTATACATTCCTTTTAAACTCCTTAGTTAAGTAGGTTGTTTTTGCAAACTGTTAACAGACAACAGATATAGTCGTGCGTGTATGAAATATTGAACAGTTATTTACAATACAATTTTTATAGGTAACGTTGTCACTTTACAGAGAAATGTTACAGCAATCCTGTGTGTATACAGGACTTTTGACGCACAGTACCCTTATTGACATGTTTTATGCAAGCATTTCTTTGAAACGATAAACTACAGTCAACCTTTTTTTCCTAGTAACGCTCAGGTTCAATCACTCTTTGCTGCAAACGCGAAAAGCGTTTTTCGCTGGAATTGCCTTAGAGCACTGTAATGAGGTCACTCAGAGGGGGTGTACTTTGAACATGGGTTACAGCAGACGTTACAGTCTGGTTTAGGTGTGCGCGACTATGAGAAGTGTAGAAGTCTGTTTTAGAGCAGAACAAAAACAACATTCGACAGAGAAGGACCCTTGAGGTGAGCCATACCTATCTGAAGCTTTTATCTGTTTGGTAAAGCGTCTTTTTAAAGTTGTTTGGTGAATGGGGTTGTTGCTAGTGGCAGAATAAAAACGTATACCTTACTTAAAAAAAAAAAAAAAGTATGTAGCACCCACGCTTTAGTACTTTTAATGTCACGGAGCAAGTTTTATACCGAAGGAGCAACTATGAGGAAATGGCAAGATTGGTCTGAAACGAACAAATAGGCAACTTATCAGGCTTTAATTCTGTTATCACTGGTGTCTGTTTGGATGTACGCACTTTGTCAAATGATTGCTGATATCTATAATGCAGCAGGACATTCAATGTCAGACAGTTGATATTGAAATTCTGTTGGTATGGGATTATGTGAGTGTTAGTGACAGTATGAATTCTTTGATGTGAGTAATTTTATGATTTTGACTGTTAAAAAGCAAGCATTTTTCATGTCTAAAATATGCTTTTACAGATTGAAAATCTTGATACTTAGCATTATATGTCAGATTGGGGCTTAATTATTTGCTTTGCTGCATTCATTACATTGTGAATTATTAGCAGAACACTTGAAAGTCTAAATGTGAATGTTTCTGGAGTTTTTTTTTTTTTTTTTTTTTTTACCTTACTGGTGGTATATTCTTTTGGTTTTGCATAGTTTAGTGTACAACATGTTGTAAAACTCTATCTCAGTGTGATTTGACACAGTTTACCTGCTATAAATGTTTTATTTTTTGGCAGTTGGTCATTAAAACATTTAATACATTTTCAGAGAGGTTTAGGGAAGAAATGTTAGAGTTGCAAAGAGATTTGCCGCAAACTTGCTTTTAAAGTTTCTTTGAGAATATTTAAAAAAAAAAATGAAAATGTAGTATTTATTTTTTATGTAATATTTACATTTTTACATATATATATATTTTTTTTTTCTAAGTTGTACAGAATGGCAAATATAAGGTCTAAGTTTCATTTAAAAAAAAAAAAAAAAATACTGCATATAACTAAGTTGCATAGACAAATTTAATGTACAGTGCCAAATTCTGGAGAGAACATTTTAACACTTTTCAGTTATTTTTCATCAGTCCAGGAATGCCCAAATATAGCAGATGGACTTTTTTATGCATACTTCCTTGTAAGCAATAATACTACATTAGAAGTTAGGTATTTTTCTTTCTTTTAGTTACTTCAACATTATGAACAAGCAATGAAAAACACATCCTTTGGAATCTGTTATTTGGAAGGCACTTCATTATTAATGCCATTTGTTTGCTGAGGAACTTGCCCTTAAATGAAAATATTTTCTTGTTTTGTGATGCAAGGAGCAAGTATCACAGACAAGCTGTAATTCTTGCCTGGTTTTTAAATGCTATTGAATTTTCCTTCCTTGCTGTTATGCAAATGAACATAGCTACACCCTCTACAGCAATCTGGGCAAATCAGTGGTGCATTACAAATGAAGTAATTGTTGCTCCTTGTTTGTTGAGTTTGAACTGTTTTGTTGGAACAGCTGTAGCAACTGCAATAGACTGTTGATGGGAAAACTGTCAACTTTGAGCACCAAAGAACTGGCACAGGTAGCAGCTATTAACACTGCTGTCATCACATGTTATGGTCCTTTTAATGGATGGATTTGGATTTTCAAATCAAATAATGGAAAGTAATCTATTGAAGTAAATGTTTTACATTTCTAATTAATCTCTTTTTCATTAGCTAATGCAGTGTTTTCGGATGTTCTGTACTATTGTATACTGCTGTGTGTATATAAAGGTGTATCAAGGACTTTTCCAGGTGTTCTATAGATTGAACTGTAATTATAAGAATATTGCAGAAACATTTTGTCTGTTAGTGTGTATTTTGGCATGCAAAATAAGTGTTACTGGGACTGTTGTTCTATTTCAGTTTAGTAGCTGCCATTAAATTTCAGACACGCTGTATAGCCAGTTTGTCTGCTATTTCAAGCTTTAATGGGCACTAATGAAAGCTTACAGCATGACAACTTCGATCCACTTGTCTTTGTATCTGCCCACAGTAGTTGATAGCTGCTTTTTATTGGTGTCTTAAGTGTGTCTACTCATTTTTTTTCTTTGCTACTCTGTAGTGCATTGCACTCTTGTTATGCTAAAATATTGCTATTTTTCATTAGCATTAAAAACAATTCTATAAATTCCCAACCTCTGAACGTGCTTCAGATGGGAACCTGCATGTTTTTTTACATTTTCTGCATTTAGCTTTTCTCTGCATAGTTGACAGGGTGCCGTGCGGGCTGAGGGAGGTCCCAGGGGAGTTCTGCTAACCGTTCTTGTTTGAGCTGCTCCAGTCTTTGAAGGAATCACAAACTGAAATCATTCTTCCTCTTACCCTCTCCCTCTCTTTATTACTTGTGCTGTGTAACCCTGGGAAGAACTCTTAATTCAGTAAGAATTCCATTGTAATGAGCAAACCTTTCTGTTGGCCCTTTTTGGGGAAAATTGGGGGAATGCCTCTGATATAGGCTAAACAGTATGCCATTTCATTAGCTGATTTTGCTTGTTGTTGGAAAGATTAGTTAGGTTAAGGAAGGTTTCAGTGAGAACATGTCATAGGCTCTGAATATTTTGGGATTTTTTCCCCCACATTTTCTGTGATACTTTTGAACATTTTTAGAATTGTTTCTACAATCTTTGAGACCCATTTCTTCACTATTTGAGGCACACTTTTATGTATCCTCCAAAATATTTGTTCACCAACTTTCTCTGAGATTTCAGATGACATTTAAAAGCAATAATCTGTGGCATGCAATTATCATGTCACAACACCTGTGGATACTCCCTTTTTCTGCTGCTCTTTTTTTCAATCCTCTTGTTCAAGAATAGGCTGTGTTATGTAGAAAGTTAGATTTCTATGGGCAACTGTATTTATAGATGACATCTGGTAATAAGGCCATCAGGTTACTGCATTTTCACGTACAAATCATTTTTGCCTCCGGCCAGTTGTGGTTGTACATGCTGCTCTTTTGTGATTCCAGGTATTTTTACTGAGCTAATAACATTTTTTGTGAGAAATATGTAGAATTTGTGTCGCATGCAGGCCGACTCTTCACTTCAATTCCAAGATTGTGAAATTCTAATGGTAATTAACAATGCAGTAGTAGTCTGTTGTCTGGTCTATTATTAGCTTTATAATCACATTTAAATTGTTCTAAATATGCTAAGGGTGTGTGGGAGGTTACAGTGATGACACAAACTGAAAACATAGTAATTTGCACTACTCTTTGACCAAACAAAGTGTTATCATTTTGGATTATTCTCTTCACGAGTTTCACTTCTGTATTTTTTCTGAATGTGCTCCTGGAAGTTTTATAAGGAAGTATTGCATAGCCTTTTTATAATGTATGACATGGGACACTGGGTTGTTCCCCGCCAGCCTCCAGTGCTGGGAAAAGCCAGGAAGGATTTGCGTTGAAAAGGGATTGAATATTTAAATGGACATAGGATTGTTGTCAGTGCTCAAGGTCTAAGAAGCACAGGATCAGAGTGTCACGATAGGCCGAGTGTTGCTCTCTGAATTCTCTTTGAATTGTAATGTAGAAAGGATCACTTGTTCTCTATTTATTTATTTTCACACATTTATTTTTCTGGTCATGCGTTTCATGAACCTATAAGAAAATGTCCATGATTGGAAGCTAATGAGGAGATTGGTGGTTGACTACTCTCCTTTAAATTAGAATTAAACTATTGAGGATTAAAATGTTTTGAATGCCAATGCATCATTTATTAATGATGTTCATTAATATTAAAGATATCCTATAATATTAAAGGTGTGATATTAAAATTATGCCAATAGTTGGGAGAAAGGCTTGTGCTTTTGAATGAAATTGCCAAATTAAGTGCTGGACATGGAAAACCATTCTCTGTATTTTTATCATTTCCAGTAACCGGGGAAGCTCCCACTTAAACAATCCATATAAATTGTTTTCACAATGGTGTTACATTGCTGAACACTGTTTGAAAATTAGGCTAGAATTTTTAGCAAGAGTGCAATTTAAAGATTATGAAAGTATATACTGTCATGTTGCCCTGTACAGTGGTTTGGGCCCAGGTAGTTTGATTATGCTGTCTGCTGTTAACATTTACAAAAGTCAGATTATACTTAACATGGAATGCGTGCAAAATTATTACAGTCTTAGTCCCCATGTATATGGGATTATATTTTGTTTTGCTTGTTTTTTTTTTAAGTTACCATGTGAATAATGTACCTGTGCTTCTTCCCTCTCTCCCAGGTGAACTCTGCACTGTGCTGACCTCCTCAGACCCTACTGATTATTGGCTTACATGTACCAGGAACTGAGGAAATTGGTTGCAAGGTATCTTTGCCTAAGGACTCTGTTGCTTTAGGAACACAAGGTTCAGCACTACCCACCCTCCCAGCCCCACCCCACCCCAGACCCCCTATCTCTTCTCCATGGATCTCCGACTGGCCTTGACGCCGCTGCTCTGGACACTACTCGTCTTCCTGAGCTCTGCGGTCAGCCCGTCAGCAGGACAGAAGGTTTACACTAACACATGGGCCGTCCACATCACGGGGGGAGCAGAGGAAGCCAATCGCATTGCCAGTAAACACGGCTTCATCAACCATGGCCATGTGAGTACTCTCTCTATAGAACAGAGGAGCTGTCTCAGAATGGGGGGAGGTTTGGTGTATTCTCTCCTGTTACTGAATTTTTAGTGAGTCTGATTCTGAAGGCAAGGGACAAACATGCTCTTACTGTTGGAAAAGGAAGGCTCAGCTCCTAAGTGGCAGTCATGCTAATGTCAGAGCTTTTCTTAAGGAACAAGGGAAGAGTTTCTGAAACTCTTGTTTTTCTCTTATGCCACCGGCAATGGCCCAACCTGGTGGCATCAGTAAAGCTTTCTCTGTTGTGTGGGTACAGACGCACTGAGAGCTGTTCTCTGACCGCTGTCAGCCTTGAGGCAAGCAATAGATTTGCAATGGAGGCGGTCCTTCACAGGAAAAATTAAGGAATCTGAGACAGAGTAGATGACTCACTGAAATGGCCAGATGCCATTTACCTGCCTGTGTCATTTGGTGCCTGATTGAAACGACCTTTTCAGCTTGTAATTCAAGCGCCCGTGTATAAGAGCTGATGGGGCAGCTCTAATACAGAGCACATCTGTGGAAATGTATATTTGCATTGCAGCAGGCCGTTTCAATCAGCGCTGCTGTTCAAACATTCTCAGGAGTGCTTTCTTGTGAGGGCACAGTGCTCATCTGCTTTGTTTGCATTAAACATGTGTCTGGAGCAGAAACCTCACCCCCTGACCAGCGCCCCCATTAACAAACAAGCAATTAGGCAAAAATGGACAGAAATGTTCCCCCTCTGACTGCTTACATAACTTTTTAATTGCACCACTGTCCCGTACATTTCCAGTTTTCATACACTGAATTATCCAACAGTGGCTTTTTTGTTGCTGTCTCTTCTTGTGTCAGATGAAAGACAACATAGCACATTATGGTAGGAAACATTTAGCTTTCCTTTTTTTCCCTCAACACAGTTGTGGGGATATTTCCTGTCTTTGCTCTGGCATTCTGCAGTACTTTTCCGGGTGGTAATGTTTGGACACTGGGCAGCTTGATGTATGCATTGGGAACAGATTATTCTGCCAACAGGTGGGCCCCTCCAGACCATATACACAGTGGGCATGTGTGGGCAAGGGTGCTGTAAATGAAGGATTCCAAAGTGTTTATGAGGGAAAGGAAGATAAATGTATATTTGGGTTTGACACAAAAGTCTTCTAATATGAGGAACAGCATGTTGGGTTGAAAAACTCAGTCTACATTTCCTTCCTTCTAATTGAGGACAAATCCATGAATAATTGACATTTCGTTCATATAGTCTGTCCTTGAGCTTCATGGGTTCGTGGAGAATAAATGAAACATTTCCTGACATGAAACAAGGTCTGTGTGTTGATTATAGTCTCATCTGGTGTCCACAGAGATGTATTTATTCAGGGCATGAGTGGAGGGATCCTGTTTACAGGGTAATTGTTTCCGATCCCACTTCCTATCCTAACTTATGTAGCTCAGTGGTAAACTCTTACCATTTGCAGTCAAGTGCCTACAATGTAGAATTCATTAAATCTGCATGTGCCTGTGTTCAGTTTGTGAAATGACACGCATGAGGGAACAACTTCCTGTGACACTGGTAGCGGAGGGAGGGAAAAAAAAACTTGAAGTGGATGGACAGTCACATATTAGTCTTGACATCTCCCTCCTGTTCATCTTGTGAATTTGTGTTGCGATTAGTCCTGGCTTCTGTATATTGTTTGGCCTGATTGACCTGATTGTGTATTCCATGTGGCAAGTCAAGGACCTGTAGCCTCCTGAAAATTTGATAGACAGACTGTATCTTGTAGTCTGACTGCCCCTCACCGACACTCAGAAACCTGTGGCTATACTGTCTGCAAGCTGAAAATCTCAGGTAATATAACCTTAATTTAACCATGGAAGGTTAAGTAAGAGCTAATTTCTTTTTTACCATGACAGCGGTAGGAAACATGGAGGGAATAAGGAGCCAATTAACTGTAGAAATGATTATTCAGTACTCCGACTGAAGGAAGCCAGTATGGGAATTTTACAGGGACACGAGGGTTAACAGCCCTACTCTTTGCACTGTGAATTTGTTAATGGTCATGAAGAGTCAAGGTTGAGTTGGATTAATGTCTCCTCCTAAAGGTGGCACATCTTATTGAACAGCATTCCAATCGCAGTGTTGATGTACTTGGTCGAAAGCGAAGAGAAATCTCACAGCCAACACTGACCTGTTTGAATGACAAAGTAGAATTTGTAAATTACTGGGAATGCCTCAACTGCACATCTTTGGCGTGGTGCCACGAGCAGGAGCACAGGTGTGTGCATGCGTCGTGTCATGGACTAATTCTCTTCTGCTGGAATGGGAAGCTGTAACCGAATCCCTGGCAGTGCCATGGTAGGATTGGCTCGCACACAGAGAAGGAAGGGCTGGACCCCCTGTTAGACTGTTAGGCCCAGTATAGCCTAAGGACGTAGTAGCGGGGTGGGGGGGCAAGCAAGCCCCCCTTACTCATAGCCCTGCCCCCTTCAGTGCATGTCGAACAGCGACAGTAATTGGACATTGGCGTGACACTAAGCCAAGCTTATCTGCTCTCCCCTTCCTCTTGTGGGCACAACATCTTTTGTTCCAGGGAAGCAGCCAGATGTTGGTGTCCTCCTCCTGTCTGCTCTCTCTACTCTTGCTATCCCCACAAACAAACAACTGATCAGATCTCTGTCACAGAAATTCTGCTGTGATTATACAGTTGTCTGCTGAAAATAATCATAAAATGCAATCAGTTGAGCTGGAATTGTTGCTAGGCAGGTATGCGAAGAACTGTAATATCACATTAAGATTGCGTGTGTGAGCAGAAGTTACAGTAGGCTAAAAAAACATAGAAGATAACTACTTGAGTTGGTTAAATCTCAAAAAGATATTTACAGTCTGTAATGGTCTTGCCTGAGAAGTGTAGTTTAGAGATTGGTAACTCTGTTATAATATTTACTCTGACCCCTGACTAATGTTTATCCTGACCTTTGAGTTTTTGCAAAAGTATTTTTCACAGCAAAGAAAAAAGCTGGCAGGGCTGTAGATCAGCATCCAAAGAAGGAATCTGGTTACACTGGCATCGCATTGCTTTCAAATCTCTTTCAGTTTTCGGCAAAAACTTAGAGCTGTGCTTCATGAATTTATTTCTTTCCTTCCTTGTGGCTATGCATTTTGTTTTAACATTGTAGTTGTTTACTCATTTTGTTGTAAGTATTGCAGTTTTCGTGTTTCTGTGTTCAAATCTCCAAGAATACAGTGGGCTAGCTGCCGGGCCCGCAGCAGCAGTTCCTGTAGAGGGCCAGGATTCATCATGGTGTCTGTGCTTTTATTAAAACTGAGTTCGGTTGTATATTAAACCACATGTTATTCTTTAGTTTTCCTTTCCAACTCATGGATGTTTTTGTCAGTCACATCAAGTCCTCCTCCTTTGTAGAGGGTGTTTGTTTCATCCTTTATGCCACATTTTTTCATTCTTTCTCATGCAAGTAGCCGCCGAGCTGCAGTTCTCATGGCATAACAGTGCTGTCTACTGTCTTCTATGAGTGAACATGTCCTTATAATGTCACTGTGTCAACAATTCAGTTTTGAGAATCAAACCTTTTCTTGCCATTAGAGCATTTACAAGTATAACAGCATCTCTGCTGTGTTTGCAGATTTGGTATGACAACCGTAACCACCAAGTGGTTTCCTTGCGTTGATCTTGCTCAGCACCTACCACCCTCTCTGGGGGATTTTGTAGATCAGCATGGGAAATGAGGCGGTTTTCACACTTTCATTTACCAACAGGTTTGTAATGTTAGGCATTATCTAAATCAGACGTTTCTGATGTTTTTTAACTTGGGCGGCGACAATCTTGCTGACGGTTCAGCATGGAGTAGCCATGTGACTTTCTGCTGCCATCCTAAAATTTCTCACATACCCTGCACTGAACTACAGAACTGTTTTGTGTTCAAGGCCGGTGAATTCATCAAGCAAGGTTGATGGGCTGATATGCTATTGACTTTGCTGTGTTAGCTCTCTTCTGTCACAGAGCTCTCCCAGTGAAATGTCCCATTAAGGAAATCAAAACGGACCAATGAGGCAGCTACACTCACAAAGCTAGGTGGTCCATAAGGAGAGCCAGAATGTGCAGTGATATAATAAATGAGTCGTTTTGATTATTGTAATGAGCAGAGCAGCAATTGGATTAATGAGACTAGGCCGAAGTGCTGCAGGGTTCTGAACCTGGCCTTGAGCTAGGGTGGGTATGTCCCCCCCATTTCCTTCCCCAGGGGTTCTGGACACCTTCCAGACACCTCATCTCATTATCCTCAGCTAGCACCATGTGATTCATGACCGTCCCACTGTTCAGGTGCCATAGACAGAGGTGGCAGTTTTTGTGTGCAAAAGCATTTTTGCTTCTTGCGCTCACCTTGCAGAGGAAACAGAGTGTGACACAGTCACGGTCACATCTGCTCACCTTGCACTCTTCTTGTTTTTTTTTTTTTTTTTTTTTTTTTAATCCATGGGCAGAAATACAACTAATCTCTGTATGTACCTGGAAACATGGCTCTATGTTTGTAGATTTGCTAGTTATGGCTAATGTTTCCATCATGTGCAGCAGGCCAGCACACATGTTTATGCCATCCTGAGCTGTTGTTAGTGTAATACTCTGATCAAAGCAGTCTTTAGGCCCCGGTTTTTGAGGAAAACAAGGCTTCTGGCTCTCTGAAATGGGTCTGGAGGAGAATTCCGCAGCTGTGTATCCAGCCTGTTACTCGCAGGTGTCTTATTGAAGTGCCGTTAAGGCGGGATCACACAGCACAGCTGAGGCTTTTTATGAGGCATTGTCCCGTGAGAGATTGCACCCTCTCCACCTCGACCCCCAGCTCCAGTCCAGACCCAGGGACACGAACCCACCGCCATGGCCTCAATCAAGAACAGGCATGAGAACCAGCAAGGACAGCCATGTCGTCAGTCAGGGCGGGAGCTGTTTCATCTTAGCGGCATGCAAGCACGCCAAGCACTTAACAGAGCTGCATAATGTTATGACGAACGCACGAGCGGGCAGTGGGATCGCCTTGTGCTTCACTGTCAAGGCCGTGGCCTAGTTCATCTTCCGTGGGGTTGTCATCTTTGTGGAGGAAGACTTGCTGTCAGTGTCTGTCCCATCATGCCCAGTGTGACGCAGGACACCCAGTCATTTGTAACATGCTGAGGTCACTGCCAAACATAGGGCTTGTTACAGCATACAGACCCATTTAAGGGCAATTAAAAGGTAACATTGAATGCATATCACGTTTATTGTGGTTTGATGCAGTGGAAAAATTGGCGGTTTTCCTCTTGGTTAAAACATGTCCCTTTGCAAACATCAAATTTTTTATGATTTTTCTTTAGCCTGCCTCACATATTCAGCTGAAGGATTACTTTCCCAATGACAGGCTTTGGAAGACTACATGGCACTTGGTATCCATTGATTCTATCTGGGCTATTTGATTTGGTGTCCTAGCCCCCTTGAGAGCCTAACATTGACACGCCTTGGTTGTTTTTACATTGACAGGTTGCGCAACTTCAGCGCTCGATGTGTGCCTGTTTTGAAATTCTTCTTCTGTTCTGAAATGCCGCACTGCTTGTCCCAAACCATTAATGCAGATGTTTTGATTTTGCTGCAGGAAAAACTTTTTTTAAAATCACTTCTTAAGCGTAAAGGTCTTGTGTAGTATACATGAATAAACACAGCCAGATTTGGGAACAGGAAGTTTCATGAGCACATGAGGGTCTCATCAATTCTGACACATGCACTTCAAAGCAGAAAAATTCATGAATAGTCAGAACTGGCCTTTTTCTTTGTTCTTGTGGTTTAGAGTGTGTCAACGTTGCTAATGGGCTGTTTGAGCAGTTCTTGCAAAGAGGGAGCAAGTACTAGAATGAGTGAGTGTCATGCATCGGTCTTATTAAAAGAAGGTCAGCAGCTTTGTTAAGGTATAATTAGACTGGGAGCCTCTGGCACTTTCCACTGGTCTAATTCTCTACTTCAGAAGAGACTCAACATTGTGTTCAGAATACTGTAGTGCTCCATAGAACCAAAAATAAATAACGTGCTATGACAGATAAGGTCAGACTGTTGATTGAGGCTGAGAAGTCATGTGAGTGCAGTGGTCTTGTGACGGCGATGAGAGAAAGGGGAACCACTCTGTGCCCTCAAAGCTGCGGACGTTTAGGTGAGGACAGGAGCTTGGGTAATAATTGGTTGGTGGAAAAATGCAGTTTTAAAAGATACCACTGCAGAATGTAGGCAGGTCTGTGAAGTCCTTGGAGAGTCAAACATTCTTAAAGAAAAAAAAAAAAAAAAATCATGATGAATGTTTCATACCATTGGAGTAATGTAAAACCCATCAGAACTGTCTTTCTCAGTAGAACCGAGATGATGCTCCAGTTCTTAACTCTCAGCTCTCTCTGCAGCCCCCTCACCCACGATTACTGCTGGCCTTGTGTGTGCAGTTTCAGGCTGGTGTTTTAGGAATGTTACTGTTTTGGAATGTTTAGTATGAGATCAACCCGGTAAGGCTAACCAGTTGGATGAGTCAGAGCCCCAGAGGAGTGGAGTGGTGGGGCGGGTTGTGTCAGGTGGTGCCAGTGTGCCTCTGGGCTCCCAGGGTGCCAGTCTGCACAGAGTGCATCTGTGCCACAGCATGGTGTACCTGCTGAGTGGATCGTCCAGAGTGCACAAACAAGCCTTTCTCTGCTCGCTGCCCAAGGAGAAAGGACATCAGTGAGCCACACTGCACCGACCACTGTGGACAAGCACAGCTTTGTGTGGACATGAGTGCACACACACGCGCGCACACACACTCACACACAGACATGCACATACACAAATAAGTCCATGTGCACACACATGCAAATAAATACTTACAAAAACATAAACATGCACAAATAAGTGTTCTTGCACATAAAAATAAGCACACTGACACGCATGCAAATACCTCTGTGCGCACACACACACACACTACTCTCAAGAACTTGTTCAGTGTCCATGTATTTGCTGACCCCCCTTCCTTAAAGAAAAGATTAATGGCTTTTTGATAGATTCCCATGCAGTGACTTGGATATGATAATCCTGAGAGCCATTTAAAAATAATTCCATAACCATGGGAACTGTTTGCAGTCAGTGTTCCCAACTTTCTGGTGCTGCAGACTGCAGATACATTGCTGTTTTAAAGTGATATATTATCTTTAACCCTTTTGCTTGATTTACACTTTTTTGGACAGAATTTCAACCCTCAAGTATGTTGACTTAATGTGAAACAGAAAGTTCCTCAGATTTATAATGAGGAGACCTGATTTGACCAAATCCCCCCATCCCCCAAACACATAATTTTTGTCTGAAGGGCTGGAAGCATAACCATGGAGGAAAAGGTGGGTGTGGGGGAAAAAATGGGCTCCACACAGGTGCTACCTGCAGGGGGTCTCACTGCTGTAACACCTTTCTGCAGTATGCCACATCAGGACTGGGTTACTGGGTTGCCTGATCAAGAAACCGTTTAGACCTTGCCACTTGGTTCACCTGATTGATGAATATACATATACTGTGACTCCAGTTCTCATTGTTGTTGAGGTGCATTCTGATTCATGCAGGTTCAGCATCCCATAGACCACTGTTGCAATAGTTTTAACTGGAATTGTCTCTAGTTGGAACAGAAACACAAACTTTCAGATCGTAGCTAGTTGAAACATGTTACGGAGAGATAAATATTGCATCGTTGTTTACAGTGTTTTGCAACTTGGCACACTTGTGCAATGAAGGCCGCTCATCAATCTTTCACAACCAAAGCTGATCCACTCAGTAGATCCTCTATACTCCAATCCTGTTCCAGCAACGAGATCTGAGGAGCCTAATGGAGCGTGACGTGGAGCCATGCAGCAAAGTGCACCCTTGTAGTGCTTTAATGATGTCACTGTGACAGGCTGCTGTTGTTTTATTAGAAATTTCAGTCTGCTGCTTCAGTTCTGTTGGAGAAGTCACTTCTCATTTACCCACCACCCTAATCTAAAAGGGCTGGTGGAATACCTTAATTTAGTGATTGGAGAATGGAGAGTGAGCTCATCTTTGAATTGACCCAGTCATTGTTTTGTGAAGAGAAAAAAACATTTTGATTGGTTCCAGCAAGCAACTGGCATCTAATTGTAGCTCTGTCCATTATCAGTATAATGATACTTAGCTCTGCAATTCATCTTCTCATCCAAGGCTTTTCTCAGAGCTCCCTTACAAGAATCTCAACTCTCTTAGGGGAAAGCTGATGAACTGACCAAAGGGATTGACTGGGTTTGTCCATCTGCTCCACAAATTGAGAGGGGTAAGGGAGGAAAAATCTCACATTAATAGCTGCTGAGCCACAAATCATCTTGCTTGTTCAATATGTCTCTATAAAACCTTCATCAAAATTTCAACTCAATTCGATGAGAGAATAAATAACTGAGTTTGTGGACTGGTGTATTTGACTAGAGAATACAGTTGATCTCGCACTAAATGAGTTGATGTTCTTTTCTGTGTGTCATCCTTTTTTTCCCCCCATTTATTTCTGCAAACTTTGGTTTGGAATTTGGGTGCTACATAGAATGTTTGGGGCCCTGGGGAACATGATGTAGCAGTCAGGTAAAAATGTTTTAGATTGATTCCCCTTTCCTCAATTTCATGTTGAATTTCCTTGTAACCCTTTTGTGGACTACAAAAGTGCGTATGTAAGCTGCTTTTCAGCAAT
Organism: Albula goreensis; assembly: GCA_022829145.1. Classification (NCBI taxonomy): domain Eukaryota; kingdom Metazoa; phylum Chordata; class Actinopteri; order Albuliformes; family Albulidae; genus Albula; species Albula goreensis. Next base: position 15,775,731 of record CM040755.1, read on the forward strand.
GTTGTTGATTTTTAAAAAGACATGATTGTATCCGCATAGTGGATTAATTTACAATTGCTGAATTTAATCAGACAACAGCACACCAGGGGGATGATTCTTGTTTATTAAGAACTTGCTATTTCCCTCCAGGTGTGACTGTTGATTAAACACAGTTCAAAGCTGCATTCTAAAGTTTTAGATTTTGTGCTGATGGGGATAGAGGTTGGTGTACTGTTTTAAACAAAATGAAAATGATGCCAACAAGGCAACATAGTTAACCTAAATGTGGGAAAAATGGACATCCCCATTCAAAGCGCTGTGTTGTGGCATTCCATTGCCTGCCAGCCACTGAATATGAGGGGAAAAAGGTAGTCAGCTAGGCACTTAATGGAAACCTCTGCCTTTGGCTCAAGTCCCATCAGTAACTGTCCTGTTTACCTCTCTGCTCTTTATCAACTATATTTGAACCTGAGATATTTGCTTAAAGATTCTGAGAATTAATCACCAATGGATGCTTCCAATATTCTGGAGGTTTTCAGGATGAACTGAAGATAAACAGTTTACTTGACACATAATTTGTCATCCTGTGCTTAGGTTGTTTTAGTTAACGTTAATGTTCCATGGAATTCCTTGTTGAAACATGCAAAATAGTCGCTTCATCTGTTGCTCTGATATCCTGATGGGCAATTGGATGGTGTCCTATTGATTCCCGGTGGAATCTTTTGATTGACCAGCACTGACTCAATCCAGCATTCTCAGGATGCCTTTTAGGCACAGGGGAACACACTGCCCTTATAGTCTGTACTTTACTTCATTGCCTTCAAGACAGTGCTTGAAATTGGCTGGTCCCAAATTTTTTGGAATAGTGAATGATATTTAAGGTGAGTACACTGACCTTTTTTTTTTTTTTGTTTGAAAGTTTGCCTTCCAGCACAAGTCTTGATTTTCACAAAGAAAGTGCAAAGTAGCGCCGATCTTGTCAAACTTACAAGTCACCCAAGACTGAGCTGGTGGGTGAACCAATAGCTGAGAGTGCAGTCATAGCAAAATAACCGCTGACTGGAGGTGCTGCTGGGCAGACATGACCTGGGAATGATGTAAGAGTCTGCAACAGAGCCTTTCCAACCGCACCCCAATTTCCAAACAAAAACACTTATCCCCAAATTGGCAGGACCTAAGCCACAGGTCAGTCAGCAAGGCAGCTGCTCCCAAACCTACCGCAGAGGTGAACACCCATGTCGTCAAGAGGACTGTGGCCCGCCAAGAGCACTCCTTTAATGTTCTGGCCTTGCTTCGAGCAATTACGCAGGCCGCCCCCGAGGACCAGCCACAACGGGAAAGGTGGGCCCAGCTGGGGCATAAGCAATGGTCTGCCCCAACCTCCTCCCCCATAATGGAGGTGAACTGCAGACAGGTCAGAGAGGCTCTGTAATCAAAGCCAGATGTCATGGCCAAGGTATGGGTTAATGTACCCTAATAGGTCCCCCACTCCCTCCACTTGCATGCTCTCAGGAGACTCTCTGCGCCACGAGCTTTTAATTAAGCCCGCCATATTCTGGGGTTGTTTAGGATAAATGCAATTTTATTAGATGGATTGCATTGTTCTTGGGGGGCCTTCAGTTCATTAGTCATGGGTTTGTCTGTGGACACCCACTACCCTTCAGTCAGTCAGAGGCATGAGATGCAGAAAATGGTACAAAGAAGCAGTAATTATGGAAGTAGATTAGAGGGCTCACAGAGCAGGCCCCCTCTTGTTTCAAACATACTGTGGCAGGGGTTCGGTCATTTTTTGTGATTGGTCAGTATTAAGAATTAATCTCTCTTCTGAGTGATGGCCCAGAGATTTAGTTTTCTCAAGTTTTTTTCTCCCCCGTGTTCAGGATGTTTTTCATGGGTGGGGAAGGCTAAATAGTTGTCTCTTGTTCCTTGGCAACCTTGACTTGCATTCGTTAGTCTTTGCTATTGTTGTTCCCTTGAGACCCAATTGGCTGGTTTTCTTCAGACCACAGAGCTCTCTTCCAAACCGGTGCCTTGAATATCTTAAGCCTCAGTCCATCCCCTTTCATACACTGAAAACTTTCTCCTGAACTGTAACTCAGGCACCCATTGCCCCTTATGCATCCCCCAGAGTTCCATTCTGTCCAACTGAGCTGAACCTTTTACACTATCCAGGTGCATAATCACAGATGTGTGCGAGCGAACGCCCTTGTTGCTTGAATTTTTGCAGGCCGGGAACAACGTTGGGGTGTGTCGTATGTTTCTTTTACAACAAAGTAATTAGGTATTACCTTTGGGCATATAGAAGGGGTGGGGAGTGCAGGAATTTGATATTGGAGCATGGTTTTACGAGGACCATTAATGGTGTCTCGTTGTGAGCACAAACCATATGATTGGTGGTGCGTCTCTTGGCGTTGAGTTTGGCAGCCTGCTGGATGGCATGCTCCACTAGAGCAATTTGGCTCCATTTTCATCTTCATAATTTCACATAAAGCTGCAGGTTAGGTGCACTCTAGTACCTAGTATAGGAATGCTCAGGGTTTTATCTTGAAGTTGCGGTTTCTTTTATATTCTGACGCCATCAAAGTTAAATGCTGTGCCTTTTAATTGACTGCCTGCCAATGCCCGCCCCCAGCCCCCCAGACACATTTAATTATTAACATGGTTTTGCTTCCCCACATGGAGCCTGACAGGAAGAGGCCCATTTGTTTGTGCCACGCCCAGGGGTAAAAGTACAATGATCCTTTTCCTTATTTGTATTCGAAATGCAACTGATAATTTGGGTAATGATTTCCATAGTTGTCATGGTCACAGCCAGTCCAACCTCCAGGACAGTAAATATTAGCTATCTTACAAATTTAGGTTATTCCTTACTGATTTTGTTTTTCCTGTGAAAGGAAGGGCACTGATACCAGGAGCTAATGACTGTACTTTTTTCTGAATAAACATTTCCAACTTGTTCACACCTGTAGAAGCTATGTTTTTATATTCAAAAATTGTTCAACTGCCTCAGATAGCCAGTTATGATTGTAAATAAAGTTAAGGTACAAGCAGCAATAGTAAGACAGGGAAAAAACAAATCTATATTTCATTTGTGTTTAGTGGTACTACAAGCATTGTGGCTGAATAGCAGAGGCAGCGTGGGCACTCCAGCCAGGGGAAAGCAAATGCCTCTTTGGCACAGTGAGTGGGTCTGTGCCACACGTGGGCAGACCAGCCTCTGCCCGGCCGGCGTTCCACATTGGGCCCCTTGTTTCAGCGTGGCAACAGCGGGCTTTTCCACTGGCAAGTCTCCCACACCACACTGTGTTTGATCAGCGCAGAACATCCGTGCAGAGGTCTTCATTCAGATGCATCTTTTTTTTTTACATCTTTTGGATTGTACATTTTTTTGTTGTTGGTCAAATGGTTCCACTGATGGCCTGAAACTATACCAGATCATCAGAAGCCATTCTATAGAGACCAGCCAGCAGACATTTGCTTGGGAGAGAATTAATGGTATCAACCTTTATGGCTTTCCTGAAAATTCTTTCAGGCTGAAAATCAGAGAAGCTGCCAAATTCTTCTAGTACGGCCTCAACTTCACATCTGTTGTCCCACAGTTTTTGTTTTAGCCATAAGCGCATGGGAACCTTTCAGCAGGTTTTATTTTTGCAGTGACATAAAATGAGCTCAGAATAAACAGTCCATAAAGGCAGTTTCATAAACTGCAACAAAACTGGTATTTTGTGGGCCTGCCTGTTGCTATAGAAAAAAATGTCAAAAGAACAAGGAACTTAAGTTAGTGTTTTCACAACCTCATGAACATGAATGAGACCCATATAAAAACACACAAGACCGGCTTGGCCTGTTTTGGTTGGTGCATCCACTATGGCTGCAAAGTATTTTGATATTTAAAATGTCAAAATCCTGCAACAAACATCACAATAGACTGCAGTATCTGACTTTGAGTACCTTTAACAACATGCAAGCAAAGCCATTCTGGTACCCACCATGCCATTCACTGTCTCCACACAGATATATTTTGTTATTCATACGGAGCCCTTGCTGTTAGGCACCATCTCATTGGTCAGAATCTGCTTGCATATTCAGTATAATTTGTACAATAAAGGGATGTCACTGATAATTAATTCATTGTTTATTCAATAGGCTGTTTTTGTAGGGGTTAGTACACTAAAAGCAGCAGAACAACAGAACTGTGAGTACTCGAATACCAATTTATTGCAAAGCACATCATTATCACAATGACCATTGCCACAGCACATTGCCTATTTCCCTCATTCTGAATTCATAGTATTCAGTTGTCCTTTTTTATTTGTTGGATTTTCTTAAATCATTTTTCCATCTTAGCTGCCATTAGAAATTATATAAAAGGCAGGAAGTAGTCCCACTCCCCTAGTTTGATATACAGAGGGATGTGGTGCTGCGAGGAAGTATGTGGGCATGGGAGGAAGTATTGGGAGGGGGAAGATCAAGTAGGAAATGGTAGCTTGCCAGGCAGCAACGTGGAGTAGAGAATGGGTTGTCTCTCTGCTGTTTGAGAAGATAAATGTATAGAAGTCACTTCATGTGGTGGTCTGTAGCAGAATTCTGACACACATCTTGTGCTCTGAAACTAATTGATCTATGGCAAGAACCCAGAGCACTGTAAGGTATTAGGCCTAAATTAATTTAATAAGCAGCCTTTCTTCATTTAGGCTTGTTTTTAAACAGAGCTGAATTCACTGTCCCCAAGTTATCTTTTTCATTATTTCTGTCTGGAAGGTAGGATTTTTTCGGCGGTATCACTCACTTGGAGTTGAGACACCTTTATAGAGAAGTGTAGTTTATTCCCATTCTCTGTGCCTCGCCGGATTGCATTGGCGGTACATGCGTGGGAGTATTGGTTTTTGGGATTCATGAAAGATACTTGTTTCGGCTTTTCAGAGCAGGCTGAATTGGCTGAGTGAGCAAGACCACGAAGTATCGGACAGGAAACAAGGGACGTTATAATTGGAGCACTCCCGTAGCCACGCATTTTCTCGCTCACTTGCTCTCTCTCTCTCACTCTCTCTCTCTTTCCCGCTCATCTCTCTTTCTCGGTGGGACTGTGTCCAGCCGGTGCAGATGGGATCGTCTACTGTGGTGCTTGGGGCACAGCGGTTCCTGTTTCTTGGAATGTCCAGATTCGCCTTTGCTGAACAAGAAACGAGCCACAGGGCCTGCAATTACAGTGTAGTTGAAATAGCTGAGCTGGGCACTGTCGGTGTGCTTTCACAACCTATGGGCGCGACCCACAAAAACGCAGACGGTCTCTTCCAGTCCTCCTTGCTAATAACATTGTCTGGGAAAGGATCCTTCAGCTGGCCCACAAAAATTGGCTTCTACAAACACTCTAAATCTGTGGGCTGTGGGCAACAAAGATAGGAATCCTTCATTATCCTTTTTTGGCATCGGTTGGATTAAATGGAGTATTTTTATGCCATTTCCGTGAAACACTTCTTCTGCGGGTATGAAAAAGGCTGATGCCATGAAAGGATTCTGTGACCAGCTGCACATTCTGCAGCTATATAGTCCTGTAGACTAAACACAGAAGAACAATATAGTAGTGAATTCAAAAAAAGTGTCTGTGAATTTTGCTGATTAAATACATTGACATTGATATTGACAGCAGTCACAGAAAATTTTAAATATCAGGATTGCCCCTTCTGCTCCAAATCGTAAATGAATTTGAGTTGATTGGATTTGGAAAAAGAGAAAACTATATTATTAATGACAAGTGTGATGGAATATCTGCACTCTTATACAACTTCACACCATTTCCTGTGGCCTCATATCTCGCCATCTCATCATCCAAGAGACATCATGTGTGGCGACCACTAGAGCAGACAGTATGACAGGTAGGTGACCTTCCCCTGACACAAAGCAGTGGAGCACTGTGCACAGTGGCCTCGAGAGGGAATGAAATGTTCCTCTCGGGTGAACAAACCTGGCGCACCGGCATGTGGCGCCCTGAGCTGCGCACACTGTGCACACAGACAGACAGGCATGGGGAGGTCAAGGCTGGAGCATGTTGCAGCCTTTGTATACACACCAACACCAAGAGCAAGTGTGGAGCAGGAACCTTTTAAATTCCTCTAGGGTGTCCTGAATAATTGTCATGAAACTGAAATTAAGTCTACCCTGCCATCTCTAAGTGAATGAGTGATGGATGTTTAAGTGTCTCATCCATGATGTGGGGAAAGGGCGGAGTTGTTCTTTCCGGTTAGCAGCTCTGTGTCATAGCTGCCAAAACACTGAAGCCCTGCTAGATTGCCTGAAGCCCAAACTCTTGATTGGGCCCTGCCCATCTCTTGTCACTTGACACATCACCTGGAAGAGTTTTGTGCCTTTTCATCACTGGAATTTGACTGCGAGGAGCAGAGAGTGTAGGGTTTCAAACCTGACAAGTCAAGCCAGTTGAACAGCCGGCAGTTGGGTACAGCAATTAATCATCTGTGGTGGGTACCAGGAAAAACAGATCAACTTGGGACTAGGCCATACTAGTCAGACTGCTGCAAACTAGAAGGGGGCCATGAAGAGACAAAAACCATCATATAACACCTTGTATGATTCATAATTACTGAGGCTTTTTCTGTCAGTATGAGGTTGTTAGGTGGGGTAAATTATAGGTTAAACTCTACCTTGTCTTCCAGCACATTGAGCTTAGGCATCACGCTGACATGTTTACACATATCAGGTGTGTCAGAACAACAGAGGTTGCTGTGGAGAACACAGAAACCTGCTTTGATTTGTTTTGCAAATGGTTGAATTGGCAGGGGCCATGTCAGTCACCTTGGTTTTTTAGCACTATGGAAAGAGGTATTAAGAGAATGGAGTAAGCACTGCCTGTTCTTAAATGGCTATAATTTAATTTATGCTGGCTTATGTCCTAGCAAAGCTGTGCAGTTGGTATGAACCCTAGGAAAGTGTCTCTTTGGTGAATTCATTTAGGCAAGTATCTTTGTGACAGTAAATGAAAGGGGAACACAAAAAAGGTGTGTTATGACTTTTTTCTGACCATAGCCATTAGTGTGTTTTCACTTTGCCTGCAGAAATGAGAGTTCAGTTCCGTTTCTGCAGCAATGCTTAATTTATGAATAATTTGGTGTCCCTCTCTTCCCTCTGTCTCCAGTTAACTGAATTATTTGGTTGAAGTACTTTATTTATTCATCCTTCCTGCGGAAAGGAAATGATGTTGTCTACAGAAATCAGGGTAATATTGACCCAAATATAGCTGCACTGCTGTGCTGTCTTTGACTGTAAATGTGTAATTTTCTTCCATTTTCCTCAGATCATTAATGCTTTCCTGTGGAACCATGAATGATATGAATGACTTGACTAAGGGATGTACAAACAAGACACAAGGGTCCTAAATTTCCATATTCTTCCACTTCTCATTCGATATACAGGGAAATGATATGCTGAATGACAATGTTATTGCTATGCTATTTTGCCTTACACTGTTCTGTCTTGGTTTGTATGTTCAGAAAATCTAACCATCTAAAGTCCTGTATGTCATCTTTTTCTCCAGTCTGATCATGAGAGCTTTACTCCATTAAAACAAAGAAACTGCATAATTATCATAATGATCTTCCAATGGGGTAGAAAGCCAGAGTGGGCTTTGGAATAATTGTGGTTTAATATGTTTGGTCACACACGATGAATGTGCAGTCAGGTGGTCTGCTGAGGTTTTTCTAACTCCCCACATTGCTTTGTTTCTCCCCCAACCAGCACCACCCCGAGCTGTTCTCTGGAAGGGGTCTGTGGTGTCTTATCAGATGCTGAACTCCTAATTTATTTAATTGATTGCAGTATTTTTCAAGCAGTTGAACTCCAGATGGTGTATTTACTGGAAAACCAAAACCAGAAGTGTGTGTGTTGTGTGTGTTGTGTGTGTTTTAGGTTGCGGAACGTATACAAATGTGTGTATGTGCCAGAGTGTTTCATTGTATTACATTATCTAATGTAAATTCTGTTGTGGTCTTTGTTTTAGGAGTATGGTTTATAAACCTGTTCCACAACATTTGCAAGGGCTGAATCATGTACATGGGAAAATAGTTTAATTAAAGTTGATCCAGGAAGTTCTTTTTACTTCCTTTTGTACATGGATTCTGCTCTCTTTACCAGAATATCCCCTCATAATGTTGCCTCTCCGGATTCATTTATAACAGTTGGGTTTCCTGGTACCTCAGCTGTTATGTTTTTTTCTTCTAGTTATTAAAAGTAGTTATTTTACTGGATGCTTTGGTTTTTAACATTCTAATTTTAAGGGGTGAATTTCCAAATAAGAAAGCTGCTATTCATTAAAATTTTAAATTAAAATGTAATCTTGGTTTTCGTTCCACTTTCATTCCAGTTTCTTTTAAATAACATTTACTCATATTTCTGAATTTGTCAAGGCCACGAATGTCTTTCTGACTAAATGTAGCCATGTGATCAAATTATTGCTCATCAGATGGGTCTCAAGAATGCCATTACTTTAATGTGATGACTATGGGAGCCATGAAATGCTTCTTAAATAGGGCTATTACAAAAATGCAGAACTGATACTGCTGAATATCATTTCAGATGAGGAATGTTTGCTCGTCCGTTAAATATGTTACCGGTGGCATCTCCCCCAAGCTAAGGCAAGCTTACTGCATCAGTTTCTGTGCAGGATGTCGTAGAACACCTCAGCCAAGCACTCTCCTGTTCACTCAAGAGGTTTTTAAAGGTTGCTTTGGGGTAGCCTCTCGAATGAAATTTCATTATTCACTCATAACCTCATACAGTGAACCGTTCAATTTGGCCATGAGGATAAAGACAATGACATATGGTTTCAGTTTTTGCCCCTGTTTTGTTTTTAATGTCTGCATTGTTCGAAAACGGTTCTGTACCCCCAAATACTTGGTAGGATTTACTGTTGTGTCAATAGTCGTGGGTCTCTTGACATTTTCCAGTTTTAAAATGTACTGTGCTCTGTGGAATTATTGTTGCCCTTTATGTATCAGTAGCTTGAAAGCATGTTATAGGAGACTGAAGGTGAAACAGTTTGTTTTCTGTTATGATTCATTTCTGCTGCTCGTTTGTTACAGCCTTATGTGTATTTCTGCATTACGAGCACAAAGCACCATTTAGTATTCCAGAAAACTAGGCATCACAAAAAATTCTGTCCTCCGGAAAGCATGTGACCATGTTGTGCAGTGTATCGAGATTTAATCAGACTTACTGTTGTCGCCGCAACATTATCACCACAGCGACCAGAGTAACAAACAGTCATTTTCGAATGTTTAATAACAGCTGGGGTTTTGGGGGGTAGGGGGTAAGAGAGGTCCTGTAGAACCTCTCTTATATAATATATATATAAATAAAAATCCTGCACCTCACATTTTCAGCATCTCTCTTAAAGAGGAAATTATTGCATTCTCAGGAATTGAGGAAGAAAGGGGGGATTTCAGAATGCCTTTTTCTTTGAAGAGGAAGTCTTCACAGTGGCAGAATGGGGTGGGAGGAACTGCGGAGGCAGCCGGTGTGTAGTTTGAGCATGAAGCTTCAGAGACGCAGACCCTCTTCTCTTGGCACGTCTCTGACAGAGGCGCAAAGGTTCCGGCGACGTGGTGTTCAGCGCATGCTACAGCACTCAGATCCCTAGCTCATTAGACGCTCGCAGGAGCAGGGAGCTGGGAAGGCGGGGGATGGACTCACTCTCTCGTCAGCACTAATATTCCATTTCCGGGGATGGAGGTGTTGTGGCCGTATTTTCCCCCCTGAGAGGAGTGGTGGCTCACAGTGAATGTGACACTCACTGGGAGGCCTCCTGTCAGGTTGGCTGCTCATAACACCTAGCCACAGGGAGGGAGGGAGAGAGTGCACGAAAGATCCTGTTTTGTTACAGGGCTGAGCGCTGATCCAGAACTGACGGTGTGGGTGGGGGAGACAGACTCCCTGTATGAATGTTTTTACAGGTAACCGCAGTTAAGGTGTCAGTTTCAGCAGTACTGCTGTGAGGTTTGATATGAGTTTTTGGTCGTCTTTCCTGGGAGCTGAAAATTTGTGCCAGTGCCTTTGGGCACATGTGGTGCGCTGATCCTGGCTCTACTGAGCAGACAGCCCTTTGGTGTCTGGTCTCTCCCTGCTTCAACCCTCCTCCAAGGCTGTGGTAACTGCACTTTGGCAGTTTCACCTTCTGTTTCAGAATGTAGTGATCAAGTCAGAAAGTGATGCAAAATTAGGCCAACTTATATTTAGATGTGGAAGTTGATCTTATTACCTGCAGTCTCAGGTAGTGAGAGCAATTCCTTGTGACTCCGCTCAGCCACCCTGACGTTTTCTCAGCACTAGCAGCAGATATGTGATCTGAAAATTGAATACTCCTCAGGACAAGATGTAAAAATAAATAATTGATGAACTTTCAGCATATTACCAGTTTAAACTGCTATCCATTCAAGATCCAGCCAATAGCAATGACATTTAATGCGACTCATTATAGCACTTTATATCTGTTGACAGTTTGAAATGGGGTTTAGGCTTTGAAGTATATATTTTTTAATGGAAGCCTCAGTGAAATGTGTTGATCACAGCTTCATATATCTCCAGTTAAAATGAAGATCCACTAATTAAATAAGGTCTGTCCTTTTTAGACTTTACAGTCTAACCCTTTGCCCTGAACTCGGTTGCCTTTTTTATTTTGAATATTCTACTTACTTCAGTCAATAAGCAACTCTCCATAATATGAACTCCCTTCATTGTATGCACAAGGTTCCATTCATTGTTATATTTCCATCCCTTATCTGCTGTACATTACTACTTTTATAGAAGACAGCTCTAGTACTGTATGCATGGTACAAAACCTGGACCCCATATTTCTTCTGTGAAGCCTTTCCACAACCTATGTTTTGCAGTAAACCGGAAAGATTTCACATTGTCTCCATTCACATTTATATTCATACATCAAGAGCAGGGGTTTCTTTGTCATTACATCTACACTGGTGCAGCGCTGATTACAGAAAGGCTGAGAGGATTTTTTTTGTTCCCATATGTTTCCACCATGACCTGGCCTGCCTTTCTCTGTGCAGACCTCACAGTGTTATCTCTTTACGACGACGCATATATCTTTGCTGTAGCCCTATGAATGCACTCCAATGTGAAGCATGATACAGCACACAGCAGAGGAAAACAAAACGAATAACAAAAAAGCTGTAGTCAGGGAAGCAGATGCACCATTTCATGGTTGGTCCAGTTTTTTTTTTTTTTTTTTTTTAACCATGGTAAACTCATTTTGATAAATAGAATTTAACTGTATTTTGGACAAAATAAAATTTTAATAGCATTAGTCTTGAAGTTATGCCCAAAGAGAAAAATGAGTTTAAATTTTAGTAAATGTGATTCCTCCTCACTGTAGCTAAATTTTTGAGTTTTATGGCTTGAAAGAATTTAGCAGTGTAAGTTGTGTAAGTTGTATTATACGATTTAACATGGACAAAGTTTCCAACTGTTAGATTCCATTGATAAATGTTAGTTCCAGTCAGACGCAGAAATTGGGGCTCCACAAATCTGTCAATGATTGGGTGATAGCAGGAAAGTTGGAGCACTACTGTGTGTTGGAACCTGACTGTGACCAACTGCAGTGTTTCCCAGTCCTGGTCTTACAAAAGCAAGTGATTTACTCTGAGAAACCTTTGTGATATTTTGATTGAATTATTTATTTGGAATTAACATCATTTGACAGGTAGGCAGTGTGTTGTGAATCCCTTGAGAGAGCTGTGGAGATGTTTGTTATACACAGAATTCCAGGCATCCATGCAGCACATTTTTGTTATCTAGCCCGAGAGACATTAAATTAACGGGATTGAATCAGAATTGTTATGCAAGCACATCAAAGAAATTCAGGATGAAAAGTTGGAAATGGTTTATTTAAATAAATATTCAGCACAAACAGTAGAATGTTTGAAACCTTGGAACAACAATGTTCTTGTAAGCAATGCATTTTTCTGTCTCTGCCTGCTGGTATAGACAACGGCCCTCATCTTCTCTCAACCTTCTTGCATCACCAGGCAACCACCCCTCTGTGACATCAGAGTCGGAGCCTGAATCCAGGGGCTAGTCTCAGAGCTTTATCTGGGCTGTCAATCGGACCTGTTTCCAGCCAAAGCCACAATGTTTTTAAACAAGCAGAGCCTTCCAGGTGGGCCTGCAGCCTGTATCACCTCTATGTGTTGGTTTACAGGTTGTAGGAAAGCCTGGATACCGGCAGCTTCAGTTTATAACTCATACTTTGACACAAGCTCAGAAGTTTTTTTTTGTATTGTTTTTCAATGAAATTGGCCTGAAGTGAGGGATCCACAGAGATCAGTCTGTCCCTGCATTGATGTGCAATAGGGGGGCTTCTTCTCAGATTTAATTTTTATACCTCTTGTGTTCAGCATCCTGAGAGTGCTGGACCCCCATGTAGTACTATTTTGAGCTGGCACAGTTCTCACATGCTACTGCTTGCCAGGGGAGTTGCTGTGATTTAGATGAAATCTCACTGAAGAACAATGTACTTTCAGTTCACAATGTCAGGTCAAAGCTTATACATGCAATACAGCATGATGTCAGATTAGGTGATATAGGAAATGAATGCTTTTTTTTCCTCAGAAAAATCGTCCCTTTTTCCTACAGGGAAAGTCAGTGTGTACATGCACGCTTGTAAGTGCTAGGGTGTCTGCAGATGCGCACACAAATTTATGTGTGTTAAACATGCGAGTAACCCATATCCCTTCCAGCTTGACTGACATACCTGCTAAATTATTAACCCCAGCTGAAACAGGAATTGAAAATGGTACAAATAACAGCCATCTAATTGAGTCAGGCAGTTTAGCCGTAGATACCTAGTTCTTGATTGCCAGTGCACACTAGAATCACGGTCAGTGTTCTGCCATTGCAAAAGATCAAAGGCATCAAAAAAGTTGATCAGATAGTCTGTCATTAGGGGGATGATTTCCCTCATGCTATTTCTCCTCCTTTGTCTGTCTGTCCCTAGAACCTCCAAAAACAGCATGGGTTTCCTTTACATTCAGCATCAACTGTTACTGTGCTTTGCTGCAAATTTGTGTTGCCAGAACAGCATTTTTAATATATTTTTTTTTTTTTTTCCTTGCAGTAAGAGGTGCTGGATTACAATATGAGTAGGTGACTGTGCTGCTCATATTTTGCTTACAGCAAGCAATTTTTAAGACAACAGACTGTTGGAAGTAGTACCGGAGTAGTGAATATGTATTTAAGATACGACCTGGGTCTTGCCTAGATGGGAGTGCTCGATTCACCTCTGAATTAATATGGCTCATGTATATTTATTAATAGGCATTAATTCTGGGGAGCTCAAGGACACACACTCCATGTGGTCTCAGGTGGGCTCCTCAAGGAGGGCTACACATAATGCCATTTGCGTTTGAGCCTTGATTTAACGGTTGCTTTGGGACAGTGCTGCCGCACAAATGCAAAGGTATGTCTAAGATTAGATTTATCATTCCCTCTCAAACTTGAGCAATCATACTGTCTGCCATTTCCGTAATGGGGCCACATCCCTCGTGTCAGAGCTTGTGCCGTCTTTCACTGCAAATTAATGTGCATTTGACTCGATCAGTTATAATACGAGGATCCCAAGGTGTCTCTAAAGTGCTCGTCTTCTCAGCATCACGAACAGTAATTTCAAACATACCTTTCATTTAATTTCCATTTCCATTGCCCCCTCTTCAGCCTGCCAACTATGTTGAGGGAAACTTAGGTGCAAGTTTAACAGGGTTAGAGGTTCAAAGGCAAATTTGAGGTTGCAGAATGCTTGTTTCAGTCAGGGATGGCAGCAATATCTGCTTAATATATGACAATGATTATGCAACTAGTCCCTGAGGCAGTTTGATTTAGAATGCAGCATTTGTTATGCAGGACCATGTCAAGTCCATAGTTCAAACATTCTTTTTTTTTTTTTTTTTTTATTGTGGGGTGGGTGGGGGGGATATTCAAGGAGGTTGAGTTTCAATGAAAAACACATGTGCATCCCAAACTGAGCAGTATCTGGGTTTACAGTAAAGGTTTAGGCTTCAAGCACTCATAGTGATTTTCACAATGTTGTCCAGCCAGTTGTGAGGGGAAAAAGCCGATGCTCTCGGTAGAGACTTTACCTTTGGCCTGAGCCTGTCTTTCAGGTTGCAACTCAGCGACCACAGTGGCCAGTCCCAACCGTTCTCCTGAACAATGGACCTTTGGGCAGCCCTTTTCTAGGCGTGCCTGGCGACAGATATTTGACAGCACCGCTGCATGGCTGGCTGTGCTTAACGACTGGCAAGACAGACTGATGCATTGGTTAGGGTGGTGACGGTGTTGGTGTGATGTTCTCTCCCAGGCCTTCATTCTGTGACAGTCAGCAGTGGCTTTGGCTGAAGGTTGTTAGCTTTCTGACGCACAATTCCAGTTAACTTTGCCAGTTAAGGGATGGTGGCATTGCAACATGACTTGTCTGCTTAAAATACACATTTAACTTTCCATTGAAAAGTGTTTTGTTTAATCCATTTTCCTGTTTTGAAATTCAGCATTCTGGCATACATGGTTATTGCAAGCTCAAAAACACTGAAGCCTTCTCCTTTTTTTGCTTATAGCTTTAGAACATTTAAACATCCTTTGCTTTAAGCAATCCTCCTCAAACACAGAATAATTTTGAGTATATATTCTGCACAAAAACAAGTTTTTGGAACAACACTGAGCACCACAGTTATTTTTTTCCAGTGGCTTATTTTGGATTTTCTAAAATGTACATTCTAAATATTGATTTTAATCCAAAGCTGGACTGCTGTCTATAGAGCTCCACAGCCAAAGTAGGAGGGAGTGAATCAGCTGTAAGTTTTTGATCCTTGTAGAAGTTCAGTAGCTGTATCAGGTTGTGGGGGTTAGGAGCGGAGTAAGGCTGGGTGACTTGCAGTAAGCGCTTTGTTCCAGAGACACTATTGAGACTGTTATTTTTTTTTTAATACCTCAAAAATGCGCTGTTAAGCTGTGTCTCGAAAGCCACTGCACAATCTCATTGTTGTAATAGTTCATTCTGTTTTCATCTCAACAAATGCATTATAACAAATGTGCTTGAATAAAACACCTCAAAATGGAAGCTGAGTTATTGGTTCTGAGAGAAATGTGCTATTGCTACCCAATGGTCGGCGATGGATTTTCAGGGCTGGCGTCACCGAAAATGACTGTGGGTGGAACCCATGGCCGTTCCAGGGGTTCAATCTCCACCATCCCCAGACGCCTCTCTTTGGCAGGCCGATCATTTACAGTCTATTATTTATGCTTCTCACTCTGCTGTCTCCCGAAATGACAAGTTAATCTTGAACTGCATTAACTTTTCAGTGAAATTTCCCACCTCAGTGGTGCCCCTGCACCTGTCCCCATGGGCAAATGATTGTCCTACTTCTATATTACATTGCAGAGCAAATGGATCCTGGGGATGGCTATTAATTAAAAGACCCATTTCAGTTGTACCTTACAAGGTGCAACAGAGAGAGAAGTTTTTGTCCCCTGGACACAATGAATAGACTTGAATTTCTCTGGCTGCATGAGAAACACTCTACTGGCCTGTCATGATTTGAAAATGTGTTTTGTACGCTAGATGGGTAAGGTGTGTGAGAGCTGTGCCTAGTATTTCAATCAGAATTACAGCCTGTCTCAGTGTTCAGTAAAAATGGCCATTTAAAATAGGTTTTTGGTAGCACTTCATGTAATAAATGGATTATTTGGTTGAAATGTGCAAACAATGCAAGGTTAGCCTACATCAAAGCACATCAGCTGCCTTATTTATCAACCCAAAACAATATGAACAATCACAGTAGGGTGTCTACTCACCCACAGTGCTTGGCCCCTAATTATCCAAGCTTCCTTCCTTCCTTCCTTCCTGTGTTACACAGAAGCAAAGAACAAGCTAACAGCTCCAGTGAAATGGAGTGGCATGAAGCTGGAGCTGTAAATGAAGGTGCTACCCATCATGTTGCAGGTCACTGAGGTGCTGTGTATGAAATGGAGATTAGACTAAAACACAAATGCAGTACTGAAGAATTCCCAAATGAGATCTCATTAAAAAGCATTTGATTGAAAATGAAAGCAGTTGTTCACATTCATCCAATTTATCTATAAATGAATGAGTGATGGGATTGCATTAACAGTCTAAAAGTGCCTTTACTCCCATTAGGTGGAGTCACAAGCTTTTGCCAATGTAAATGTAACAACATTAAAAAGACGGACTCCAAAGTTAACATGTTTGTATACCTTCACACTCAATTTGAGTACTCTCTGAGCTGCCTTGACATCAAAACTGAGGACTTGAACAATTACGGCAGCATTTGAAGTGTTATTCTTTTTTTGAGCTTCTGCCATGTCCTAGTAGTGTTCACCTTTGAGAGGGCTACAGTTTTGTATGTTTTGTTATTGGGCATACATGTATACATTTTGGAGTGGTAGATGTACAAGACAGTTGTGGAATGCACTCACTTGACTCATCCTCAGTAATTTGTAAATATTTTATAAATGTGTGTTTAAAGGGCATTTTGTTGAAATTCTTGCCTTTTAACTGTAATCCCAATTTAAATTCAAGCAATGTAGTTACCTTGCTTACTTGTCTCTTTCATTGGCTATGTGCACTGTTGAAAGTGTGGGTAGGTCTATAGTATGAGGAGATATGTCTTACAGTCAGCTAAATGAATATTTGTGTCCAGCGCTCACGTCTCCTTCATGCTGTGGCTGCATTGTGGTTAAACCTTTGTTTTGAAGACTGGAACTGTGAGACTGTACTATGTATTAAAGGTTTGTTAGGGAAATTTGGACCTCATTAACTAAATAACGTGCAGAAAATAAAAATTTCAAATTGGACTTCAGACTGGTAGTGGTTCTTTCCTGTTGTAATTGAAAGGTTCTTCAAGGACAGACTCATGCTTTGCTGAAATTTCTGGAGACTTGGATGTTTCTGCTGAATGCTTTTTATTGTAAGGCTCCAGGAGACATTGATGTAGCCTTCATTGTATCTGCTTTGCTTGTTCCCCTCATCCACAAGTCAGTCATCACTACCTATGTCATGTATTTTTGCATGTCTTTAAGACTTCCTTATCCAGCAAACTTACAACATGCTGCTACAATGAAATTTGATGAAGACCAATGAATATACAAACAATTCATCATAACAAAATTGAAACAGAGGATGTGCCATTGCCTAACAAAGGCACCTGATTGATTTCTCTGCATTGTGTTGTTAGTCCACAAGGGTCTGCCAGTTTTGTTTTATGTGCCTCACCCCTGGACAGGCAGCCTCCTGAGGAGAGAGTCCATGAGTGCCAACCTTTTTGCACAGTGTGGCGTGATTGAGTGAGCCTTTCAATGACAGCCCGCATTTCCTGTCTCTCATGAACACATCCCATCACACTGACAGCATGAGACCACAGCAGTGACCACTTCCCGGACTCCGAGAACATGGGACCCTGGTTCACTGGAGCAAGGTCTTTATCGTGGTGTATCTCTAATAGCGTTGCCAGGAATAGCACTTTGCCAATGACTCAAGATCCCTTTCAAGTCACAGTGGAGATGAAATTTGTAGTGGGTCATGATTAGGAAAGGCAAAATGCTTCATGAAAAAACAATGGCATTTGGCTTTAAGTTGAGAAGTCTTTCTAAATCTCCTGAGGAAACGTATTACAAGTGAGACTGAAGCCAGACCTTTGTTTTTTTCTACATAATACAATTAATATAAACCATTAAATATTCGTGGTAGGGAGTCATTTGGGGGATTCTGTTCCATTTCCTCCATTGACAGTGGAGACGACATGTACTGGGAGGGTAAAAACAACTTTGTTTCCCTCTCTTTCACTGCAGAAACAACTATCGAACTGAATAGTTGTTTCATGATTGGTTGGGTGGTGTTTGCTGAGAGATATCCCCTTTAGACATTCACATTAATATTTAATGCATCACTGAACTGTGGAAATATTTCTAGCATGTTTGCCAGTTTTTAATTTGAATTCACATGTGTGTCTGAAATGAAAGAACTAGCACTTGAAGTGAATTTGATTTTACAAGTCTGTGTATCTCGGGCAGGAAGCCTCCAATGTGTTTATTGAGGCTTTGTTATTCTGTGGAGTGCTGATGGATTCCCAGAATTTTGCTGTGTGGAAATGCACGCACACACTAGCATATCCACCAACCGCATTAGCCATTGTACTTCAACCACAGCGCATTATTCCTGTGAATATGTAGTGTATTGCTTTCACCCAAGGAGTACTGAAGGGAGCAGATAAGGAAATGAATAAGAACCATACAGATGAAGGTCAAATTAATGGCTCTTTTGGGTAAATGAACCTTTTCAGACAACCTCTTCCCCTTTTCGCCATTTACTCTGACATCCCTGCTAATATATTCATACTGTGTACAGTCAGCTTTCATATGCAGTAATCATGGCTTTGTCAAGTAGTCAGGTAACAGATTCCAGACTGTTATCTCTGTTTTTATTTATTTTATTCTTTGTTTTGGTGTCCAGAAAAGGATTGTCTCCATTATTCCAAGGACAGGAGAGAATAGTACATAGTCTTAGTCTCCTTTCCTGTTGCTGTAATGCTTTTCCTCACATACTCTCCAAATGAAAGCTCCACTGCATTGATTTAAGTCCACTCTCAAATTTCAAAACCACGTTTGTGTCCTCCCCAAAATGAGGAGAGGCTGTAAGTTGTCACAGGCCAGTAATCCTTTTTGTCTGTTCGTCAGTTAGCCTCGGAAAACAGTGCAGAAGACCTCAGAAGGACTCCAGAACAGGCTGAAGAAACAAGGGGGTTGACACACACCAGGTTGATGGGTTCTTGGTACACGATGCAGCCCTCATTGTTTCTGCCTTAATAGAACTGGACATTGATGAAGAGAAGACATTCCTGTGTATTGCACATTTTCCCTATTTGGTTTGGTGATTGAATGCACCTCCTCTCCCTTTTTTGTTATCAAATCTTGCTTAGACAAGCAGTGTGGGTTCCCCTCTTCACCCTCAAGTACGGCCAGGCAACAGGCTTTATCTGTTGACAGGCTTTGCAACATTTAAGAAATGAAACCTGGGTAGTACAGGCCTCCATGCTGCTTGAAATAAGCCAGATGGGGCTGGGCCACACACTTTGCAGATGAGCTGTGCCCATGGTCTTGCTTGGCCTGTTGTGAACAGGCTGGGTGCACATGGTAAATCTGCTGCTCTGACATAGGTTTCTTTTCCTCCTCTGTTTCCCCTTGAGAGGAAGGCAGGAATGCAGCTGGCACTCCTTTTCCTGACTCCTAATGGTTATAGAAATCACCACCATAAATCTAAGGGCTTTTTCCATTCTTCCCGCCATCCCCCCAGTCAATGAAACCTAAATTGGGGTGACGCAAGTATTTACAGCTGTCAAGGTATTTCACCAAAAGCTGCTAAGCATGTCATGACTTTTTTTTTTTTTCTCCCCCTCTTCTTGCCCCCTCCTCCCACTGTATGGTTTTCGTTGAGCTGAGCTAAAGTCGACCATCATAAATCAGAGGTACTTCAGAGCTGTTGTTAGCCCCCACCCCTGGTGGTGGAGCTGATATTCCTTTGATGAAGGCATTAACGTGATACCAATAGAAGCCACCCTTCCCAAACCTAAGCCTGAGTCCTGCTGAACAGCCTGCTGGGCTCAAGAGTGTAGTGTTCTGGGCATGTCCGTTGCCCTATATAAATTGAAATCTCTGTAGCTTTTGGAGGAGAGGGAAAAGGTTCCTGGCATTGCCAGAGTTGGGTCACCACTCCAAGAGAAGAATTTCATAGAGAGGCAGCGTTTTGTTGAATTTGACAGACCATGGTAATAAAACATGGTCAGCACAGGCCACCAGAAGAGGGCAACCAATGCAAGTCCTAGTGAGAGTAGGGCAGAGAAGCTGGCAATATTGCTGGTCTGGGGGTACCCATCTGCTACCCTCAACAGCTTCTTGGCATGGCATGGCCCTCTGGTATTATGGGAAACTGCTGGTTATCTCTGAGTGCCAGTGCGGGTTCAGACAGCCATGTCGGCCTCCCAACTACAGCTGAGACAGGGTGTGTCTCCAAAAGACATTTTATAAACTTGGAACGATTTCTCGTTTCCCCCTCTCTGATCACTGTAAACAAGGGAGCAAGTCATTCTCCATGAAACTGTTCAGCACTGCCTCTTTTTGTGCCTGTTTTATTAAATCTTCAGAAAGCATTTTTGATGTTGTATTGAGCCAGTTGACCCAAGTTATTGTTAAAGAATGGCATAGTAATGGATGCTTTAGTCTGATTTAGTTGCACTTTGCCTCTGTTCACTAAAGAGCTTATGTTACTTTCTTCAGCAGTATGATTTGTGTGTAAAGTCACTGAAATGTGAGTGAAATGTTTTTGCATTTTGTCACATCTCTAACTCATGAACTTGGTCAAAAGAGCTCCATGAGCAAGCCTGCGGCTGTTCTCTAGTGCTTTTGTTGCAGATGGCAAAGAATTACCCGTTACAGTTTTCATTGTTGTAGGCTCCTGTCAACTGCATGACATTGGGAGGCAAAAAAAGTGCAGATTTTTCCTAAATGTAGACATTTAGCCCCAGGACAACACTGCTGAAGTGGTGGTTTGAGTAAATGCCCTGGGGAATGGAGGCTTTGCGACAGTTCATTTTTCATAGTCCTTGTAGCATCTAGTCATACGTGAGTGTTGTCAGTGGCTCCAATCTCTCTGAGGGTCTTCATCATTGTGTATTGTGTGCATTTATTTACCCTGAAGGCTTCATGCCCCAGGGTATCAGAACATTCTGTGGAAGAGGAATTTCAGTGCCATACATTCAGATGAACAGTTGTCATAGAAAAGTGGTTCCAAGGCTTGTTGTTTCATCTGTTCTCATTGAATTTCCATCTTAACTGTCCTGAGTTCTCTCAGCCTGGCTTATTCTAATGCTTTTAAAGCATAATAGCATTAACAACCAAGCAGAAATTGCATAACTCTTGTTAAGTGTATGTCTGCAAGTTGTGTTTGGCAGCAACAGGGAGAACAAACGCACAGAAAATAATTTATGTTGCCCAGTTTAGCAATGAGGCAGACTGATCATGCTCCCTCTCCAACAATTGTTGATGGGAAGTAGATGCTATTCTGGCTAGTTAACGCTGTCAAGCTGCTCGTTTTTCCAGAATTTAAGGGATGTTGCACAATGATATAGCAGCTGGTACATCCCTTTCCTATTTACTGACAAAAAACAGTGAGTCAAAACCCATTATTAAAAATTATATTACTCCATGGCCCTGTGAACACTGCACAGTGATGTTCAGTGGCATGTCAAAGGTGAATTTTGAGGTAATAAGGTTAGACCCACACCTCCCCCAACATCATAGACTCCAGTGCATCAAAATGCCACAAAGCTGTCAAAGTCTTACAGTAAGCGAGCAATGTTCCTTTTATCTACTTCTACTTCTATTCCAGAACTGTTTGCACTTAAACCTTTTTCTTGCAAGTGAAAGGATGCAATTCTTTTCCTGTCTTAGAAGCTGTAATAGTAAACAATATTGGCAATTTTACTTTTTAATGAAACTGTGTTGGTACTTTTCAGAGTCAAGGCTGTTTTATTCTTACATTAAGATTCAATATAAAGATACATTCTTACTGCATGTATGTATGTACAAACCATTTGGATCTAGCCAAGTTTGTAGTCTTACAACACTGAAAAGACTGGCAATACTGAAAATTCAGAACACTCTCAAGCAAGATAAAACTTAAAACTGTGGACATTGACATATATTGCTACATAAAACATTGCACAAGCCATATTCATGTACAACCATTAGGGATCCAAAAAACAAAAAGTTGTTAAATTGTTGAGATAGATTAAAATTAGAACAAGGTAAATACCACTTATCTTTAAATTGAATTAGAATATTTGAATACTTCAGAAGGTAAGCATGTCCACCATAGCATGAATTCACTATAGCATGAAATAAAATATGGCAAAACAGAATAAAGGTTTGGTGCCAAATCTTAAGATTCCATAAAATCTAAACAGTGGTTTAGAAACGTATGATTAAAAAGTTCCCCAACGAACAACTGTATAATGACTCTGTTTGGGCAGCACATAATACAAATGTAATGAAAATCATAAATCACTGTAATTTATCTTCCAAAATATAGCTGTTGTGTAGGTCTGATGGGAGATGCATGAACAGCTGACATACTGCACAGCAGATAGCCTCGACTCCAGATGCTCAATCTCAACACGACTGGAAAACAAGCGTTGATTTTTTTTTAATTTTTATTTTTGCCTGTCTCCCTTCAAGCGCATTGTATTTAAGCCAATTGGAGCCCTCAGATTTGTGATGGTAGATTTGGTTGGTCAAAAAATTCTTAGTCTATTAAATTACACAGTCAAATTTGAATAATTTTGAATGCCTACTGGAGACACTGATGTTTGTAGCAATAATGACCATTTGTTAATGAAAAGAGCATCCTAGAAGTTGGGTGTTATTATGTCACAGCAGAGACAGTAGACTTTCAGAGTCATAGTTATGAAAATGTCAAATGAGACTATACTGCAGCTATGGTGTGAGAGCCAAATGAGCCAAGTTCAGAAACCAGCTTTCTGCCCCAGAGCACCAAGAATCTGCTGCTCACAATTTTTCATCATAAAGGTCTAAAGCAACAATGTTGTTATACAGCTTGAAGAACTGTGGTAAAGTGGAAATGTTTCCCTCAGAACCGCATTGCCTCAGACTTGGGGACTGTCGTAGCATGAACCACTGGCACCCCGACTATATTAATTTTATTGATTGACCAAAGCCATGCCTCTGGTTTCAGTAAATATTTAAACAACTGTCTGTAAGTAAAACTGATTACAGTTCTGGCACAGGACCATTTTCTGCAAAAGATGCTGAGGTTTTCAGGTGCTTTAGAACCTTCAGGGCCACCCTCACATTTCATTGTATGTCGAAAGTTATTGGAAAATAGAAAGATATTACTTGGAATGATGAGGACAACCAATCTCAAATCATGACACACACTCCCCCCCACTCAGCTCAATAGGCTGTGTTTTCTATTTCCACCAAAGACATGGGCAGGGGACGCATGGTATCAAGCGTTTTGTCCCTGTACTTTCATCCCTCAGTGAACACACTTTTGTAAAGAAGAGAAAAGAGGAATGGCCTGTATCAGTGATTTGTGATCCGTAAAGGGCATTTTGGGCCTGGCTCTTAGTCAATCGCACCCTTGTTTCTGAACAGAAGGGTCAGACCACTTGGGGTAACCCCGGGGGCTATAAGCCAGTAAACGCAAGCCCCCTTATGGGTTTCTGAGTGTCACTTGCAGGAGCCTGTCGATTTGATGGTCATGTTGTGACTGCACCTGACTGGCCTTAAACCCGCCCCTCCTCTGGGGAGCCGCAGTTCCCAAAAGTTCCAGACCTTGGCCAAACTGTTGCTTCTGCTAGCCCTGCAATCTGCTTTTTGTGCTTTATCTCTCCATCTGTTTAGAAGTCAGTGTTTAGGTGTCTGATTTCCAAGGCCCCAGCAGCAATTCTCAGACAGAGTAGCAACTGCTAAGCCCAAACCCTGGTTTCGATTTTCGGTGAAGGGATTTTCACATACAGCAAGCAAGAACTGCCCTCTGTCAGCAGGGATAATTTTTGGCATTTTGTTCCATTCTTTTTCCCTTTTCACAAGAGCCAAGGGAAGAAGAGTCAAGTCTGTGTGAGGGGTATTGGCACTTGGGTGAAAGACTTGAGCCAGGAACCAGCCCGTCAGCTGAAGGAATGATGGAACAGCAGATCTTCACTGTTGCACATTTGGGGTCTTCCCTCCCTTTCTGCAAAGCCGCCTGTGTGTTCGCCCCAGGTCAGAGTCCCACATGGGAGAGGCCCCTGGGCTGGTCCGTTCCAGGGCGATGCTCATCCTTTTTAAGGGTCTTATCAGGGCTCACACAATGGACCCTGCTCATGGCTGCAGGTTCCCTTCCCTCCTCTTTGTGAGGAACAATGGCTGCTGCAGAACTGCTCACGCTTTTATATTGAATGTCAGCATTTCATTTCATTGCATTTTCATTCCCCCCCCCTCCCCCATGCTCCCTTGTCTCTCCCTCCCTCCTTTTCTCTCTCTCCCTCCCTTTCTCTCACTCTCACTCTCTTTCTGGCTCCCTTACCCTTGGACTGTGTCTGAGAATCCTCCCTATGGCAGAGTGCAGCTCTCTGTAAGGCGGGCCATTGTAAAAGCGTAAAATCTGTACTCTCAAGGGTGATTGCTTTTCATTTCTCCACCGGCTTTTATTCAGGGGAAGGTTATGTGTGTCAGCATGCCTTCACAGCAGCGTGTTTACTCCTGATTAAATGGACACTGGAGAGGCACTTTGGGGCTCAAATTCCTTCCACCTATAGGATCCCCATTCTTACCCTCAACAATGGAGTAGTGACAGAATGGTATATGAATATCTGGTGTCATATTCTGTGATATTATATAAGAAGTGTTGTCTAATTGAGTTATCATGTGAATAGCACAAAAAATAGGCTACGTCCATTAGAGCTTACACATCAGATGTTTTCAGTCTTGCAGTTTCTTTGTGAGGTGGCCTATGATTCAGTAATGGCTATTTCCAACTGCATTACATTGTTGTATATATATTTTGATAAATAGTGGTTATTCCTTTTGAAATGTACAATATTTTCGAAATTACTCTTCTGCATTTTCACACAGTGTTGACACCACTGTTGAATTTCTATAGCCAGTGAAGTAGAGCCTCGTGTTAATTTGCTGTGAGACTGTTAAATATGCAAAGTACTGTTCAATGCAGTACCTCTGCCATTGTGGACAGTGTTTTCACCAAAGCTTATGTGTTTAACTCTGCATAATGTGTGCCATCTCTTATAGACTACTGCCTTGGCTGACAGTGATTAATGAATCTTTAGTTTGCCTAATGACACTATTAATTAGTCATTCAGATGGCACTAGAAAAGCCATTACTTTCTTTGAAACTCCTTCAGCGGTTTGCTGGGGAGGGGTGACTCCATGCTCTTTATTTTACCATTAAAAAATGCTCTTTTGATTGCTCGCTTTGCTCCTCTTTCTGCAGTACATCAAGCATGATGCTGCATGCTTCAGTAGCTCACTCTATCTGCAGAGGAGAATCGATACACTCCACTGCGGGGCTGACGTCTCCACTCCCAACCCGACATGTCAGATGGCCGTCCGGAGAGGCCCAGTACAAGTTGACTCATGACTGCTATATATGTATGTGACAATCACTTCATGACGTGCATAATAATAATACTCCCAGCTCTTCAAAGGCAGCTGCAAGTTTCTCAAACTGAGGCAGCAGCCTGCCCGCCATGTGGCACGTCTCATTCCCTCTGGGTCTGAGGTCAAGGGCAGGGCCACAGCTGTACTGCCCATGACCTTGTTAGGGGCAGACTCCCCAACAGTGGATTGTGCTCAGAGGACATTGAGAGGCGTTACCCATCTTACCCTTGCATCCGATTGCACTCATTCGAGGAGGTTTGGGTCATAGGTCACATAATGGAAAATTAGTCAGTTTACTTTGCTTAGCAGAAGTACTTTCAGTCTCCAGTTGGGTTCCATATTCTTTCTAACAGTTGGATATTTATGATGCTCTCCGAGTTCAGTCGAGTATCTGGTGCTCACCTGGAGCCGTGCTACTTGAAATTCTTGGTTAAAAACCCAGTCCCTCAGCCACAGTTTTTTTTTTTTTTTTTTTTTGACACCTGTGTGCTGCTGGCCACAAAGCAAGTGGGCTCATACTTTCATGCAAGAGAAATGAAAGGCAAGATCTTCCAGATTCACTTTCATTTTTCCTGCAGGTTAGGATAGACCAGCTTTTCTATTCAGCAGTTAGCTGTCAATCAGAGTGCACTTTGCCGAGGTTCTCTCCCACACCGCACCCTTGTGAGCAGTCTGCCCTCCCCCATCCATAAGTGAATTTGAAGGCCCCCCTCTCCTCCTTCACTTCACTCACTCTGCGAGGTGAATAGCATTGCACTCTGCGCAGAAGAAGGAGCACTGTGTAATTTGGATTGAGAGAAAATTGAGGGTTTGTGTTTATAGCCAGACGTGCAGACAGTGGGCAGCAGCTTTTTGGGCTAGTGTACAGTATTGCACCTGATCTAAAAGGGGGAAAGGGAAAGGGGGGGGGGTTGAATTAAAAGCCTAGAGTTACACAAAAGAAACAGATCAAAGCCAGTAAACACCCCCGGCCCGAGGACTGGCTGTTGCTGCTTGCTAGATATAAATGGGAGTGAAGGAAAATGAAGATTGCTTGTTTGCCTTTAAAAGATCAACTGAGAAGAAAAAGACTCCCTGTGCGGGTTTCATCTCCCTGGGGTAATACAGCAGTGACGGTTTGAGCCGGCCTGGTCTGCTTTGTGTATTTTTGGCGTTGGACGAGACAGAGGGATGAGTTCTCCTGAACCATGAAAACCCCTGCTCCGTTCCTGCTGAAGGGGCCTACAGTGCAGCTGCCAGAAATACAAACTTTTTTTATTTTATTTTTTAAAAGAAAAAAGGATCATTTGTACAGGCCTATAGCAACAATGTTGAAACTTAGCAAGTTGTCAGGGAAAAGGAATTTGTGCACCATCTCCAGTGAACATTGCGAAACGAGGAAATCAAAGCGTTCCGCATTTCTGCCTTTTCATGCTTTCACATGACGTGGCCTCATGTGCCCTTGTGGTTTGGGGGATCACATTCCAGACATGGACCATTCACCACAGGCCAAAAGGAGCCATCACCAACACCTTTACCTCCATAATTGGTGGAGCGTAGAGGTAGCCATCATTTTAAAGAATCCAACTGACTTACAAGGTATGCCATTACATGAGAGCCATGCTTGCTGGAACTGTCTTGGCTTGGAGACCACAGAGGTCTGTATTGCAGTCACGCAGCAGTCCAAAAACAATGCAGACACTCAAGCTGATATTAAAAAGGGAGGAAAATGACTTTTTCATGCGAAGCACAAATTGAGTTCACTTAGTTTTCCTGAATGAGCTTGTCTTTGACCAGACTAGAAAAAGTCAGTTGGTATGAACTCTGCAGGGTCGTTTTCTTTTTTTTCTTTGGGTATTGTAGAGCTTATGCAGTTATCTTCTGACATGCCACCCTGAGAAAGCAAGCTGATTGTGAGTGGGGAATTGGGAATAGGACTGCAGCAGTCAGCAGTGTTGTTGAAGGCTGACCTGACCCCCACAGCTGGGGCCAACCTGGATACTGCTGAGAGGACATGAGAGATGCAACACAAGAGAGGGGACGTCAGGTCGCAGAGTGGCCAGCACCACCCAAGGGGGGAAAGCGAAGAGTTGAGAAAATTACCTTTATCACTCCAGGATTTAATTTAACTTTCATGCAGCGTTAAACCAATTAAAGCCAATTAGCATACACAAACATTTACCATATCGTTGCAGAAAGAGTTTTTTTCCTCATGTCTTTGCAACTCGTCTCCCTCCTCACATCCTTTTCTCACAGGAGGTAGCGGCAGGCAGTGACAGGCAACGCGCCTTGAATTAAAAGAAGCCATTTCAGGTGGCCTGCTCTTTCGAGGGAAAGTTAGAAAGAGCAGAGCTTTCGGCGCTCTATTAATTAGTCATGATTTATGCGCTCAAATGTGTGTGGCCTGGGAAGGGCTTCTGTTTGAAAATATGCCTCATATTCCAAACCTGTGCCCTCACATCAAAGCAACATACATTTTCACTGGAAGAAAGGGCCACGAATGAAAATCAAATATTCTCATCTGTATTCATCCAGTCAGTAGGTAAGAAATATGTGCTCAGTATTCGTATAACGCGTCTCTCTGTAGGTGACTCCTCCAGTCAGGGGGCTACAGTATTTGCATGTTGTACATTCATGTTGCAGATTAGCCTAATGTAACACTTTGAAGTTAAGTGGGGTGCGTACTGTTAGGCTAGTTAAATCCCATACCTCTGGACACAGTGACAAGGGACAGAATGGATTGGTGCCCAAATTGAAAAACCTTTAATCAAAAAGGAGTACAGAAGTAAAGTACCATACATTGCTTCTGCAAGGTTTCAAGAGCCGCCTAGTTTGCTTGTTAACCGTGCAATTCTGAAAGCCTTGGGGAGTCTGTGGCAGTGTTCACTGTTGATTGCGCACAATTCCTGCTTGTCCCAGACCCCTCTGTCAAATCAAAGCTGATTTTGGCGGTTCATTGAGTATCTCAGTGTGACAGAGTCCATGGTGGTGTTGCTGTAGATTGGAAAGGTTCTGTAAGAATTGTCAGAATCCTCCCTTGTGAACTTTAGTTAACATTTTTACTTCCTCACCACACATTGTCGCTTGCTTCCAGAAATGGCATGTGTCCGTCTCGGCTTTCTCAGTAGAAACATCCACTTGGCTCTTCAGCAAGGCCTACTGCGTGTCAGCATGCACTCACATGACCATTGATAAGAGCAGCAAAGAGTGTGAAATACCAAATTGATCTGTAAGTGTCAGCATCTGTATCTCACCAGTCGTCTGTGGTGGGGGTTGGCTGAAGATTCAGCAAGAAGTCTTCTCTCCTCTTATTAAGCAGGCCTACCACAGAAACATCCTGTTGTTGGGCTTCATAAAGCTTTTTTGGTGAACATAAGTCTGTACTACTCATTCGCACTCACTGTGATTGTGTTCCTATGAAGTGTTAACACAGTGTTAACTATTTACACTGGACATGTGTGTTCAATCATTCAGCTATGTATGAAAGCAGTTGGTAAAGACATGTTTTTTTCTTTACTTCTCTCTGCAGGTATTTGGTGACTATTATCACTTCCGGCACCGTGCAGTGGTGAAGAGGTCGCTGTCTAGCCACCGTGGGACACATGTCAGGCTGGACAAGGAACCCAAGGTATAGCCAAGGAGTGAGCTGGTGGTGAAGGGAAGGGGAGTGATGAGGGAGGACATACCCAGTCAAAGACATCTCCAGTGAATCACATACATTTCCATGCAATCATTCTTGGACTTGTAGGTACTTCATCTATATTTGCAGGAAAACCATTCGGGAAGCTACAGGGGGCAAAGGTTGCCACTTAAGGGGATAGAGTGTTGGTGAATATTGCTGCGTAGGAGCAGTATATCCTAAGCAGTCATTCATCATGTCATCTTAGCGCCACTGACCAATAGTTGGCAATATTGTTCAGCACCTCACTTTACTATCCAGGGGGGTTTGGGTATTGTTACTTTGGCTAGTTTTCATACTGATAATGTGCTACCCTCAGTCACATTGTCTGGAATGTCTCTGCTTGGCTGGAAGGCAAGAAACCTAATTCTGAACCATTTTTAGAGTCTGATAGATTTTATGTCAAATACAGTGATGGATAACACAGTTGTGAGGCCCTAAAAATTCACAACTTGACTGACTGCCAGCCATTAGAGAAGGTGGTGTATTATCGGACATCACCTGGATGCCAATGATTGTTGATCTTCAGCACAAATGCTCACAGTTGTGTCCAAAAGGGAGGACTGTTAAAGCCTTTCAGTCCTCATCATGCATCTGATTTTGGCTGTTTTTTGATCGCTGGACATCTGCAGCAGCTCACCAGCGCTTTTCAGTCACCCAAGGTGATGTGGCCTGACAGCCCTAATGTACCCACAGCATTGTTACTCTGATTTTGAGACTGGCTACTGTGAGACTGGCTACTGTTCAGGTTGTGGCACACCCCCACCATCCATTGTCCAGTTAAGTATCTTCAGAGTTATGACCCCTCATTTTCTTTGTGCAGGCCTCATTAAGAATCTGACCAGAGAGTCAGCCGCAAGTTCTGTTCAAGCTACTGTCATACTGACAACTTTTGTCTCTGACATTAATTTGTCTCTGGTTAGACAATTTATTAGTCATTGCCATTGTTCCTGTCTGCTTTTAGATACCTGTGTGCAATGATGAGCCTCATGTTTTGAACAGTCCTTAACGTCTAGCTTCGCTTTTTTTCAGGTTGCTAGTGATATCTGAAGGGGTGTGCTGTTATTAGTTGAGGCTCTTTATGGGATTAGAGGCAGTGGGGTCACAGGAGAAGCCTACCATCTGCATTCCAGACATGTCTTTCCAAGGTTGCAGGCAGCTCACTGTGGGGTTTTCCAGGGTTTTTTTTTTTTTTTTCAGACCACAAGTGTAGTATGTGTCAAAAGAGGAGAGGGTGTAAGAAAAGGCAACCCCAGGCAGGGCGGGTGAGGGACGTGCAGTTATTTACATAGAACAGGTGTGGGGGGTGGGGAGCTAACAGTCTGAATACACTTGAAGCAGAGCTCAGGCCTCTTCACTCAGAGAGTGTTCTCCGGATGGGCTTTCCACTTGCGCTGCCGCTCCATTTCCTGTTGTCGAATTCCTTTGCTCCCAGGGCGCCGACAAGAAAGAGGAGCCTCCCAGCTTCAAACGGGGTAGACTCGAGAGTGAGAGAGGTCAAACCATTCCAGATCAATCAAAAACAAAAGATACAAACGAACCCAATACCAGAACAGCCCAGGGTTGTCATGATACCAGAATTTTGAACTTTTATACAGTACTATTTAAAATAGCTCTACATGATACACAATACTGCTGTCAACACCACAGCAAAAAGTCTTGATTCACATAGTAACTGTATTATGCACAACATGCATAATAATTCCTAATGAAAATAATCTTTGACATGGGTTTAGTAATAAGTATGCTTTTCTTGCATAGGAAAATCAGAAAACAATATTACAATATAACAATATTTATCTACTTTATTGTACTGCAAATTTCAACTTCTAAAATTTGAAAGAAAACTATTGATAAGCACTGAATTATGAATAGAAGCCATAAACATAATCTGGATGTGTGGTGATCTCTGCTTCCCTTTCTGCTAATCTGATATGTGCAAAACCAGTCCGTAATGAGAAGTTTATGGCTATATTGGTGGTGAGATGAGATGGAGCAAGTCAAACTCTAAAATTGATACAGCCATGAATGGGCTATATGTAACCCTGAAAAGTTTTTCACAAGTGTGCTTTAATGGAGAAATGTTCTGTTAACCATGATGTTACAAACATCTGTTCTACAGTCGCCTTTATTCAAGCAAGTCCAGATAGGGTACTGTACAGTGGTGCACGCTGCTTTTTGTCGGGTGTTGATAATCGGCAAAAATTGCTAGCTAGCTAGTTAACCTTGCTTGTTCATCACTTACCAGCCTATGCTTAGGCTCCACCTTTGTGCTACGAGATCCTAGATGGGTGAAGTCTCAGTTTCTATACGCCCCCATTTGTTACACTTAAGGTAGTGTTCGAAAATGTATGTACAGTTGATTTGTATGTACAATTTTTTTTTTTTTATTTACATAATTTAAGCCCTGACAATTAGGTGTCTCTTAATCTGTGATTAACAGAGATCAGAACAGTTTGAAAAATTTGGTGTTGCAATGGTGTTAAAGTATGTATAATTAGAAAAGACAAGCATAATCATACACGTCTGTCTGCTTTGAAAATTCTTTAGCCAAGGCCCTCTGCTGGAAAAATGCAGAAGTGTGCTCTGGGTTGGACCAAACAAGAAAATGAACAGCAGGTGTGAGTACAGGGAGGTGGAGGGAGCTGTGGTGGGGTTGTTGGTGGCAGAGAATCAGCCAAAATAGACGATGTGTGGGGAGTTTTGTCTCTTCTGTTAAATGTCCGGTAAACAGGAGACACTTATTTAAGGGACTTCAGTTGGAGAGCTTGGTTTGAGAAAAGCTCCTTTACATTACCAGCTTCTGACCAGAGCTATAATAGAGATTTTATCTGTTAACTGCTGGTGCCTCTTCCTTGTTTCTGCTTTCTTGTTAAATAATTCCCAGAAACTCTCTCACAGCTTTTTCCCTTCCTTGTTCTTTGTTCACAATAGAAGATTTTGTTATCCTTGAATGCTACCATGTTAAGAAAGTGGTGGTAGTTGTTTCTTTTTTTCCTGCTACATTACATTGGTCATCCGGTCCCTTAGGAATGTGCAGTTGGTAAGAGAAAAGCATATTCTTGCAATGCTTGGAGTGCTGAATGGAGAAGGCAGAAATCTTGACTTGCTTTTTGAAAGAGGCTGTTTGAGTTGAGTGAAGTGATTATTACCTTTGACGTTTTTATTCTCCAGCCGTCCACGGTATGCCCCATCTCAACATCTTCGATTTAAGCTGGAAACCAGGGCCCTACATCTATCACCATCCCTCATGGAACTACCCTTATTAATCTGAGGGTGTTTGTCTTGTGCACTACATTTGGCTAAAAGGCAAAATTGGCCTTGCTGGCAACAGAGGCAGACAAACGACTCATGTCTAGTCTCATGGCAGGACCCTGTCCACACAGTCATCTGTGATGCAGCATAGTGGATATTTTCACACACTCTGTAGCTATGGAATGTTAATCCATTTGACTCAACAAATTTGTCAGGTCAAGAAAAAACTCTCTGCTGCTGGGATGCGCAAGTCCTGGAAGGCTGGTGTGTTCGCTGTTTTTTGTGGTTTCCTTTCTGTCAACAGCCACCCACGCTCACTGGCCCTGAGAACCTCTGATCTATTGATCTATCTCTAAAATAAAGCAATAGCTTCCTGACACCCCCACCTACATTTCTTTCTGACTTAAGTCATTTTGCAGGTTCATGCTGTAGTTAAAGTCTCAATTTCTCCATTCAGATTTCACAGCTGGGTATAGATAATTGTAGTCATGGGTTTTTTCTTTGTTTAATGCAGTTGATGTTAAATTTCCTATTTAAAATTCAAAAGCTCAGCCTCCTGCTAGAAAGCCCCCTCAGACAGGCAGGAATTAAAACACTAAAAATGTCAAAACTGTGAACTTTACATCAGTGATGTGCATGTTGTCCTCATAAGACAAAGCCATAAGTATTCACACCACAGGGCAAATATTTTTTTTAAATGTAGTACTTTTGAGAGATGTTACAAAAGGCAAAAGCCTGTCTCAAATCAAAACTATGTTTTTTTTTCCCACTTGCAAAACAACAAGTCACATCTCATACAAATTCAAATGAATTGCATTTCTTTCTACATGAAGATATGACAGCTTTGACCCTGTGATGCTGTTACTCTTTTAACCTTGATTGAAGGGCATATTCAAACTCATTTCTCTGAGAGTGCCGTCAATCAATCCAGTGCCTGAATTATGCCCATGAGGTTTTCATTCTTCTTCGATTCTAACATTTTCTCATCTTCTTGAAATTTTTGTCATTTTTCCTGATTGTTTATGTCCTTCAGAATCACTGCATCCTTTCACCTGCCTTTGAACCTACCGCCCCACGCACATTTGGGGGAGAAAATAGATTTCTCTGTGCTGTTATATAGGTTCCCATAGGGCATACTTTGCATAAGCACACCATATGCAGATGATGGGCAAGTTAGACAAGTTGAGTTCTGGTTGTCATGAATTTGAACTCCCCATTCTGGATTGAAAAGGGTTGGAAGGGGAGAGGGGACAACCTCAGGAGGTGGGTGTTTTTCTGCAGTGTGGTGCCTGATGGGATGAGTTTACACTGGTCCGCCCTGACAATTCTGCGTATCTGGGAGAAGGGATGTCATTGCTGTTAAAATCTGGAGATCCCGGTCTCAATCTAACTTGTGTGCCAGCTAGCAGAATTCAGCTTTACTTCGTTCCTCCTCATTCCCCCATCCCTCCAGCCCTTTCTGCAGGATCTAGTGTCAGCTGCTTCCAATGTTTTCATGCAGATTGGAACACTATAGATGGCCCAGTGACCCCTGACAGTTCTGATGCGGCTGATTGCCTGTTTGCTGTGCTTGAGTGCTGACATTAACCTCCATTTTACATTAATCTTTTTCTTCTTTTTTTTGTATCATACTCAAGCACAGGGATTATTGTGAGCCAACAAGGAGTTAGGGGCCTCCAGGCATCTTGGTAGCACAAAGTCACACGACTGTCAGTCAGGCCCTTGCAGCTGGCTCCTATGGAGAGGTAATTGTGTTTGTCTGAGTTCAGAGGGAAATCCTGAGCAGAGCACTCATGAACAGGAGCCAATGTAGACTGTACACAGAACGGCCAAAGCTACGGTAACAAAGCTATGATTTTGCACAGCCAAACCATAGGGCCTGAAAATAAAGATAGGACAGCCTTCTTACATGACCTCATTAACAACCTGACCCTAGAAATGAATTCAGACATCGCTGCAGCATGATAACATGGGGAGTCCATAAAGTCCAGCCGAAATCTGTATTACTCTGTCTGTTTATCACCTTTTTCTCTTCTCCCCTTTCCTCCCACCTCCCCCCCAAACTCTCTGCTCCATATCCCCAGTCTTGATTATGATGTCCAATAAGTGGTGCTGTCTAGAGGGGTATAGAAAAGACATGCAGAGTAACAGACAGTTTCATGAGTTACAGTATCAATGCAGTACACCTAGAGATTGAAAATGATCCCATTTACATAGCAGAAGTCTGTCTGGTCTGAAGGGTGATATATAATATTTTATTTGCATGCCTTGCCTTTGACTTGATTGAAAGCACCACATGACTTCTGTTCTGGGCACCCTGGTAATTCCCCTTTCCATCAATACTCGGCCCCGCCTCTAGGAAGCATGTCATGTCCACTAGCCTCGTCTTAAACAAATTAATAACACTTTCCATGCTATGTGGATTTTCAAATACATTACAGAGTCCTTACTTTTGTGAACTGATGTGTTTAATATGGTGCTGCTGTGGCCACTGGCCTCAAGCCAGCTGCCTTGTGAGCCTCAGATTAGGCTCCAGGTTTTTCTGCAAAAGAAGAAAAGCTTTATAAAGGATGATGGATCAGAGGTAAGCACCCATGGCCCTGGAGGACTGCAGCAATTTGGATTTAATAGCCATCTCTTAGTAAGAACTTCATTTGAAGCTAACATTACAATTGCTAGCAATTGGGCTATCCATCCAAATACAAATTATGACTTAAATTACGTAATCCACATCTGAAGGAGGATAAATAGCAGGAGCTGTGTCAGGTTGGTGTCAGGTGAACTCCCATGAAGAATAATGCTACGGATTATTTGAACGCTTTTCACCCAGATCACTGGCAGAGATGTCCCCCTTTTTTACTATTTTTTTCCCCATGTTTTACTCAATTTTGAATTGCCTGTATTCGTAAGACAAGCTCAGCTGCAACCTCCTCTGTCAGTTCAAGAGTACACAGATAAGCTTGCTCTCCTGTGAAACATGAAATACCAGCTCCTACTTCTGCAATGCACCACTTGAATTTGCAAAGGCATTTGGAATGATGCTCATGTGCAGATTGCAGACTGGGGCATTTGGTCAGAGGGTTCACTGGCTTTCGGGCCATTACACACTGCCCTGGTAAGGCTGCAGGCAGTGATCAGCCCTGGAATGACTAATATTCAGTCACATGCCAATAATTGCCAATAACTGAAATACTCATCCAGTTGTGCCCTTTTGAGATTTTCTGATGGCAGTTGATTTGGGATTGAAGTAGGTGGCCTGCACAAAAAGTTTCTGTCCTGATACAGAATCTGATTCTTAAGCATCCAGTTCCAATGTCTTGCATCATGAAAGGAATTCACACGTGGGACCTCATATATCTGGTACTGGAGTATGAGAACATGGGGAGGAAAGAGGCTTACTCATCAAAATCATGAAAAAAAACTGATTAGCTTGAAAATGTGTGATCACTCAAGATTGACAAAGTTGCTGACACACATCCTGAGGAACTCATGCTGCACAGATTGTGTCTAGATAATTCTCCACTCTTTCTGAGAATTGATATAGTAGCAGATGTATTCATTAAAAATGCCCAAATACTGGGTTTGACATGGTTTAAAAGTTAAAAATGCCTTTCTGAAGGTGTTGATTGTTTACTGACTGCCCCAGTTGGTCATGTTTTGAGGAACTTGATGACCACATACTGACAGCAGGCAGGAGCATGTCTCTTTGTCCTTCATGGGAGCCTCTGTCCTTGCAGTATTATCTGGCATCCTGCTGCAGCTTCCGCCCTGTCAGACATCAGCCCATTGCATCCACTTTAGCAGAGCGGCAGTCTACCATCAGGGGAGGGGGTGGGGGTGTCGCTAGGACAATCTGCTTCTGTCGGCACTTTCCACGATCTATCCCTGCTTCCAGAGAAGAACAAAGCTCTCCGCCGACCAATGCAGACTACTGTCATTGGTGCTTTGTGCTTGTGGAAGAGAGAGCCAGAGAGAGAATGAGAGACAGGAACAGAGAGAAGTAGAGGTCTGTGTGCATGTGTGGTCTGTTATCTGCCTTCATCTGACTGTCTTAATTAGTCTTTTCTATGAAGGAAAGCTCTATCTTTTTTCAGGAGGTTATTAATGGGGGGAGGAGGGGAATCTAATTTTATTCTGTTGTTCTCTGTGGTTTTAGGGAATTTCACTGTAGCATTTACTTGGCTGAAAAGGTCTTTTGGGTGTCCTCACTGTTCCCTGCCCTGTGGCTTTGGCCAAGGGAAAATGCTTCACAGAGTTTAATGACCACAGCGTTGTGCATCCAGGGCTTAATGGATAACATGCATGGACCATCCAAGAGAACTTATTGGGCTTGAGGGACTATAGAGGAAAAGCCAAAGTTTTTAATGTTTGGCACCCAATAAAGAGTTCTTAAATCTCTGTTGTGCAAAAGTTTGTTTCTAGTCTTCCAAGTGACTGGAATGGGCTGTTAGACGGACGATGAGTATGCCTGCCCCACATGAGCGTGCCTGAGTTGAAAGCCTAATCTTTCTACTTCTCAGTTGAACCTGCAGCTATGTCAGACTGTGAGAGCATCTATTTGGAAACAAGCTTTTTATTTGTCCTACTTTGTTCAATATAGTTTTACCTACTAAATCAAGGCCCAGTGATTTCATCAAGGTCATGAATGGAACAGGTGTCCTTTTCATTTGGATGTCATTGATATACCTTATTATAACTTATTACAACAGTTGGATCATTTTCATTGCAAACTATCTCAATGTGGATACCATACCAAGTGATTAGAATGCAGATGTTGAGAGTGGCTTATGTGTTTTCTGTCTCCAGGTTCTGTGGGTAGAGCAGCAGGTTGTGAAACAGAGGAAGAAGAGGGATATTTACACTGATCCTACAGACCCCAAGTTCACTCAGCAGTGGTACCTGGTGAGTATAGTCCTTCTGCTTACAGCCAAGCTGGGCGGCCTTCCATGAGGTTCTGTTGCCAAATCAGGAATGTCAAACAAAGATCATTTATTGTTGCCATTTCAGTTGTATTAGCAAAGATTCAGACATTTCTGTGAAACACTGCATCAGCACATCTTTGACTCATTCCTGTGTGTGTGGAGAAGTGCTGATACCTGCATAAGCATTACATTACTTAACTACTTAACAGTAGCTCTTGTTCTGGGAGATTTGCATAGTTCCAGAATTCTTCTCCATTGGTACAGATGGATGTCTGCTGTGAGGTCAAGTGCCTCTCTTCAGGGGTGCAGCACCACTAAGGATTTGAGCCCACTACCACCTCATCACTCATGCACTTTCACATACTTTTGATGAGGCTACCCCTCTGTTTGAACCGGTGTGGTCAAATCTGTGGTAACATATTGGTTGTGCTGGTAACGGTTACAGCAGTCCTCCCTCCTCAGGGCGCAAGAGTGCATGTGTGCCTCCCACACATTAGGGGCCCACCCCACTCTCCGCCAGTGAATGCACTCTCTGTCTATTTAGATGCACAAAGCTGTCAGATTTGTCTTGATTAAAGTGGAAATTATGCAAGACTGGAGTGAACTCATTTACAGTCTCATCCACCCAGACCCCGTGTTTACTCTGACTGCCATCTCTGAATGCCATGGAAAAAAGTCTATTGTCACTCAGTATTAGGTACATAATCTTAGTGTTCGATGCTTAAGCTGTTTGATCTGTTGAACAGCGTAATCATATTCAAACATAGTGACTGTTTTTGTTATGAGGACTATGTGCTTCGAATACAGATGAGCCAGGTCAGTATTCCCTTGCTGGATATTCAAATGTGTGCCCTTGATATTTGAAGTGTTTCCATTATCAGGCTTTTAGCAGAATTTTGAAACATTTTACATTAGATCAATATAAAACGATGATTGTTTTAATAAGATAAATTAAACATGAATACAGTCATACAGTTTTTAACAACTCTGCTGCCACAAATCTAATATAAACATGAATTGCATTTAATGTTTTTAAAGCATCTTTTATTGCAACCAAAAAAATCGAACAGAAGACTGAAATAAATATTACGGGGGTACTTGTAAAATAATTGTAATGAGCCCAGTGATAATTAATGGAAGTCAGAAAATGGCTTTAAAAAAAAAAGAAACAGTAATTGCTGTGAAGACAGAAGTACTTTAGCCACTGAGATTAATAAAAAAGAAGGATCACTGAATGTATTTATGCTGGAAAAAACACCATTTGTATGTACCATACATTACATACAACATCTGTTTGTAACATCTGTAAATTCAAAAGAAAAACATTTGTATACAATGATGTGATGTTTAACTTTCTGGCATAGAAGTTCTGTAAAGTCTTATTAGTATCCCAACTAATTTAAAGAGCCAAAACCTTGCTGTGCAACATGGGTGCTCTGATCATTCTGCATCATTGGAACTCCTGAAATAGACATGCCAACTCTCAAATCGATGCTGTCCTTGAAACGTACGAGACCCTGTTTGGGAGAGGAAGCAAGTAATAATGAGATTGTTCCTAATTGAAATACTTAAGCGCTCATCCCCATTTCTGGAGACTGACGCCAGTTGCCGTCGCTTATGCGGATACAATTTAGCCTTTTTCCTGCAGTGGCTGTGGTGGAGGTGTAACCTTGGCCGGTGGCAGGTGAGCGCAGGGGTGAGACAGCTCAGTTTATTGGAGAAAACCAGGGGGGAGGGAGGGCAACCACAGCCAGCTCAGCAGGATGGAATAACCTCGCTGTTGTCCAATAGGTTATTGCATTACAGCACCCCATCGTTAGAGTTAGCACTCAGCTAATTAATCCTGGTAGTTTATAATCTCTCTACCCGCCCAGTACAAGTGGAAGCAGCATAAGCTGATCTACTCCCAGGGTGCACATGTCAGGAGCTGTGATGTCATAAAGGTGGCTGTGTTCCACTTCCTGTTCTAATGAAGCCTTTGTCCTGGAGCGCACCCACACGCATGGACCATTGCGGTAGACACGGAACCCCAGAGGGCATCCGTCTCTCATTAGGGTTTCAACCGCTGCTTTATCCCACAGTCTCCCATTAGTGCTTCAATGATACAGAGGTTAATGAGGTCTGTTTCACATATTAATATTTACAGCAGCACACTGGACCTCTCTCACAGAGGAATTACAGAGAAATGTCAAAGCACGATGTGTGATTTCAAGAACCTTGCAGCTGCTGGATGTGTAGGCATTCTACAGTGCCAAATGGAAGCATTAAATTAAGTAAGTCCAATACAGTTACTCATTTTGAAGGCCAAAGAATAAATGAAAAGTCTTGAAACCACATTTTAAGAGATGTAGTTCCCTTTTGGGCCAGTCAGGTGAGAGGTACAAGGTGAATGTGTTCAGTTGTGTCTTTGCAGAACTCATGACATCCTTCTTGACATTTTGCCATGAATCATCAAACATTGTTGCTCACAATGGGATTGTTGCTTTTTATGAAATGAAGTGAATTTGAAGTTTCAAGTTCAGCCTTCCAAAGAAACCACAACAGAAAATGTCATAAGTTCATGTCTTTTCTGTGGAGTTTTTCAAGCTGTTAAGAGTTCAGTTCACGTTTACTGTGCGTAAGGTCCATTCCACTCGCTCTGAGTGTAGCTAATTTTCTGGTCTACACAATTGTGAGTTTAGGTGGACATTTTGGTGAAAAGTGGCACTTTGGTGTAGAAACCGTTTTCTGAAAGGCCAACATTGGCAGTCCATATCCCAGTGAATCCCACAACTTCCCTCATCTGATGTGATCTTGCAGTGGGCCTTGATTCTCTGGCACTTCATATCATGTAGCCCTCATTATGCAGGTCCACCAGCCCACACTTGGTTTGCTGAATATAATTTCATCAGCACTTCTGTGGTGGGAAAAAGTGCATGTAATACCACCACCATCTCAAGTGGCATTTAAAGAGGAGTGTTTATTTATGTACTACATCTTTTGTCTAGTTCAATCCAAGCCATCGGGACTTGAATGCCAAGGAAGCCTGGGAGCAGGGCTACACAGGGGCAGGTGTCGTGGTGTCCATCCTGGATGATGGGATTGAGAAGAACCACCCTGATCTGGCTGATAATTATGTGAGTTTCAGCTGTGAAAGCATTGTATTTCATGAGGACAAAGAAAACACAACAGTTATGCCAACACCTTACATGTGTGCCTTCCTGTCCTTAGGATCCGAAAGCCAGTTATGATGTGAATGACGGTGACCCAGACCCTCAGCCACGATACACACAGCTCAACGATAACAGGTAAGTCTGCTGGATGCATGTTTATGTGGTTGTGTGTGAGGGATATGTTTGAGAGTATGTGACTACAGAATTGAGGTGTGTGTTTATGTGTATAGGTGCAATCTCTTGCAAACAAGGCAAAGTGCACAAGAGATTGTGTGTTTGACTCTAAACTCATTCTCTTTTTCGCTCTCAAATGCAGCTTACTGCATCGAAGTGATGTATTTTCTTTCTAATGCAACCGATGAAACAAAAAACCTTAAATGCTATTTTTTTTAAGGCCATTTCCTTGAGAATGGACTTTGATGGATGTAGACTGCTGTGCGCTTGGTGGGACGGATCATTCTGTACACAGAAAAAAGGGGCTCAGAATAACAGAGGTTTAATGGAATGAGAGCAATCGGAACCTTGGCATGGGCCTGTGCCTATCAGCCGAAACACCATGCAGTCACCCCTGGCTCTGTTTGCACAGGGATTCTCTCCCAGTTTAGGAGGGGAACACTCAGGATTACATTTGCTTTGTAAGTCACAGTTTCGGAAGAATTTAAGTTGGCCAAGAAACAGTGTTTTCATGGCTGTCACTGGACCTGAGGCGGAGTAAAGCAGTAGCCGCTGGTTCCAGGGATCCTGGCAGGAGCTCCTGCTTCCTCTTGCACAGGGAAAATCTGCTGATCTGAGGCTCAGCAGTGGGTTAGGATGCTTATGCGGTGTGCATTTTTTTTCCCCACAAGCTTTTTAATGTTTGTTTTGAGGCTAGGCAAAGCCTTTTAATTAGTCCAATCATCACAGAGATGTGTGCTAATTTGGGCTGGCAGGGGGGGCATTAATTTGAAGTCTCCACAGTCGGGAGCCTGAACCTCCAAGCTATCTCCTTAACAGGCTGCCTCAGTGATTCGCCAGTCTACAGATGAAGCTGGAAGTGAAAGCGTATGGTCATTGGTTTTTGAGAAGCACTGCCCTGGCTTCAGGGAGCGTTCAGGGTCAGAAAAATGAATTCAGGTGGAGCTAAAAAAAAAACAACACAGTTGCATTTATACCTGTCACCTAAAAGATCTTTTACTCATGGTGTTATTAGTTATTTATGTGATCGACTGGGTTGGCTTTCAACAGTGAAGAAAAGATTTTTTCTAAAATGATCTTTCTTCAGTATCTCAAGTCTGAATAAACTATTCTTAAATTTTAGCTTTTGCATGGTAATTATTTTATCTTGTGCTTGGTTGGCAAGGGTGAGTTTCCTCCCTTGCTGTCTACCCATGAACCATGATGCTGGTCATGGCATACTGAATAATTTTATGGTGTGCTTATTCCTGGCAGTATAATTGAACAATAGCCAGCTAAACAAAGGCAAATATCCGTGTTTACTGCCCTATCCGGCATGAGCCATATCAGTTAATCTTCCCATTCCTCACAGAGGCTACTCCCTCGCTGCAAAATTAATGTGAAAACAGGAAACCAGCCTGAAAGAGCACAGTCGCAGACTAGTATTTGCTTTGTCGGTGAGAGAAGGGCTCAAGGGTCTTTGTGCGGCAAATCATCTGTCACCCTGAAGACTGCTGAAGCTCAGACCTGATAATTGAACAGCATTGTGTGAGCTTGTCAGAAATACTGAGCCATCTGGTATGTAGGCACAAAATACAGCAGGACATCAACCTGCACTGATGTCTGACTTCATAGAAAAAAATAAAAAGATAGTGTAGCCAATTTGGTCACCAAATGTAATGATAAACACTTGAAACCCCTTTCCTCTTGTCTTGTTTAGGCCTTTTCATAAGTAAACTTTTAAGAGTCTCTCATTAAGTGTTTCAACAATGTGTCTGTCTTTCACATTGGCCACATGTGGCCATCTGTTAAATATTATGATAAGGACTCATAAGCATTTTCTCAAACTCATTTCTGTATTTTTACCCTTCAGCAGTTTCTTTCAAATCTAGGCAGCACAGTTGAAGTTGGGTGTTAATCGGCTTCAGTGACTAAATTATCCAGCGGAAATCATGGGCATTTTTGTAGTGTGTTGTAGTGGAGTAAATCTTCCAAGATTAAGTAAATGCATGAAGAAAGCAGCTTTATCCCAACGCATGAGCAGATTGTATAATGAGTTGTTTACTACCCGGGTGTCTTGATCTCTTCCCTTTTTCACTGAAGTGATTAAATTAAATCATCAGTAAAAATTTAATGAAAGATGACAAATCTGTGGATGCTGAGAAGCATTGAAATTGGCACTGTTTTAACACACCCGAGATCTTATATTTTTGCTTTTCCCAAATCTGCTATTTTTCAGGATGCTAGCCAACAATCCTTTTATTTTATTTTTTTCCTTTCAAAGCTAAACATGATGAGTGATGACAAGCTGAAAAAGCTTCCAGTTCGTAGTCGGTTGGAATCATCTGTCCATGGCTGAATGTTTAAAGCTTGGGCAGGCATTCGTCGAATGTGCCCAGCTGCCTGGTGGATGTGTATAGCATTACCAAGAACAGGCAGGACACGGTTCTGCATCACACTAGCACGGGCGCATCGGTGAGCAGCTTTGCTGTAGGAGTGCCCAGCAGGCAACTCTCATCCCTGACAGGCAGCCCACTAGGGCAGGGCCTGCAGAAGCTTGGGCCAGCTTTACAGTTTGCCTTTTTTTTTTTTTTTTTTACCAGGTTGTGTGTTGAAACTTCACCCCCCCTCACAGCCATACCATCCCACTGCTTATCTCAGCCACTCTGGCCTGTTCCCCCTGGACCCCGGGGCCAGTGTGGGGACTGGATGGCGGGGAGCATGGAAACGTCCTGTGGGCTGTGGCTCAGTGCCCTGTAGGGAGACCAGCGCCTTGATAAAAAAGCACATCTCTGTTCACCTCCATAATGCTGCCTTTCTTCCCCATATTCCACACCAGCCAGGGCTCATATGAAGCAAAGACTCCCTTCAATGGAGATGTTTACCTTGGTTAACCTCTTGTTCGCCTGTGCGGTTCCTCAGCATTCTTTTTGTCCGTTGGGATTTTGACATATGCCAAAATATCACAGTCAGTGATACACCCATTTTTATTGCCTCTCTCTAAAAATGGAATGCTGATATGCTATATATTTAGTGGTTTAAATGTAAGGAAATTACATTTTTGCTGTATACCACACATTAGGTGGTTTTCTCTACCGTTCTGCTGAATGTCGATGCGTTGAATGCTGATACTTTTGGTGATGGATTTCTCTGCTTTTTCAGCACTGAAAGCTAGCTTGGACACAGAGGCCCACCACCCCACCCATCCTTCACCACCCAGGGTGTGTGGGGATGGCACGGCCAGAGAAAGGGGTCTTTATATCCATTTTTGCTCCCCCCACACACACACCTTATTAGTAGTGGATGTTTTCTGGCCAATTCAACATGTATGTACAAGGCTGTCAGGAGTGATAAGCCATCACATAGTGTAAAACCTATGAAGAGGGGTTAGAGAGAGTAGACAAGTTGGCTTTTGCAGTCGGAAAACGGACCCAAGGATGTTTTCTCCACAGGGGTCTGCTTCCAGTTGGAATTTCTTTGA
Organism: Albula goreensis; assembly: GCA_022829145.1. Lineage (NCBI taxonomy): Eukaryota > Metazoa > Chordata > Actinopteri > Albuliformes > Albulidae > Albula > Albula goreensis. The sequence goes on from CM040755.1 coordinate 15,819,594, forward strand.
TGTCCAGATCCTGGCTGTCTGTAGGAGTCCTTAATGACAGCAGCTTTACTACTTGCACCCATTACTGTCCTCCTATCCAAGGCCACAGCTCACAGCAGTTCCACTTTGGTGCGCTGCTGGGTCCGTCGTTCTAATTTCTTTTATATTTATTTGCTCACAATGCATTGTGCGCTTGCAAAATCAGGAGTCAGACAGAAGGTTGTTATTTCTATGTCATAACGCTTTTAATTTCAGTATTTTTATTTGTTTTATCTACCCCCCCAAATTGGGAGGGTTGTACATCAAACCACCGGCATCTCAAATATGTTATTATTCTGGAACTCTTTTTTTAAAAATGTTTTCACTGGCAAGGACATGTATCTGTTATCTACCTTCGAAATGAGTGCTTTGTGGATAGTTCAGTGCTGAGAGATATCTCGTTACACATTTTTGCCTGATGTTTTTGTTCCTTCAATACACAAAGAATGAACAACTTTTTATCTGGGCTCATAATACATGGACCAGGGCACCCAGTTTCCTCATGTTCATCCCAGGACTGAGAGACACTACATTTTTTTAAATTTGTGAGGTTGCCTCAGAGAACAGTTCCTATGACTAAACACCACTATTTTCATTATTTTTTGTTGGCATATTTTATGTGTTGACTTCTGAAAGCATTTGACTCCACTTTGTGTGCTCTCTGCTACCCAGTGTTTTACTGTAATCAACCCTTCTCCATTATCCACTTGTAGTTGATAAAGTGAAGCAATACAATGTGTCTATGTGTAGCTTGGGTGTATGTGTATACAGAAAGATTATCACTGTGCTTGCCTCATTGTTCCCATAAAAAATGTATAATATTTGTCCCAAACATCTTTTAAAAAATTGAATTAGATATTCTCATGGTTTTGCCTGTTCTTCTGGAGAATTTTTCTGTATAAATTTGATTTCTGTATAAAGTGATTATCGGTGCTAATATGACCTCCTGCTAAGGTTCTGTACTGAAACATGAAAATCTCTTTCCTTCCTTGTCTTACGAATGTGTCTGTATTCTAAAGTTTAAGGTTTGTCAAACCACTAAAATGCCAGGTCATTTTAGTGGTTTGACAAACCAAAATAACAGGACATTCTCAAGGAAATTCTGAAGGTTATATATGGTGCCTTATCTTTTTTATTTATATTGGTATGTGGTCAAATATAATCATGTTGATTTATTTTTCTCAAGACGCAGAGCACTTCCTGTTTCCTCAAACAGGATTATTGCATGAGTATCATCTGCAAATCCTCATACTACATCAGCGGTATGGTCCATTTTTTGCTATATGGTGACATTCACTACATCTTTGTACAGCAGCATGCACTGTTTATAAAATGCTTTATTGTGGTCCAAGCATTTGACTTCCAATGTTACTGCTTCATTTGAAAAATTGTATAATTATTTAAAAACTAGTAAGATTCTGGGCTGACCTTTGCCTTGAGGACATTGTGTGGTTTTTTTTTTTTTTTTTTTTTTTTTTTTTTTTTTTTAAATTGGTTTATATTAGGATATTGGACCATCCTTCAAGAAGGAAAGCCTCCCATTTGTTGAAAGATGGAGGTTGAAAATTATGTGGCAGCCATCAACATCATCCTTTTTTTATGAAATCACTGGAGTAGTCATGAGAATATGGGAATGTTTAGAAGAAACAATGTTCTCACCATTGGGTGGCCAGAAATGGCTGTGTATTCCTTGGCTGTAATTCTAATATGCAGAGAGAATCAGCCCCAGTGACTTTTATGAGATAGCTGCCCATTCCTTAGAAGATCTCCTGCCATGTTTAATACTTGGGAACAGGCATTGTGGGTTGAATGTATACTCTGACATTCTCAAAGCATAAACCCATCCAGACATAAGAGAAAGAGTAAACAGCCACTCATTAGACCATAACAAACCTTCTGTTGTTCAGAAGTCAAGCTTTTCACCAGATAATGCACTGTTGTGTTCTGCGTTGGTACAAGCAACTTACACTGTTGCCATAAATATCAGTTTTGTGAGGCTCACAACCTACTTTTTTATTGAGGTTAACTCACAGGTTTGCATTGACTTCTCTGGTAATTTTTGATTGTTGATTAGGCTTTTTGCAACTATCCTCTTAAGTGTCTTTTTACCCCAGTAGGTAACCTCTGCAGCCCCTATGTATTTGTCTTACAGTTTTTGCTTCACTGCAGTATGTTGTCCTAATTTTCAAAACAGTGTTTCCCTTTATTTAGTATTGCCATTTCTGTGACTGATGCACCTCAAATTCAGTGCTATGTCAGCTTTTTTCAAAGTCTGCTGCATCTCTCATGTTGCTCTTGAAACTCGTCCATACAAAACTTATAATTGTGTTTTATAGCAGAAATGTATCGCAATTAGTGTTAATCAATTCAGAGATGTTCTCTGCCACCCTGCCTGGACATTAAACATTTAGCAAAATGCTTAACAGAAATGAAACACTGAATTTAGACCCTGTCAGCTGAGCTACAGAGCTTGAGGATAGCGAAATTGCTCTGTGGCATTTTTTCAATCTGCTGTTTCTCAAACAAGAGGCACAGATTCACATGATAACCCTAAAGTTAGAACCAAGGCAAGGATATGTTTTACAGTGCCTCGAGAAGGAAAAAGTTGCTATAAACTGTCCCGTTTCTGAAGTGAACTCAGTAACTCTGCTTGTTTAGCAATGCAGGGAAAACTGTCACTACAGTCACCTGTAGTTCAGTCCCATGTTGGCTTACTTGTTATGCAGCAAGTGTCTCATAGACATGTCAACAGCTGCATGGTGACACAACAAGTTCCTTTGTACAAGCACTCCTTTCTGTAAGAAGAATCACCCTGAAATCAATTAATTCAAGCCCTGCAATCAGAATGTAATCCATCTCTCTGTGAAGGAAAGCTGGAGGCATGTGATTGACTGGTGGAACAGTGATTTGAAATTAGTTCTGAAATTCCCAAAAGGAGAACTGCCTGCCAAGGAATAATATATGCAATGTTTCTGAACAATGATTATATGAGCATATTCATTGGAAAAAAGAAAGAGGGCTTGCCACATTGAAATCACATTTTGGGTTTACATCAGATCACCTCCTTAGAAACCTGTGAAAGATTGATTTGCTCACCATGATAGGTTCAGCAAGTCAATATTGCTGGTAATGGCTCTAATCAGAGTATTCATTAGTGCTTTATTTCTGTCTCTTCTATCAGAGTGACCACCATGCTATTTGAGCACAGCAAAATTACTGAAGAGTGTACCAGTAGTTAAGTACCAACAACACAAGCTTGTAGAGGAAGTAGGAGCATTACAGCTATGATGGTCTCTTAGATTAGTCCGCCTTTCTACCACCCCCACTCCCTGCTACCCTCTCCCTTCCGGTATTCCTGTCACTCTGCATTTCTTTGTGTGCAGATGTGTCCGATCTGACATAAAGGTTGCTGGTGCCAAGTGGCATTTGGAAAGAGACATTATCTATGCAGGCCGTCTACCCGTCACGCACACTGACAATACTTAGCGAAATACAGGCAGGGGAAATGCTTGGGCTGGGCATCAGGAGGCAGGTATTTTCTGCTGCTCTCAGGTGAAGCTCGCTCCATGACATGAATCCCTGTCTCTCATGCATGCAGTACAGCACAGAGCATGTCCTGCCTGCCCACATTTCCTTTGCTGCTGCCATGGGGTAAGCTGGGTAAAATCATGATGCGAGTCTAATTAATCCATAACACTGTACATATATGCTGAATATTTTTATTAGTTGTTTCGGCCATTTAATTTCACGTCCTGCTGTACCTTAGAATTATTTTATTTAATCATGCATTCATTGCCCATACTATCTCATGGTAAACAAAGACCTTACACTTCTATAAACAGATATTTAACTTTTTAACAACTTCACTTAATTGCTGAGTACATGTTCCCCAGTAGAATTGGTATAGATGTTGCCCAAAGACGTTATTGGAATTAGGCCAGAGTACTGGCCTTCGTTTGCTTGTGTTTTGAACTGCTATTTGAAATGGCCAAACCTCTTGCCTTTCAAAGAAATTCTGCAACTCGGTGATAAATGGACAAAGTCCCTAGGCTGGTGTTGGCAAGTTTCCAGCCTTCAGAAATGATTTCTCTCTGTGCTATTGATATACTTAATGTAAAGAGAAGACAAAGTGGGAGGACCTTGTGCCAAACCACTCAATATCCCTCTAAAGTGCTTGAAAACAAATACCTCCTATCCAAAAAGAGCCAAGTCAGGGACTGTACTTCTACAGTTGGCATTCAGGTAGTGGTGTAAATGGCATTTCCTGGAAAATACATTTTTGCCACATTTATTTTAACTGTTGCATATAACTTGGATGCATCCATATTGGCCAATTTCCTATGGAAATGCTGTACATGTGTTGAAGCTGATGTACATGCACCATGGTTTTATTTGTGGTAGATGTTTCTGTGAGCTTGGTTAGTTTGGTTTTAGTGCCTCAATTCAGATAGCTGGCCGTGGAATCAGGGTCTTCAAAAACAGTGGAACACCAGTTGTTGTCTTTTTGAGGGAGTCAGGCTTTGTGACCATTGGCTGGTCATGGTGAACTGAGCACCAAATCAGCCATGTCTCTCCCAGCTTAGCCCCATAGCTCTTCCACAGTGGTTGGAATATAAGTTTTACCCACAGTCTCCCCTCCTACACCTTGTCTGCAGGGTGATGGTGAAATCAGTTTGCCTGTCTTTGAGGGAAAGTGAACAGGCACTCCCGTAGTCGTGCTTCTGTGCAGTTCTGTTGGCTGAGTGTGTCTGTGCCATCAAAGGCCTGCAATTCTGGTTTCACAATGGCTTTAAGCGGAAGCCTATCCTTTGTGTTACTCATGGCCTTTCCATGCCCTAAAGGGACATGATAACCAGGCACCCATGTCCAGTATTCAGTCGTTGCATTCATGGTAGTTAGAACTGGACAAGGGCTCCCCTGCAAACTGTTGCTGGGGGAGGGGGGGTGGTGACTGGGGACTGCAGGACCCCAGATGTGTTTTTCCTCAATCGGGGGCTGTTGAAAGCCGCTACAGTAATGCCTATTAAAGGCACTTTGGAACCTCCTCACTTGTTCAAACACCAGAGCCTCTGATTTAGAAGCACTGCCCGGGGGCTTGGTTAAGCCTCCTGGAAAATCTCCTAATCCATTTAAGCAGGCTATGAATCCAGCTGCAATGAGTGAATGGACGGGGATGCCCAACAGTTTGAATTAATGGCCTGGTTATACGAGGAGCCCATGCAACGTCTGATCTCTTAATTATAGCCCCTCGACATCCCATGAGGGCAAACCATCCCACCTCAGCCATGTACAGATGTTTGTCCCCTGAAGACCCTGGATTATTCAAAACATAGTAGAAATGTTTTGGCAAGACACAGGCATGATACTGGTTGTGTTTTGTATTGAGTAGGACATGTTTTACATTCATGCAAATACTGCTACCCACCTAGTTATTTGTACCTGTTGAAAAGAGCACAACCGTGTGTGTACAAAAGTGAGAGCATAAGCATTCATGTATTGGGAGTAAGAGGAGCAGAATAAAAAATAAAACACGGCACACTATAAAGCAACAAGAATGGACACCTAACCTTTGATGTTTTAGAGGAAAAAAAAATAGCCCAAAAAAATAGCTCAGTATCTCTACCCAGCAGTAGAGAGGCGTTCTCTGGAAAAAGGGTCATTTCTCATTTTGTGGCAGTCAGGTCTATCTTTGCCTCAGTCCCCCCACTTGTGTTTGGGACAGGGGAAAAATTCAGATGGACCCACTGCGGAGTGTTGCCCGCCTCCTGCCAGTTTCTGAATGCGCTCAGCTCCGTTAATGTCAGGTCCCTGTCACTGCAAAATAAAAGTGTTGCTTTTATAAAATGATACGACACACTGCATACTGTCTGTGCTTTGAATAAACTATCATTTAATCGCTCACAGCTGGCTCTCTGCCAGTTGCAGCTTCAGGGCTTTTCTGCATTTCTTGTTGAAAGGGAAGAAGCCAAATACAGTGTGGAGGGATGACCCTCGGGTGTGGGGGTACAGTTTTAGAAGGAATTCAGAATTCGTAATTCCACCTGATGCTCAGTTGCCTGTGTCGTCTGATGTTTTGGTTTCTGTGTTCTTTTCATCTTCCTTCAATTGAATTGGGCCAAGGGTTTCGTACCCCAGTGCTGTGCACTGGATAGGGTCCTTAGTCTTCACTGTCTCTAAAGGGACACCCTTTTTATACAGACTGGAACAGATCCAGTGATGAATTGAAGCCACAGGGTTAAGTGTAGAATTTGATCTTGTGCAATTATCTAAAAAGAGCGAGTAAACACACAATGAAATCATTTCTATAATTACATAATCATGGACTTGTTTACTTATCTGTTGGTGGTTAGCCTTAATGGCCCGGATTAGACCCCATGTGTGTGTTGGACATGTTTCTGGTCTTTTGCCTGTGTGCGTTACAGACAGGCTTGGAGGCTTGTATCTAATCCTGGAGCTGTTTCTCCATTTAAAATGCCTTTGCTATTTTGGTCCTCACAAGCAGCCACAGAAGCAGAAAAGAAGGCTCTCCCTTTAATAACAGGGACAACTGTTCTGGTATTACTGCTCAACCTTCCCTACTGCTTGATTGGGGAAACACCAAATGCCTGTTAGGCTAATAAAGTAATTAATGAGTAATGGAGTAAGTAATGAGTCCAATCCTCTCCTTTTTGATCTTTATTCTGTACATGCAAAAAAAAAATGCGTAATGTGATGCAGAACCAATACAGTTTCCATCTTGGTGCACACCAGTGATTGCATCTAATAAATTTCCCATGAGGACTGAGCAGAAAAGGAGTATGAAGCCCTTTTTTAAGCTTGCTGCTATTCCAGTGGTTTGTAGCTAAATCTATTACATCTGATGTTTAAAAGGCTGTCAGGCAGTGACTGAGGATACAGTTTGGCTGTGGTTCTTTGAGCCATGCCTTAAAACTTTAATCTGTTCCTCTGCTAAGTGATGTTTGAAATGATCTCACCTTTACAGCTCTCCACATGAATGACAGCTCCCTGTGTAGTGATTTTAGGTTGTCTGTACATTTTGACAGGGTCAGTTAATTTAATCTTTTGTTGCACTACATCAGAATTGAGAGACGCATAAGTTACTAAATGTCTTTTGCAGTACAACGCAGTCGCACCAATCTTATTGGCAGAAAGAAATGTTCTGCATCAGTCTAGACTGTGGACCTCAGATTTCCACCACCTGGGCAAGCAGTGCTTCACAGAGGTGGTGGATTAGATTGATTCAATCATTGGTCAGCTCTTTTGTCTATACCCCAGTCCTGGATTTAAGCTCTGGCTTTTCCACAGGTGTAATACAACCCTTTCTGCCCCCATGTCCAGGCTCCCTCGGCTACACAGGCTGCTTTTTGTATTCCAGAACATTCTCCAGAACATTCCGGAAGTATTTCTGATGCCTGGTCCAGTTCACTGGCAGCTTTTCAGAATAAAGCCCCAATAAATGTTTCACCCCGAAAATAAGCAGCCCATTTTGACACATTTTTGGCTGGCCCTTTAAAGAATGTCCAAGCATTGACTGCAAAAGGAAAACCATGCTGTAAGTAAGATATTCATACCACACACTCCTAAAACCCAAGACTTCAGCTATAATACACTGAGCTCTATTCACGCAGCTGTCTCTGCATATTTTTATTGTAACCCAGATGTTGTACATGTTAATTTGTGCGCATACAGCTCATCAGCAATGTGACAATAGAAATTAAGACAACATTTTCATTATGATGTTTCAGTAATAGCCAATTTCGAGAGTCAACCCTCATGTGTGTAGGTTATTTCTTATTCCATTAAGTGTACATTAACTGTCATCCTTTCTGTATCAGTGCATGCACAGGAAGAGGAATGACATTCCAGGCCTTTTGCTGTGCAGTTTTGATGTACTGAAATGTTGGTCCTCCCACACATGTTCTGTGTTGTGTGTTTTATTAGCGCCTTGATGAATTTAATTTTTGTTCAATATTCATCCAAGCTACACTATAAACAGCTTGACCGAGAGAAGAGTTCATTTTAGGATACCCATCACCCGTTTTAACATGGAATCTGTTGAAAATAAGGTAGTAGAAGTATGTGCCTTCTCCCAAAATGGTTAGGATCTGCCTGGATGTTCTCTGATTAAAATTATAATCAACTGTAGTCACAGTTGTCAACAGTTCAGTTCCTCTGTGTACATTGGTTCTGAGCATGAAAGAGATTGTTCAATGTCTCATCTTGATAGGAAGGTTTCTTTTTTGGTTATTTATTTTTATTATCTTCAATAAACCTCACCAGCTTTATTTTCCCTGTTTACACACAAAATTATAATTTGAATTTGCCAACAAAGGCATGTGCATTTTTTTACTTGATTAGATTATTCTTATGCATGGCTTGGTAAGACTGGATATGCCAGTAAGAGTAGCTCAAGCAAACTGTGTTCAGATACATCTGAGAGTCAGAGAAATGGTGTCAGGGTGTGGAGATGATCTTCATCTTTTGTGGTGCAAATATCTTGATTACTTTTTAAAATAAAGATGACTGCTATAAATAAAAGAACCACTTCAAAGCCAGCCTTGATCTTTTGGAGGATACAGATAGAGGAAGGCTGTATGTATATGAAAGTATATGAAAGATTGTACTGGCTGTAATACCTGCTGTGCGATATGGACTTACCTGGCAACAACTGATCACACGGTGGTGAATTAAGATGTCAGATACAGCCGTGTGGAGTTGGGATGAATGATTCTCAGATGTGTCAGAGAACTGGTACCTGAGAGGATTTTTTTTTTTTTCCCAGGAGTTCCACTTGGCATTCCACAAGTCTGGGCATGCCATGAACCACCTCCCAAACACCTACACAGTGTCCTATCTTGTGGGCTATTGCACACCCGCATACTCAAAGCCGCAGAGCCTACCCTGGATTTTTAGTCTGTGAGCAGATCCGTTGTTCCCCTGATGTGAACGATAAAACCCTGTTTTGAAGTCAGTGCCATTTCTTTGATTCTTTACATTGTCATAAGCATTCTCACAGGCTTTAAAGGCTTGGAGGTAACCCACCCTAACTGCTCTGCAGTTTCAGAGGAGACAAGAGACCCCCTTCCACCCAGCACCCTGGTAATCCCCCCCGTGATACTACTCAGGGGATGATCTTGTGCCTGCAGAGGTCAGAGGTTGTGATGTCAGAGGGGCTGACCCCTAGTCCTCCATTTGTTGCGGACTGGACGTCTGCGCTCCTCTGAGCTGTGTCCAAGTATGGGAGCAGCTCTCCGGGGATTTGATTCATATCCATGAGTCTCCAGTTTTAACAGGCTCCACTCTGTAACTTTAATAAGTTGTCTGAGCTGGCAAGTCAAATGAAAGGAATGGTTCCGTTAGTCCTGGGTATCCAGAGAACAGTATATAAATGGTCCTCAGGTCGTCAGCTCCCAGTAATCATCAGAGATTGCATTTGAGACAAGTCATGAAAGCTGTAGACCTACAGTCGAAGTAACTGCCATAAAGCCAATTGCTTAAGAAATGGCCCTGCTGTTTTTTAGAAGTGTTTAAAACCATAGTGTACCTGCAGTATATACTTACTGTTTAAAACACAAGCAGACCGGAGGTCTTCAAAATTTGACAACAGAATTGCATATTCTTATGGCAAAAGGTGTTTGCTGCCACTCTAGGTTCCCCCCTGCGTCCACAATTCCTCCACTCATCTACCATTTTCTCATTTCGCACCAATTGGCAGACCTAAGCTAGTGCTGATACAGAAAGAAGGCCCAAAATGAGACCCTGCTGCACTCAGAGGCCCCTGAGGGAGCAGAGCTGAGCACTACTGGAACAGCCAAATCTCTGGCTTCATTAGAGCTTATTCGCAAAGGTTTTTGATCCCACCGCCAACCAGTTGTGGGGAAAGCTCTCGCTGTGAGCTGGGTCTCAAGCAGGGTCGGATTCTGGGAGGATTAACCTGACTGGAATGTGATGATGGACCAGTTTCCCTCCCAAAGGCTCCTTCAAATCAAACCTTTAAGGCACAGTGCTAATAAAAAATTTCTTTGTGAATGGCCAAATCTAATTTGCCATTTCCCCCCTCCTTTCTCTCTGTGGTGGTAGCATGTCATCTCAATTTCTCCCACTCGGCTGAATTTGTGTTCAGAAGCCCAACACTCTGAAGTTACTCTCACAGAATGACGAAAGTGAACATCACAGGCCTGTGTCTGACTGTCCCTGTCAACTTATTGTTTTTTGGGGCAGGTAATTCAATCTGCATTTAAGTGTATTACACCTTTATCTTGCCAGACCACATTGTCCAGATCTGTACAAGAGAACTATTCATTAAAATTATGGTTTTAGTGTTAGTAGCTCCATTAAAATACAATGTTGAGTCTGTCTCCAAACTTGGATGGTATTTTATCTTGCTTGTGTGTAAGTACATGTTCCAGCATTAGTATGTACTTGACATTTGGGGAATGCTTTAAGAAAAATTCTTTCTTAAGTGCCCTCTCACTTTGTTTTTCAGGCATGGGACTCGATGTGCTGGGGAGGTGGCTGCTGTGGCCAACAATGGGATCTGTGGAGTGGGCGTGGCATATAATGCAAAGATTGGTGGTGAGTTGAAAATGGGACACTGCCTGTCCCACAGTACTCTTTGTCCTTAATTTTAGTAACAAACTCGAGCAACGTCATTACAGTTATTGAGCAGGGGTTTTAATAATTGCCAATCACTGCCATTTTTTTTTTTTTTTTTTTTTTTTTTTTTTTGGAAAGCCTGCTGAATTTTTCACTCAAAGCACATTGGGGGTAGATTGAACAGGCCCACTTGACAATGATGGTTGATAACAATCCACTCCAGCCCCATGCTGCTTCTGGAACTTTCTTCAGCTGCTTTTCTGATTGCAGAAGACCAAAAGAGACAAAAAAAAAACTAACTCAAAATCAAATATTGCTGTGAAAAGGCCTGTGTAATAGAATGCATCTGTTCTAAGTTGATCGCTCGTATTCCCTCCCCATTTTGCTGAAGGGTTATTCTTCTTATTATTCTTTTTCCTGGCTCTGCACTGGAATGATGAGGATGTGAAAGCGATAGTGACTGGTTTACTCAATTTTGGAACCAAGTACCTGATAATCACAGGGCTGCAGCACAGCCCTCTGAGCCAAAGATTCCGGCATAAGCGCGTGTAATCCTTTTAATTAGCAGACGCACATTTGTCCCGTTCAATACACATTTTATCGCATTACTCCTCTGTATATTTGCAGCTGTCAGAGGAGTCTGGGATTTCAGCTAAAGCCTTCTGATTGTTGGTGCCTCAAAAGGAGAAATCCAATCTTGTTCATCTCCCCTGGTGTGGGGGTCAGTCAGGATTTAAGAATAGCACCACACAACAGAAGTTTTGGTCCAAAAATTCCAGGTCTCCTTTGATTCGGGTGATGACATGGGAACACACAAATTTAGCAGAACAATGCACCTAGTTCATATTTCTACATTGACACCAGCTTTAAGAAAGGTAATATTGGTTCTCAATGGTGAGGAAGGATATGCAACCTCGACACAGAAACCTAGATTTAAACAATGTGTATGGCTGTAATATGAGTATTTTCCTTGCCATAATGCTGGGTGTAACCAGGCCATCCCTTTTAATCTTATTTTTTTTTTTTGCATTCTCTGCAGCCTTAGTTTCTGAGAACATGGCTAGTAATGAGTTATTTGTTTGCTCACTCTCTGTCTCTCATAAATTTGCATTGGTCGGTCTGTGTATTCAGAGCTGTGTTATGTTCATTCAAGGTCTTTCCATATGAGAGACAATGTATCAAAAAATAGGAAAATTTGTGTTCATTCTTTATGTAAAAAAATAAACTTGCTCATCTGTTCATATATTTCTCTGCTTACATTGGTAGCAACAAGGTGGTATATGGAATGTCCTCTGACTTCTGTCTTAGAATTAGACATTCATCTATCAACACTTAGTGCTCATATATTGTATCATGGTTCTGTTCAATTCCATCTTCTGGCTCTTTTCTAACTAGAGTGCAAGAATTCTCAAATGGAAACAGGCGTGACCTCATTTCCATGTAATGGAGCCTGTGTTGATTAGATGGTTAATGAGAGAAGGCGTGTGCTAAGCAACCATGTTCATCACAGCGCCAACTTGCATCCCCGTAGAGATCTCCACAAGCTTCCTGACAGGCGGTGAGAGGCTTTTCAGACAGGTCTAGGAGGAGGAGGAGGAGGAGCAATATGAGGAGGAGCAGGAGGACAGGGCACACAGGAGGCGCTGGGATCTGCAGCTTTGGCTCAGCGTCTCTGTCCTACCGTCTGTGAGGGAGGCCGTTCTGGGAATTCAGGATGCCAGCATTCTGGTTCAGCAAGCACCGTATCTGGCTCCACTGCCAGTGCCATGGCCAAACACATAGCATAGCATAGGCCATTCAAGTCAAGCATGAGTCGTCCAGCACGGTCAAAATGAAAAGAATTTCCTCAGGTCCTCTTCTTCGCCATGATCCTTCATTTCTGGCATGTGTCAAACACTGTCTTCATCTTCCAGAGCAAGTAATCCTGTCTAGCCTAGTCTGTTCCAGAGAGTAGCAAGGGCCAATAAGAACAGATGCATGTTTAGTGGAAAAAGTGCTGAAATGGACAAGAACTGTTTTTTTTTTTTTCAGGCCAGTTAAAATGTCTTAGGAGGCAGTGAAGGTCAAATTTTGCTCTGTTGCCCTGAAACTGTGCTCTGGGTGTTTGGGCTGTTTTTGAAATACTTGGAAGTACTGTACTTAGTTTGTTTACTTTTACCCATAGGAGGGCAGCATTGAGTAACCTGACCCTCCACTCTTCAAAGGAACAAACAAGTTTATTTTGAAGATGTCTGCTTTCGATTTCTCGGTTCTTGAAGATGAGATGTGGGATTAACAAAGCGTGCTTGATCCCAAAACTGCATCGATGCAATAAAACTTTCATGAAATTGATCGTGAATTGATATATAAAAACATAAAAACACAATTGGCATTCTTTGTCCTGGGAGCCTGATTTTTAGCCTAGAACAGTCCTTGGGCATAAAGATATTTTTCGACAGACAGAAATAGGAAGGGCTGAGTTTCATTGTATTCTGCTCTCAATGGTTGGAAAAATTGCATTACCAAGAAGCACTACCATTTAAGAGAGATTTGTGGTTAAGAAAAAGCATGTGATCAGTTTTTGTCTAGTTTGTCTGTGGGTTTCTTGTTTTAGGGAAGGGAGGTGGTGTAACAGTGGCCACTGTTGTCCTCTTTATGACCAATAAAACGACACGATAGGAAGACTGCTCAACAGGGATTGAAGGATGCTGAGGGAATTAGCCATGCTGGTATACTTTTTCTACATCTCTCTCTCTCTTACTCTCTCTCTCTCTCTCTCTCTCTCAATGACTTCAGGTGTGCGCATGCTTGATGGAGAGGTGACTGATGTGGTAGAGGCACAGTCACTTAGCCTTAACCCACAGCACATTGACATCTACAGTGCCAGCTGGGGACCTGAGGATGATGGGAAGACTGTGGATGGCCCAGCTAAGTTGGCTAAGGAAGCATTTCTGCGTGGAGTCACTGAGGTCAGACTCATTGCTGTCTTCAGACAAGATCCATTACTTTACTGAACTTTGAAAAAATTGTATTGTTGGGCTCTTCACAATCAATCATTGTATATCATCTCTGACCAAAAGCCAAAATTGACTGTAAACAGTCATATAAGCAACACAAAAGGAAAGTTAAATTTAAAAGTATGTTGTTCGTACCTTTGATCTGTACTCTGAAGATTATAAACAGAGCAAAGTAGAATTTGGTCTATTGCAAGCGTCAAGCTGTGTAAGCTCTGTGTGCCACGCAGAGGGAAAATCTTAAAAGCTGGATCAACTCTGCTGGGGGAAATGATTTGGAAAAAGGGATATTTATAGAGGTTTTTAGATTCGTAACAACTGAAAGGGGTATTTCATAAGATCTTTTCTGTTTTGTTTTTCTGATTCTCAACCACCCCCACTTCTTATTAGTCTGAATTGCTCTGCAGTGCCTGAAATCCTGTTCCTTTCAATAACATACAAAACAAGGAGAACAAATCATCTTGAACTTTTTTTTTGTGTCTAAGAATCTTTTTTTTATGGTGAGATATCAAGTGTGTTGTGATTCTGCCATTGCACATGGATCTCAAAAAAACCCACTTTATGGGTATGCTCCTTGTAGCAAGCTGTTTCAGTGAAATTTGGGCAATAAAAATGTCTCAAAGAATTACAAGTGATCTTCGTCGCCATGCACACAGACACAACTCAATAAAACTTGAAGTTAAATAAAAGCAATTGATTTTTAAAAAGTAATTTTATTATTGTGGTTGTCTACCCTCATTTTTAAAGGAGGAAGACATCACCTCTACTCACCGACTCATGTGGCTACTGCTCAAACAGAAACTGGCATAAGGCCATCTGGGGAACAATGGAAGAATGCACTTTGTAGATATGGTTTGCTGTTTGGCCAAGCTAATGAAAATTTTGTATTAATTACTCTTCAAAGTGTGACATCACAAGTACAGATCTCCACATGAATGTCAAAATGGTCTCGGGAAGCCTCTGTTTGATTGCCGAACAAGCAAGTTAAGTTTTTAAGGTATTGCATTCCGCTAATGAAGAAGAAAATGAAGGGCACTGGAAACTAAATCCTCAACTGCTCCTGATAGTCTGCACATGAACCTCTGGATTATTGCATGTGTTTAAATGGTTTTTTCCCCAATTTTAAAGTATGGTAGGAATGTAGTGTCAGTTCAAAGCTGAGAGGCTTCAGTTGCAGTCGACTTGACCCTAGAGCAAGAGTGCCAGAGGACAGAACACTTGGCACACAGCCTGTTTCGGATCATGGGTCCGTGACTGTGCAAATAGATCTTTTGAGTCTTGAGTAAACTGGTAGGCAGGTGTGTAAATGAATAGACAATTCCCATGCCGAAACACTAGTCTGCCTTTTTTATATCCTCTGGAACAGGGATGGTGTCGTGTGCACTTGAGTGCCCTGAGCTTCCTTTTTTGTTGTTTGTTTTGTATTTTTAGCATGATTGGAAATTGAAAAAGGTGTATAGAAAACATTGGGACACAGGATAATCAAGGTTTAGTGTGCAAACATAATAATGAAATCCAATTATTTGTGCCTGTGCTTTTTTCAGAAGCAGCATAGTGGAATCAAAGCCATGGGTGCATTACTGTCAATTTTATGCACGTATCATATATAAGGCATGCCCATATTTTTTGCTTGGGTATTGTTCAGTCTTGCTCTCTGCTAAAAAGAGAATTTTAATATAGCCTGGACTGCATTCAGTAGATAGGGTGAATAAATAGAGTGCTTCAGAGCTCTTAAGAACCTTTTCTTTTATTCAATAGAAAATGTTCTGAAGCCCTACGTGACAATCTCTGTACTAAATGTACCCTGTGTCTCTTTTATGTTCATGTGAAAAAGGAAACCACCTTTAGCATGGCGTTATGGAGCAGTCTCCATTTTGGAAATATTTAAATGTTTTTCAGTCTTGCATCTGAGTCAAAATAGGATCTATTAAAATTTTGATAAAGTTTTTTAGTGTCAAATCTGTGTAGCTGCAACAAAATCTGCATTAAAATAACTTTAAAGATTACTGCAAATGAAGGTACTACAAATTAATTCAAATATAGCAGTACAAAGACAATTATGATAGTACAATTTGATAACAACAACTGATAGCATAAACAGTGATGAGGATAATAATACAAGTCAGGAAATGTAAAATCTGTATTAAGAGATTTAATTCCATTAAAACAGATTTAAAAATTAACATGATAATGTGGTACTATAATTTATTACATTCAAATACAGTTGATTTAAATTAAGAAAGTGTCGTAGTGTAAATAAATACAAGCACAGTATACAATAACATTGATTTTATAGTACAGTGGTAATAGTATAATAATATAAAATAACGAGTCCCGAAAAATGGAGATCTGTTTGTTGACATTTAATGTTTTTTTCTGCTTTTATTACTATTCAATGACAAAATGATTATCTAGAAGGATAAAACCTACATCAGGATCAGTCCAAGCACTTCACCCAGTTCAGTACTGTTTGTAGTGGCAGTGGTGTACAAGTGTAAACTGATTTGGCACACAGGATCCACTATGAAATAGGTGCAACTAGGGAGCTAAAAAACTTCAAGGGTGAATCCTAAATGGATGGTTAATATCCAGCTGGCACAGAGCTGTGTTTTTGTTACTCATATCTGGGTGTGTGTGTGTCTGCTTATCTGTAGCATAGGCCTATCAGCAGAACTAAAAAAAAAAAAAAAAATGACAGGCAAAGAGGTGTACTGTAAAATGAGGGTGAAAGCAACATGTTTCTCCGTCTGCAGGGTCGGGGAGGGCTGGGCTCCATCTTCGTTTGGGCATCAGGGAATGGCGGCCGGGAGAAGGACAGCTGCAATTGTGATGGCTACACCAACAGCATCTACACCCTGTCCATCAGCAGCAGCACGCAGTTCGGCAATGTGCCCTGGTACAGCGAGGCCTGCTCCTCCACCCTCGCCACCACCTACAGCTCTGGTAGCCTCAATGAGAAGCAGATAGTGAGTCTTTCGCCGAGGGAGGGTGCTGTAGCTTATGAGTCACACTAGTGGTTTGGAAAATAGAGGAGTCATATTGCCCCAAAACACCGTAGGATATTCATAGCAAGGGTAAATAATCCAGCTCACATAAAGGAATTGAGGCTCACCGTCTCCTGGAGACTGTAGGTCTGGCTTCCTGCAGCCCCAGGAATTTACTCAGTGGAGCAGATGGAAACGTTTTGCATGGAAATCAGTGTTTACAGGTCTTTGCGGGGATGTGCTGATCGCGGCGTGAGATTACCGAGTCCCAGCGGCAAGGCCATAAAAGCACACAAGTGTGGCTTGCTCTGAGTTGTCACAGTATCCACCAGCCAATGGCCAGACAGAAAGATGCCTCTGAAAGAATTGAGAGAAGCACGCAAAGGCACTGGCTGCAGGCATGTGAGGCAGTTCAGGTCACCACACCACCAGAAAGGCACAGAATATTAAAAGGACCCCTGAAGTCCTCATCTCCCAGCCAGACAACATGCTGCTCCCCACCACTCAGTTTCAGAGAAGATGCCTCCCAAAGAAAGCATCTCTGGTTTTTCTGTTATCTTTCAAACTGTGACTAATTGGATCTTGAAATTTAAATTAAAGTTTGCTGGAAAAAGTCAACATGAATTTGAAGCAGAACCCAGGCAAAGTGTTTTGTTGGACCCGCAGAGCACACGACAAATTAATGGCCCTTGAACGGCTGATTTATCAGTGTTTGGTAAGCCCACCATAACTGTGTAATGTTTTTAAAGGGCACCCCTCAGGTGCCTTTTAATTATGGTGGAGCAGAGATGCAATGAAGTTGCAATGAACTAGAAGAAATTCATTTTCAAAATGTATAAACGGCATGCTTCAAATATAGCAAGGGGCTGTAGGTAATTAGGCAGATGCTGACTAACCACACATGACTCCTCTTTTTGATTCATTCATACACTGCTTTGTTTATGACAAGTGAACAATGACAAAAAATTATGTAAAGAGCTCCTTGGGTTTTAATCTGTGTTTAACAAATTCAGGTTACACACGACTGCTGAATACAGTGGAGATATATTGAAAACTTTTGTTTGATGTCATCCTTTTTCTGTCTCCCCTGTTCACTTGAATATCATCAGAAAGAGCTCCCTCAAACGTTCCAATATGGCATTCGGCTTTATACATATGCAGTCAACAGGAATCGTGGTATTTACCTTCTCGTTTTGAAAGCGCCTTCTTTTGTGCGTGTGGCAGACAAAGCTGCCTGTATCCTCTTTCAGTGGTGGTGGTGACAGACAATCCGTGCCTCTCCCCTGCTCTCTGAAACCCCATTTAAATGTGGAACAGTGCACTGCTGAAATCCCATCTCCTCTCACTGACATCAGCCCCCTGAGCTGCCACTCACGCGCCCAGCAATTCTCAACGCTTAGCCTCACACCGTCAGGGCTGTCTTGGTGAACGTGCGTCTCTTGACATTTCATTGGCGTGTTTGTCTTCCTTGACTGAACCCCCCCTTCCTCTCCACCCCCAGAGTGTCTGGAGCTCAAGGGGCTAATTACACTGTCCCTCCTGTAGCTTTAGGCTGACCGGGTAGAGTTTTGTGGCCAGAGAGTCTAACATGGTTTTTTTTCTTTCCACCCTCCAGGTCACCACTGACCTCCGACAAAAATGCACGGATTCGCACACAGGGACCTCTGCCTCCGCACCGCTGGCTGCTGGCATCATCGCACTCGCCCTTGAAGCCAAGTGAGCCCACAACCCCTAACCTTCCCCCCAGGCCTGTGGACACACACACAGGCTCAGTGCTCCAGACTCTGCCCCCTCTGAACATTTGCCATTCTGTTTGTCCTTCTGCTTCCTCCCTCCAGGCAGTGTCACTCTAACACAGTCAGGGTTTGTTGCATAAACATATCAGAATATTCAAAACTATTTACTTCATAGTAGGATACATGAAGGGTTGTTAATGTTAATAATATCCATGCTTCTGCTCAGAAGTCCACAGTGCATTAACCATTAGAAATTCACATTATTTCCTTTCTGTTAACCCCTTTTCACACCAGTAGGTGAGTTGTTCATGCAGAGCTGAGAAGCATATGGTTATAAAATGCTTCCTTTGCTTCCCACCCATTATGTAAACCAGGCAGAACACAGGCTTTATGACTTTCCATTCAGTTGAAGGTGACCTTTTCTAAAGGACAAAAGTGATTATGAAATAGGTTAATGTTGCATGTAGCATGTATATTGGCTTAGGTTAACTGTGGTACATTATGATTAGTCTTTTAATAAATCATTTTACTATGGTGTTTTACTTGGCTATGCATGACTGATAATGGAAGTGTTTTACTGGGTTGGGTTTACTGGGTAAGATTGGGATGATAGTTGTTTTACTGAGATGTGTGTGACTGGAATGACAGTAGCCCTACTGAGCTGTACATGACTGAATTGACAGCCGTCTGACTGAACCGTGTGCTGACTGGTGTTATGGTAACCTTGCTGAGGTGTGTGTGACTGAAATGACTGTGGTGTTTTGCTCTTAAATTGAGCTGTGTGTGACAGTGCACCCTTTGGTGTCTCTACAGCAAAAACCTAACATGGAGAGATATGCAACACCTGGTAGTGAGGACCTCACATCCCGCTCACCTGAGCACTGCTGACTGGAGGACCAATGGTGTAGGCCGCAGAGGTATTGGGACAGCCAACTCTGTATAGAGCTCAGCATGCTATGCCCCACCTCCGCTCCTACTGGCATGGCCTCAAACAGCATTGTTAATTACTGCCTGGGAGACAGATTTTTATATTGAATTAGTGCAGGTTGTTTAAATCTTAAGTACATTAAAAACAGAAAAGAACAACTTTGTCGCTCTGAAAGATGCAATCTATTGATTTCATTTGCATGAGGCACAGCATAGACGCGTCAGTGTGCCCTTCATCAGCTTTAGAATGGCTCTCTTATTCCCCCTGACAGTGAGCCATTCCTATGGGTACGGGCTATTGGATGCCAGCGCCATGGTGGCCCTTGCCAGAAACTGGACAAATGTGGGACCCCAGCAAAAATGTGTGCTGTCCATGGTATCAGAGCCCAGGTGAGGAGGAAAGTAGTGCATGCAACCATGCGTTCATTAGCATATCCACCAAACAGTCACACATTCACTGCTAACTGGTCAGGTTTAGTAAATCACTTCAGAGTATAAATGCAGTGATATGATAGTGCCCATCTTTGAAAATGTACACTATGGTAATCACTGAATCACATCACTGGATGTGAATGTGTATGGTCTGGTTATGAAAATTCACATGCATGTACATGTTTAACTTGACTTAAGACTGCTTATGAGCAGGAGTGTAGTTGTTGAGGGGGAGCTGCTATTGAGGGTGTGACTGCATGCTGGTTACCTTTGGATTTTTCAAACACATTCTTTGTATTTTTTGCTAATGCTGCTGTTTTTCATTTTTATGGGAGATGCATCAGCCAGCACGGTCAGAAGTTCACATAGGCAGGCCCACCCATACACTGTTGTGCAGAATCAGTCAGTGAAGTGGTTGAAAAATAGCTCTGTCTGCATGGAGGAACATCATGCCCATTTCCTGCAGTGCATAAACAGAACAGGTCATGTTTTTGAACCTCCACCCACTCCTGCCTCCCTTTGTCTTCTTCTGGTAGATTAATGAGAGTGAGAGATGAGAAGTAATGAGGAATGTCAGGTGTGGCCATGTATGTCATCTCCGGCCTTGGCCGTACCAAAGTGCACGGCATCACGCTGGGGCTGGAGCTGGAGCAGGCTGGGGTTTTAATATGAAGGGTGCGAAGGCCTTGCTCCTGCCCAGAGCCAGAGTTTAAAGACCCTGATTACTGAGAGAAGAGCTGCCACCCCTGCGTTTCGCCACGCTCACTGCTGCGCCGCCCTGTTGCCAGGTAGACGCAACCCCTGGGAGCTGCGCAGACCCACTCCCTAAGTACTCAGAGTACTGCCAGACAAGCTCTCCATGGCCATAGGGATCAGAGATTGACTTTGGTTCTGAAATGCTGTGGCAAGATCAGAGGGATTTTGGATTGCAACCCAATTTTGCGCACTGGGTGTAATAGTCCCAGAGCCAAGGGAAGCATAGGCCCTGGAATGAAGTGATTACTGCTGGGGTGGCAGGGGTTTATCTCTCTCACTCACTCTCTCCCTCTCTGTCTCGCTCCCTCCATCTTTCTGCTGCTCAGTGGGTAGCCCCCCCTCGCCAGCTCTACTCTTACTCAGTCTGTATTGATTTTGTTTATTTTTGTTTTTCTGTGCACTGTAAGAGTCTTGCACTAAAGCAGCCGTTAACCTCCTCCCCCACCTCAACTTGTGTGAATTGTTCTGGCCGGCTGTAATCTTCTTAACGGATTTGGCCAGAGGGCACAGAGCCTGGTACTTTACTCTGGTGGAGGTCATCCATGCTGCATGGGGCCTGAGCAGGTTAATCCAGTCCTCACAAACCCCTTACTCTGGCATTCAAGAAAAAGAGAGAGAGAGCGAGGTCATGTTAATGCCCTCTCTCTCTCACAGCCTCTCAATTAATCTCCGTCTGTGAATTTCTGAGACAAAGCAGAAGCCAGCGAAGGCCTTGTTTCTGGGGGCTCATTGCTGTATCTCACATATATACTCATGCCTCTCTCATTTAATGTCTGAATGTATGTTGAACAAATGGCCTCTCCCCTTGCAGAAATATTGGCAACCACCTTGTGATTAGTAAGAGCATAGACGCATGCTATGGAAGGCCGAACTATGTCAGCTCTCTGGAGCATGCCCAGGCTCAGCTCACCCTGACCTACAATCGACGAGGAAACCTGGCAATATACCTCATCAGCCCGCAAGGCACCCGCTCAACCCTGCTGGCCCCCAGGTAAAGCCCGAATATTTAACAAATGCACAGACACATGGGCAAGATGCTGGCAAAGAAACATCCCAAGTGTCAAAGCGTGTATGTATAGATTAAATCTCACTAAGGTAATGGAATAATGTTGTGTTATGACAGATGTCTTCTCCCAAAGATAGTCATACCTCAGGCACTGAGGTCTCTGGTAGATTTTGGTTTCACTTTGCTCTCTTCTCATCTGTCTCTCTCCTAGGCCTCATGACTACTCCTCCGAGGGCTTCACTGACTGGGCCTTCATGACCACTCACTCATGGGACGAGGACCCACGTGGGGAGTGGACCCTGGAGATTGAGAACGTCGCTGGGGCCAGCGACTATGGTAACCAGTCCCAGCCAAGTGAAGGCTGGTTTTCTCCCTCAGCGAGGGGCTCTGAGCTGATGTATAACTGATCAGAACTGAGTGTGAGACCGGCTGCTTCCTTACTGCGAGTTGGGGCTCAAAGAGGAGGCGTGCTGTGCAGAGATTACAAATTAGGAGCCGGGAGTGTTTTTACGCTCTGGGACTGGGGGTTAGCAGAAACCGTATCAGTCAGTAACACAGAGTCTCACTCAACTCAGAAGTCTTCTTTTTGTTCAGTTTTTATGACCAGTCACAGCCCAGTTGTTTTTACTTCTGCGACTCCTTGTAAATCAGATTAATTAAATCTCCCCAAGTAAATCAAAAGCTGGGATCTCCCAGCCCACCCTCGTCTGTCAGACCGCCCATCCGTCCTGGCGGGCTGTAAATCTGGGGCCCACAGTGAAGCAGGACAAGGAAGGAGTCATTGAGGCCTGACCCACTTCCATGATCCCCTCCCCCACCCCCCCCAACCCCCAATACCACTGCACCGTACTCAACTTGGGCCCCTCTGGCTGGTTTGCCTCATTTGAAATTCTGTGGGTGCGAATGAGTATGAACTGAATCTCTTATGTAAAAAAAAAAAAAAAAAAAAATCTCAAGTATTTTTGCCTTGCATAAGAGGTTCTCTCCTGGTCAGGTTTTTTTCCCCCAAATAGTTTTTCTCAATTAGATTTTTTTCCTCAGAGGAAGGGCTTTTAAGATATGTACTCCAAAGATTTTCACAAAGACAGTAAACATCAATGCTAATTGATTCCCTCACAGGAATAAAGGTTTTTATTCTTCTTCTGTAGGGAATTCAAATTTTAAAGAAGAAAAAAAGTAATTAGGCTGCCTCCCATGAGAGCTCCAGCACCTTTAAATAGCAACCTTACATCACCTACTCTTTTTGCGCTATGAGTCAATAAAGCCTCCATCCCTCTAACTGTCTGTCCTCCCTCCCCCACAAACACAGGGACGCTGACACAGTTCACCCTGGTCCTGTACGGCACTGGCTCCAGCTCCATCAATCTCTCTGGCTCCGACTTCAGCCAGCCATCCAACAACAGCTGCAAGACCTTTGATGATAAGCAGGTCTGCATAGGTAAGTTATCAAGCATTGGGGAGACTGTGACCCCTGCAGGCTAACAGTGGTACTGCATTTAGTTATCATGACTATTTAAAAATAGCCTTGTCTCTGTCCTCCCTGTCATGTAATTTTTCTTCAATATATAAAAGTTATTATTATTAGTCAGGAGTGCTCTTTGTACCTAGGAATATGCACCATTGAGCATCAAAACTTAATGGGGCTCTGTTAGACTCTCAGAGGCACAGCACCATGTCTTTGGTTTGATTTTACATGGTATCTAGTGTTTGTGTGTGTAAAGAAGTGTTTGTGTAACACTATTAACATACAAGTTATTTACATTTTTTCCATTATATAACTCCTACAGACTCATAATTGGTTCAGTCCAGTTCCATTTCAGCTCCTTTCATGAACACACCGTTCAGTGAATGTCTGCATGTAGGCATTTACGATCAAACGTACAGTTCAGCTCACTGATCATGATAATGGGGACCGGTACAGCCTGAAGGGGAGTCTGCTCTGGGCTGTTTAATTTGGAATTAATAATTGGCCAGGAGAGACAGACAGGCAGATGAGTGGCAGCTTAAATCAGCAGAGCTGGTCCTCTTCAGCACTGTTCTGGAAGAAAACATGACCTTCTTCCCATTCTTCAGTATCTAAAACCACCTCAGGCCTAATGCGACCTATGCTTGTCCTCAGCTGTACATGTACCAACACTCAGAGAGCTTTCTCAAATACACTGTCCCACCTGTTTTTTGCTCCATACACAGTCTAAATTTGGCTGTATTGTTCAACTCCACCTGTGTTCCACCAGATACACACTCATAGCCATATCCACAGCTCATTGAAACAGACAACTCCACCTGTGTTCCACCAGATACACACTCATAGCCATATCCACAGCTCATTGAAACAGACAACTTGATTTTCTCATGCTTAATTCATGATGGACTGTGGAAAAGTTTGGTCCACTTGCAGAAAACCTATCCAGAAAAGTTTTCCCAGAAAAATAATTCCTACCCATTTCCACTCTGGTTGGCACACTCTGAGGTCTTGCACATTGAATTCCCCTCAGCTCACCAAGGTGCACCTCCATATGAAAGCTTGTTGTAACCTGACCTTGAGCAGGGGACTGTATACACTGGGGAACGGACAGAGAGCAGGGCTTCTCAGAGGCTGACGCACTAATGAGGACCAGTTCATCCACACCAGGGAACCAGGTTCCACCCACAAAGCCGACCCCCCTCCCAGGGGGGTGCAGAGTGGTCCCCTTTCATGCACACATATCCTTTTCCTCTATGAGTGGCTGAGCCCCAGATCTCCTGCTGCTTTAGATATCACCTCCACCCACTTAGGAGATGCAAATTACTGGCATGTTGATTTGGAAAATGGGATAAAGAGTGAAAATGCTGTCCCTGGAAGATTACGCTCCGAAATCACAGGAGGTGTCGAGTCAAACGGGCCTCTGTAATTCTCTGTATAATAAAATCACACGTAAACATCATAAAATAAAACTGTCCACAAGGTTTTGCAGACCCTATAAAAATATAAATGGTGTCGGTAATGATGATGTTAATTCAGACAGGCTGTGTATTTGTGGTGTTATTTTTAATTGGCTTGGCTCCCCACAATGCCAAAATACAATAAATATGTCATATCTCCTCCTCTCTGAAGTAGCTGACTGTAATAACACAGCACTGGATCAGCTGCAGGGCTCACACAGCAAAGCCTGACAACATATTCAGTATGGCAGCACACGGTGTGGTTGTTTTGTTTTATTAGCATAATTCTGAATAGTGCACTGTACATCTGATATTCAGCCAGGTTGTGCTGCTATGAGGAAAATCCTTTGCTTTCATAATTTTCATAATTGAACTCTTTCTGAAGGAAAGTTGTTTAAGTGAAATAGTCTTTGTTAAGATAATGCCTTGGTTATCATTACACTGATATAATAGCTCGGTTTGCATGGATGTCTCAAATTACGTTCCTGTTGAGAATGTATTGTTCCAAAGCGTTTCTGATGTTTACCTGTTGGCATGCGCAGCGCTCCTTGTCAGCAGTGGTTATGCTCTGTGCACATCCTGGAGGATTCAGGAACACTTGATAAATCGTTCCTCGTTAAAACATGTCAGTCCTCCTGATTCAAACTGGGTCTGGATTTAATATTCTTTGAAAGGAGTACTGGAAGGCAGCCAACACTGCAAATAGACACATCCTGGTTTAGAGGGCCCATCTCTTTGGCCATGCACCTTATCCCATGGGTGTGCACACATGCTTACGCTCTGCCCAGGTGACCTCCCTTAGTACAGTACCCCAGGGGGCTTTCTGTGAATTAACACATATATGCACCCCCTCTAGTCCGCCTGGCCCTATATCAGTCTGCCATTTAGCTATCAGAGTCTGCCATTTACTGCTGGTGTGTTTGTATGTGTGTTTGTTGCAGAGATGGAAAGAGAATGGGATTTTGCATGTGTGGGCAGGCACATGTGTAGAACTACTTATTGTAGTTGTGAATAGGCCATACTAAGTGTGCTGCTGACATGCTTTGCTTTACCTTTTGGTTTGTAATATATGTTGCGTAAGAATGTCTAAATGTGCATTTCCTTCCAAAGTAAATCCAAAGGAATATTTCAAAAAGTGAAATATGAAGTCGATTTAATATACTCTAATCTGATTTGAAACTCTGCGTGTAGTGTAACACTCACCAGGTGCACTGTATGATTTGAGAGGCTTAATTCCTCTATTTTCCTCTCTCAGAGTGCAGTCCTGGCTTCTCCTTATTCCAGCAAGGCTGTGTGAGGGACTGCCCCCCAGGCTTCACCCCCGGGTCACAGCAACTCAACTTTTCCCTGGAGAACTGGGTGGAGCTGTCGTCCGTCCAGGCCTGCCTGCCCTGCCACCCGTCCTGCCTGACCTGTGCCAGCCCTAGCTCCTCAGCCTGCCTCTCCTGTCCGCCTCACAGCCACCTACACCCCCTCTCCAGCACCTGCCTGCACCAAAACCAGATTCTGCGCGAGTCCCCTGATGGTCCAGTGAGCCCAGGCGATGGCAAAGGCGCCCTCCA
The DNA here is from genome assembly GCA_022829145.1 of Albula goreensis. NCBI lineage: Eukaryota > Metazoa > Chordata > Actinopteri > Albuliformes > Albulidae > Albula > Albula goreensis. The sequence continues at coordinate 15,845,526 of CM040755.1, forward strand.
GCCAGAGCTGTCCTCCCACCTTCCCGCTACTGTGGCCGTGCTCAGCTGTGCCTTCATCGTGGCCACCTTTGTGGGCGTCTTCGGTCTGCTGCAGCTGCGTTCAGGCAGTGCCCCCTGTGGAGGGCAGACCAAACTGCACACGCTGGAATCCGGAGCGGGTATCCGTGTGGGCTTTGGGATTGGACGGGGGAGGGTGGTCTCCTACAAGGGCATTCCCTCGGTGTGGGGGGACGACGGGGTCAACTCAGAGTCTGAGAACGATGAGTTTGACAGCCACAGCGAGAGGACTGCCTTTATCAAAACGCAAAGTGCTCTTTAACCCACCTTCTCGCTCACGCCTCATTGCCTCTCACAATTCTTAATTATAGAATCACCCCCTTCCCCCCCACTTTCCCCTGGATCTTTTCTTTCTACCTTCATGGAGTTTTCTGGACTGTCAAGTTTCTTTCCTCCTGTGTTTTCTATGTCTTCCACTCTTCCTGCTGGTGACCTAATGGGACGCCTGTCCTGTGCAGCTGGGGTGTGGCAGAGCTCTGTGCACGCCCTCTTAGTTCACACCTGGGTGCCTCACTACTGCTGAGGAGGAAGGTGATTGGAGAACTCTATTCTAATGCCTCCACACACAAAATTTCATTGTTTGAGGGTTTTGGTTAATCAGGTTAGAGCAGAGACTGAGAGGAGTTATTTTCACAGAATGGTTCATTGTTTTTGGGGTTTTCTCCCCTACTTTAGGGTAATAAAGATGATTATTGTTTTTTTGCTTCCTCCTTTATTATTTGGCATCGAAGGAGATGTGTCCCATCAGAGCGTAAATCAGTAGTAGCCCAGTTGTCCCACCACCAATAGTAAACACTAAAGCTGTCTGAAGAGCAGGGAAAACAGAGGAGTGTCCACAGATAATGGGCAGGCACTCAGCATGCATCACCCATTTATGCCTGCTGTTAGTTTCACTGCAGGGACTCCACCGAACAGTCGAGCATCTTGCTTGCCTTTTCCCTCGGTTTTCACGGGTGTTTGAGAATGACTTCCATACTCATTCATCCGTCCAGGAGACAAGAAGTTCTTCCCACACGTAAAAGATATTCACTGTGTCAGGGGAAAAGGAAGCTTATTCTTTCTGTGGTGGCGCCATTTTATTTAACACTAAATAAGGTCATGACAGCTATGTATTCTGCTTGTATCCTGAGCTTGATCTTATCTCGGACGTAAGGGGAGTCAGACACTTCTGTCAAACATGATCAAAAAGGTGTACCCTGGCATCAGTTATTGAAGCATCACAGCTAATCCGATGGGTAGGAGCAGAGCAAAGCTTCACACACACCAAAATGGTAATTTGGCATGTGCTGTCCATCACTGGTTCCTGCCAACCATTCCGGCTTCACTCTCCAAAACATTGCAAGCAAAACACGAAGGTTGATTCAAAGCAGTGAGCTTGTTTCTGCACATGATTACTTGAACCATTTTGGGTTTCACAAAGGCTCATTCTCCATCAGTAATAAATCCAAACAGGTAAAATGCTTTATTTTATTAGCCAGTTTATTTAAACTGCAGTTGAGTAAGAAGCTCCGAGACCCGTCTGTCACAGGGCCACAGGGCTCTGAAAAGTTCTAGCAGCATGGTCTTCAAGGCCAATTTAGTGGTAATTGTCCAAATTCAGCTTTGTGGCTTGTCGCTCATCAGTGCAAAGGGGTCGTAAAAATTTTCTCCTCAGCAATGTAATCGGGATCCCTGAGCTCTGAGTTGCTCTGGAGGGTCACATTTTGCTTTTTTTTTTTTTTTTTTTTTTTTTTTTTTTTTTTTGGTATTGTTCCTGACTGCCCATGTGTGTTAGCAAAAATGGAAAAACATTGGAAGAGCTAGGAGAGGATCTTGGTGTGTGTGACTTAAATACAAGGGCTCAAACAGGCATTTCAGTGCAGCAATTAACCATTTGATGGCTGAATAGTCACAGCACAGTCATTAGAGTAAGACTGTTGTGCAACAGCCAGGGATAACTATGAGCTCTGTTTCCAAAGTTGTCTTATCTTGTCATTTGAGTCACTTAGTATCATATATTGAGCCTTGAATTTGGTCATTGTGAATGGACTTTTTTAGTGCAATAATTGAAATGACTAGAGAGCCCAATGACTACATGAAGAATATAACTTAAGGACTGATTTACTAGGTCTACTTCAATCCCAGTATTTTATCAGCAGGTGTGAGGGATTTTTGTTCATGAAGATGTTGCTTGCACAAATATGTATTTGGTGGCTAGTTGTTTATTAAAAGCAAGGCTCTAAGTAAATTGGCTTGAAACTTTTCACACACTGCTTATCTCCATTTACACTCCCCCATCAGTGACAGGAGAGCTAGATAAAATTGAATATTTCCAGTTGATTACATTCAGAGGGACACTGTTTTTCTTTTTCCTTTTTCAGAAATGTTCTGAGGGATTTGATATACATATCTATGTTGAGAGATACATTTGTGCATATCCTTTTGCTGTAATTTGCATCTTTTTAATCTTCTTTTGAGTATAAAAAGAAATCCTTGATCCTTTTATATTTTCCAAGACCATTTTTATCGATGAGATTTCAGCATGTTTTAGGCCATGCCGATGGTCTCTGATACTGATATGACATGCAGACAAGGTGCCATCACAGTCCTCATACCAGTTATGTCTATGATCTTCAAAGCACTGACATTGGATGGATATATAGTACAAGGCTCCTTTTAAAAGATGAAAAATACCAAGTGCTGATGGAAAAGCAAAGAAATGCCAGCATCTTCAAAGGGTTTCTCTGGGGGGGATGATGGGGGTCTCCTTCTTTTCGCAGATGTTCTCCTTTGAAACTCTGCTTGGCCTCAGTCCACCAGAACTGTAATGATGATATTAACTGCTCTCACCCTCCCCCAGCTTTTTCTGAAAGGCTTGTCTTTTCCCTTTCTCTCTATAATGGCTTATGCCATCAGTAACATTATTTCTGTTGAAGTGGGTCTCTGCTGTTCTCTTGTTCCCCAGTTCCCCCTTTCACCTGTCCTGCCCAGAGAGTGCAGTGATTGAATGTGAAATCATTTATGGATGGTAATAAATTATTTTTCGGCCGTGTGTATGGTGAGGCAGCCATCAACTGTAAATCTTATACAATCCAGTGCACGCCTAAAATGAAGCAATCATCTCCACTTAATGCACACTGCCTGCATTTCATTAATCAGAGTGCCTAATCCTGCTGTAATATCAGCTGTAATCAAAGCTGTGGAAGGTACCATTATAAAGAGGGAGGGGGTGGCTGTCATTTGATTATCAAGTGACAAACCATGCAAACAATGCCTGTCTCCATTCAAGCCCACTTGCCTAAACTGAGTAAATAAATAATCAGGTACCAAACTCTGGCAATGTGAAGGATTTTTCCCAAACAGAATTAAAAACCTGAAACCCTTTGCCTCACTGGTGATGTGAGTGAATTTGCTGTTGCTAGCATAAGTCAACTTTTTTAATTCTGCTTGGCATCACAATTTTTTTCTCTTATTTTTTCTTTATTACCCTTGAATATGAAAATCTCTTGCATGTATGCAGTGTTGGTCCACAGAGCCCCACAGCAGTGAAAGAAGAGACGCCCCTCTTCAGTTCTGCCTTGATGCGCCAGCAGAGTGCTTCACAGAACAAGGAGAAAGCGTGCCAAACAGTGCAGTGGGGAATAACCAAAGACTGTACATTTTTCTCAATAACATTTAGGCAGCTCTAACCTTGTGAAACTATTGCATGGTGTGCGATGGCATGGGGGTGGACACCTCTCAATCCCCCCATGGTTTCACATGACTGGAGGTAAAATATCAGGCTCTGGCATTCCATGGCTTAACACCCCCTTGTTCTCTGTAAGGTGCAGTAGACCGAACCTGCCGGTTGCCTTGTAGGTCCACCGCCCCAGAAGGTTGAAGAAAATCAGCAGTGACATACTTGTATCATATTTTTTTCCTTTCTTTTTTCCAGAAGTGGTCACCTGGTCAATCTGGCAGGGATGTAATGTGCCCTAGAGAAAACATGACTTTTTAAAGGGCTGAATGTCTTATCTGTGTACCATGAAATCTGCAGAAGAAAATCTCTGAATTTGGAGAGCTGTGCGTACGCACCCACTTGTGATGTGACCATCTCCTCACATGAGATTCGAGACACCTGTGTTTTCATGCAGTACTTTAGTAAGGTTGACCTATAATTATATCATTGTAAATGACTGTCTAAGATGGGAAAGCAAACTCTAAAATAAGGCCTATTTTTGTACTATATATATATGGTGCACAGTCATTTTTCTTGTAATTTAAAATTTATTTTGCTTGTTTTTTTTCCTTTTTATTTAATTGATGTCAATATGCGGTTTAAATAGATTCTACGTAAAATAAAAATCTATGCAAATTACAACAGTTGTTGACTTTATTATTCTATTAATTGAGAATGTGTTGCATTTGTCACTGATCGTTCCCTGTTCCAAGGAAAGCCTCAAACAGATTTAACAGCACTCACTGCTTTCTTCCTCATTTGTGTCCTAGTACACTGTAGTAAACATATTCAACAGTCTATTCATACAAAAATATAACACAGCTTTATTAAATCCATTTTTCAGATCCTCTGGTGATACTGAAAATTAAAATGTGCCCCCACAAGGGAAAAAAAAACTGAATATCACCATATGTTAATTTCAGTATGTGAAATCTGCGTAAAGGGCTGTAACGAAAGAAAAGTATACTCTGCTTAAAGAAGAAATGAATATTTTGTCTGCAACAAAAATCTTTTTTTTTTCCTCTGTGTGGTGTGTGTGTGCTTGTAAGACAGCTAAAATAAAGATTTGGTTTATGAACCCTAAACCTCTACAATTTAGTCTTGATCAGGCAAGGACAGAAATTCAATGAGTCTTTTACAGTGTCTTCAGCCCTTTTTAATATTCCCATCCTCATCTTTTATGATGTATTGATTGCTGATTTGGATTTGTGTTAGACCTTCACTGGCAATACCCCAGTTCAAGTTGGGGATGCTGTAGTAGCATATTATGATTGATCTTGAAATCTTTTATGCTTTTCACATTAAAATTTGAATTCAGTGGAATATTGATCGAGATTCTTTGCCTGCCTCCACAAGTATAATTTAGATAAAGTAGTGCTATAAACTAATGTGTTCCAGTCTGACATGAAAAAATGGTGATGACAAATTTTTTAGTTATTCTTGTCATACATATTGTCAAACACTACTTCTTAACGGAAATCTCGTCTACCAATAATGCTTGCTGTTTTATCACTGGCCACACAAGCATAACATTTTACACAAAACTGTATATCGAAACACATATCGAATGAAGATGCGGTAGCCAAAAAAGTTCTGGATCAAACGTGCTGTGATTCACAAACGTAATAGGACTAAAACCAAATAACTGATTGCTTCAGAGGACTGCTTTCAGGAGGATGATCTCAGATGAGATTGTGGTGCTGTGTTATAACTGTTTTTGGTGTAACAGCACGTTAACCATTTTTCTCCTTAAGTGAACATAATATATCTCATGTTTTAGTTTATTGTGTCACCTAAGTTTGGAATTAAATCAAGACATTAGCAGCAGATCCTTTAGTAAGGTGCGAGGTGGGGCCTCCATGAATCGGACTTGTTTGTCCAGCACATCCCACAGATGCTCAATTGGATTGAGATCTGGGGAATTTGTAGGCCAAGTCAACACCTTGAACTCATTGTTGTGTTCTTCAAACCATTCCTGAACCATTTTTGCTTTGTGGCAGGGCGCATAATCCTGCTGAAAGAGACTATTTCCATCAAGGAATATCGTTTCCATGAAAGGGTGTACATGGTTTGCAACAATGTTTAGGTAGGTGGTATGTGTCAAAGTAACATCCACATGAATGGCAAGACCCAAGGTTTCCCCAGCAGAACATTGCCCAAAGCATCGCACTGCCTCTGCCGGCTTGCCTTCTTCCCATAGTGCATAGTGCATATTATTTGAACAAAATATGATTGTTGTACCGCATACAATTCTGGCTTTGTTTTTATTATTATTATTATTAATATTATGTGGGCAGCAGTGTTGTATGACTGGTTGCCTGGTTAGTGACCTAGCCTTCCAAATCAGAGGTGGTGTGGTGGGTTCCATTCCGGGGCGGGACATGTACTTCTGGATATATCCAGGTGAATGAATAAAATGCTAAGAAATGTCAACTCATCTATCTAGAGAGAAAAAAAACATGCTGTCAGAAACTATTTTCATTTTTTCAGGTTCAGTCATGTTATTCAACTCAAAAGAAATTTTTAGTATAACAGAAATTATTTCAGGAGATAATGAGTTAAAGATTCATTCCGAGTTCTTTAAGCAGCACAGTATACTTAGCCCCACATAAGCTTAATGATGGTATTCATAGCCTGCTTATGTTGCATTAGGACGCACGCACCCGCTCTCAACATTTAACTTCCTGGTTTAGCGTTTAATAAAGTGGGCGATTGGATCTATTGTTGTATTTTCTCGTTTGTCCAGGTTTAGCAAAACATGTAACGATTTGCAGAGATGATATGTATATGAGTAATTGGGTGGAGGTGGGTTTCATTTAAATATCTTTTGAGCGAAAGAAATTCGTTGTGCCAGACTAATTGAGGTAAGAAACGAGCGTTCCAACTGGAAAGTGAGCTGCTTAATAATGGGTGCAGTGTTGCACTGTAATATTTCATATTTGCTGTAAAAATCGTGTGTAGAACTGTTTTTGTCTTCAGTATACCCTCATACCGGATAAGCATTTAATCGTGGTGTCCGGAGGGCTGTAGTCTAAAGGTCCCATTTCCTGACTTCGCTGATGGTTGCAATCAGGAAAAGCAAGGTGTGAAAATATGTGCCTTCCCCATATTACGGGTGGAAATATCTCTGCTAAATATTCGCGCGTCCAGCAATCGTAGTGTGAAATTTGCGTATGGGTGAGTGAAATAAAGCAGATTGCAAAATACTTCAGTCTACATCAGATACGCAGGTGTCAGTTAGCTACCTTTTGACGTTATGAGACATTGGAATAATCGACGCTAAGGCACAGTAGCCATTGTATAAGAAACAATGTCCAATCGGACGAGTCTTTGAACAAGTTCAAAAGGAGGTTATATCAGTATTGGAAAGTGTTGTTGGCGTAGGAAATTTTTTTGAAAAGACTGGTGTTTTGTGGTGCTATTTATTGCTGTATCTGTATCCAAACATCCCACAAAAACGCACAATGCTTTAAATCAACATGTATTACAGTTGACAATATATTTTACATAATAGTAAAATAAGTCGGTAGTAAAAGAAATTAATAAATATAGCATCATTTAATGACCAACATTCGTATTGACAAGATGGTTATGTGATCGTTCAAGTTTGTTACAAAATTTAAACTCTATAAGAACTTGGTCCAAAAGAGACATGGAGGCTATAGCCGACTTTCGCCTGCGTTTCTGTTAATGTATGAAAAGAGGAAGCGTATCTATGAAAAAATGGAACCACTGAGTTGTGAGTTGCTGTCAGCAGATAAGTATTATGTTTTTCGTACAGGGTCATTGTAGGGTACAATACGATGTTTTCGTACAGGTCGTTTTATTTTTATTAAGATCATGTTCCACTCTAAACAAGAATTCATGAAATGCTTGTCAAAGCATAAAACAGCAGAAGGTTAATTACATCATCATGTTGCTACATTTAGGATTACGTGAATATGTAAAGGTAATTTTATGATTGCGAACAGGGTGGTTACCACACATTGTACATTCCAACAGCCATATTTAATAAAGACACGGGTTGGTTTTATTATTACTGTTACTTGATTGATTTTTTTCACTTGTCTCTTAAAAATAAAAAATTATCTACTCAAAATTATTGTTGCTATAGAAATTGTAGGTCTTGGGCTTAAATGTGTGACAGTTTGAAGTGTACATGAGGTTAGTGGATACAGAAGATACACTGTGTATATGTGGAATGTATGGTTTTTTCTGTAGGATGACCCCAAAAAGGGGCATATTCTCGGTGCTTGTAGGGATTGCTTAACCCTACCACTCACCTTGGTGGATACCTGCCATCCCAATCTTAAACGTGCTAGTTCTAGTTATTCACAAAAGCAAACTTACTTGGGTCTGTCTGTGTGGCCTCTGTCCCCTATCTCTGCAGGTGAGATGGGGTTTGGTGAAGCACTATGGTGTCCCCAGGCCCATGGTGCATTGTTGCGTCTTCAAGACTCAGAGCTGAGACTCATGGAGACAATGAGGAAGTGGATGACCCAGAGGGCCAAGAGCGACAGGGAGTTTGCCCTGCAGCTGCACCAGATGTCTGCCATGGTGGAGAAGCTGGAGGGTCCAGACTACATCAGCCAGCTCAACAAGGTGAAGCATGTGAATGGCAGAATGTGCTGTCCTCTCAAAATTTCCTCCCTGAAATAATGCTGGACCGCATGCTAGGTTCCATCAACTCTTCAAGTTTGTTTCTCCAGCTCATTTTCCCAAGCAGTGTGTGTGAGACGATTTGGTAGTGAATTGCAGTCTTCACTTATTAAATGTGCAGCTCTGGAGGGAGGGGGGTGGAAGTGAATGGTTTGATTTGGGCTAAATTGATGGCCTGTCTGGCATGTTCCTCTCCCCCTCCAGTCCTGGAATGCCATGGTGAGTCAGACAGAGAACCTGAGCCGGATCCTGCGCAAGCACTCTGAGGACCTGATGGTGGGGCCTCTCAGCAAGCTCATCCTGCTCATCCGCGACAAACAGCAGCTGCGCAAGAGCTACGGCGAGCAGTGGAGCCACCTGAACCAGGAGCTGAGCCGGGTCAGTCACACAAACAGGACAGGGCTGGGCGGGATCACAGGCTCACTATATAATATTTACAGTACCAATAGATTTAAAGAAAATGCACTGCTGTATGAGGATCTTGACTTGTAAACCTTAACTCATGACCCCTGTCTGAGACATTGTTCAAGTCATATAGATGAGGGGTTTGGAGGTAGCCTGTCCTTGCCTGTGTTCCTGCCATGCTATTTATTTAACACCAGAATTCAAAAACATTACTGCTGTTTAATGCTGTCATGGTGAGCTATAGTAGCTGGTAACAATTTATTTGACATTGGTGTACCTAAACTCTGAATGCCTGTTCCCAAGGCACTGTATAAAAATGACTTTAAGTATATTGTGGGAAATGAAATGCTATTGGCAGGTGTAGAAGCTTGTTATTAGAATACTTATACAATATTTTTGAGCAGTGTGACTTTTGGTGACTGTTTCTGCAGTTGCTTCAGGAGATGATCATCTTGTTGTGTATTCATGTGAGAATGGTAGCCATTTTTGAAAAATCCCCCAAAAATTTCACAAAATTAAACTGTGCAAAGTGCTAGAGTTCACAATATTTCCTGATATTTCAATACCATTATTAACAAATTTCTTTCATTGTGTTTGATGTTGTAACAGGAAGTCACTTGTCAATCATTTATGCCTTCCTTAGTGAATGCATTGTGTTCTCCATTCTCAGTATGTTTATATGTGTCTATATGTGATTGCAAATAAGTAGTGTGGTGGCTGTAATCAAAGTTTGAAGGATGAGGGAAGTCTATTGCGTTACATATACAGATATGATATGACAGACTGCCACTGTGGATGTGGAGGTTAATGTTCCCACCCCCATAAATGGACTGTGGCCTAAGGTATCATACCTCTGATGTGGGCTGCTGGATTTGTTCAGGCACCATTCAGGATCAATGAGGAACGACAGACCCAGAGAAAGTAAATCAGTCTCCCTTGATGAGTCATGCACTCCTCTTCCTGATGGCATGACTGAAATATCACACTCTGCATGCAGATCTTAAACATCTCTTACAGATACTTTCTACTACAAGCCAAAATTCATTTAACCAATAAATGCCCAGCATTCTTCATTTAAACATATTTCCACTAATGAATATGCAATTTAGTAAAAAAGGAAGCACATTAGTTTAACCTTTTGAAGTCCAATATACATTTTGGTTTTCACAGATGAACTCAGTGAACTCAGAATATTTAGTTTTATTTTTTGCCACCAATTGGATTGAACTGTTTTTCACCATAACTGTGTTTATAACGTATCCAGAAATGTTGTATTTTTAATTTATATAATATTGCTTGTTTTTGCCAATCATATGCCAGTACTGGATGAGCTTTGAAGTAGTAGCCTTTCTTTATTGCACTGATGTTTTTGACTGAACTAGCATAAAAAATTCATGCAAGCTCTTTTGAAAAGTCAAAATCAACTATCTTTTGACATACATTTTATTTACATGTATAATTAGATTTTCTCCTATTTTAAACTTAATAATAAATCCTGATGATTTCCAGAAAATAAAAACCGCAAACTTTGGGGTTTTCAAGTAGTTTAGGATCACCACTTCTCTCCTTTCATGTGACGTGTGGCCTCCTCAGCTTGCCACATGATGAGTTTGGGCCTGTCATACTCAAGCTCATATTGTGTGTAAGTAGAAAGCGTGCCCTCCTTCGTGGTTAGAAAGTAGAGCATTTTGTTACAAGAGTAAGATTAGGACAGCACTGAGATCTGAGATATTGAATGAGCCTGACTGTATCAGCCCCAACAAACAGGTTATAATTTCACCATTCTGACTTGTGTGTTCTCTCCTCTCCTATCTTTGCTGTTGCATTAGGTGACACAAACAGAGCTGGAGAAGATAAAGGCTAGCTATCGACAGCTGGCGAGGGATGCAAATCAAGCCAAGAGGAAGTACCAGGAGGCCAGTAAAGGTAGGGAGGCATTGGCTGGGTTTCAGTTCTCAGACCAGCACCATGGTCTCCTTCCTCTCTGGCTGCCATCCCTTTTTAATTTAATTGATGTAAATTAATTTAAGTGAAATAGTAAATAGTCAGTATTTTAAAAAAATATCTGTTCATATATAATATACATGTTTATCTTTATAATTGTGAGTAATGTTATTAATTAATTTGTAAGGGAAAAAAAGTAAATAAGGCATAATCTTCCATTTAATGTTGCTAACAGATTGTGTTGTTAGGGGACATTTCCTGTAAAATGTGAAAAAAAAACAGTAAAATGTGCCCTGTCCCATGTCATTCATTTTGGCTGTGGTGTTAAATGCCAAATGCAAAACTACAGACAATTTTTGGTAAGGAGAAGAATGAAATGTAGGTTGAAAATGTGTTAGTAATTAAACAAACAGTGTTTACTGATGAGGTAAAGTGTATGTACATGGTAGTGATTATATTACATGTGCTCAGATAAAGGACGGGAGAAAGCAAAGGAGAAGTATGTCAAAGCGACACTGAAGCTGCACGAGCTGCACAATGAATATGTTCTGTCTGTGAAAGCTGCACAGCTGCACCACCAGCACCACTACAGCAAGGCCCAACCCGCCCTGCAGAACGCTCTGCAGACACTGCAGCAGGAGATGGTGCTCATGCTGTGAGTGTGTGTGTGTGTCTCTGTCTGTCTGTCTGTCTGTCGGTGTCTGTGTTTTTTGTGTGCATCTGTGTGTGTGTGTGTGTGTGTGTGTGCGTGTGTGCGCCTGTGTTTCTTTTTGTGTGTTTATGTATGCAAGAGTGTAGACATTTATGATCATTTTATAGCAATGAATCACAATGATGGAGAACTGACTGTACCTTTTGTTGCCAGCCTAGGCATCCTGTATCATCCTGACCTCTGCTCTCTCATCCAGAAAGGAGATCCTGCAGGAGTACTTCAGCCAATCCAGTCTGGTCCAGGAGGAAGTGGTTTCAGTCCACCAGGAGATGGCCAATGCTCTCAAAGCCATTGAGCCAAAGATGGAATATGAGAACTTTATCCAGCAAAATAGGTACTGTCAACCATAACCACCACCTCCTCTGAATCTCATGATGCTGACACTTGACTGGAGTTTATGGGCTCCAGGACTTCTTCAAATTCACGCTCAATGAAAATTGTGACTGGTACATGTTAAATTTTACATGAATTTAAAATGGTACCAAGAGAACTGTGTTGTTTCCAATAACTATTTAACATGTGTGTCTAATAGGAATTTTAATCTCTGGTCAAAGTCAATAAGCATTAAGGAATGAACCCATAGAAAGTAGGACATACTCTACCAAGATCATACCAAGTACATTGCCTGTGCCAGTCACATTTATAAATAATTACAACAGCCACCCAAATTCTCCCCCTGGGTTTTATCTTCTCCCGGAAATTACCAAGATGCCTTTTAAATGATATCAGACTAAATTCTAATGTGGTATGACGGCAGCCTGCACCATTATCTCTGAGTTCTATGGTGCTGTGCATGTCCTCTGTGCTTTCTGCCTGGTTTGCTTGGCAGATGATTCCTGGCTGTGTCCCTGCAGGTCAGTGGCTGAGGTGCCACCCTGCCTGGAATTTGACAGCAGTCTCCTGGACGAGACGGAGCAGCTAAAAGCTGGAGACTTGGAGCTGAATGAACTGACATTGGAGGGCATCCAGCACCGGTGAGTTGGCACAGTATCCTCTCCTCTACTTAACCCCTGGATACGCCGTCCTGTCCAACATGGCTGGTGTACACTCAGCAGAACGTGTGGAGGGGAGCCTCCTCCTCTTCATCTCTCTATCTAGCAGAGGGCTCTGCCTTCTGCTCTGGCACAGACCCTTGCCCACTACTGTCTCTCTGCAGGCTGACTGCACTGGAGGAGGAGCTCCTGACCCTCACCAGCACACTGGGCAACCAGCAGGCCTCTATTAATCAGCTGGAGCTGGACCTACAGGCTGAGGAGACAGCTGCTAACATGGGCCAGAGGTGAGGCCTGATCCCCAGGGGTATCTTCCCGTCTAACAACTCCTGGCAGATCATTTTAAACCTGGCATGCACAGCACTTTTCCTGGATGGCCACATGTATGTATGCAGTATGCAGATTCCTGTGATTTCCTTTCAATCAGAGGCCAATTTAGACTTACGAGCTGAGTTGTGTGGACTTTTCAGCCAAATAACGCTATGAAGCACAACAAAATCATCATACACAACGTCCCTGAATAATTGAGTTTATGCATGCCTGACGTAGAAATCTTGCAGGAAAACACTGAAAACAAACTGAAGGAAAACATGCAAGTAATTTGGGAATAGTCAATCATGTTTATTTTAGTTAACAATTTCCAGGCCTACGTAAAGTAAATGATTATTAAAAACAATTAGAAAATATATTAGAAGAGCTGTATTAGAAGAACTGCAACAGTAAGAAGTTATATATTGTAAATAAGGGCTACTCTCATATCCAGCAGAGAGTGACTCAGGTAGTATATTTTGCTCATGAAAATTTTATGCAAATGCTAAAAGTTAGTAGTCTGAGGTGCTCCTTGCTCGTTTGTCATGGTTTCCATGCCTGTCCACCATTATTAGCTTTCCTAACTTGATTTATCATGAGTTAATATTTAATTCATCAGAAACCGGCAAGCAGATGGACCGGACACAGTTTATGACAGTGTAATGATTCTGAGGATTAAATGAGGGGGAATGGGCCTCTCCTTAAGGAGTCATGCGCTTGAAAAAATACTTTCAAAATGGATGAAGCTGGGCTGTGGTGAGGGGGAATGTTCCAGTGTTTTTCAGTGCGAGGTCTGCCACTCGAGTGTGCATGTTTAAAAGAAGGACTGCGGCAAGTGTCCCCTCTGCTTCCGCCAGAAACGAGCTGTCTGCTGAGGAGAGCGTGCTCTGAATTCGCCGGGCAGCTCCTTGGGTTCTCCTAGTCGCTGGTTGTCTGAAAGACTCTCTGTCTGCGCAGGGTGTACCAGTTCAGCAAACGCAGCGCACTGGAGGACAGTCGGCAGCATCTGGTGGTGTCCATGGGCACCCGTGCCTGCCTGGAGGCCCAGAGACTCATGCTGGCTGAGAAGCTGAAATCATTGGGATCCCGGGACCCTCCGCCCATGTGTCTGGATGATGACCGCCTGTCCATTAGCTCTGCTGTGAGTTTCTTCTTCTCAGCTCCCCCTGGCCACTGTTCCATATTGTCTCCTCCTTATACTAATAATGGGGGAGTGTGACTTCATGAAACCAAAATTGGAGGGGCTACCATGTACTGTTTGTGTCTCATTGATTTTGAAATTGTTTTGCTGGGGAGAGCAAATGAGTTCATTATTGACAGCTCTTTTTTGCCACACCCGTTGTGACCTTCATGAACTAATAACTACTGTATAACTCATAATTGCATACCTATTCATAACCAATGGCATAACTACTGTATGCACTTTTACAAGAAGAATATTGTTCCTCTAATGCTGAGAATTTCCTAATTACTTTACATAAACATACCTTACACTTTTGTATACCAGCAGAGGTGCTGCCAGGATCCCTGGGCCCAATATGGATATAGCAATGCCCCCAGCCTACTGATGACATTGATGAACATGTTATGGGCCCTGGTCCAGCTCCTGGCCTCTTCAGTCATTCAGGGCTTTCAGTTCTTTACACTGCCCTGTACTCAATTTTCCTGTGGTCAGTGAAAGACTTTGTCATCCTACCTGACGTGAACAAAAACAGATTCATGTATTTTCAGGGATAGCCCCATTAGCATGATAATACACCCGTCAAAGACACAAAAGGAAAGTTCCTACTTAGGCTGTGTTGCAAGGGTAGAGTTATGAAACCTAGCCCAGCAGATGGGTGGGTTTGACTGAAACTCACCAGACCTGTTCCCTTCCCTGCTGTCAGATAGTTTGAAAAGCATGTCTTAGTTTCATGGAATGGAGGTTAATGGAAGTATCAAGTGATCACCTGACAATGTTTTTTGTGTATGGTGTTTTTTTGTTTGTTTGTGCATGCTTGTTTGTGTATTCATGTGTGTGTGCGTGCATATGTGGCTGTGTATACTTTCAGAATCACAAATGTATACTATTGTACAGTAGTAGGTATACTGGAAGGAGTGATTGTTAAAAATTGGTAAATGTAAGATATCTTTCATTTAATTTCTGTAGCCAGTAGAACTCTCTTTGTGTGTGGGATGTGCATGTACGTGTGTATGTGTGTGTGCGTGCGTGCATGAATATATGCATGAATATGTCTGCATGTATGCATATGAGTGTGTACATGAGTATGTGTACACATGCATGTGTGTGTGTGTCAGTATGCACAGTGAGGAAGCTGCATTGTTAAGACAGTGCTCTGAAAACAGTGCTGGTGTGAGGTGAGCTGAGTTTATTTATTCACATGCACTGTCCTTGCCCCGTGGAGTTTCAGTCTTCACATTCTTTTTCACTTATCCTTCCTGTAAACTGTTCATCATACTTCCTGCCTGCAGACTCCTATATTCTGCCCTGGAATATTGTTAGCACTTGGAGGAATCATGATTATCATTCCAAGAAAAGAGCAATTACTGTTCATCTTGGGGACACGATTGGTGCTCTCTGTCTGGTTCTGACGTCAAAGGTGAAAATGATCTGTTTCTGTAGATGGAATTGGCCGATCGCTCGAAACCACAGCTGCCACAAGCGGAGTCATGTTTGAGATAATACAACAGATAAGGAGCAGGACTAGCATGAGTCTCAAGTATTTTTCAATTTCCTCAGCTGTGCAAAACCATTAAAATCTGCTGTCTATAATTGTAATGATCTGTTGCTAATCATAAAAATTACACTGAGGAGAGTGAGAGTTGTGTTTTGTGTCAGATGGAACTGGTGGCTCATGTGTAGAGCCAGCATTTCCCTATTTCAAATCAGCCTGTGACCTAACACCCTGCCTCCGGCTGTCTCTCTTCTGATTGCTGACATTTAGAGATCCTACAGTTCCTTCTTCAGAATAGCTAAAGCCATTAATTCATTTTTGTACCATTTTAATCTGTATTTCTTTGGTAGCTGGTTTAAGTCTACCAAAGAAATACAGATTAAAATGGTACAAAAATTTGGTAGCTGGTTTAAGTGTAGAATGCATATATCCTACTGTATCAGTGTATACTCAAGTTGTAATTCTATTTTTTGGCACATCCTTCTGTATTGGTTTCTCTTGCTTTTGTTGTCTTTCAGGAGCAAGAGAAGGACATCCTTAGACTCCCCAACCTAGACACCATCATGAGTCATCTTAGCAGCATGTTCAAACCTAAATATACGGTAAGCCTAAATATACGGTGAGGAACACTCCAAAGATCCACTCTCCTGTGCCTCTGCACCCACTCTTCCTCTCCATAGCTTGCAGTTTTAGTTCCTTACCAGCATCTTTGAGTTGAGCATATGCAATGTGCATTAGGGGTGGTGCTGCAGTGGGCTGGACTGTGGCCATCACCATCCCCATAACATAGCCATGACACATAGCTTGCTATACTGTTGGAAACTGGGGGTGACATCATCCTCTTTAAAAGTTTTTACAGTAGTCTCACATCTCTACATTAAGGCAAAAGCAGACAGCAGCACTTAACCCCCACACACACCCTCCCCCCCTCTCTTCTTTGACAACCTGTACCTGACCATAATCCATGTATGCATTATATTAGGATAGTTGGAAGACATACAGTATAAAAATGAGCTTCCCATATTGAATTTATGTCCTCTCTGTACTGTACTGTTTAGTTAGGAGAGAGGAGCAACCATAACCTTATGATCTGCCCTCAAGAGTCAGTGATGAATTAGTAAATATTCTTTGGTCCAGAGGTGTATGACCATTGGGGCCATTCTTTAAAAATCTTGTTCTGTCCCCTCTGTGCTTTAGCATAGTGTCTTTTACCCCTGTGCCCAGGTGCCCCCCCCTTTGCCTCTGGTGCCTGAGATTATGAAGCCCCTTAGTGAGCAGGGGTGGTACCATGGCGCCATCCCACGGCTGGAGGTGCAGGAGCTGCTGAAGGATGATGGGGATTACCTGGTGCGGGAGAGTCAGGGGAAGCAGGAGTACGTGCTGTCTGTCCACTGGGGTGGCCAGTGCCGGCACTTCATCATACAGAGCGCCAATGTGAGTGCACCACCTGGGACAGAGTTTGCCACACGGCGGGCGGCTGGGTCACAGGGGAGGGAGCGTTTTGAGAGGGGGGATGGGGTTCCTGGCAGCTCTGTGCCATGGAATTGTGAGAGCTGACTGTGTATAAGCAAAAGAGACATAGCAGATGGAATACATTTGGTGTATACTCACTTCTTATAATTAAAAACACAGTAACTACATATGTCTTCCACCCCTACACTAATTTCTGCATCTTTCTATTTAACCTTTTTTCACTTTCTCCTTAAAAGATTATCTTTAAATCAAAGGATGAATTAATTCGTTGATGTGCATTGTATGTTTTCAGCAGATTCAGTTCATGTTTTTTTATCTTAATTTTATGGCTATATTTATGTTGGAAGGATTTGAAAGCATTTTCGTAGTGAAATATCATATCATCAGCTTCACGAGTTCTGTGTTGTATGGTTTAAGCAAGATGTAAGTAGGAGACTAATGTAAATGAAAATGTATCTGATAGCAAACTATTTGTCAGATTTTCTGCTTTTTGAGAAATGGATGTTGTGTTAATGTAATGCATAAATCCAGCTATTAAAATAAAACATCTCAAAATTGTGAATAAAAAACTTCATGCACCACACTAAAAAGCAATTTCTGTGTCCATTCTGATGAAAAGGAAAATAAAGCCCACATAGGCTGTATGTATTTAGAATTTTCTGGAGTGGAATATTGTGTGCTCACTGTGGTATAACATTTTCCAATTTCAGAGCTTGCGATTTATATAATACATTTTAGTCAGCTTTATGGAGTTGAGTTAGGCTAGCTAGACCTGTGTTTTCAAAGTGAAAGAATTTTTTTTTTAAAATGATGTTGGCCTTTATCTGCATGCTTATAAGAATGTGATATCTGTCTGCTTTTAGAACATCTACCGCCTAGATGGAGAGGGATTCCCCACCATTCCTCTCCTTTTGAACCATCTTGTGACCTCCCATCAGCATGTGACCAAAAAGAGCAACATCACCTTAAAGAGGCCCATCCTCAAGGTAGCGCCTCCCCAGCATATTGTTGCTGTGTTCATCCACTAGCATCATTCACTTAACCTTGTGGCTACAAAGCTCATATCAAACACTAGTGTCAGTAAGTAATCAGGCTCATATTTAATTAGGTCCCACGTGCACTTAGTCTTTCAGGAAGCTGACTTTGTTCACACAAGCGGTAAATTCAATGCACTGCCCTTCAGTTTCTGTTAGCTTTTCAGAGGCACAATAACAGCTAGTTTGATAATCATAATGATTTGTAGACACTGACAGCGGAACGATATTCTGTCTGCTCATTTAATTTTTTTGGTTGAAATTGCACTTCTCAGAAAGTTTTACTATTTTTCTGTTGCTTGCGTCTATCACATTTATTTGGTGTGTCAGCCAGTACACGGTATTCATTGAACCAAGCTATCACAGCAGTCTGCTGACAAAGAAACTGACAAAGCTAGTGTGTATATATTTTTTAATTTGCTGTTGCCCTTTCAATATCGATGTACAATCAAAATAAATTGTCAGGAGAACAGATCCCTGCCTGAGCTTGGTAAAATACATGTACCTCTCACCTTCCCTTTTATTACTTTTTGGCTTCACTGTTGAGTCATATATTAACTATTTGCTTTGGAAACTGCAAACAGTCAACTTCCCATTAATAAAGCCAGCAGCGTGGCCCTGAGAATTCTGCAGTGCCCAGTGTTGTCTGTCCTTGAGTGTCTGGACTGTGGTTTTGTGGCAGAGGTATTTGTGTTGGCATGCCCTGACAGCTAAGCCTGTGCAGATGAAGAATGAATGGGTACCGAACACACACTTTATGGTCCGGCTTGGTCCAGCTGTCGGAAAAGTATGCCGGAGCTCAGGATTAATCTAGTTTTTGCTAAGCCCTGTCAACTGGGCAGGTTTGTGGGAACGCCCTGTTCTACAGCTTGCAGAAGGAGTCCTCAACGTATGGCATCAGGCCACACCCTCCACTTTTTTTTGTCATCGGTAAATGAGCCAGTACAGCCAGCTCAACTGTCACTGTACTCTTTCCTTCTAGGACAAGTGGGTCCTTGCCCACAATGACATCATCCTTGGGCAGCACATTGGTCGGGTGAGCTCACTCTCTGTGTTGACAGTCTCTGCTTGAGTGCTGAAATCCTTGTGGCACAGTAGTTGCAGTAGTCATAGCTTGGGACTTCAAAGAACGGTGATATGTGTGGCTTTCAAACAACATTGAACAATGGACTCCCAAGTAGATATTTTGGCAGTCATAATAGCTTTAAAAAGTAATTGACCTTAAGTGCTTGTGTGTATTTAGTGAAGTGGACACACTGAAGGGACCAATGACATGTTATTCTCACCTCTTAGGGGAACTTCGGAGAAGTATATAGCGGCCGTCTGCGCTCTGACAACACACCTGTGGCAGTGAAGTCCTGTCGAGAAAATTTGCCACCTGAGCTTAAGAACAAGTTTCTGATGGAGGCAAGGTCAGTCAGCACAAATAAAGTTAGTGAACAGACACTCTCACGCTCACTCAAACAGAGGCACACACAGGGCCTTACCACACTTTGAACTTAAGAATTTTATTCATGGATTGTCAGTGTTCATCTTTGGCTTTTTGCACACCAGGATCCTGAAACAGTATGATCACCCCAACATTGTGAAGCTGATCGGGGTGTGCACTCAGAAACAGCCCATATACATTGTCATGGAGCTGGTGCAGGGTAAGCAGCAGGGGTACACTTGCTCTATTAGTCAGTCTGTTCATTTAGATCAAATGTGTGGTTACTGACCCATGAGATGTATGTCTGGTGCAATCTGGCAGGAGGAGACTTTCTGTCCTTTCTACGGACGGAGGGCCACAACCTTCAAAATAAGATGCTTCTAAAGATGGCCGAAAATGTTGCCTCTGGAATGGGATATCTGGAGAGTAAGAAGTGTATCCACCGGTGAGAAAAAGAGGAGGGCAGCAGAGGGGAGGGAAATGTCCTGCCAAATCAAACTATTCTGTCCTGGGGTGATGCTGTGGTCAGTTGTGCATTGCACTGCAGGATCACCAGCACATGATCAGTACTTTCCTCCCCAAACACACAAGCACCAAAAGCCCATGATTTTACATAGTGCCTTCTCTTATCTGACCTCTCTTTTGGTTTCCTTCGGAATGCAAACTCCACACACATCCTGCATCATAGGGAACAAGCAAAAAGGAAAAAAGTAATGCTTTTTCTTATTCAGAGCATATGGGGAGTGAGACAGCTGGTCACCTTGCACATTTCTTTGGTAGAGAGGATATATATGACATTTTATGTCCCCAGCATGACTGTACACTAGAGGAGTGGTTCTCAAACTTGGTCCAGAGGGACACCGGCGTATGCTTCATTTCTGGTTTTGCCTAAATTGTAACAAGCTGTTCATTCTTCTTAATTAGCCACTTATGTCTTGAGGGATGATTTACCCTCTTAAGCCACATTATGGCAGAAATAGCTATGCATGCCATGAAAAATAAATGTTCAAATTATGCTAATTGTGCTTTTTGGCAAATGATTCCTTTAGGAAGAGGTTGCATTTTTTAATTGATTAGATGTCCGACCGGTTACGCAGTGGGTTCCCACTTTGTGAAAGTGTAGACACCTGGTCTCTAAAAATAAGCCACTTGAAAGATAGTGAAGTTTTCAAAACTAAAGCAATTGACAACAAGCCAAATCTGCAAGAAATAATGAGCAAACCTAAACACATGTTTTAAACAACCTTAATTGATCCAGAGATGGCTATAATAAAAATGAGCATACGCATAAGGATCCCCCAGGACTGAGTTTGAGAACCACTGAACTAGAAAACTGTTTTGGGGCAACATTGTATTATAATCGCAAGGGACCTGGTCTTGTAACTCAGAGGTTGTAGGTTTTATTCCCAGATAAGTTACTGCATGTATACCCTTAATAGAGGTACTTCCTCTAAATACATTCAGTAAATATCGATGTACATGAACTGATAGTTTGTAATACTGTAAGTTGGCAGAGACTCAGCAGAGGCCACAGTCATGAGAGAACAAGGGACAAGTCCCAAAACAGCCATTCTTTAGCCTTTCCTGCCAAAATGGACAGGTATTAGCTTGCACTTGTGTTGAGTCAAAGTATGATTTTAATGGTGTGAATTTCAATTTAAGCACATTTGTATTACTTGTATGTTTGTTCACCTATGATATTAGGACCCTGCTGAGGTTGACTCCAGTTCCTAACTTTCATTTTCTATCATTAAACAAACTGATCTTGCTGTTGTTCATGTCTTTGCTTAGTGATTCGTTAAATTCAACACAAAGCGCCAACCTTTGAAAATGTCATGTTACAGTTTTCACACTTCGTAGTTAACCGGAAATGTGGCTTGCTATGAATAGCTGACCAAAACATTTTTCAAACCCATGATTACAAGTATTGTTACACAAGCTAGTCTGCTGGGTGCTTGAAAACCAGAGGATGGTTTGAAGTCATTTTGAGTTTTAGGTGCAAGGTATAATTAACTCAGTTGGGACAACTCTTAGCTCCTTGGTTTATCTGTGGTTGTATCTTAAACGTTGAACATCTATACATGTGAGTGTTTCTAATTAGAGCACCCAAAAGAAGGTTTTGAGGCCACTTCCTTTTTTTTAGACCCCTGTGGGCTAGCCTTCACTCTCTCTCTTTGTCCCTCCATTTCCCTCTTTTACTTCATGTCTTCAGGGACCTAGCTGCACGGAACTGCCTGGTGGCAGAGCAGAATGTGGTGAAAATCAGTGACTTTGGAATGTCTCGTGAAGAGGAGGATGGTGTGTACTCCACCACTGGGGGCATGAAGCAGATCCCTGTCAAGTGGACTGCGCCTGAGGCACTTAACTACGGTAAATCCAGTGTCCCCTTGATACACAAACACCCTTGTCAACTATCTCACCCTGCTGCAGGCCCATTTCTTTTCCTCTCTCTCTCTCCCTGTCATACCACTTTTTTTAAACCTTTTTGATCCCTCTCAGGTTTTACAGCCATCCGCAAGTAGGTTTGATAGAATAAAGATGGCGTCACCCTGGGTGATTCACATTACTGTGCAATAAAAATAAATAAATAAAATGTCCACAACAGATGCTAGCTTCTGGGGTCATTTCAGTTTTCCAAGCACTGATGTGTCTCATCAGTCTTGGGAGATGCTGTGTGCTGAGGGTCTCAGGCATTGTTGTCAGAATGAGTCATGAGATGTCCTCATGCCACCAGTGAGGGGTAGCAGACACTGAATTTAATATTAGTGTGAAACCACCTTACCTGTGCTACTTGCACATAGCTGTAATTCTCTGCCTAGTTTAGTGCTGCCAGTCCCAATCATGTCTCAACACTGCCCTCTGCCTGCTTTCCAGGGCGCTACAGCACAGAGACTGATGTGTGGAGCTTTGGAGTTCTACTGTGGGAGACCTTCTCTCGGGGTGTCACTCCTTACGCCTCCATGAATAACCAACAGACAAGGGATGAAGTGGAGAGGGGTAAAATGGCAGACATTACATTTCATATCCTGAATGATGCTTGGTAAATGAATAAAATGTTTTTTTTTTTTCCCGCTATGCCTGCATCTTAGAACAGAGGTATTATGTAAACAAGTGCATGGTAATGGTAAATATATTCACAGCTGATCAAGGACAAAGGAGAATTCGTACTGTAGTTGCACTTACAAAGGCCACCTATTGCTCAATTCTTGCATTGTTTTCATTATGTCCCCCAGGATATCGAATGCCAGCTCCAGAGGGCTGTCCACCAGAGGTTTATGCCTTGATGTGTCACTGCTGGCAGTATGACCCCAGAAAGCGCCCGTCCTTCCACACACTGCAGAGAGAACTGAGTGTGTTCTTCCGCAAGCATCGATGAGCATTGTGCTAACATGGCCCGCCACAAATTTTAGGCTTAATGTGTACTAATCTGTATGTTTTTTTTTTTTTTTAAATAAGAAGCTTGCATCACTTCTACACAATATTTGATGGAGACATCATGGCTTGTCTGTGCTAATTACCATGGAGGCAAATAATACAGAAATGGATGTGGGGATATGCTTAATCTGATAATGTGCACAAAAATGTATGTAAAATAATTTTTGGGAAGCTGTATATTTTTTTTTTCCCCAGAGAGACAGTTTATACCTTATCAAAAAAATTATGCTGTACATTTGTAATTATGACACTATTATTAATACATCACCAACAATGCATGTTTTACAATAAACTATGGAAGACTTTCTTCAAATGAAGGTAGTATTTTCCAGTCTTGGTTGCCACATTCTCTTTACACATGTCTTAATGGCCTGAGGGGATGAAAATTACAGAACAAGAAGCATCACATCTGAGAGATGTGTGGTATTACCTTTATTCAATGTAAACTCCTGTAGCTTTTAGTTTTAATATGCATTTTAGCTTTTAATAAATACACAGGAAAATAAAATGAAACACAGAGGGTAAAATTAAATCATTTAACTTTTTCCTAATTAAAACAAAAACCAAGAGCTACAACAAACATCACATACAAAAGACAAATATCTACAAAGTGGGTCATCGAGAGGGTCTGGGAGGAGAGTGTAGCCCAGGAGATGGGGTCAGCATGTGACTACTGGAGACCTGGTGTTCAATTGGGTCTCCCATCAGCACCACTGCCTGGGCTGCCAATAGATGACATCATCACTGCGCATCTGAACTCATCAGACAGGACTGATGCTCAATTCTAAGCAGGTGGGGTTTTGCTGAGCCAGCTGGGTGTGTGACATTTTTGCGTTACTCTGTCTAACACTATACCCGCATACCCTCCCAACT
This sequence comes from Albula goreensis, assembly GCA_022829145.1. Taxonomy (NCBI): domain Eukaryota; kingdom Metazoa; phylum Chordata; class Actinopteri; order Albuliformes; family Albulidae; genus Albula; species Albula goreensis. Next base: position 15,869,220 of record CM040755.1, read on the forward strand.
CAACTTCACTGAAGTTCAAGCCAAGCAGACACCATTATTTTCATGTTTTCAACATGAGGTATCATCTACTGCGTATGAGAAAACGCAGAAGGTCATTCTTCTGTCAATAGTGTACAGAGACACGTGAAGAACACCAGACGCAGCTTAACGGCTTCTGCGTGTCATGATTCCATCGTAGCTTATTGACAAAGCAGCTCATCTGTACCAGATGGTCTGAGTCAACCAGTTAAAGAGCTTCAGAACGTTCTACAAGCAGGATCCAAGCATGTGAGAAAAGGCCGCCTGGGAGATTCATCTGTTAAGTCACTAATGGGCGATGAAGAAAGACGGAGGGAAAAAAAGAAGCCATCTCATAAGACGACTTGGCGGTAGCTATAGGAGGCATCAGATAGCATTTGTGACAGTAGTGTGAATTTAGATTATTTCATGTAGATATCATGTGATATAAACTAGTGTCTAAAATCAAGACTACAGCCTTTTTCCTTTTACTGCACTTATATCAGACACCAGCGCTGCTTTTCAATATTTTGCACTGCAGTTAAAAGTAGAGGCTGGAAAGCTGTGATACTGGAATTTGAGGGATGCAGATGAACTCCATTTGGTTGTGCCATTCCTTTGAAAAATCCATGTCTGGACTAGTATTTACTCAGAGCATATCCAATTTGTCCCTAATTGGATCTGTCCAAAAAAAGTAGGGGTTTAAAAAAAAAAATATCAAAATTACTGTGTTGGACGGAGACCGCATTGATTTAATTTGAGAAGGCCGAAGTGAGAGAGATCAAGTGTAAATGAATAACTTCCTGCTCCAGTGTGTGACTGGACGGTTCCCTCACTGTGAGGTGCCTTAGGTTACTTTCAGGGCCCCTGCTTCTCTGACTCATTAGCACGTGCTCCATTTCTGTGAATGGTGTCCATTCTCCCGGTCGCAGTTCTACGTGGGAGTCCTACACCCTCTTCTGGGTGCCTATATAATTCAGGCAGGAGTGAGAGTCTGGACTTACACACACCTGCGTAAACACGCACACACACACAAACAGTTTTTTTTCCTCCAGTTCGGCGGCTCGGCCAGCCCTTGGCTGGTGGATATCCGGCGTCGGCCCTGACTGATGTGGGCCATGTACAGCAGGTAGGGCCTAGCGCAGTTTCAGCCTGAAGGCGGATATCTCCATGGGGTCCAGTCTAACATGGGAGCTGTTGGACAGCGGATTGCTGGAGTACATGAGAGACAGGGACACCGGCTGGATCAGATGCAGGTCCAGGCCCTGGAACAACCCTGCTATGGCCAGCTGCAAGGATAGATAGTAAGAGACAGTAAGAGAAGGCTGTCAGTGGTAGGCAATGTGATCCTCATATTTTTAGCTGACAGAGCTCACATGGTAGACACCCACCTTGCCCTGCGTGGTGGTGCAGTTGAAGCCAGGGTTGGGGGTCTCCAGGCCGCAGTCCAAACCCTTGCGGTGCAGGATGAGGGCGGAGTAAGGGGAGGGGATGTGCTCATTCTTGTTGATGACACACATGAAATATGCAATTGTTAGTACATCCACACCATTACTAATTAATATTATTGACAGTGGTCACTTTATAATCACCCCACAAATATACTCATGACAGCAGGATGCTCCACTGGAAGGAGCAGCAAAAGCGTGTCATGATGCAGCTTCTTTGGTGCATTCAGTACCTGACTCTGTATGCTGCGCAGGTTGAGCAGATGGAAGTCGCAGGGCAATGCGCTTGCGAGCGGGGTGAAGGAGTGAAGGGGCGGCACGCCACGTCTCTTTGGCTGCACTGGTAGGGCCAGGACCTCATGGTTCAGGATGGCCGAGGTCATGTGACTGAGCAGCGATGGGAAACTGACCGGATCGATTTCCACAGCCTGCGGAGGAGGGTGAGAGGCAGGAAAATCAGTGGCAAGTCTGATGACTTCCTTTCCCATGGGAACCTACCTCCTCTTTCCACATGATGGACTGAAGCACCAATAACCCCAAAACTATGTCCTTCTTCTTCCTATCCAACACAAATTGTGGATTGGGTAAGTGTAAACAGCCCTTTCCTATGGCATAATGAAAGTATCTTTGGCTCGATTTCTGTTATAAACTGAATACAACCAGAGGTCTGTAGTGACAGGACACAATTAGTTTCATCCCATCATACCTCTGGTTGCATTTGGTTTATTTAACAAAAATCAAGCCGAAGATATTTTGATTATGCCATAGGAAAGGGCTGTCTACACTCAATCACTTGATCAGAACTCCCTGCTACATTACTTCCTTCCAATAACAAGCCAGGCACCAACAGGAGGCAAGAACACTGGAGGAAAATGTCCTGCTTCAGCTGCAGTGCTCCTGGTGTATAAGTGGTACCGCGGTAACTCAACATTTGTCAATTTCTAAGTGGGGAGAGAAAAAAAAAATCTAGCAGAGCCTGCCCACAGTCCTCACAGATGGCTTCCCTGCAGTACTGCAAGGTGTATCCAGCACTTGAGTCAAAGGGTCACATGTGGGAATCCTACATCACAGACGGGCATTAGGGCTGGAGCTACAGGCAGAGGGCACCTACAGACACGCCTCTACACCTCTACAGCTACATCACAGGGGGTCTCACTGCTGGCCCTCTTGTCATAGCAACCATACCTCTTCAGCTCCGTTTCCAAAGATGTAGGAGATGAGATAGTGAAAGACGGATGAGACTTTGGAAAAAAAGCCATGCTGAATGGAGTGGAGGGCATGGGAGGGGGATGACAAAGAGAAGGGTATGGGGTTAATGAGCACGGCAAGAAATGACATTGTTCATGCAGGGTGCAATTAACAGAAGATGACGAGAAGTCAAACTCAAACCAGACTCAATACAACATGCTATTTGGGTCAATTAACCATTTCAGCTCAACGGAGCTCCATTTCTCCTAACTTTCAGAAATGAAAACATTATAATTGTATCCAAATGGCAATGACCAGTTTAAAATAATGTCTAATACATGCAGACAAGAGCTTGCCAGCCCTTCCAGTTTGCCAGACTACACTTTTCGGTAGTATTAATTGCTTCCTGTTTCTCAGGCCATGCCATGACAGCCTAATAGAACTAACAGAGAAAAAATACTGCTTGTCGCCTACTTTTGCAGTTCAGAACTCCTGCAATGTGCACAAGTTAAGACCCAAGCATACTGAACAGAGAAAAACCTTTTCCTCTGTCAAATATTTCATCACACTGTTTACAGATTTCAGCACAGGAAAGTGAGAGAGAAAGGCTTACGTGACCAACAATGAGATGGCAACACAATTTGCAAGTTTGTTCTTTATGACTGAAGTCAAGCTGCACTCATAGGGTGAACCACTAATGTGTGCTGATTTACATTTGGATTTAGACCGGTGTGATACTATTGGGCCTTTACGTTTTGCCTGTTTTACTATATATTTTTTTTGCTGAGATGCTGTTGATAGTGAAGCTTACCAAATGTTCCGTCTTTTTCCTGTGATTACAAGACTTGCACAAATTTTCAAGAGATTTCTTTCAAGAAAATTTACTGCTGATTTTTGCTTTAAATAAATGCTCTCATGTGAGAAATAGCTTCTCTACTCCTGTCCTAAGACTCCAGTAATGAAAAAATTCAGCCATGAGAGGAAAGAGCTGTGAATGTCACAGCGACAATCAATAGCTGCTCCTGTTACAGAGAGGTCCAAGTCGGCTGCAGACGAATGTTCCCGTCATGCGCTGGTTGTGAGTGATCTGGAATAGCCTCGTCCTTGAAAAGGGCGAGCTCGCGCTCTGCTGATGGGTTGGCTGACTGCCTGCTGCTACCTTGCTGGCACTGGACCTCTTCTCCAGCAGGATCCGGAACCTATTGGCCGTCCGCTTGTTGTCCTTCAGGCCCTGTCCTAGACCACGGTTATCATCTTGCATCAGTCGCCTGTCCAGAATCACCTCCAGCTGACCTGTGGTGAGGCAGGATTAGAGGCATGGATGAGACTGGCTCATGGGAAGGGAAAAGAATGGATTTTACTTTTACTATGTGCAAATTTTGATGGGGGTATCCTCACATGAGGACAAAAGAGTAATTCAATCTAATCTGATTGAAAAATATCCATGTAAGAATTGGAAGCACTAGGTTTGAGACTGACCACTGTCCAGACTGGACACTCCCAGGGCTTGTGCGGTGTGCAGTGTCAGACGGTATTGGCTGTCCTGGATGTATGCCATGGTGGGCATGGGGTAAAAGTTGGCCTGTAGGGGGAGCTTCTTTAAGTAGCGCCGTGGCTGGATCTGTGGACCACACAAACAGCAAATGAGTTAACGCTCCTGCACAAGATGTTTGTGACTGTACAGACAGTTACAGAGGTCGCCAAATGTCTGGAATCGTTCTTCATAGAGTCACCTGGAAGCCATTGAGGTCAGTGAAGAAGGTGTCTTTGCTCTGAATGTCTGTGATCAGGCGCATGGCCAGCTCTTTGTTGGCTTGATCCCTGATGTCCACCATGGTGGTTATGTCCAGGGAGAGGCCATCCACCCCTTGGAAAGACAGAGAACGGGTGCACATGACGCACACGCACACAGAAACAGTGGTGATTTTGTAGTCCATGTGTGGCTCATAATCAGAAAATCAGTGGAAAGTCCATACAAGCACTCCACCATACCTGGTACGTTGTGAATGCGGATTGTTTGTGTGAAATGCTGGTAGTGGGCTGCCACCTCAGAGAAGAGGGGTCCCTCAACCACTCTGACTACTGGGGGCTCTCTCTGACTGTAAGGCTAGGAGGCAAAGAGGGAAAATGACACATTTTACAACATGCAATCTAAAAAAGTAAAGCCACAACTACATGAAAACTGAGAGAAATTTTGGAGTGTACCTTGGCTTTTCCATCTGGCAGGAACAGATAAGCTCCACTCTTGTCCTTGGAGGGCCGTGTCCCATAGACAAGGAACTCCATATGCACTCTCACCTCCTGGGGGTCGTCTTTGCGCCGGATTGTCTGACAGGGTGAGACACAGAAACGATTTGCATATTAACACTGTGCAAAAGGATTAGAACCAACAACCCCATGGATTTAGCTATTCAAAGTTTTAAATTCTATTCTAGCAAGCTAGATACACATCCAATAGTAGTGCAGGTGGTACTGAGGATAGGTTCAAGAAACAGATACATGTGCAGACTGTTCTATTTACTGGTGTAATATAAACTGCATGAAGTTCCGACCCAGGGCATTCTTTCTTTGGTGTCCTCTGATGTAGACTGCCTTAGGTGGAGACACCATGTTACTTGTATGAAACAAGTATTTGGGAGCAATTAGGACAGCGTGTGGATGCCTCCTCGTTTCTTGCAGATTTCTGTTCTTCATAATATGACCCAAAGTCACATTTGTTTTTTGGTGGAAGAGATGGGTCTGAATGTTCCAAGTTAAGAACATGAAGTCAATCTAGTTAAGTGCAACAGGTGCAGACATGTTTGTGTGTGTGTACCAGGTACGTCTGTCCCATCAACAGCTAACCGTGAATCAACTGCACTATGCCTGAGCCCCGTACGCCTGCTGATCTTCTGAGATAACTACTCAATATATTCATAATTTTTTTATGGTTCATGGTTTGTTCAGGTTTATTTTATTTTCTGTGTTACAACAATTTAATTTTGAAGCTTCTAACCAAAAAATACAAACATTACAGTGAACATAGGCTGTTGAATGTTTGTAAACTTAATGAATACTTTTTTTAAAATCTAAATACAATGATGATGTATCTCATTTAACAAAAAATACAATTAATCTATAAAATGCACAAAACTGACTAATGTCTAGTTTGGAATATTTAAGTTTCAAACAATAGTGTAGTAAAAGTAGTATATACATTTTCATTTTCATCATTCAAAGTAGCCAAGGCCTCTGGTATACGTTTGGGTTCAGCTGTTTATGTTATCACAATGTAATTTTGAAGCCATCAGCCAAAGAAGCCTAACACCACACTATGTTTGATCAGCGCAGAACATCCGTGCAGAGGTCTTCATTCAGATGCATCTTTTTTTACATCTTTTGGATTGTACATTTTTTTGTTGTTGGTCAAATGGTTCCACTGATGGCCTGAAACTATACCAGATCATCAGAAGCCATTCTATAGAGACCAGCCAGCAGACATTTGCTTGGGAGAGAATTAATGGTATCAACCTTTATGGCTTTCCTGAAAATTCTTTCAGGCTCAAAATCAGGGAAGCTGCCAAATTCTTCTAGTTCGGCTTCACATCTGTTGTCTCACAGTTTTTGTTTTAGCCATAAGCGCATGGGAACCTTTCAGCAGGTAATTTTGTTCCATTTTTGTAGACCAATAATATTTTATGTTAATCAATACAGGAAACCATTTCTGTCAAAGGTTTCTGTAAAATCTTTCTTGGAACAGACAGCTATACTATGCTGGCAACAGAAAGGTCAGTTTTGTGTTTCAGCTTTCAGAATTATAAAATCAAGATAAATCAAAAGGGCAAGTGATACTTGTACGTTTTTAATGTTTATAATTTGTTTTCTATCAAAATAGAGGGATACCATTTGTATTTGACCTCAGGGCTTGCAGGCAACAATCTATCCTGTGAGCCACCCAGAGGCCCCCCCATTTCTATTCTCTTAAAAAACATTGGAGGTAAATATTGAAATAATCATTGGTAAAACCAATGGTCAAGATAGCCAGCACACATAATGCACACATAATGTGGCACACTTCCATAAAATACACTGGGTAACCAGCAGCAGAGACCTGCTCACCTCCAATAGGCCTGTAGTGCCAGAGAACCCCAGAGTGAGAGACTGGCTGTGGATGTAGAAAGTGCGCGAGTCCGACGTCTGAGTGCGCAGCGGGAGGGGGTCGACACCCCGGGCAGTCAGACCCCGCCCACTCAGTCGCAGCAGGGTGTCGGAGCGCAGGGTCATTGGAGAGTCAAAGGAATCGAACAGATGGAAAACGGCCAGGCCCAGAGCTGGCAACCGAGCCATAAAGGAGGCCTATCCATGGGATTTTAGTAGAAAAAATGTCAAAACCCAAAAAATAAAACTGTTCAGCTACCATGTATTACACAGGACTTCAAGACTTCAAAAATATTCAACGTTCACCCAAAATAACAACTGCAGTTAATTCAGAGTTAGAAAGCAACAGATGTCCCCAAATGAAAAATCCTACACGTGGAGAACTAAACAATATAAATGTAGGTTTCCATGGGGTTCCAATGGGTTTCCACAGCCAGCATGCCAAAATCCATCCCCCCCAGATATGCACACCCACCTGGTAGGCCTCACTGCTCATCTCGCTGGCTGTGCTCCACTGTGCACTCAGCTGCACAGGAAGAGTCTGCCCATCCTCAGTCAACACTCGAACTCGCGCCGAGTTCACCAGAACCGTCACCAAACACAGCCGCTCTTGCTCCACTGGGTTGAACATCACCACATACCTGGAGGTGAGATTATATCGGTTCAGCATTCTGATGGAGTATTTCACATTAAAATATCATTGAATATCATTGAATCTTTGAGTTACATTTTAAAGGACCTTTCCAGATCAAGAAAAATTCCAAAGTCTTCAAAACACATAAAAAATGTATGTTCGTTTTTCTAAAAGAATTGCAAGACATTTCTTATTGAAAAAACCTTGTTCTACAACTAATTTATAAAAATATTGAAGGCTTTAGAAAAGGAAAATTGAGGTTCTTTAAGGGAAGAGGTATTATGAATTCACAAGTGTTAAAGATTTCCACTGTATGGGATAATCTCATGTAGTGTGACTACAGAAAATGTGAAGTTCAAAGAGATTCATAAGCCAGCAGAAAATCAAGAACCTTGAAGCACTTTCACAAACTGGTTTTTCTACGTTTTCCCAAGAACTTTCAAGGACCCTCAGGAACTCTGTATAACCTGAGAGTGTGGTAATACAGATGTGGGGGGAAGGGGGCAGAGGTCTAACAGTACCTGGGTGAGTTATCCAGTTCAATGAGTGTGCGCTGGGGTAGAGAGTCTTGTGTTGCCCTCCTGTCATCCTGAAGCCATGCAAAGATCAGACAGAAAGAAATGAAAAAGAAGGCTGTCACATAGCTTGTAGGTAAACTGCCTGAAAAAGTCTGAGTCCCATTTTATTTTAACCTACTTGTTGAGCCACATCTAAGTGCAACCAAAGACAACAGAATATTCCAGCTTGTCTCCTCTCACCGTTTCTAGGAAAGGTTCTGTCATATAGAAACGATAAACATCCTTGTTCTTCAGTATGAGGAAGTGAGCTGCATTTATAATAACTTTCTTCAGACCAACAAGGGAACGCAGCAACCTAGAGGAAAACAATGAGAAACACCATCATATTCATTCCCTGACATTTGGAATCACAGCATGGTACAAGTGGAGGACAAGTGAGTTTTAATCATGCCTCAGATCTGTACCTTGCCCCATAGTCGATAACGACAGCCTCCTTAGCGGTGCCGGTGATAGCATCATGGTGCTGGAAAAGGCCAATGTTGCGTCGGGCATCGGTCAGTAGGTTGTAGTCTGAGACGGGGTAGCGGCCCTCCATGCCTGCATGGCGTGCGTGGGCAAGAGCCAGGCTATACAGGATCTCTGCGCCCCTAAATGTGTGCCAAGAAGCCATAATCAGTTTTACAGTCCACAGAAGTACTTCTCTTGCTATTGCTAGGTACGGTAGCATGAAACTACAAAAAACTGAACGCTACCAGTCAATCCTCACCTGAGGTGGGACTCCAGCACACGGTCTAGGTTCTTGTAGAAGGGACGGGAAGTGTAATAACCACTCCAGTAGTGATCTTCTCGGTCGGCATATGCAAAGAAGTCTCCACTCAGGACAGGGTAGTCTGTAGGTCTTCCTCCCTGAGCAACTCCATTAATCTTGTAGACTGCATCGAAGTAGTCTGTCAGTGTGCCAAACTGGGCCTGTTCACACCAGACAAAACACATTTGAGTCATTGTACAGTAATATGATGGGGATAAAATCTGGGGATTAAAAAAAAAAAAAACATTGTAATTAAGAGAAAATATAATATTATTCCCAGGCATATTCAACAACAATGAGTTGAACCTGTTTGGCGTCAACATTGTGGTTTTAATCAGCAGGCTGCCCACATCGCAACCAAGGGACAAAGTCAGCTTTGCTAACTATATATAAGCAATAGCTAGCTGGTTAGATGCTAGACGACAGCCACTTGTTAACTACCTTGGTACATCTCAGTGCAAAAAAGATTACACACGAAGCAAAACATAAACATTTCTTTTCTGGTCATCTAGTCAAGACATTCCACAATTACACATCGTGACAAACATCTCATAAAGCTATGAACTTGAGCAGCTTTTTGGTAGTATTTGGTAGTGTATTCTGAAATTAGAACATAGCAGTAAGCCCTCTAAATGTCTTGGCAGCAGGTTTTTAATCTAGGTTCCAGAATTGGTAATGAATTTACCTTAAAAACTGTTTAAAATTAAGTTTAAACAGTTAAACAGTTGTAAGGTTTACCTACAATAAATGAGTTGGCTAGAATGCTAATTCTACCAAATATAGCTATATGGACCTTCACTACTGTATTGACATCTGTGCCAAGCACAACGTTTTGCTGTTCGAAACTAGGAAGTACTGCATAGCAGTGCAGCCCTTCCTTTTCCAGAGTAGCCTGAGCATCTCAGCCTGTAGAAACCTACATGCACGTGCATTTCCGGGTGAGAGTTCATGTAGTCAAACAGCTTCTGGTAGTTGTGGTACTGTTGGTCCCACTCCAAGGCCTTATCATAGCGAAAATCATCTCCTAGGGGAACCAGAACCACTTTGCTGCGGAATAGCTTCGACTTCTTCCGGTACTGGTCCAGGATGAGGTGTGCCCTGATATGATTAATCAGATCAGAATGTACATATCACACAAGTTATGGCAGCTTTTAGGATTTTTTCAGGCTCAATACACTGGGAAAAGGGTATTTGCAGAACATGCATTTTTGGAAACAAGGATATATAAAAACACTCTTTCTGGGTCACATTTTAATTTGAGCAGATGGGATCATGGAAAAGCGTCTGTTAGCATGCCTCACCTCTCAGCCACGTTGGACTCTGTGATGGCTCGTGGTGGCACCTTCCATGGACAGTTTACCCTGCCCCCTGGCAGCCGCTTGAAATCAAACTGGCAACAAATCTTTGGATCCGGACCACAAGTGTGTGGCACATCATAGCTGTAGAAGGGCATCATGTGGCAGAAGATATCTGTGCTAGACTCCGGGTCTGAGAGAGCCATGAACCAGGCAATAGGAGAGAGAATGGGCATAGATCAAGACAAGGTTTCACGAAGTTTGACAACCATTTGAAGTATGGAGGTGTCAGATGAAAGAGGCTCACCCCAGGCTTGCCTCCACATGAACTCGAGACTGCGAGTGGAAGCAAAATGCTTCTTGATGGAATAATGCACTCTCTGGATCAGCATGCTGGTCAGGTTTGCCCTCTTTAGCAGATAGGGCATGGTGGCACTGTGACCGAAGGGGTCTACAGCCCAGCCAGATCGCGGGGTCACACCTACAATAAAACAGAAAGATCAAAGAATCACCCCTGGTACAATGCCTCACTGAGAGCGAAGAGCAGGTGAAGCAAATGGCACACTGCTGATTTACCTATATTTTTCTCCAGCCACTGATGGCCCTCAATGAGCTGGTCGATCATGGCAAAGTAGTGAGCATTGGCCTCATCGGTCATCACCCAGCCTCCTGTCACTATCTCCAGCTGACCTCCAAGGATTAGCCTGAAAAAGGATTACGCCACACCATGTCAAAGAAAGTAAATGCTAAACGTGATGAAAAGCTAGCTTACAATAGCTTGCAATCTAGATTTCAACACAGACCTAGATCGGATTCAACTTTTGCCCTAAGTGGCACATGTAGCTCATTATAAGAGTTTGAAAGTGACACCAGATGTCCCTAATGTAAGAATGTCATCCTTGGAGAACTACATGGTAATTTAATGAGGTGAATTAACTTTTAATCATAGAATGTTTTTCTATATAGGACTTGAAAAGATTGCCTTGACAAGAATCAGGATAGTGTGCAAAAAAAAAAAAAAAAAAAAAACTACTGATCCAGAGCATCTTTAAATTTTGAATGTCTCCCTCAGTTATCTAGATGTCATCTTACTTGCGCATGGCTTCCTGCTTGTGTATGTCCACGCTCTCCCACCACTTAGAGAAGAAAGAAATCTCGGACCAGATAAACTTGCGTCGTGGGTCCTCTTGAAGCTTTGCCACCATGTTATTGAAGATATGCTGGGTCTGGTCGAAGTAGTACTTGTCAAAGGTCTTTATCCAGCCTGCAGAGCATATAGGCGTTTCAATGAAGTCATTCCGCAACATCCTACTTTTGTAGGATGTTGCGGAGATCCCCTCATGCCATGCACTTCCATTTCCGCCAAAACTTTAAGGTTGAGACAATTCACAATTACCCTCTGAGCTGTTGTACCCTGTCCTGCTGAAGAAGTGAAACACTAGATAGCATAAAATAAAGATGTCAATGGTGCCACTCTCCATTAGTCTCATAGTGACAGGCAAAAACATTTTTACAGCACAGGAACCATTTTAAAAAGCCAGACAAAGGGCCAGAACCTGATAGTCACGACCATCCCCTTTTGGCACAGGTAATGCCTAAAGGCCTTAACTGTAATAAAAGCACAGGCTGAACAAGCTACAAGGGAGAGGGCTGAAAAACACTGCTTTTCTGTCCAAGACAAGACAGAACAGAAGGGCAAAGTGTCACCCACCAGCTCACACACCACTGAGCTTAAGGGTCAGATATCCCTGACAGAACTGACACCCCACAGTACAGAAATACTAAAAAAAATAAAACCAAGAGCTCCATATTTCGAAAAACACCTTTCAATGCTGGAAAAACACATTTGCTGTGTTTGATTGACCTACTTTATGTTAAGTATGTCTGTAACATATATTCCATTACAGCTTTTAAAATAGAAAGACAATAGCTCTGGAGACAAAGAGGCAATTACATATTTCTTCCATTATCATCTTTTTTGTTTCAGGTAACCAAAAAATTGCTCGGAACTTTGTCACCACACTTTTGACATGCGAGGCCTACAAAGACAGAATGTTCAATCAATTCACTTTATTCCCCTCTCTGAATTTTACAGGCAATAATACAAAGAGCTCCACCCACCTGGATCATTGTGGGAGTGTGGGACCACAAACACATGCAGTGGCTCACTGTCCCACTCGCCTGGCTCGTAGGTGATCTCAAAGCCTTGTTTCCACACTCCACCGTCCACGTTGTCAAAATTCAGCAAGGAATACACGTCCAGCATCTGAGAGTATGACCCGCAGAGATTTACTGCTCATGTCATTTTTTGTTATTTTATTGCCATCATAATGACATCATTTTTGAGTACATCAGAGGAAGCTTAGCTCTATTTTTAATTCAGTAAAATCTGTGTAGTACAATTATTTGCATCTTCATTAGCACATGAAGAATCATGTGAAACACACTGTCAATTAAACTAACAAGAGGGTCCCTTAGTCACCATCTTAGCTGAATGACTCACCTGCAGGTCGGTCTGACTACGCCTGCTCTGAGCAAACTGGCAGTCCTGTGGCAGAACAGACAGGAAGGTGGGGCGTCCGTCAAATGGCAACACCCAGGAGCCATTGGCGCTACGGAAGGGCAGCAGGCCGCTGGGAGCGACTGCGCCATTGTCGGTCAACTCCAGCACAGAGTCTTTGATATGGCTGATGATCTGGTGATTCTCCTCCAAGAGCTGCTCAAGTTGCTCAATGCGGTTCTGCAACACGGAGATCTGGCTCTGAAACCACATAGTCACAAACACAGCTCAAAGTTCAGGTTTGGTTAGCCTGCTCAATGGGCCCCAATGCACATCTATGACTTTGAGCCATCTAGCATCGATTATCTTGCAAGACCATTAAACATTTAAGCCTGGACTATATTTAGGACAAAATGCAAGCACATTTCAAAATGTACAATTAAAAATCAGTAGGAATACATTAAATGATATATCCATGGCATACCACATTCCTATGGTTATATCATTTAAGTTCATTGTCTCAGTATTCTGCCAATGACAAAGTTCTAGAAATATCTACTGTGGGAGCAAAGTTGCAGAAGTGCACTTTCAATGCAGCATGCACCTAATCTCTGCCAGTGGGGTAGGCGACCCTCTTACCCTGGGGAAGTTGCCAGCACTCTGTCGCCGAGCCGGGTCATGCTGGACACGATCCAGCATCAGATAAAGCGAGAAGACGGCCACACAGAATATGGCCCCACCACACACCGTCACTTGTTTCTTCAGCTTCATTTTGCAGCCCCTTGGATCGTGACATGCACTTGCCACCTGCCCTTTTTAGGGATGTTGCTGGAAAACTATAATATAAAAAACTTGCAGGAACTTCTGTTTTGTCCCAGATAGAAATGTCTTTGGTAAAGATACTACGGCAATTCCATAAGAGAGCCTGTCCACAACATCAGTGACGGTGTTTTTCCATAGCAGCTACCCATCAACTCAAGGCCACTAAAGTGTATGGAAAATGAGTTCTTAAAGAGAAACTGGCAAGCTGTCCTTCAGCAGCAGCCAGACTGCAGCCTCATCACTGTGGCTCTTATATTTGACCATTCAAAACTTGCCAGCCAGGGAAAACAGGCTTCAAACAGAGTGGCTCGGACAGGGAGCCTATTGTCCCCGCAGCATGGTTTCTGCCAGATCAGTCCAACTTGCAAGTCTGTGTCTAATCCTCCTGCGCATCTAAAGTTCCTGTTCTCTTGGCCCGCTGTTGAGGTGAAGCCATGACCGTGAATGTGGCATTTTATGCAAGGCTGAATGTGAAATTATTTTACTATTGATTGGCAGCTCTTTATTTAGCATTTCCTCAGCTGTCGAGGCTCTGGAGCTTCAGCTGTGTTGGTTCTCACTGGGCCTTGCCGTTTTTGCATTGCACAGACGTTCACTCATTCTCTGAAAAACATTTTGCATTTTTTCCAAATGAGACTCACTAGGGTAGTCTTGAAGTGTTTCTGCTTCTTTCCTCAGATTAAGTGTGAATCTGAGGCACAGGTTAATCTCAGTTTAATGAGACATGGTAAAGAGGACCAGTCTTTTTAGGCGTACAATCCTTTGTGCCCCAGAAAGAAAATGGTTGTAGGGGACGAGGCAATGACAGAGAATTGCAATGCAGAAAATATTACAACTGTTAGGGGCAATCCAACAAGCTGTGTACAATGGCCTGGATTTTGCTGTGTTCAGTCAAACAGGTGCTGTTCCTTGCCACTGAGAATAAATCCAGTAGGATCTTAATCCTATCAATTCACAGTCTGTCACTGCCTTAGTTTTACAGGAGGATTTTGTATAGTAAACCCCCACTTATGGCTGCTTGGTCTTGTAGTCCAGTAAACAACTAACTGTGCTCTATTTCTGACACAAAAAATGTTTCCTAAGCCCTCTGCCCTCTGTGACTCTCTGAACACAGTCCAATCAATGCAAAACCATAATAAAAAATGGTAATACTTCACTTCATATTTAAAAATAATTGCTGTTCTTTCTTTTCCTAATATCTGGATTAGTTCTTCTCCAACAGACTCCCTTTCTCCACCTAACTCTGTTCATCAACATCAAAGCTATTGTGTAAAGATAAATTTGAGTCAGTCTTTAATCAGCATTTCCCCCAATGCATGGACTGGTAGTCTTTATGGCAGAAAAACACAAATGGGTACCAAATAATAAAACATCCTGCCATAGATTTGTTATGTGCTACAAGGATGGAGCTCCTGCACAGAGGGTGTTAATGAACTCAATGTTAGTAGCTGGTACAATTTCCAAACTTCCTTTTAAAAATGGCCAGCTATATGAGACAGACTTATCTCATCGGTGTCCATGTCTTTCTTCTTTCAAATTGTCTGAAGCTACCTCTGTAGTTCTGTAACCTTTGTGCACCTGTAAATCAAAACAAGTGTGGTTATTTGATATAGAATTACACATTAATATGTAAGAAACTGTTTAAGAAAATAAATTGCATTATTATTAATGTTTGTATTAATTTGCTAGCACCTTCCTGAACATTCCTCCAAGTTCAAACTATGTTTCACACAATTATTTAAACCCGTTAATAAAAGCATGTACACGGGGCATTAATCTCACAATTTCAGCACAATATGTTGCCTTAAGATTACAGAAAAATATGCAATGAACTACTTAGCTTGTAAATGCATTGGGATGCAGTCTGTTAGCGGTCATCTATCACATCACATGTTATACAGCTACCGTTAGCTTAGTTAACATTAGGTAGCCCTCCAGAAATTCCACGCTTATTGTATTAGGTAGTTGACAAAACTCCTGATGTTGCAAATATTTGGCCACAGCTATGACACCTCAGTTTGTTTTGTTGTTGCAATACGACAGCGTGCTATTATTGTGGTGCTACGGGATAGCTTGCGAGACTCTGTCAATAGCCTAATAATTAGCTAATGTTTGTACTTTCTACTTTTCTGTCATGGTAGTTCTGTAACTATCTAACGTTAATCAGTGGTTGTCGTTACATAACAAAAATGAGAAATTAAGGCAGAGATAAGCTCGAACGTATGGTTGCTCATATATTAGCTAGCTGGCTTAGTGTACTGTTACTCGTTTCAGTTCACATATCTAGCAAGAAAGCTGGCGCTGCTTCAACACATAGCTATTGTTAGCTAACTAGCGGGCTAGCTAGCTATTCGGTTTAGTATTGTTGCCTTGGTAGCCAGCTAGCTGGCAATCTTGCTGAACCCAGGAACTGTCCAGCGCTAGCTGCAGCTATCTATCCTCTTCGATATGCAACATTTCAGCTTGACGTGAGCAGTCAGCCTTATCAAGACCAAGACATATTCTATTATTCAAAACAGAGCACAATTAGCGTGAGCTAATCAGCGTTAGCTATAATCTGTCTATTTTCGTCTTGTCATTTATCATTCTATTACCTTACCTAGCCAAGGCTAACTAGCTTGCTGCAAGACGAAGCTAGCCTGCTAGCCAATCCTCTCTATTCTTCTCTCATTGACACTTGCTCACACATACTAAATGTTACCGTGACTTCTATTAGCTATATAAATTCAGGCAGGAAAATGTCAAAACAAAGCAAGTTAGATTGCTACCTGGTTCTCGCCAGCACCAGTAGAAAAAATCAGCCAGCTAGAGCCTGGAAGAAATCCCCGGTAAACGAACACAGGTCACACAGCGGCTCTATGCAAACGCTCGGTCTGACCGTAGCGTAATTTCTTTGCTTCTGACTCCGTAGCTGTATGTACTGACTGCAAAGCCTTATGGGATACCGAGGGCATGCTGGTTGCGTCGATATTCAAGTGGGTTGACTGGCCATTCTCTCCCCTATTGCAATGCGCACTGTATTATGATTGGTGTATTATTTTCAAGTGTAACATATTTACCAATCAGAGAGGAATGCGCGTTAAATCCGAAGGCTGCATCCAGGACACGCAGATTTCAGGAAGTATGCGCAAGGCATGTGCAAATTCTGAAGCGAAACTGCCCCAATGGGGTTGATGATTGGTTGGCCTAAGATTCAGTTCTGCGTTCTATTCTCAATGCAAATAACTCGAATGCACCCCATTTTAAATATTTTCAGGGATCAATGCTGGTAGTGCTGCTGCTAGACAGTGTGTTGCATTGTATGAGTCTATGAGCAGTGAATATAAAGACGTCAAAATACAGCTAATCAGTGTTACAATGAAAATACAACTGAGGGGACAGTGGGCAATGAGGGGATTGGAAGCCCCTGCAAAAACCCCCCTTAATTGCATTGATAACCCATCTCCATCCCCATGAAAGTATGAGTGCGACAGAGAATTTTTGTTCCATGATACATCTTGCTAAATTTCAACTAATCAATCACTTTATATAAGTGCATTGACATAAGCACTGAGAATAACATATGTTCCACAGAGATCACAAAAATAACTTTAAAAATGTAGAAAATATATCAAGTATAATAAAAAATGTGATGACAATACACTGAACAAAGAAAAAACAAGAATTTGACAAATTAATGATTAGGTATTTAATTAAAAATAATGAAGACATTTTTAAGAGGAGTACTTTCAGACTCTACAAATACTGCACATGAGCAAGCAAGACTGAGATTTAAAAGACTTAAAGACTGAGACACTTTCAGCAAAAGAAAAATCGGACAATTGGTTCCTTCTTTGACCCCAAAATATAAATGCCCTCCAGTTTTTGTTCACAGCCTTTGGCAATCTAAGCTGTCAGGGGATGTACTGTGATCTGAAGAATAAATACAAGGGAAATAGGAGCTGTAGAAGCACCGTGAAGACAATCAAATACAAAGAGTCAGAGGGGGAAAATCCAGACGAAGTGACAGTAATGGAAAGCTTGTTCAAGTGATTTTGGGAGGAAGGGAAATATGGATACATGGATGGATCATTTTCTGAGGGAAAGGCATAATCTAAGAAATAAAAGCAGAATGCAAGACAGGTTTTTCTTCTGGAAAAGAGAGAAGAAAATCGCTAGGAAAATCGTTTCATTAGTAAGTAGGTCTAGGACTCGACAATTTCCTGGATCTCTAGGCTGGTACTCCCATAGGAAACCCTGGTACATTTCCCTTCTGCATTGTTGCCAGTTGTGCCTGGTGAAGCACAGGTGTAGCTGTGTATTTTTCATATAACAAACAGTGAGGGATAATCACAACTTCAGGTAAGACAATCTCTTATCTTTTTAGACAAATCTATTCATTTTATGCATATTTGGATTGCCATTTAGCTCTTATAACAGCTGTTATCTGATCTAAGGACTAAATAAATGTCTGACAAAACTAATCATGCCTGTGAATAAAGGTAACTCATATTTTTTTCTTAGTCTTGTCTTTTTTTTAAAAAACTAGAACAGGTATTTTATGATTCTTCAATGAATGGTAAACAAAACATTTCTATGTGACAGTATCTTATCATTTTAGATGCCAAGCATCAGCTCAAGAGCTTCTCCAAAGCATCAAAATGTTACCTGTCACTTATTTCAAATGGTCTCTTTAAAAAAAACAGCTTTAACGTGTATTATGCAGCCCTTTTCTCTTTTCTGTTTTTGATGTGTAATAGGATGTTTAATGTAAATTCTACCAGCCACTGGTTTCCTAAAATATAATGAAAGTATATTGTGAAGAGCTGAAAATACATATAGAATGTATGATAATGGCAGTAGTATTGGTTGGTGGTAATATCCATCATCGTTGACAATTACTGGAAGCTTAGAAGTAATATGAATAACAATTTTAGAGTAAGAAACCTTACCTATTGTATATTGGCATTCCTTGCTTTGTTTGTACAACTTTGCAAGTAATGTGGAGTGTATAGCAGGTGCTTACATATTGTACAAATTGTGTTTATGACAAACATAAAGTGAATATTAAACCTTCTGATAAAATTGATGATGCCAATCATTAAATTGACATGTATGTTCTCATAGTATCATAATATCCATTTCATTTTCACTTTTTAAGTACATAGCATGAAATTACATTGGTTGTCTGTTTCACATGAAATCTCTGACATTTCTTGAAATTACTTATATCTAGTGTCTCATATATGTGGTAACAGATACATATTGGATGTTGTAGTTGCATTTTATACATACAGTTTCCTTTTCTGTGACTGGTTTGAAAATATAATATTCGTGCTTTTTTATGTCACACTGTTCTATTTACATTCTATTCATTCAATGCTTTCTATGTAAATTCATTCATGAAAATTACATTTGTTGCATAATATGGAATGCAATTGACAGGAGATTATTTTGACCAATCTAACCTCTCCAAGAGTATCCATTTATCAAACTTCAAATGTATAATAATACACATTAATTGAGTGTGGCAAACTAAATTACACTAGTTTTTATGTAAGCCTGAATTACCAGTCACACAGCTCTTAATACTTTCTTCATCTTCCCCTTATTTGGTGTGCTCTCTTTCTTCAGGTCATCTGCATCACATTGTTATGCTCTGTGAGGGATATTGGGATGCCCAAGGGGTTCACCACACTGGGTTCTACTGCCCCCGCCTCTCAGACACCCCTGAGCTATCCTACTGCTGCTGGCAAGGAGATGGCCTCAAACAGTGTTGCAACCAGTCACAGTTTCAAAGTATCATGAACATTAGCTTAATAGAAGACAGCCCAAGAGAGCTGGTTCACAGGTCAGTTACCTGTCACTTGAAACCTTTGAAAATGCTAAGAACCTTATTTGAGGTGCTAGATTGCTGTTGAAACAGATAATGATGCCGTTCATAAGACCATCTCAATAAACAATTGCTGCAATACACCTGCTTAAGGGGATATTTGAGTGAAGGCAAAAACTTCAATAATTTATTAGCAAGCTGTCAGGCCTATTTTAGAAACAGATGTCACTGTTTTCGTTTAATTCTTACCAGGGCCTTGGGGGCCTTGTTAAAATGTGCAATGAGATTTTTATAAAATTTTGCAATTGTCCTTTGATAAGATTTACAATGATGCTGTAATTATGAATGGTGCATTGCATCATATGCATTTTGTTAGATTACATCACTGGGAGGTGGACTTTTGCACAATATAAACAATATTTGCCAAATTTGCATAATATTGCCAAACATTAGGTAATGTAATTAAAATGCTTCAATCAATACAAATTGTTTGTGTTGGTTAAATTATCATTTTATTTAAAAAATATGATTGATCATAGCAAAGCATAGTGCTTTGATGGCAGATAAATGCTATATGGTGGTGCAGCATAATTCCAGTGAGTGATCATTGTGCCTTGTTGCCCAGCAGCAGACCTTTTGCCCTAGTGATCGTCCTCCTGTATGGCGCTATGGTGCTGGTAATGTTGGTGGTGGATTTCCTGTGGTTCTGCCGCGTGCGGGGGCTCACGGTGACAGCAGCTTTGAGGAAGTATATCACCTGCCCTCGATGGGTGATCAGTTTCCTATTTCCCCATGACAACAAGCGACATGGATACCATAGGAACAGGGAATTAGCGCCTCTACAACGCAAGATCCCTCAAGGCTCTTCACATCTCCGAGGGCTCCTGCCACGAACAGAGCTCTCTCTCCGGGATCCTGAAGTGAGCAATAAAAGGGGATGAGAATGATGTAATGTGCATCGGCCATCCCCGTTTTCAAACACACAGATGTAACGTACTAATCAGTTGCAATGTTGGTAATAATATAAATGTGCTATTTTTTTACATAAAGTGCTTCATAAGTAGACTGAAGCGTTATTGCTACTGTATGCAAACACATAATGTGTGCATCGAAAAGAATGTATAGAAAATGTTAGATCTCAGAATATATCGCCTATTGCAAACTGCTCATATTTTAAGACCCTGATATTATTTGTCATTAAGTCATACGGGGTAACTCGTATTGCAGTTTTGTTGAAGACGATTTGTCAGAGGAATGCATCAAGTTAAATATGTAAGAATTGTGTTATGCGTGGTAAACATGATGTATTTAAATGAAACCTAAAAGTAACTAATGGTAGAGATATTTGTGTGTGATATCGGCGATGGTTGATAATCTACCAGACTCAAATAAAACACTTACATTCCTGTGTAATATACTAAAGACGTTCACTCCATATTCTCGCTGCCTTTTATGGTAATCAAACGCCTGGAAAAGGCGGTGCTTTGCAATATACGTCATCATAGGGCACCCATTTTCAGGAAGAAGGGGAGACTGTCAGCTAAGACGCCGTAATGATTTCAAATACATTCGGTCATACCAAAATAACATCACGTAGCTAAATAGTTTCCTGTAAAACCAACGGTAATAAAATAAAGAAAAGGGTTTATTGGGGATAGTGTAGTGGAGGTGCAAACAACCAAAAGCACTGCGCGTCACATTCACTGAGATCACACCGCACAGCTTCTCGCTCATAAGAATGAATGTAAACTGCAAGGAAAAGGTGAGTTCGCTTAAATAGCTCGATAGCTTCTTACAGTCTTCGCTACATTAGGCTATTTACAGCAGTAGAGCAGATGCACATCGTCAGGAATGTAACAGTGTTATCAGCTACGTTGCCTTGGGTAAAAGCGGGTTAGTAATATGGCGTGTCTTGAAACTTTCCATTGTCCATCTATCTCCCTCCAGACTGACTAAAGCCAAATGTCTCCGTTATTTGCATATCGCTTACATTTATGTGTTCGAAAGCCACCAAGCTTGCGCCTGTTTGAATGTATTTATGCCTGTGTGAAAGGAATACAGGTATTTTCAGATCCTGACTGTATCCTGTATCCCTCGCTGTACTGCTCAATGTAGGACCCTTCTTCCTTGAGGGAGGAGGGGAATACTCTCTTCAAGAATTGTAACATACAGGGAGCTCTCTGCTGCTATACTAAGGCTCTCAATTTAAGTGACAACCAATCGGAGAGTGCCATCCTTTACCGCAACAGAGCTGCATGCTATCTCAAACTGGAGGACTACGCCAAAGCAGAGATGGATGCTTCCAAAGGTAAGATAAGTGACCGAATTTGCAAGGCTGTGAATTGCATAAGCACACATTAACCAAGCACGGTGGTGATGTCCCATGCACTGAGACCAGTTCTCTTTCTGTACAGCGCTAGATACAGATCCAGGCGATGTGAAAGCTCGGTTCCGACGTGCTCAGGCTATGCAGAAACTTGGCAAAATGGATCAAGCGTTTTTAGACGCCCAAAAGTGTGCACACATGGAACCAAAGAACAAGGCCTTCCAGGACATGCTGCGGCAACTAGGAGCACAAATACAGCAAAAGGTAGCTTTCAAAACCAATATAATGTGTCATCCAAATAAATTTTTTTTTTTTTTTGACTGGCTCTGAAATTAATTTTGTTTTGTGGTCAAACTTCCTACAGGCCAAGCAGCTTTCATCCACAGATGCTCGCGTGCAACAAATGTTCAAAGTCCTGCTGGACACCACTGCACAGGCCTCTGACAGACAGAAGGTAATAGAAGAAGCCAGGATTTGGTTGTCTCCTCAGTCTCTTACAGGCCTACTGTGTTGCACTCTGGCAGACTGTGAAAAGCACTCTCCCTGTCCACATGCAGGCAGCTCAGAATCTGGTGGTGCTGTCCCGGGAGGAGGCTGGAGCAGAGCAGATCTTCCGAAATGATGGAGTGAAGCTCCTCCAGAGACTGCTGCAGTCCGAGCAGGGGGAGATCATGCTTTCTGCTCTGAGGACTCTGGTTGGCCTCTGCACTGGGCACCAGTCCAGAGTAAGTACTGGTCACCTGCTCTTCTGCAGCCAGTGAGTGTGGCAAACCCGTGCTTTCCTCTGTCTGTTGACTGAGTGCGACACCAACTTGCCCACAAGCTGTGGCTTTGCTGTGAGTACAAATTGCAGAGATGAGGAGAAATCCTTGTGGGGATAACACATTGGTTTCTGTTGCCCCTCTCTTGCTGGCAGACCATGGCGATAGTTAATGAGCTGGGAATGGAGGAGCTGTGTGCAGTAATGGGCTCTGGGGGTGAGGCTGTCTCCCTCGCCACCCACCACCTGCTGCAGGTTATGTTTGAAGCTCTGACTGAAGGAATGAGGCGAGAAATTAGAGGCAAAGATGAAGCTATACTTCCAGGTAGGCCATGTGGGTTGCATGTCGGCAGTTCTATTGGAACATTTGAGACATTACAGTCATAACACGTTAAACCCTTTTTGCAAATGTTGGATGCTGATTTAGGAGGAATTTAGGCACAACTGACGGTTGTTTTGCACTGCAGAGCCGTCTCGTGAACTTCGCTCAATGCTTCGCCACCTTGTGGAGATGCTGCCAGCTTCTAAGGTGTCTGGGCCTGGTCGTGACAGTGCCATCAACCTACTGGTTAAACAGGTCCCCCGAAAGTCTCAGAAAGACCCAGATAACTCCCTTGCTCTGTGGGTGATTGACCAAGGTGAGTGCTATACTGTGTAGAATGCACACTGTGTATTCTGTCTTGTGAAATGCATTCCTTTGACACATGGGTAACATTGAATATATCTGACCCAAGGGTTTACCTGGTATTTGTCTCTAGGCCTCAAGAAGATCCTTGAGGTTGGGGGTACTGTTCCTGAGCTTGCAAATGGACCTCCCCTCACAGACAACACCCACATGAGCTGCTCAGTGTTGCTAAGCAAACTCTATGACGATCTGAAGAGCGATAAAGAGAGGGAAAACTTCAGCCGTCTGTGTGAGGAATATGTCCAGTGAGTTATGGTGCAGGGGCAAAATTTGTACATGATAAGACATATAGAGCAGGCTGGTCATAATTTAGTTTTACCTTCCACTAAATTATGCATGTAAGATTAAATTGAATGGTAATATAGTTTTATAGTAGTATAGCACTTTAAAACTCGGAACATAACTTAGAAAAATAAATGGTAATTTGAATTAAATAAATGTAAAGTGATAGTCTGTGGCCTCATTAATGGTGCTGTTACCAAAAGTAATTTGTGAGCAATGTTCTTTATGCTTATTCAATGTTTCTGCTGAAATTGAAGTGAGTTGAAGTTGGTTGGCTGGTAATATTAAAGAGAATGCCATTCATATTCAGTTTGGTCCCATATATCTGATTTCTATGAATTTGGAAAAAACAACCTTCTTTCAGTCTTGTCTAACAAAATATTTAAGTACACTTAGGCAGAGTTCCCTGAACTGGTGTCTAGGGACCCTAATAATGTTATTTCACTTGCAATCACGTTATACAGCATGGCTATCATTTAGCTTATTTTGCCTTCTCAGACATGTTTTCGTTACAAATGGGCAAGGAGAACAGTGTTTTGATTGTAATGGGTGAAAATGTGATGTAAAGGAACAGAGTACTGACTTATGGCTGGGTTATATGTCCTTGGTAAAATTATAATCATTATTGTTATTAAATATTTACATTGTGTTAGCCACATGCCTTAGATCCATTATAGAATAACTTCAAGATTCATATTTGCTTCCATGCTTCCATCTAAATAAGCTACTGCATTCCAATTTAGGGGCCTTGAGATAAAAATTTGGAATCTTCTGTCTTTTCTGAGCAGACATAACTTTGACTGCTTGGGAATGGAGAGCAAGCTTCGTGCTATCCAAACTGTGTCAGTGCTGCTGCAAGGGCCCAGTGACGTTGGCAACCGGACTTTGGAGATGTCAGGCATCATGGACACCATTATATCACTGTGCGCCTCACAGGACCTGACCCACCAGCAGGTGGCAGTAGAAGCTCTCATCCATGCAGCAGGCAAAGCTAAGCGAGCCTCTTTCATCACTGCCAATGGAGTGGCACTGCTTAAAGACCTCTACAAGAAGAGCGAGAATGACAGAATTAGAGTGCGTGCCTTAGTGGTGAGTGTGGCTTCACACAGCATTCATGAGTTATTGTTTACAGCTATAGGTCATCTCTTGTGCACAATGAGGAGATGTGGAAATTAAAGGTTTGTGGTTTTGAACATGGAATGCATGTGCAAATTTCACTAACATCAGTATACATGTGTGCATGTGTGTGCTGCAGGGTTTGTGTAAGCTTGGCTCAGCTGGAGGGACTGACTTTAGCATGAAGCAGTTTGCAGAAGGATCAACACTGAAATTGGCCAAGCAGTGCAGGAAGTATGCTTGTTTTTTTCTAATCTCTGTCATGTGGTCATAGGTGTTTTTAGAGAAGTGGCACTAACAAAAGATTCTGAGGGAGTCCCAGATCTCCTTATTAACAGGACCTGAGGAAATTATTGCTCAAGCAGTATGTTCCCAATGTCTTATTTGTGTAATGATGTTGGAATGATGACAACGTCCATAGAAGAAAAAAGTACACAAATAAAACTGTAAGTAAAACCTGAAGCTCCCTGAAGTGAAAATGATAGATGAAACATCGAGCATGAGTATAGGGAAGAAAGGCCTTACTATTGTCCACAAGATGGAGGTACTTGTTTTGGCATTCCTGTGATGTGTTTTCCCCTGGTATAGGTGGCTGTGTAATGAATCTCTGCCCCAAAACTCCCGCCGCTGGGCCATCGAGGGACTGGCCTACCTCACCTTTGATGCAGATGTGAAGGAAGAACTGGCAGAAGACAGTCAGTCTCTCTCAGCCATGTTCCAGTTAGCGAAGGTTCTCTCACTCGTATATTTCAATAAGTTACTGCTCATCATTGGTCATTTGTTGTGGATAGTGTCAATTATAGTTGTGAAGATTTTTTTCTTTTCCTCTGCCCTGGCATGCAGTCTGAGGATAAGACAGTGCTGTTTGCTGTGGGCTCCACACTGGTCAACTGCACCAACAGCTATGACGTGGACAAGCCTGACCCTCAGATGGTGGAGCTTGCCAAATATGCCAAGCAGCATGTACCAGAGGAGCACCCCAAGGTACCCAGCAACTCAGGGCAACTGCCATGTTTAACGGAGTGTATGTACATATACACTGTTATGGACATTAATGCGTTTTTGTATGTGCGTTTCAGGATGCGCCGTCCTTCGTACAGCAGCGGCTGGCGAAGCTGCTGGAGGCTGGAGTGGTGTCGGCGCTGGTATGCATGGTGAAGCAGGAGAGCCCGGCTCTCACTGAGGCATGCCGTGAATGCATTTCCAGGTGGATCCTCTTGTCTTCTTGACTGATGTCTGTCTGTCTGGATTTTTCCTTGGCAATGAAATAGGCCACTTGATTGTGGACCATTCAGTGTGTCACTGCACCAAGAACTTGTGTTTCTAGTCTAGTTTGGTAATTGCAAGGCCCTAAATGGTCAGGCAGTCTTTTGTTTCTCTTTTATATATCATGGTGAGACATCTCATTGTGCAGACATCTCTCTGTCTTTTGACAGGGTATTCCTGGCATTGGTGGACAGACAGGAGGACAGGGGCACAGTGGTGGCACAGGGTGGTGGGAAAGTAAGAGAAACGCTGTTCCTGAAATCACCCCTGATTTCAACTTGAAAAGCTCATGCACTGTCTTTAACCCTACCACTGGGTTTTATTGTTCAGAGTTTTTGAACATGTGTGTATGCCGTCATTTTAACAGGCCCTGATCCCCCTGGCAACTGAGGGAACTGATGTGGGGAAAATCAAAGCAGCGCAGGCGCTGGCCAAAATTGCCATCACGTCAAACCCAGAGATCGCATTCCCAGGAGAGAGGGTAAGGACTCGCCCAAGTGACCTGCCTTCAGCTGCCCGCTCATGGCTATGTATCAGCAATGCTAAAATCTCCAGTGTTCTTCACAGATTTCATTCAATGAATGAATAAACTAATAAAACTAAAAAAAAAAAACACCCTTTCATGTGTGCTAATTTGACCATGCTGTAAGTAGCAGAGTGTCTACATATTGTGTGCTGATGTGACAGTTTGTGTGACACCTACACCTCCATGGACATGTTGGTTGCAGATATACGAGGTGGTGCGGCCCCTGGTTAGCCTCCTGGCTCTAGACTGTACCCTACTGCAGAACTTTGAGGCGCTCATGGCACTTACCAACCTGGCTGGCATCAGCGAAAGACTCAGGTCTGCTGTTCTGGGTCATGGCACAAACATTATTTCACCCTTTTACAATATTCTAAAAATACAAAGTAATATCATATCAGTATTATCTGCTCTGTGTTTTTACTGGCTGTATCTGTTTCACAGGCAGAAGATCATAAAGGAGAAAGCTGTGCCCAAAGTGGAAGGCTACATGTTTGAGGAGCATGAGCTGGTCCGTGCTGCAGCGACTGAGTGTATGTGTAACTTGGTCCTGAGCACTGAGGTAGGTCTGACACACCAAACGTATCTTCATGTTCAAGGTAGACACGCATACAACTGTAATGTCACCTTTGCATTGATGATAATCTCCCAATGCAACCTTGAATCTGAATACAACACAGAAGAAGATAATCTGTGAAGTTACACCAGTCTCTGGAAAAGCCCGAAAACCCCCCTGGCCCCTAGTGATTCTAAAGGGAAATAAAATGAAATGGTGCCATTCACCTCCATTCAGATTTTTCCCATTATTAGATTGGCTAATGCTTATTGGCTAATTTTCCACAAATGCTTATAACCATTTCAGTTAAAATCATAGTGCTGCCCATTCCAATGTTATACCACTTGTCATTAACCATTTTCATTTAATTTAATTAAGTTTGAAAATAGTCCAGTTCAAGATAGCATCCATTCAGAATAGGTTCCTGTGGTTAGTGAGTCACACACTTTACTTGTTGGCTAGTTAGCTTCTTTGTTCAAGTTCAAGTCGACTTTGTCATTCTATGTCACACATTTCTGTGTGTAAAGTAGAACGAAATTGTTTCCCAGGTCCACAGTGCAACATTTAAAAACATGCATCATTAAGTACACAGAATTAATGTATACTTAATGATTACATCAAATACACAGAATTGCTAGCAACTTCCATCTCCACATTTTTTTCCTCTTGTGACAACATGTAATATTGCACTCTTGATTTGTCATTGCCTCCACTCTTACAAAAACACTTCAAAAGGTTTAAAACTTAAAAACTAGTTTATTTTTGAAATATACATCTATATTTTCAGATTAGGCATTTGAGGATATATTTATCTTAAAATATTAGTTTTGTGCTCATCTGACTGTGCGTGTCTACTGCTAAATTGGTCACAGGTTATGTGACTCCCGAAAAGTCCTTGAGTATTAGAATCTTTGATTGGCTGCTGACTCTTACAACTTGTCAAACACTTGTCAATACATGTATCTGACAGGTAACTGGTCCATTGTGGGCTCTGTCTGGTGGGTGAATGGTCTTGAAATTGCAGATCAATACAAGTCTGATTGATTGCTGATAGGTCTGCAGTGCAAACGTTGCTGTCTGGCCAATGATCAATATCCCTCAGGTGCAGAAACTTTTTGCGGCCCCGGGCAATGATCGACTGAAGCTGCTGGTGCTGTACAGCGGCGAGGATGACGAGCGGCTGAGGAAGGCAGCAGCAGGAACCCTGGCCATGCTGACCTCCGAGCAGCCGGAACTGTGTGCTCGTGTCCCTGGGACTGTGAGTACCATGCAATAATTGTTTAATCTGATCACAACAAATGAAGGTCATTTTCAGTGATCTCTGAGCAGATATAGCAGTAAAAGGCATCACAAGAGAAATAATACATTTTGGAGACAAAATTACATAATACATGCAGTTACCTTAAGAGCACACAATCAGTTGTTAGAATTACAGTCAATGTTCAAACAGGATGCTTAGGAGAGATATTGGAAAGATATAACTGGTGATATACAGATGATATTCTGCTCCCTCTCTGTGTTCCTCTCCTCTGTAGACCAGCCACTGGCTGGAGATCCTGCAGGCCCTGCTCCTGAGCGAAAGCCTGGAGCTGCAGCACCGTGGCGTGGTCATCACCCTCAACCTGATGAAAGCCGAGCGTGAGCTGGCTGAGCGCCTGATGGAGAGTGAGGCGCTGGAGATCCTCTCTGTCCTGGCCAAAGGGGGCACTCCCGAGCAGAGTGCCATAACCAGGGCAGCGCAGCAGTGCCTGGACACCGCCCTGCAGTATGGCATCATTAAAAGTAACCGTGGCAAAGACGGGGAGGGGAAACATCCACTAGCTGGGACTGAGCCCTGAGAGATTCACCCCCCAAAATGCCACTGTACTTCAACTGCTCCAAGGCAACATGTGGTGTGGATACACATTCCAAAGAACACTGAGGTCTTAGATATAAGCAACTTCTATGAAGTATAATCATCACAGCAGAAGCTATGCATTTTATTGCACCCTTACCAGAGTCCAAGCACATAGACTTGCGTGGGTGTGTCAGTAAGCTCAACTAAGACCAAATCCTTTACCCCATAATTCTGTTCACTGTCACTACTTCATTAATGCTGAATTTTGTTTGCTTTTATCATGTTGCATCCCACATTTTTGTTCTAGTGTTATGGCATATTACTATAGTCTGCAATTTGGA
Organism: Albula goreensis; assembly: GCA_022829145.1. NCBI lineage: Eukaryota > Metazoa > Chordata > Actinopteri > Albuliformes > Albulidae > Albula > Albula goreensis. The sequence goes on from CM040755.1 coordinate 15,898,071, forward strand.
TTTTTGAGACCGAGGGACTTAACAGTGTCCAAGGTTTGTGCCTTCAAGCACCTGCAGTTGCTTTGTGACTTACTACATTTCAAGAATTTTCAAATTGCAACTTGTATGAAAAAATAAAGCAATACCGATGTTTTGTCAGTGTGTGTGAATGATTATCAGCTGTGGGGAAAAATGAACTTTGAATTCCATTCTTTCTGGTATCTGCAGATAGAAATGTTTTTACTTTTCAGTTAAGATGATACAGGGAAAATTCAGATGACTTGCATCCAAAATGTGTGACTTTGAAAAGTGGTCCTTTCCCTCGTCTGAAAATTATATGGGGTAATTCAGTGAATAATAAAATATATTTATGCTTTACATTATAGATATGGTTGAATAATACCAGATAACATCCAAATATGCAAGCTTTGACTACAGCTCTGTTTGGTTTTAATTCATCTTGCATATAGATGAAGTTGTAAAGACCATATTAGGCACATTTTCAGAATGACAATTTTCTATCACCATGATTTCTTTTCAAAACAAAATCTTTCTGAAGATGCCTTTCCAGTGTTAGCCTTTAGAGGACGCTGTGGGTGTTTGATCCTAACTGTCAAGGTGCTTAAAAGAATTTGATAATCCACTAAGGTATTAAATGTCAAAAGCATGATAGTACTACTGAATTGTTAAATATCATGAATTTAGGTTTATTAGATATCAAATGATATGTATCTGATAAACTATAGAGAAGTGCAGAAAGCATGGAGCACTTACAGATTCAGTGTCATCTGTCCATTTCAGTTTTTCTATGATCTGAAATAGTTTAAATAAGATACCAGGAAGACAAGCTGTGTCAGTGACTTTGCTGGTTCAGCCTGTGGCAACATAAACAGAAAGAGGGTGCACTGCTGCCATTAGCTTCTCTGCTCAAGCAGATGGTCACCTTCTCCCAGTCTCCGCCATCCAATGTCCCGCCATCATAAAAATGTAGTCAGCTAGGGATGTGTTGCATGTTGACAGGACAAATCTCCTGCTGTGTTTCGGAAATAGTGAGATGCCTGCATGCTGGTAGAATGCTCCACAGCATGTTTTCTGACTGAAGTAACCAAAAGAGAGGATCAATAGAGCTTTTTGGTGGAGATGATATTGTCTGTCCTGTTGTCTTTAGTAAATAGGGCTTGTTATGTGCATTGTATAGGGAAGCTGGGTGGCTCATACTAGTAGCCTTTTTTCAAATGTGAACTCTAAGATAAACTGAGAAATGTATACCTTGTATACATTTTTACTGAGGTTTTAAATGATATGTACCTTCTCACGAAAGGTCATGTGATGGGGCAAACTGATGTCATACAGATGAATGGATACCAAAACGTAGGAGACAGGTGGTTACATTCATGTTGCTAGTTTCTAATGAAAAGCTCTTAACTCTTCCACTAGAGGGAGCTAATTATTATTTTTGAAGACCCTAACTACAGGTGTAAGCAGGTTCTTTGAAAAGCCTGCGTTATGCCATTCTTTTGTCAAGAATATTTCAAAAAAGGAATCGCTCTGATATAGAAATTGGGTGGAGCAGCAGATCATATTCCTGTTAATTTTTTTTTGACATCTTACTTGTATTTGGTAGGTTGGATAGCTATACAAATTGCCAGATATACATGCAAGACATATCAGATATGGACATATCAGTTAATCTGCCAAACTTCCTATTTAAGCTCCCCTTTTGATTCTTTTTAGCTAATCATTTTAAATGATTTTTAAAAAATCTTCAAGAAATTAAAATAATAATATGGATAAAAAAATTATATGGTGGACCTTTTATCACCTATTTATAAAATATCAAAATTAGATTGTCTTATATGCAATGCATTTTAAGACATGTAAAGTACAAAAAGCAGTTGTTCCAAAAGGAGTATGAATACTTAAAAATTTCAGTCAAGAGACTCATGATTTATCAATGAAAAAGTTGTCATTACTTTGCATAGTTTATGCATTTAGGTTTACTTGCATTGGCATTCCATTTCACAGATAAAATATTGAACAAAATCTTGGACTGATCCTTTTATAACAAATCACTGCACAAAACCTTTTACCCATTTATCATGTAACATATAAACATAACACCCAAAAAGAACTTCTAAATTGTACATTGTACCATTCCATGTAATTGTTCCAATTAAATGGAAAAGGTATATACTCTAATTGTAATTAACTGTATATTTTGAAAACAGCAGTCGAATAGGAGAGAAAAAGCAATTGAGAACACCCTGTTCTTTGAAATTTCTGTCTCCACCTGCGCAATGGTTCTAAAGTGGCTTTTACTTTGTAGAAATGATTAATACCATTCTTTAAACTGACCTCCATTTTGTTTTAGAATACAACACTTTATTATGCATAGGTGAACAATATTTTTCATCTTCTCATAGATGGGAGTGGTTGTACATGACTCATTCATGATCTGCAGGCAAATGTGATAAAACTGTCATACTGCTAGTCACTGTCACACAGTTCTGAACTGAGAAGCACCTTAAACATATTTAATGTATGAGGATGACCTCAATTGCCCAAATCAGTTAAATGTGCAGAATGTACATCATCTGCAAAGGAAAGAGCACAGTTAGAACAGGGAAAGATGTATTGAGGTTTGTAAAAGCATTTACTTTTCTGTATTTCCAAGGGCATATAAAATCAAGGATTTGGCAGCCAACAGCCCTAGATAATAACTCAATATGAATATTATTGAAAGATGAACAATGGAGGGAAAAAAGTAAGTATTTGTACAAACTGATCAACACAGTACCTTTGTTGACTGTAGGAGACATGAGTTCGACTGCATTTCAGGATGTTTTGCATACATATTAATGGATAAAAATGTAATCATCTTAATTATCTCCATTAATTGTCTATAAGGTACTACCTCTTAGATATGGTATAGAGTCAAGGCTAACATACATCTTCCAGTACCAGCATCTCAAGGACCCCTGGAGCTTTCACAGAATTGCTGAATATAATATCAGCTCACACATGTTTTGTGTTTGCAGTAGTAATTCCTAGATATGCCCTATGCTATAATTGCCTTTAGCTCTTTGGCTGCAGAAGCGCATATGGTGTTATGGCTCATCATTAAACATCAGGTAAACAAATCAGAGGTGCTAAAAATGTTACACAGAGCTATTCTAGTCTGTTTTGCAAAGTGGTACACGTGCAGTGCTAGATGCCTCCTTGGTTATGTTCATGTTTTGTGACCCTCCACCTTCATGGATGTGTTACACAGTTCATTAAGTTTATCTGGTTAAGTTGCTCTGGTTAAGTTGGCCTTGAGACATGTGAGTGTTTTGGTCACCTGCTGTATCAAAACATGACTGACCCGAATACAGACAAGTTTTTACATGATACTCATACCCTACAAAACCAAAGGAATTAGAGAGGAAAACCTCTCTCTCTCTTCATCTCATGAACTCATAAAAATCAAGAATTGTATAAATAATAAGTTTAGGTATATATATTTCACATTTTGTAAATACTGACTGGACATTTGAAGCCATTGGATGTGTATGATTGTGTACAATGCTAAGCACCTTAGAGATTTATTTGGAAAAAAAATATGGAAATCATACTCAGGAATTTACACCGATGAAAACTCACATGCATACCACCAAGCCTACAGAAACATGTGAGTCCTCACTCAACACGTGTGATTCTTTCAATCTCTACATCAGTGCATTCCCCAGTGCACTATCAGGAGTCATACGCACAGTAAGCACGTTTTGGTTTGACAGACTACGGTTACACGTTATCAGCTGTTATCTCAGATGTTCTTGCTGTAGAAAGGCAGGTCCTCCAGTGGTCAACATTCCTTCCACTTCCTGTCTGTGACTTGGATTTGGGTTCTAGAGACAATCCTGGAATCTGTTGGAGCCTTAGGCAAAAAATGCTATTGGGCCATTTTAACCAATGCTCTTTGCCATAATGTTGCCCTTGTTCATTGCCCTTGGAGCCCCTTTCAGCCTTGCCTGTCCCTAAAATTCATCTCTGCAGATCAATTAGCATTTGGAGAACATGGAGGTAGATATGTGAGCTGGTAAGTGTGAGGCTGCAAAAATGCCAACAATCTTGTAGAATTCAAATCTGTGGCCTGGCAAAAGTTAGCCTTCCTTCCCATTATATTCACAGTCTGTAGTTGGTTTTCAAAACAAGAATAAGGTTGAATTGATATACTGTTGGGCTAGAAAACTGCAAAGTAAACTTTTTTGAGTTGAGTGAGTTTTCCCATTCCATAATTTCACTAATGAATTTCCTACATTTAAACTCTGGAAGAATCTTTTGAAGTAAATAGTATATTAATAAAAAGATAAACAGTATATTATCTTTTTATTGATATACGATTTAATTCAGGTGCTGATTCTTTACTCGTGAATGCAATCTTTCCTAATGATGAAAAATACTGCTTTAGACCCAAAAAGCAGCTCAATTAAAAGCATTGATTCGAAAATGAGAAAATCCAATACAATCCCGAATAAATTCCCAGGTATTTCAGCTTTGATGCAAGTGACTAGTCCAACTATTTTTTTCCTATCTCTTTGATGAAATGCACAAACAGTGGTTGAATGTGGAAACCCACGTGATAAACATTTTAGACTGCTGCTGTTCAGAGAAAACTTGGTTTGTCACATGTACTGACTTCTAAGAACATAATTCATTTGAAAAACAAAGTATGATATGGAGAACTGATAAAGAATGCCCTTTTGCATATTTTTCACCATCTTTAAGGACATTCATTTTTTAACTTGGACCTATGCATTAGTAACTCATACCAGTAACTCACGTAGTTTGGTTGAAACGAATTGTATTAGCCTAGCTCAGTCATCCTGCCATTTGGTTTTCTGTTTAATGCTTTTGGTCAAACATTCTCCAACCCTTGGCTATTTAAAATTCTAATACATACAACCACATAAAATCTAAATGTTGTATCATGAAATGTACGTGGCAAGTAGTTATGACTATAATTGTAACAATGATTGCAGTTAACACAGGATTACCCAGAGTAGTTTTATTCTCAGTCTAAAATGAGACACTGGAAAAGTATAAACAACATGTTGTTATAAAAACTGTGAATGACCCCTTGGACTTCATCCCTAGATGTCATATTTAGAGTACCTGTTTTTGATGATAGGGGTTTTTAACTCATCGCTTTGCAGTCAAGCAGCTGTTCTCTGCTCCTGCGCATTCATAAATGGATCAATAAACCTGGCAAGAATTATTTTGTTTTAATTGTGGAGATTTTTTGTAAATAGAGGAGGAATCATAACCCTTGTGTTGGCTGTATTTAATTATCTTGGAAATCAACCAGAAGAACGCAGTGGTCCACCACCTGAGATCAGTCAGCACCATGTGAGAGTCAAATAAATATTTTGCAAAAATGCTCATTTAATTTATGTACATTTATATGTATTTTTTTCTTGAAATTTTTAATTTGACTCAGACTCATGTGAAGCTTGAACTACACTTCACTTTCCAACAAGGACACATGTTAAATAACAAAATGATAATCAGATATGATCAACATGTTTCATTTGGAGATAAAAGCACAGCAGAGCATGTGACCCATCACTCAAGTCCTGATTGAAGCAGTTAAGAAATGTAGTCAGGAGCAAACTACCTGACAGTCACATGTGTTGCTTCCTGCTATCTATGATTCCACCAGCATAGCTTTCTGTGTTATATCAATTCAGTTTTACTATTTCGTTTATTGTCCTTACAAGGGCTCTTGTAGTTGACTAATATAGATGAAAAATAAAAATTTTAGGCTATATTGTGATGATGTTTCTGCAAGCTAAAGCACAGACCGCACATTCAAGGGTTCAGTTTCTGATTCTGATAGCACTTTATGATTTGGGCCATTCACATGATAATAGTCGATGTCTGGTATAAATGCACTAACTTGATTAAAAATCCTGATCCATCAAAGATGAAACTAGGAAGCATTGGTATAAAATAAATGACTAATTTATAATAAAAAAGTTTATGCAAAATAGGTGGTTGATAAAATCTGACATGTACTTTTCCGAGAACAATGAGGTTTGACATTGAAATATTAGCCTACAGACATGTGCTCAGAGTCATGGAAAGGTTGTCTGTAAAAGAAGAAGACTGGAGTACAGTAGAGAGTAAGACAGGTTCCTTGGTTTTCATATCCTTAATCTTGAAAAATGCTAATCATTCAATTTCATTTAATCAGTACAAAAAGGTTAGTATTTTTGCTGGCAAGAAGCAATAAACAAAAATATATAAAATGAAAGTGACCAAGTCATGCTACAACATATCTGCCCATAATGTATTCACTTCTTGTGAAAAAAATCCGACTTTATCCCCATAATCACTCCTTTGTGCAAAACAACCCTCACTTACTATTATTGTCTTCTAATGCACACATGCAACTTGACATTACTTAATAAAACCAGTCAGACATATTTACAAGGATTGTATGGGCCCCTAAGAAAACAATTACACTTCATTTAAAAATGAATGTGGACATGCAGCAGAGTTGAACAGAGGTAGGGAGAAAGTTTGATGACTGTCATCACAGGATTACAATGTATTTCTGCAATGGTCCATTAGTTTGGGAGGATGCTTGGGTGGATATGCTTCATGCCTTTGTTTGCCTTTGTGAAGACCTGAGCTCTCCATTCAAGCCCTGTATTACTCATTGTTTATTTTGGGATCATACAAGTGGTCAGAAAATGTAACCTGTACAGTACAATGCTGTACGTTAAAATCATGCGCATCAAACACCAGATATGCTATGAAAATGAATATTTTTTTTTTTATTAGGGTCTGACCATCATGAATGTCGAGCTCAGTTCCTCCCTGTTATCTCAAAGCGCAGGTGACACAGAGGGTAACATGTGCAAGGAGGAGTGTCACACTCAGACAGGTTGAGGGACACACCTCCATACCTGTCCTATAAAAGTCACTATAAATATTAGGTACAGCAGCATCTAGGATTCTGAAGATCGCTTCTGTGCCAAGGCCAGAATAGACAATAGTCCAACATGGGAAACTGTATTCAGGGAGTTAAGGACTTCTTCTTGCGACCTAAGAACACTAATGTTCGGTTAAGCCTCCCAGCTGTGTGCTTTGTGTGGCAGATAGCAATGATTATCCTTTTCGGTGTGTTCATCCGTTATGACGAGGAATCCGATACGCATTGGATCGAGCACAGAAAATCGCACAATATAACAAGTGACATTGAGAATGACTTCTACTTCAGATACCCAAGTAAGTTAATCGTTGGATGTACAGTAATGTCTTCTATGATAACGTGGTCTTCTGTTTTACCTGTTGCATTGTGAAGGTGATCAAGGTGTTTGGTCAATCGGGGTTTTTAAGTGCCCGTGTAAACCGGGGGCTGGGGTGAGCAGATTAGGTGAAGAAATGTATTTTCTGTTGAAATCTCACACAGTTGCTGAAAACCACCACGGACGTGTACCATCGGCTACAATAAGCACCATGAGTCCAGCATACAAGTAGTATTACTTTGTCAACTGCCTCAAAGTTTACTTTTGCAACGACGTCCATGAGTGCATATGGAGGATTAAAAGTACAAAGTCGCGAATATGTATATTGATAGCAGTCTAGCAAATAACTTTTGGGTTTAATTAGCCTCACCACAATAAACGAAAGTATTCTATGTTCATGGCTACTATTTCTTGTGGGCTATGTAAAACCTCCTGGAGCAATGAATATTCTTTACAAATCATATCAAAACAATTCATTTCAATGAGCTGGAGGTGACAAAATTACTGTTGCTGTGCTCTTTCATAATAATAATAATAATAATAATACTAATAATAATGGAAAAATATGTATGAAACATTTATATTTCTAGTATGATGGGTACTAAAATGTTTTATGTTTTTCGGCTATATGAACTCATCTACAGTTGAAATCACAAGGTTTAAAACATTTATTAAGACTTTTAATCTTGTATTTATTATAAAAACATCCTCAAATAAACACCCATGCCTGTGTCTTCCTGGGTTACTATGGGATAGCTAAATCCCATGGAACTCACTGGAACATGACATGCTCACCGGGCGGATGCATTCTGTTAATATGGCTTGTACTGTAAGTGTAACCCTTGCTAGAATCTGTGATATTATTTCATTATCTGTGATATTTATATTCCAAAGGCTTTACTCCTGACATATTACATCACACAGAACTCTCAGATGTAATAAGCCAGGCTCACAATGTGATCAATCTTTGCCATGTTAATTACAGCTGGTCAGGTCACATGGATTGGCACATACTGTATTTGGGGAATGTTTGTTTTTGTGTTGGAAAACCTGATGTGCAGTGTTTGTGTTGGGTTGTTGAAGCGGCTGTTAGTCTAGAGTCACAACCTGCGGTATTGCCTAATTGTTCCAAGTAACAATGGGAGAATGAGGTTTTGCAACACCCCAAATGGGTGGGGCTACCATATGCCATCAGTACCTGACTATATTGAAACGTTCATTAAATGTTACTGGGGTTGGGATTAAAACCCCTTGATAGTCTCAAAGATCTCAGTGATTTACAGCTCCTTGTAGCTGTACCAATGTATTATAGGGTTCATGAAAACTGAACAATCTGTTACCAGAGTTTAGGGCTGAAAACTCTTTATCATTTAAAGATGGCCATCATGAATAGTGGATTACTCATTCAATTATTCCATTACAATAGCTTTGTGCTTTATTTCTCTTATGACATATTTGAAACAATTGTAATCGGAGTCATTTTTCTCAAAGTAAATAATAGGACCATTTGCAATATATTACCACATATTTGCTATACCTTTTAAATTTTTATTAAAAATGTTTTTTTTTCCTCTTGTGTGAAGCTTTTCTTCTTGTGTAGTATATAGGATTGCAACAAACCAAGATGTTATCAGCAACTAGCTAAATTTTTTCTTTTGTCATTTTTTAATGTTATTGATGCCACAACCTGGAATGTGACTGGCAGAGAGTACTGGGGTCAGACATCTTATTCTGGCTCTTTGCTTCAGAGAAAAAGGAATGATATAATCTCATTAATTACCTGTTGACCGATATACCCTAGGATCCCTTTGACAAGCATTTCATATTCATTGATCTGGAAGTGCTGCATGTGCTAATCACATCTGTGCTTTCGCTTGTCACACACCACCAACGAGTAGTCCCTTACACTAACTACACCTCAGTACAGTTATAATTCCCCTGATGCCCTGTGACAATTGCTGAGGCACTTTGACTTAAACAATAGAGAGGCAAGATCCTTAGTACTGCCACTGAGCTGTAGAATAATTCCAAGGGTGTGAATGAGTCTGACTCAATGTTTCTCTTTGTATCACAAACCTATATGCCATGGTATTGTATCAGATGACACGTGATAAATTTCTCTTGTCACATGCCCTTGTTAGGTGACCCGAATTGCCTTGTATAAAATATCGTTAGGATTTTTTTTTGTCATAGAAGTGCGTGATCATTCTTGCAAAGAGAGGGATGGAATATCATATGGCCAGTATGGAAATGAGACGAAAGAGAAACCCCATACAAGGATGTGAATAGTTGACAATGTGAACCTGCGTTGTGATCTCAAGAATCCCGCACCTTTGTCAGCAGTAGTACAAGATAAGCACAGAGGATTGTTTTGGAAACAGGACAGATTATTGATATGCTGTTAGCTCTCTTGTCATGTTTTTGAACTTAGTGTTTGTTACCTAATTTGTTGTGTATGTTACACATTTGTTTGTTACAAATTTGTTGTGTATACCCTGATTTATCCAGATCTTGTGCTTCTGTAAAGAAATGCCACAGTAAAACCAAATCCGAGCCCCAGAGGTACACCTGTGATTTGGTTGGCTCAGTATGTAATTCGTTAAATGAGAGGAGGACATATTAGTTAGATTTATGGTTTCAGTATAACTGAACGTTACATTTTTCAAAGACAGGTTCAAAATGACTTCATGACTCTTTGATAGGCGTGTAATATTTCAGATAAATTCTTTCAGTCTGGTCATCAGCTTTGCTCACCCTGTCTATATTGGGTCCATGTTGTGAAACTAAACCCATAAACTGTGTGATGGGTTTCTCTAACTTTGCTAATTTAAATTTGAAATATGTTGAATAAATGAATTGGTTCTGTTAGAATTTTGGTCCCACACTGTACTTCCCAATGTGATTTTGTATGTGTACATGCTCATGGAATGGCTCAGGGGTGTAGTGGAGAAAACCTTTATCACTAGACCTATCAGTTGACATGGGAGGCTGAGCACTGCCAAACGGAGCAGCTATTTTTGACGACCCTCAACTCCAAACCAATCCCTGTCTTTCTCCTCTCATGCCCTTATTATAAAAACTGGTTCTCAGACCTTTGCCAGCAGATTTGTTTGAAGATGATAATAAATCATCATTAGCTGGTGGCATCACAACTGGCTAGACTTGCTTTCTTCTCTCACAAGAAAATTAACACATCATATCATTTTCTTGTCCAAACATGAAAAGTGGGGATTTGTTACTCCTTCACTGTATTTGTTTGACTTTGCTTTTTAGACTTGAAGTACACAGGGACATCTGTTCAATCCAACTGCAATGCTCACATAGTTTTCAGGTGGATTTTTTGGCAAGCAGTTATGCCCTCACCACTTGCTGGGGACACACACTAGAGATTCCTGGCAATAGACAATAAAAAAAAGACATATCACAACACGTGACTTTTTACTACAAAGAAGGAATGGATATATATACAACACAAAATGTAAATATAGCACTAAATAATGCAAGAAAATGAATTATTTGTATGTTTAAGTTATAGTGTAATTAATAATGAATTATTATGTATAGGAATTATTATTTGCAGTTAGCCCAGTAAAGGGAATGTTGTATGTATACTATGTAAGGTGAATGCTTAAAAAATGTATCATTGAAAATCTTTGATGAGCCGTTTGAGAAAATGAAATGACTTCTATAATATTTCAACATGTATTTTACACTCTTTTCAATGATTTGATTGCAAACCCCATTGCATTTGGTCTTACTGGTGGTCACAGCCAATAGAGCTGAAGCTGATGCCTGTACATTTCCCTCTTCTCCCACGCCACTCTGTCTCTGCAGGCTTCCAGGATGTCCATGTGATGATCTTTGTAGGCTTTGGGTTCCTCATGACCTTTCTGAAGCGCTACAGCTTCGGCGCTGTGGGTTTCAACTTTCTGGTGGCTGCTTTTGGGATCCAGTGGGCCCTGCTGATGCAAGGATGGTTCCACTCTCTTGACTACACGGATGGGAAAATCAAAATCGGGGTGGAAAGGTAAGCAGCTCTGCCCTTCTTTTCAAAACTTGGAATTCAATTCTAACATACTTAATCTGTTCAGAAACAGTAACATCCAATCAAGAATGATCTTATATTGGAAATAAAGAGGATTAAATTTGCCAGCCCATCATCTGAGAAAGGGAAACAAAGACACGAGGTGTCTGTATCAGTGGGTTGTTTAGGATTTTTTGTGTGGGTTAGCAGATGGCTGACAAAACATACATGATTCTTGAATAGTAGGGGTAGTAGAATAGTTGACATTTTCAATGACCTCACACTCCCACAGCTTAAAGCAGCTTCCTGTTGAAGATAATGACCAAGATACAAAGTAATACTTCATGCCTCACTTATTTGTAATAATTTTTCTTCCATCTTCTGTACTAAGGTCACATTAGCACGGTAAAATGCCAGTGCACTGTGTCTTCCTGCACTGGTTACCAAAGAATCAAGTTTAAAAAGGAAAGCAGTGCTGATTCAACAATGAACACAGCTGATATTATAGCTGTGGTTATTAGCAACTTCTCTGCTGAATTACTACAACATTGTCACATTATTAGTGTATGCCCTCATTTTGTATATTACTGAGCAGAACCCTTCTATAAGCCCCAATCAATATCAGTAGAGATAAGCAGAAAACTTACATAATGGTTTGGTTGGTTTGCCTTCCTTGTCTTGTCTCATAAAGCCCCACACTGATCTGTGTAGGTCCTCTGTGTCCTGCAATAGAGACAAAGCCCAGAACCTGCAGGAGGTTGGCCTGGCTGAGGTCACTGACCAGTCAGACCAGTTTATTAGAAAGGACACCTGTTTTTGTTGAGGTGTCCCAGTCAAGAAGAAGATATCTATTACACAATACAGAAGCAACAAATCCAGTCTCTGCACACCACGCCCAAAGTAGTTACACAGGTAAAATACAGCCTTATTGGGACAAGGATGTTACAATATTTATGATGGGAAATTTTGATCATGCACGCTATTCTGACCTTTTTTGAGATTTTGAAAAGCAATTATCTCAGTTTAATGGTAAAAACAATTTGCTCATAATCCATAAATTACTTGTCATTCATCCTACTTAAGTAAAGTGCCTGAAGCATAAACATTATTTCTAAACTAAACTGTAATAATGTTGGATGTTGGTGGGCTTGGGTGGTATCTCTCCCATGGCACGCACTGCGAAAGTAGGGACTGCTTAGAGGTTGTCATATTCTCAGACTCAGTTTCAATCTGTTCACCCCCGTTTAAACTAACTGGCCACATAATCCCTCGCAATTCCTCAGTCACCACTAGAAAGTGAACAGAGTTCTCAACTTGCCTTTTTAGACTGAGGATAATAAAGAGGTGGAGCAGCCCATTTGTTCGGGTGAAATAGCACAGTATTCAGCAAATAAAACAGATAAACGTATAATAGATATCCAGATATTCATAATGTATATGCATTATAGCTTACAATATAAAGTTTTTAAACACATCACATAAAAACTGTAGATGTACATCTTCTCAGTTTTGCCCAGCGTCTATTGGATGCACTTGTGTTTTTGCAGTTTCAGACTTGTTGCCACAAATATATCTTTAAGCTGGCTCTCCTCCAGTTTTAATGGAGCACTTTGATTGCAGTGCAAACCAACTGTGGGTTAATGGCAAGATGTAGCATATCATAAGCCAAACATATTAAGGCTCTTATGTAAAAGATCTGTTTACAGTGCAGAAGGTTTGTGAGAAACTGGATACTGTATGTTATTTGCACAGATAAGCTGATGTAAAAATGATTGGTCAAAAGGAGAGACAACATTATCTTGTCTGTCAGGTTTTCTCTGGAAGTGAGATTGTGCTTCTGTCTCAACTGCGGAATTAGTTTACTGTAAATATGTTGGTGTTTGACTAGTGGGATGGGGTTAAAACACACAGTGCAGTACCACACTGGGGGAGGACCAAAATTAACTTTTGAACAAGTTTGTTCTGGCATGCCCTGTACACCATCCTTAGCTGTGTATGATTCCAGTTTAACCGTGGTCTTACAGAGACCTTTCCTTCATTTTGCCAGCCTCATCAATGCTGATTTCTGCGTAGCCGGATGCCTGATCGCATACGGGGCGGTGCTGGGCAAAGTCAGTCCGGTGCAGCTGCTGGTTATGACCCTGTTTGGTGTCACCCTATTCGCCGTCGAGGAGTTTATCATTCTCAGCCTCATTCACGTGAGTCTCACCACAACCACCTCAAAGGCAACGTGAATCCACAAAGCCTACATGACAGCACAACATGATGTCGGTCATGTTTTACCACAACACGCAAAATGTCAGTCTTATCTCCAGCTGCTCCATCTTTAGCAGAGTGTCGGAAAAACACATTTTTTTGGTATTGGCTACCTGCAAATCATTGGTGCGTTAGGTTTCTGAGGGTTGAATTGGGTAACCTCAGAAAAGTTTGCCTATATGTTCATTTATCAGAGAAGACCCACCAGAACTGTTACAAATCTCGATGTCTTGGTGGAGTGGAGCCTTAAACTTGTCAGGAACATAGGTATGAGCCTGACAAGTGAGGCAAGCAAAATGCATGAGGTTGTGGATATGTTATATCCTAGAGGAGGTGTTATGTTATTCCTCAGTAATTGTGTGTGTATGTGCGTTTTACAGGCCAGGGATGCTGGTGGCTCTATGGTCATCCACACGTTTGGGGGTTACTATGGTTTGGCCGTCTCATGGGTTCTTTATCGACCCAACTTAGACCAGAGCAAACGACTGCAGGGGTCAGTCTATCACTCAGATGTGTTCGCCATGATCGGTGAGTTATACACGTTTGTAGAAAAGCTTTGCTGAATGTGTGAGCCATATGACTCCTGAGTGCCAAGGTGATCAGCTTCTGTCTCCTCTTCTCCACAGGCACGCTCTTCCTGTGGATGTTCTGGCCCAGTTTCAACTCGGCCATCACTGACCATGGGGACGGCCAGCACAGGGCAGCCATTAACACTTACCTGGCTCTGGCCTCCACAGTGCTCACCACTATCGCCATTTCAAGCCTATTCCAGAAGACGGGCAAGCTGGACATGGTACGGCTCACACTTTTACACAAATTCCCTCTTTGCCTGTTGCTCTTCAATAGAACCTTAATACATGCACTTTCCTCTTCATTTTTGAGGAATAAATTTGAACCAGGATTGCTTTTTTACATTTCTCATGCAACATTATGTGGCTCAAAGCTGCTGAAACAAAGCTGTGATGAATGAAACAGGAAAAAATACACAAGTTTGTTACAAAGCAGACTGAGGTTTGACTAAAGAGGAGGACTTTTGCAGATAACATCAATGTGGCTGGTTGTGCTGCCTTATCAGATTTAAATAGCAATATAAGGCCACCTGCATTCTTACTATGGATGGTTGATATCTGCTGCTATTTTTCAGGTGCACATACAGAATTCGACGCTGGCTGGAGGCGTTGCCGTGGGAACAGCTGCCGAGTTCATGCTGACTCCCTACGGCTCCCTGATTGTCGGTTTTATTTGTGGCATCCTCTCCACACTCGGCTACATTTACATCTCCGTGAGTCTGAAGTGCCTCATGTTCCCAGAGTCTACTGGGAATTACCTGTTCTCACCAAACAGGTCCAGAGTCATTTGCTGAACCATTTGTCATGTGACTGCACATGAGTGCCTATGTACAATAAATGCATGACTTACACTCCATGGATGACTTCATTCTTATAGTTTATATTCAGAAGGATGTAGGGTGTGTGAATATAGCTTAGACTTATTTTTTGGGAACTTTCTTTTTTGCGTAATTTTTTAAAAACCTTACTAAATCAGTTGATTCCCTAGAGCAACCTCTATGCTGACTCCAAGAGAAGAGCAATAGACAAATGACTCTTCTAACTCACATGATGACAATCTTGCCTCTCATTCTGAAGGTTCACCACTAATTCCACTGTGTCTATGTAGTTGGAGGATGATGCCGTCAGTGTACACTCAATTTGTGCTGCTACAGGTGCCCAGCGTAACCAGGGGTGGCCGCTAGAGAGCAATGAGATTAACAAGCTTAACCAATTTAGCCACCTATCTTCCCTGGCAAGGCCGGGCAAATTGTTTCCTTGCTAAATGCACAGTTCTGGCAGTATCCAGTGACAACTAGTCACAGGGCTTTCACATCTTACCATGTCAGCCACCTGGAGGCCCGGTTTAGACTTATTTTATGATGACAAATCTTCACCCTTTTTTAGGATAGGGCAAGCCTTTCTTTTTAAAGTTTTTGTATGGTAGTTTTAACCCCCAAAAAATTGGACTCAATTGCCTCCCTACCTTTGTCATCTTAGGCCCTGATTTTCAAAAGCATTTAGCAGGAGCATGTGATTGTTTGCTCCAATTACAAATCATATCACTGGTGTCATGTGCAAAAATGTGCCACATCTAAATTGTGTTTTCATGTGTCTCGGCACAGCCGTTCATGGAGAAGAGACTGAAGATTCAGGACACCTGTGGCATTCACAACCTGCACGCCATGCCTGGGGTCATCGGGGGCATTGTGGGAGCCATCACTGCCGCAGCAGCCAGCAAGGAGGTCTATGGCGAAGAGGGGTTTGTTTGATACCTTTTCCTTCCATGCCTTTTTGGTTTTGTTTTGAACGAGCCGGCCGTTGTACAGGGATTCTGTATGAACCAATACTTCATTATGTAGAAAAATCCAAGCTTATGATGTACTTTTACTACATAGAATGTAGTGCTTGACATCTCCATGCTCTTGCAGTACTGTTAATATTGTTTGCAAATCTATGTTTCTCTATGAATTCTTGAGTGTTTAGTATTATATTTACAAATATTCAGTAATGTTTGGTGTTCTATTATTTAGTGTTATATTTTTTAATATTCAGTGCAAGCACAGAGCTTTGTGTTGTGAGAATTATGTCTAACAAAATGACTATTATTACAATTGATTGGCTTTTCAATCACATTAGCATTCTATCTTCCTAATGTTCAATGAGCCTGGACATGTCCCCAGGGGACAGTCTTCAGTTATACTAAGAACAACATGTATACCAGCACACAACCAGAGCACAAAGGGTTGGTTGCAGTGTACTTGTCACTTTGGCATGCCTGCAGTCTAAATGTGCATGCCATTGTCCATAGGCTGATCAACACCTTTGACTTTGACGGTGACTTTAAAGACCGGGTTCCCACTATTCAGGGCGGACACCAGGCAGCCGGGATATGTGTAGCAGTTGTCTTCGGGATTGGAGGAGGAATTCTAGTTGGTGAGTAGTCCTCTCTCAGTGGATGGAGGAGACAGAAGCCACTTCCTGTTGAGAAGCTTGGTCTGGTTCCAGTGAAGACCATATCAACCAGATCATCAGAGATGCAATGAAGAACTGAGTTGATTTCTTTATTAAAGTGTCTTGTCACATATATCTGAGCATGGTAATATCATATTTTAGGCAGCAGAAAAAATAAATCAGAACGTAAAACCTGTACATATCACACATACATTTGTTCTTCCACACATACTTGTGATAGAAAAAGAACAGTCATATTTTACAAATAATACATGTTTTTCTTTTCCATTAGGGATGAATTTCACACATCTTAGAGTTAGCACAGGCTGTGAGCAGTGTATTGTGGGATATGGAGCTGTAATTGATTCTTTGATCTCTGCAGGTATAATTCTGAGGCTGCCCATCTGGGGAGACCCAGCAGATGACAACTGCTTTAATGATGAGGTCTATTGGGAGGTGAGATCCCACTGTAAACAAATTGGAATTAAAAAGTAAATGCAAAAGAAGTAAATAACAGTATTTACCAGGAGGTGGTGCTATTGGTCTTTCTATAATTTTGCACTGAATGCAGGTCGCATTGAACGACAATTTGCAGTCCTTGAGACCCCCCCAGCCTTTTTTTTTTTTTTTTTAAAAAAAAGGGGGTTAATGGTGGAATCATTGAGCCAATGAGTGAAACCAGAAAACCAATGAAGACAAGGAAAATGCTAATTCAATACATTTGCCTCAAAGTCTATTTTGGGAGTACACACTTAGTTTTCATCAACATGCGCTGCAATAAAAGTCATGCTCCACTGCGTGTACTTTGCCACACAAACGTAAACCCTCAGCACCTGCATTTCTGCTTTAGATTATTGCTCATACTGGTTTGTCCTTGAATAAACAGTCAGAGTTATGACGATGAGTGTCATGTGGTTGTGCCTTGTTTCCAAAGAATTGGATTTGAATACCAAACAAAGGATATCTTGGCTTATGAACCCAATAAAATGTATTTGGTTGAAAATTAAGCTATTCATTCTGATATAATATTGTTCAATGCTAATGAAACTGATAAATGACTTGAAAGTAAATAATATGTTTCAGTTGAAAATGTCCTTGTAAAAATAGTCTATGGTTGAAAATAATATTTTAATTAGCAAGTTAATGAAATATAACCCTCTAGAGTGAAGATGAAATTATCTTTTAATAATGTGGTACTTCTTTACACAGCTTCCTGAAGATGAGGAGAGTATTCCTCCTATTCTTGAGTACAATAACCACATGATCAACAAGCACCAGGACATGTGAGTGTTCTCTTGTGTCTGGTGATTTACAGGAAGGACACTGGTTTTGCTGTGGGTAATGTGCTTTGACTGCTTTCACTTAGGGCCTACAATGTCACCAGCACATGTGACCTTTCCCAGTGCCTGTACCTGTTTACTGTATGATACAGAATACTCCAGTAAACAAGGGAAGGGAAAGCAAAGGGATGTTATTGGTTGATTCAATTCAGCAGAAGAGATGGTGTGAGAGTATATGAGGTTGGGTGGGGTCAGCAAAGCTGTATTTCTGTATTCCTTTTATAACTGCTTGCAAAATAGAGGAAGCTGAATTTAGCAGTTTAGCACTTGGGGTGTAAGGCTGAGTGGTTTGAATGGGAGGCAAGGGTGATATAACTATTGTAATTCCCATTAGCTCCTTGATTAGTAGTACACCAGGTTTGGACATACACCTACAAATCATTGATTAAAGATGAGCTTCAGAGATGATAAATCACTAACAGCCTCAGAGGCAAGTGTGCTTCTTAGCCTAATGATGTGAAATGTTGTTTCCTGGAGTACTATACTGTTAAGGACCACAAGATGGCACTAAGCCACCATGATTACAGCAATATACACAACAAATTCAGAGGGAGGGACTTGTAGCATGGAAAAGGGCACCAATAAGGGGTCTACTGAATGCTGCCCTTGAACAAGTTGGTGTGAGGGAAATGGCTCAAACCCTCCCCACTAAACATGCACTGGTATGCTACAGATGCATGTTAATGTTTTGAGAAATGGCAACATCAAAAACAGATGATTGTAATTCTTGAGAAGGCACAAAATACCTGATGTATCTTTCCACCAGTTCTAGGCTGTGTTCATTACATTAAAACATTTAATTCATATACCATTTACTGACACCGAATGTTCCATCTATTACACACCCCAATGTTGCTGTGAATTACACCAACATGACCCTGACCTCTTGTCATGATAGGCTCATGAAACTACAGCTGCTCACTCTAACATCTGAGCTTTGGCTTTAAAGAGAGCGGCATGTTTTTGAGAAAGGTTACAGTGACTCTCCTATTTGTTTATAGAGGCACAGAGGGCAGGGTTGGGTAAGGCTGTAATTCTGAACTTGACATTTGAGAGTGACCTTTCCATTGCTCACAGGTCTGAATCTAACTTCTCTGTGGAGCAGAATTAGTGCGGCAGCTTGACCAGACCATTCCAACCTTCTCCACAACCGTGACTGGACCGCATCGACACCACCCTCCCTGAGTAAAAGATGGACATTTTAGTGAATGTTTTTTAAAAATGTCTTGGGATCAGGAACAGTGGGCTGATTTCATTCAGCCAACCATTGCCAGCACGTCCTCAATGTTCTGGCAAATGGAATCCACCGTCTACCATACCTGTAAGCCTAGATGAACAGCTGTCTTCAACGATCAGACCTCTTTGAGAGAAAATATTATGAGATATGTTAAGAATTCCATTCACTGGAAATGTCTGCATTTCTTTGTACCATTTTATCTATATATTGAAGAGCATGTAAATATGAATATGGTTATTTGATATGAGTATTGAAATGAAATATATCCTCCAGTAAACTATTGTTTCTACTCAATGTGCATAAAATGTAGGGTTTCAATGATATTATGTTTAATTAATAAATCTATTGTTTAGTAGATAAAAGAAGAAGATATTAATATTGAGAGAACCTTTAAGTTTGCTGCTCCGGAACCGTGGTGCACATGGTTTGTTTTACATGTTGTTTTGAATCTTCCATTGCCTCTTAATTGTTTATTATTTGCAATGATCATAGCTAACCTGTAGTATATATTGAATGCTCTGCTTTTTCATTAAGTAAAATTTAAATGTAAATGTAAAATTGATGGGCTTTATTTTGACAGTTAAGACTCATAGAGCAATGATAGAATATGTATTATACTGAGCATGTGATGCATCATTTATTTGAACTCAGATTTGTGTGACACCTTGAGAAAATGTAATTTTAGGGCAGTTTGAAATGTAACCATTGTAGCTACCGAACTGCAAAATTCTACTTGTGTGAATTTTATGCCACAAAATTGCAGAAATTACTCAAGGAGATGCACTCTATTTTGATGACTTCGTCATGAGTTTAAAGGATTAAAACTGAACTCAATATTTAAAAAACACAAATTTTGAAGCTGGGAAAGAATCTTCAACTGCAATGAGATCTTTTACATAAATTTCTGCTCTGTGCTTATTATTTATTAGTATTTGCCATGAGTACTGTTACATTTGTCTGTTAGCTGGCATAATGGTATGTATGTATGTATGTATGTATGTGAGATAATGCTTGTAATTTGATCACATGGTCTTTTACCCTAATTATTGAATTGATTTATTCATACATCTTAGTGGGCTATGGTGAGACAGTATGTTTTGTAGTATTTTCAGCATTTATTGATTCCATTTTCTTCCCATCTCTTTCCAATGGCACTTTTTGTTTGTATATTTGCGATATTTATGATGTAAACTGTGTGTTTCCACCGAGGCCTGACATTCATCTTTATTTTTATTCAGTAATTGCAATGTGAATGAAAAACTTACGAATCCTGTGAACACTGTGTCTGTTTATTCATTTGTAGAAAAATAAAAAAATGTTTAAACATGCTTATTCTGAAAATATCAGACTCTTTTGTCAATTATATCCCCATTACCTTCCAGATGAATGCATCATTTGGATTTTCTCTGCTTTTCATTTTCATTGGGACTGATTACAATTTGATGCAAAGCTGCTCCAAATGTCCTTCAGATTTTAATGAGCAACAGATATCTTGCCTGTTTTATATACTACCTTACCCCCTTGATATTTGTTGTGCCCTTTCTTCCCATCCCCTGTGTTTGGTATTTAATCATATTTCTTGATATGGCAGCTAACATCCTAGCTAATAGCCAGTCCCTTTGCCCTCTCTAGTCATTATGGATTTCTTGGCAGGCTTTAAATTGAAAAGGGGATGCTGGACTTAGGATTGGGCCTACTCATTTTGGCCTGCCATTCCCTTTTCATACGGTGATTTTGGCATCTCCTGAGGTACAGGATGGTGAATACAGTACTGGAGTACTGGAGTTCTATGCCAGCCAGTCTATAAGAATGGGAGAAGGGTTATTGGGAGAATTGTATATAAGTGCTGGTTATGGTTTGTCACATCATTCAATTTACAGGATAGGAGCACAAAGGAAACAAAATGAATGTTATCCATTAAGCCTTATGAAATTAGTTTGCACCCCCTTTTCTTTTAGTATATAGCTTTTTTTGAGCAACACCACTCCAGGTTTTTCTGAGAATACTCCTGTTCTGACATAATGCAGAATATGGTGCTCTGGGGTTGGTGAACACTAATGGGGGTTGAGGGTCACATGACTTTGTCTCACTGGTTTAAAAGGGTCACCACCTTGTGCTGCTCTGGGACCGCAGTTTGACAGGGAAAGCTGATGCCTATTAAATCTGTTTGTATAGCCTGTTGATTGGACAAGCTGGAGGTCAGAGGTCAAACCACATGACACCCTTTGCCTCCTCTGGCTTGACCTAACCAGGGCTTGGGGTATTCAATGCTTCTTATATGAAGTAAGCCACATAACATTGCAAATGATGTCCCCATGAACAGAAATCTCTACATTGAAAAGGTACCACTTGCCATTTGATTTTGGATGTTTAATTGCAAATTAGATTACCTCTGGGATCTCTCTCCACAGCTAGTGGGGTGTTTCCCTTTGTGATAAGATTTATTGCAGGATGCTGGCATTTGGGTCAGAGAGCAGATGGATCTATGCATTTTTGAAATTATAGGAGGCTAAGTCTTTTCACCTTACCAACAAATGCTAATTAGATTTGAGAGACGTGGATTGCATTGTATTTGTGAAGACAAAGGGCAGCACTAGTTGGCTTTGGACAGAGTGGGAGTGAGGCCTGACTGTCCAAAGTAATTTGCCCCATGTAGCTCACCCTTGGTCCTACTCCATCCCATCATTCTCATGATAATGAGGACTGATGGAAGGACCACATTGAGCAGACAATAGATTTCCATTTCCTGATCAATCACCATGGCATTTAATAAAGTTTAAACACATGTTTAAGGGTAATCTTTGTGTCTGAACTCCCTGCCATGACTCTATCACCTCTCATCTGTCACTTTATTTTCAGTTTATTATTTTATGAATAGATATATTAAATATATAAATAATATAATTAATACATATAAATAATTAATTTATGTGTGTACTTTCAAATCATTTGATTTTCGGCATTCATTTATTCATATTAATTAATGCATTTTGATTTCAGTCCTAGATATAATGCCAATTACTCTCTAAGGTCTGTGTGGGCATCTCAATAAATTTTCAAAGCCTCGTAGCTCGTGATTTGGCTGGTCTCTGTTTATATGGACAGAGTGAATGTACTGTACATATCCATTAGCTTAGCTTTAGCGTCCTGCAGTGGGTTTTTTTGGAAGAATTCCAAATCTCTTAATCTCACAGGAGGAAAGTCAAACAAGAGAACCATGACCAGGAGAATAGCAGGGCAGCTATCTCAGGTTTAGGGGATTACAAGGTACAAATTATGTGGACGGCAGGGGGGTAGGCGGAGAAGTGATTTTACTGATTTTATATGGCTTTCCCATGGGCGTGAACTGAGGAATGGGAGTGGGACTTCAAACTGAGCGAGTGAGAGAGAGATCTGGGGTCAAATCCCTTCTTCTGGCTAATCAAACACAGCTGCGGGGGGTGGGGAGGTGGACGGCGTGAGAAGGAGAGAGCCCCGAATGTAACAGAGATGTCCTGACTAATCCCCCTTCTGTGAGAGGCACAGGCGGGCAGGTGGGCAGGCCCCTGTTTGTAGCCTGGCCTGAAAAGGACTGCCAGGGGGAAGGAGAAGCAAGAGTGGTCCTCACTCAGATCGCATAGCGCTGAGACTGTATGTGAAACCACTTGGCCTGCCATTGTCATACACGGCTGGCCCTGTCTGAAAAGCTGTAGACAGCCTGTAATCAGATTAAACATTGCCTGGCTAAGGGGAGCTATTTTTTGGATGGGGGTGGTGGGGTGGGGGGCAGGGGTTTGGGGGGATGGGGGGCTTTGGGGAGGGTGAGGGAAGTGGGATTGCTGGCTGCCCCTCTAATCAGTACCTGCCATTGAAGTGTAGAAGTGGAGCTAAATAACTCTGCGGGGGAGTGTGGGTACAGGGCCTCATGGACAAATTGGCCTGTTGTTGATGCTGTTGGGGGGGATGGGGCTGGATTGGGTGGATAGCAGGGAATGTGGGTGTCTTTTATTCTCAATTCTTCCCCTGCCTAACCTCTGGTAATTATATCACTTTTGGGAGCTTATCGGTTCCAGCCAAACCAACGACAGAGCTCTGTTACATGTCCACAGTGCAAAAAGGACAGAGAGAGTTGTGCTCTGATGTAATGAAACTGATATTCATAGTTACCTCAGAAGATATGAAAATGCTTGCCTTTGTCAAAGGATAGTTGAGGGTGAACCAGGGGCAGAGCTGATGGTGTCATATATGAGCCACTGTTTTGGATACTGACATCAGAAGAACCCCTGAGCATTATGAAGTAGATGAGTTGAGCTTGATTTTTAAGCGTATCTTAGCTATTTCAGTTTTGATCCAAGTGAGGGGGACCCATTTTTTTTATCTACTAACAAACTAATCAATCAACCCATAAATGAATACATCATACTGAGGTATTACGGTAAAATGAAAAAATTGTAACAGCAGAGATTTTGTTGTGGCCTACAATGAGTAGATGTGGACCTCAGTGATATGAATGGCATTTGACAGAAAGGAGATGGTGTTGGGGTAAAGTGTACGTTACAGCTGAACTGAATCTGACATTATGTAATCATTCAGGGAGGGTTTGTTCTGAGGAGGTTAAACACACACACACACACACACATACACACACTCACGCACACAAAATTCTCAGACGATAAAAGAAAAAGTGTCAAATTCCTCCTCTGTCCCCAAGGCAACCAAAACCTGGCTCTGAGAACAAATCCACCCAGTCTTTTCTGTAAAATGTAGAGCTAAGGTAATCTAGGCAGACAATTGAATGTGACAGATGTAAGCAATCACAGCATTATCTGTTGTAGCTCTGGGAATAGATAAAAATAATTGCTTTGTGTAACAGTCACAGGCTTTCACAACACGATATCAAAGAATCTCAGTTAGTTGCCATCGTTTGGTAGGGTCATATTGGTATTTGTGCTGGAGACGCAAAGAATAAATCCCAAATGCTTTGGACAAAAATTATGTTTTTTATTACAAGTTTATGGTGATACATGACACATATGGACTAGAGTCATATTGTTGGGGTAAAAGAGTAAAGTTTTCAGGACATCTACACTTGCAAGTAATTCTTTGTGTGAAATGGAAAATATGTAATTCATTCTGGTGCTTCACCAAGGTGGGCCATGCAAGCAACATGGAACACAAAGGAATCAGACCTGAATGTTCATTGAAGTCAAATAAACCGTTTTAGATGTCTTTGTATGAAGACTGTATCAAGTTAGGCGAAACCTACTTATTCTCTTGCTGGTCTCTGTTATAGCACTAGGCTAAGTGTTTTCTTTGTTTCAGCAGAAGAAAGAAACCTCTTCAATGGCGTAGCAATGATTATATGCATATGAAGTATATCCACTTAAACCTCTTGGGATGACAGTATACCCATCTATCAGTCTTGACACCATTCATTCAGTATTACAGTATGTCCACCTCCTCAGACAGTGTACTCAGTTACCACCACAGCACTGAGGCTCATGGGCTATTAGCTCATTTTAGCAGCATAACAGGCCATACCAGGAATCAGCTATTAGGCTTTTCAAGCTGTTTGTGACTTTATAAATTGCAGGACATCATGGGTTAGTTATGAGTCAATTGAAGTGAACCATGGTTCAGCCATTGACCCTACCTAATGTTCAGCCAATTTATTCAGCATTATTTGCCTTACTAACGAAACCTGCAAAATCTGTCTCATCAGCCAGCATACTGCTACCAGCATCATGATAACAGCAGGCATCCCTGCAAGGCTTGCATATTACAAAGTTAGCTTTTCATTCAGGTTATGGAAATGGAAATTTGTTGAAATATACTATGGCCTCGAGGTGAGCAAGATAGTAGCAGTAAAAGTTATTACAGGTAACAGTGGATAAACGCAAGAAAAATATCACCACCGGCTGGATTCAATATCCCACTGTGCACAAAATTTTGTTGACAGAGATGCATTACATTTTACCATAAAGGCACCTGAACAAGCTCATTTTTTGCCATGTAGGCTATGCTGGGAAGAGCTTGGTAGCTTTTGTAGCTTCTCTTACACCGCAGAATGGGATAATAAGGCTGGCTGGTCCTTGCTTGTGAATGGCTGTGGTAATGGCACACTGACTTTTCTGCTTAAAAACTTTGAGTCATATTTCAACCTCATCTTAACACCTGGTGCATAGCACATATACACCTAGGGTGTGTCCTTAATTTTTCTGAAAGTTATTTTAGTGGGGAGATTGTGGCACCGTTGTATAACTGTTTTTCATTTCATAGTTTAATTGCCTGTGGAAGTACTGTGGGTGTAAAAAATGTATAATATAATAAGGCCCTTTCCCTTTAAAAACCAGCAGAATTTTGAATTAATAATTCCACCAAAGCTTCTGAGCATCTCTCTGCATAAATCTCAAATAGCCAATCCTTACATAAGACATTTTCCAGGTTGATGGATTTTGTTTTTGTACATGTTTGTACTGACTTGCCTGGTATGGTATCCTATTGCAACCATGAAAAATGCACCATTTAATGATACATTACTGCTTTGACCAGGATGGAAGACCCTGGTGCAGCATGCCTGCAGATTTCTTTTTTCTGTAAATACCAATGCCAATTAACACATAGCTCAGGTTATGTTTTTAAAAGCAGACATGAGAACAGTCTTTTGCTGTCAAGAGCTTTGAATTTATGAAGGAATTTAGCTAAACTATCTCATGACATAAATGATTGAGCTTAATAAATAATTGAGAAAAGTGAACATGAAAACTAAAAACAGATATAGCCCTCTTTGCCACCTGGCATAGACCATCATAAAGTGCCAGACTTGGATTTGTGATCCAGTCAGATGCTATTATATCCTCATCAAAAAATAAACTAACAAAGTGTCCAGTGTGCCATAGTACACAGAACATCACAATGAGGTGCAGAGGCCTGTCTTGAGTTCTTGCACTTCTAAGAAAAGTTTTCCATGGAGGAAAGGAGTAGAGAAAGCAACGAACATGGTAAACACAAAAAACTTGAATTAATTTTGTAACCTTTATTTGCTGGGGATTTTTGGTGAAATAAAAGTAACAAAACATGATTGCAAAATAAGAAATGCTTTTCAGCAAGGAAAAAGAATAGCCAATTAATTTAACAAGTTACAGAACTGAAATACGTGCTGGGTGGAAAATATGGCCCTTTACAGCACTGCACTATGGGTTGAGCAAACAAGATTCCCTTCCTCCCTCCACTGAGAAAGCTCCCCCACAAATTGCCTGCTCTCTGAAATGTATTTTTACAATCTGATTACTATGTTATATTTTTAACAGAATGAGTGTAAGTTTAAAAAAACAGTGGCTCTGAAATGATAAGTGTATAGATTAAGGATCCCTGGAATTTTGAAAGCCCTGCTGTCAAAATATTCCATGCACTGTCTCTAGTCCATTTATTATTTTTTAATCAATGATGTTTGCAAGTTAAACCTTATCTGGTGAACAGACTGCTAGTGAACACACAAACTACTGAAAGTAAGAGAATGAAAATTTAGGAAAAGGCCGACCTCTCTTCTAACATTGTAGTCATGGCTTTATTACCTGTAGGATTCCAATAAGCAAAGTGTTGCCCTGTGGGTTACATTTAAAGAGCTCTTGTATAAATTATTCCTTTTCAGCTTTTGTTTACTCTTGATCTCTCTTAAAGCTCATTTGCATTTCATTCATCTTTCAGTTATTTTGCAGGTAACAGACAGGCTATTGACACATTTCAAACTGCATTCATAAATGATTGTTTTCACATATGATGGCTTGTAATGCACTCACTCTGGCTTTTTGGAAACTCCACATTATTATATTTAATAGCTGTATGAATTTCAGGTGTGACTGGACAGGTCTACTGTGACATGTCTGGACCCCTCTATCCACCAGAGTAACCTCTGGAACAAAGAAGGTGAGCAGAAAAAATGGGAAATGGTTTTACTCAAGGCCAAATCATCCTTACATTTTTTTCTCCCACAAAGGAATTTGTGGTGTCATCGTATCATTTGGTTTCTAATCCCAAGAAGGGACTGAAATCTGGATGTACTGAATGCCAGGGCCAGTGTCTAACTAACCAAGAAGCTTCCTATTTGGTTAAGAGTGCATCCCCCCACAATTGCTCCAAAGCTTTCCCAATTCTGGCCCGGTCTTGTCATGCTAATACTTTTCCATAAGTCTCCTTGTTGGAAGACCTTCAAATTGCTCTCCATCACTTGTTTGTTGGTTTTGCACTAACTGCTCTTCATGGCCAATCTTCCCTTATGTTTATTCATCACCTACTTAAAGGGATGGACATTGGACCTTTTTAAAACTCAATCAAGCTCCTTTTCATGTGACACAAATCCTCTGGTTGGGGTCAAATGGTCTGGTCCTAAGGGGGCGCGACCCTGGGAACAATGGTGCCCTAGAGGGGCTATGATGGAGAAGCATCCCATTCAGGACTGGGACAGAGCCTTTGATTTTGGAGGCAAGGCAATGGCCGCATGAAAAGGGACGGTTGTGGAAACATTAAAGAGGGGTGCAAGGGGTTTGAGCTGTAAGGTTCATCCAATTAGAGGATCCACCTGCATCAGGATGCCAGTGAAAAGAAGAGTGTGAGAGTGAAAGAGACCCTGTATAATGGCTGCTAATTGGAGAGCTGATTATTTGGCTTACCAGTCACTCAACCCATTTTGATTGACAGCATATGGGAGTTTAAGGGTGGGAGATGTGTTGGAAATGTCAACGGGAGACCTCTTCAGACCAGCTTTTGGCAAGTAGGTGTATAACAGAAAGAAAAACCAGGGACGTTCCCTGTCTGTGAGCTTTGCAGCACTCAATTCATAATTATAAGAATTCATAATCAGCCACATTTATTTTTCATGGCAGCCTGTTGCACATGTAAATGTACCTCAAACATCCATTGAAAACTTGAGGACTCCTTTATTGCTGTCCTCACAGACAGTAGGGCTTTGAAACAAAATGTCAAACTAATTTGACGAGCAACACTTTTTAAGGCTGCTTAATTCTCAGCCATAGCTTGAACCCCAAATTCAAATAACTTTCATAAAAAAACACAGACAATAAAGCTTGAACCCCAACTTCAAACAGTTTTCATAAAAAAAACACAGACAATAACAAGGCAAAGTTGTAACAGTATGAATTTAACTACTGTTTCACAGCTTTTAAATTGGCAGTTTGTTTAACATTTTTCCATACTTTTGTCAGCTTCTCATGTGAGTGTAAATGTTTGTGGCTTTTTTTTCCTTCAATTAAATACATAATTTGACAGAAATGCCCTGAGAAAAGCACTCTGATGCGTCCCATATTTCACTTTTGAGCATTATGGCTGTCACTGATGTGCTTCTGTTGTGTGATGTACTGTTTTTATGGAGCGGGAGGTGCTTACTGGGAGCAGAGATATAACACTCACTGGATTGTCAGGCCTTTTTCAATGGCTGTAATGAAGCTGAATGACGAACATCATGCTGGCTGATGCATTTTGAGCACTTGGGCTAATAAATCCCAGAGGAGGATCTCAAATGTGTAGAGCTATAGATGTTTACTGAATCTATGGACATCAGATAATATTGTTTTAATTGCAATAACATTATAATTTCCTCTCAGCAATGTGGTTAACCTATCAAATTATCCCTTTTTTGACCAAAATAGCCATCCTCGTAAAAAACTTCAGTGAAAGAGACCTAACAGTTTTCACGACATGTGTGTCCCTTGGCACACTGAATTGCATACAGCAAAGGCTACTTGGGACACGCCCACTGTGCTGCCTCTGATACGGATGCTCTCACAGAGCAGCCTGCATGGAGGGGGAACTGCTGCAGTCGGTGGAAAGCGGAGCCGAGCCCAGCCTTTTTCATTGGAGGGAGGACAATAAGGTAGGAAATCAATGGGTGAGCACATCTGCTCAGTGCAGAGAGTGAGGCGTGTTTATCTGGGGCTGCTTTCAGGTTGTCCCATACTCGCATCCTCCCCCATCACAGAACAGCTCTTCTGAATGAGGCTCCAATCACAAATCTAGCGGAAAAGGAGCCTGAGGACTAGAATTACAGCTAATGATGAGGTGGGACCTCTGATTATGTGGAGGGTTCCCATGCCCGGGGCCGGGTCCTAATGGGGATTAATTGATTGGAATAAACTGATTGACAAGCTCCTTTAATCAATGGCTCTGTTCACAAGCACCAGTGTTTAAATTTTCTTCCTTCACTGCCTGGAGAAAAAAGCCCCACAGCCTCGTTGAGCAGCCTCACCAGAGGGAGAGGAGGGAGGGGAGAGAACAAACAACAACAAGGAGCGGCTGCAGAAAAACAGCCAGATCTTAGACAATGAAAGTGAAAGCATCGTAACCCCTTTCCTTCTGCCATCTGGACACCTTTAACATGTTCAAACCTGAGAAAATGGATCGTTATAATTAACCCCCCCTTTCCCCCCCCACCAAAGTGAGCTTCCTCCATCTAATCAGTGAGCCGGTGAGTTTAGACTGTCCTAAGCCAGCTCCACCTTTTGGAGTAATCATCCTCTCACGGTTGCTGCTGCAGTGCTTGCACATTATGTGTTTGTCTCAGTTGGCAGCGTCAACGTTGCACACTATTTTGTTCAAAGGGGTGAACATACTCTAAACCAGTTCCCCACAGTGAAGTGGGGTAAATGGGTTCTGCTTCCCTATCCAGATTTAGGGATCAGAAGAGACTGATGATGCACCATTCTCAAGGCTGAAAAAATGTGATAATTCCCAAGAGGGGAGGGGAAATAACTGAGAGGTCCAACTTTTTATACTGAACACAATATCACCAAGGGGGTGGATTTTGACATCAAACCTTTTCTTCAGGAATAGCCTATGTTTAGACTGCAAAAAACTCTATTCAGCATTTATGTTGAAATCATTATCCAAATGCTATTTGGATTCATTTTTTGCACTTACTAGCACTCATCCTAAATGTTTTAGGTAAATAGTTTCCATACTGCAGATCTCCACTTTAAACCTGAGAAAGGTCCTGTCATTTCTGAATGTTGTATCTGTTTGTTCTTTTTTTGACACTTCACTGACAAATATGTTGAACATTAGGAATGTTTGACCTCGCTTAATTATTACAGACTCCAGGAGCATTATTTCTCTTAAATTTGTGTGTGTGTGGCACTAAAACAATGAATAAATATGTATAAATATTTTGGGGAATTCCTTTGGGGAAGTGCTTCTCGCACAACTACCCCAGTTAGCGTCTTGATAAAACCAGCAGCCAGCATATTCTGTCACTCTCCAGCATCTGGGTTGAGGATTGTCATTTTACAGTTTTTGCTTCAGAAGAAGCAATACCTTATTAAATTGCTGACCAACTGTTGTTTGAATCAAGTAGTAAATTTATTTGGCACTTTTAAAACTGGAGATAATGGTTTGGATATGCAACCTTATTATGTTGGGATTTAAGATTTATTTCAACCAGTATGAATAATTAACTTTTTGTATCTTGCATTTCACATCTGTCTTCCACCATTTTATTCCTGCATGGGTATTACATTAGGTGTTTTTTGGGAGAAAAGCCCAGAATGAATCAAATCACAACATGCATTGTCCTTAACTGAGTAATCAAGTGTTAATATTCGAGAAATTATTATAATTATAATGAATTAAGGCAGTCTTGGAGGAGAATCTTAAATCTGAAAAATGAAAGTTTGTGACAGCATACTTTTTATCTGGGCTGAATATGAGTCTTAGTAACACTATGACACGAGATATAGACTCATTTCAATGTGAAGAAAATGGTGAACAATCAAGGTGATGAAAACAAACATGACTTTAAATAATGATGGTGTTATCTTGTTACCAGATTAGATGTTTTGGAGGTATCTGAAGTCCTGAGTTAATGTTCAGCAGTCTGTAGTCTGTCAGGCCCCCAAGTGGACCCTGATTATGGAGAAAAGGAGGAGATGAAGGAGGGATGTCGAGACTGCAACCCATGAGGACAAGAGGTCAGTAATTACATGGTATGCCAGCATTAATTGGTATTGGGAGGAAGGGACGTTCATTCCTTTCTCCTTAACCATAGGGTCCCAGCCTTTTTCCTGTGCTCTGTGAAGAATTTTAGTAATTTTACAGTTTTTTTATACTCATATAATGTATCTAATGTTTTTACCTCATTTGATGAACGAGAAGTGAGTCTACATACTTCTGCCATAATAAAACATAGTATAAACTCTAAAAATTACTCTATTGATGAAAAACCTAAAGGCAATGAAAAGGTATACTAAGGTTACAGAAAAAATCATTTATATTTTTGTGATTAATTTTCAGTATTCCATTACCATGGTCACTACTGCTAGATTCAACATAAATAACTAAAGGAAAAAGACTACTGTGCTTTACCTTCTTGTAAAATCTTTGATTGAGCTAAAAATTTCATAACATATAGTATATGCATTAATACATAATTATTAAATATTTCATTTTGAAAAATATTTTTAAATCTGATTATTCATCATAAAATAATATTTTATTTGATATTAATTTGTTTTTATTACTTGCTCTAATCATTCCGTGTCATTGCGCTAAATCATCCGGGACTTTTATTTTGAAGTTAATGCCTTTGGCTGCTGATGATGTCAGATTTTCGATAAATTATGAAGGGGCTGAAGGAAGAAGTAAACCAGGAAGAGAGGATGTTGGGACTTACCTGCCTTGGAGCTGTAACATACATGCATGTGATAAGAGACACCATTCAAAGAGATACCACTGAAAATGCCAGGGTAACTCAATGATTAATGGGACTCAGTGGGCTAATTTAGTGTTGGAAGTATAAAAGATAAATATTGGAATTACTAAAAAATACCGTCATAACTCTTTTGGCACCAGCAGTGCCAGCATATAATGACATGGTGTAAGACACAATTTTAAATATGATTAAAATAACATAAGAGTACCATGTAATAGACAATTCAGATGGAAAATGAACGAGAACTAGCAGCACAAAAGTTATTGTATTTATTTGCTTCTTTTGCTGGGATTGATTCCTCCACATCCTTCACACAGACACGATAGAAGCAGTGGCAGTGGTAGTGCAAATCTTAGAGCTTTCTACCTGTTGTTTAAAAGTCTTTTCCCGCCACACTATTCCCGCTTTTTTTTTTGTTTAGTGGAAGAAATTCTGCCCTCTCGGTCTGACCTGTGAAGTCATCAGTATTCACTGCTAGCAGCCAGCACCTCAGTGAAGTTGTTTCAGAGCCCCTGTCGGATTGCTGCTGTGAAGAACAACAGATTAGTCATGATCTTATCCACTGAGTGTCTCCCTCTTTCTTTGCCTCATTTGACAAGTGTTTGAAAGAGGGAGGAGCTTTCTTTCAGGGCCATCAGATGAACCTCAGACAAGAGGGAAAAAAGCCTTTTCTGTAGGCTTTTGCAATCGTGGGCCCTTGTTGCTAAGGCGCAAGGCCATTCCATCTCTGGGCTCCCGTTGCTATGGATGAAGCCACTCTATCGCTAGACGATGGTTGCTAGGCAAGGTGGAGAACCCGCAAGTGCACGCGGAGGCCCGGTCTGGCAGTATTGTTCTCCTGGGCGAGACATCTCTTTTTAGCGGACGATGGTGATTGACACGTCCCCGTGTACTCCTCCACTGCTCCTCATTGCAGCCTGCGTTCCTCCCGGGGGGTGGATTCGCTGGGCGGCACGCCGACGGGCTCCTTTGAGCGGGACGGGGCCCCGCTCGGGTGCTGCTGACTTCTCCCTGACCTGAAAGGAGCCGCGCACATTCCTGCGCAGCTAGGGGAAGGACCCCGATTCAGTTCACAGTGACCGCCGGGGACCCCTCATGGCCGTCCATTACGGCTCTTTGTCCTTTCCACCACCACTAAATTTCACATCCCTCACTAATGCCTCCGGAGTGCTGTGAGAAATTCCCTCTCCCTTTCTTTTATTCCCCCTGATCAGTTGAAAAGGGTCTTATTTATTTCTTCCGTTTCTTTGCGCAACTTCATTTGCATGAGACTAATCACGCATTAATGATGTGTGACATTACGATGGTGCAACCCATGTGTGACAGTAATGAACATATAACATTCAGTTTAATAAAGGTAGCTGTACAAAATACCTTTTTAGATTTATGTTGTATGCACTATATTTCTTTCAATTTTTTTATGTACAATATCTGTTATCTAATGTCACATTTTGTATGATTATGCAAACCCTTTGTCACATGCACCTTGTGCCATCACTGGTCCTATTACGTGTGTTTTGGAATCACCATTAGTGTAGAACATGTTATGGTATTTTATTTCTTTGAGCTCTCAGGTGATTATATTCTTTTTGTTTCATTTAAAGAGAACTTAATCCCTATAAATACTTTACTAGCCAAGAAGGATCAAAAATGAAGTGCATTGAAACGTCTTTAGTATTTACACCTGTGCAGCAAATAAAAGCCAGCCGTATCTCTCCGTTATGTTCACACGCACACATCCAGACAGCGCATTCACATCTCATGTCTGACATAAACAGACGACAAGACACATAGACATTCTCATGCATCTAAATCAGAAAGCTGCAACGACAGGCTCTCATACGGCCACCTCAGACTGTCCCACACTGACTGACAGGGAGGTAGGACAGTGAGAGCGGGGTCCTTTGTGTCTCGGTTGTGCGTGTCAGATTTGACTCACAATGAGTTCCAGAGCTGGCTCCTTCCCCGCCACCATGCATATTCATACTCCCACATGCAGATATATGCAAAACGAAGGGTGTGGGAGAGAAGGTGAAATGTGGACCGTCTGAATTTGCAGTGGGAAAGAAGGAGTTTGACATGGCGAGGGGTGGGTGCCGCCCTTTTACATGAGCGAAATCCCCCGAGGACATGGACTCAGTGCACATCCCCCCGTCCTGTCTGGAAACTGCACCTGTCACAGTATACTCAGGGGTTTGGTAGACACTGATGGGTAGAAAAGGCACCGTTCCCATCATTCACCCTCCACAGCGCTGTCTGATCCAGGCATGTTCCCAGGCTGTATCTCACTGTATATCTCCTGTCTGCCTGGGGTTAGAATATAATCCCAGACTCCAGTGTCAAAAGTCAAAGTAAGCCAGTTGCAGTGCTGGTGTGTAAAGAGTCACACTGCTGTTGATAGCACTTCCAGTACACATTGCAACTGTCCTGAATGATAACCTGGCTAAATCAATGGCAGGATCCTGATCCCAAGCCTATATGACTAAGCAAAATGTCATTTCATTGGTTTATAAGATAACAGCTCTTTAACCGTACAACAACTTCTTATGCTTATACTGCTTATACTCACTTCACATTGGTCTGTTCTGTCTATACTTTAATTAATGGCAAGCTCACTTTAAAATGTAAAAATATGGATGAAGCCACTATATCCCTTGATTGTAAACTTATGTAAACTTGAACAAATGCCAACATTTTATGAATCACCACAGTAAAATTAGTTTTTGTTATAAGGACAGGGGTGAAATTGCGGATGTAACCTGTATGAGTAAAACCCAAAGTGTTAAATACCAGGTGAGCTTCTGCTAAATGCCTGTAATGTAATGTAATGCAATGTAAAATCTGAACCTGGAAATCCCTGAATTAAGATCTGCACTTCTGCATGAATACGAGCATACATGTATATAG
Source organism: Albula goreensis (assembly GCA_022829145.1). Taxonomy (NCBI): domain Eukaryota; kingdom Metazoa; phylum Chordata; class Actinopteri; order Albuliformes; family Albulidae; genus Albula; species Albula goreensis. The sequence goes on from CM040755.1 coordinate 15,932,808, forward strand.
GTGAACCATTGCGTCTATGTGTCTAAGAATTGCCAAGGAGATGGAAGGGTTAACATGGTGATGTGCATTCACTTGGCTCTAATCTCAGGTGTAAATGCTCTTCAGAAAGAATGTGAATGGCAGGAAATGGGTCCAATCAGTGTCTGTCAGCTGTGCATTCTGCTTCCCTTGAGTATCTAAGTGAAGGCAGTCTAATCTTTACCCATTGTTCTCTGTACTGAAGAAAGAGAGTCGGTGGGTCTGTTAGAATGTAAGGGGGTATTACTGTCTTTGCCTAAAAGACTGCTTGTTAGTGGTCATATACCCTTCCTGTGTAGGTGAAGATGTTCTGCCTGTGCTGAATGACTGAAATAGAGTTTTTCGCAGAATAAACTGCTTGTTATGTATATTGGAACAGACTTAGCATGCACTGTTTTGCCTTTTAGTTTACTTCACTCTGTACTGGGTAAGATGACAATTATAAAAAAAAAAATACCACATGGAAGCATAAACAGTATGGTACTTCTTTTTGTTAAGAAACTTCCAGCACTGTCAAAATAATTTGCAAAAACACGCACAAATGACAGAAAGCAAAGGAAAAAAACGCCAGCAACAACAAAACAACACCAATAGACAACAACACCAAAAATCAAAACTGAAAAAAAAAAATAAAAATAGAATCATACCAATACTTTTATGATACACACAGACACACTTGTGCATTGGAAGACATTGTGTCCCTTTTTAATTTCCATTGTAGCTCTCCATTGATGGTGAATGAATTTGTGTGCTTTATTGTGGGAGGGTAAATGAAAAAGCATGTTCTGTTATTGAACTTGGTATAGTGCTCCCACTAGCTTATTTTGAAATATATTACTGGATTTTTTTTAACTTAGCAAAGGAGAAATTATGTCTCAGTTAGCAACTATACATCTGCTGTCATAGAAGGGCATGTCTCATTACTACGATCCCCTTCCCCCACTCCTCCAGCTTTCGTGGAGCTCCTAACCCCTGACAGTGCAAATTTCAACTCAGGTAAGTGACAAAGCACACAAAAAGGTGCAATTATGGTTAATGACATAGTGCTGAACAGAGAAATGCAATTAACCAGCTGTGAGGTGGGTGATTATATCTGCTGTGCTGGTGCATGCTGGCTATAATGTTTCTTACTGGCATTTCAGCCAATGAGAAATCCACGCTCTATTGTTGATAATGAATTTTTTCCTTACTTGCCTTTTAGGTGACAATCACCTCTTCCACCCCTTGTGTGTGATTGAATACAACTAAATATTTTCTATGTATTCTGTTCTACTGAAATATGTATCACTTCCATGTTGTAGTCTCTCTGAAAGCACTCTACAACTGTTATGTTAATGTGATAATAAAGCATTGAATTGTAGTGATATCAGTGCAAAATCAATGTATAGTTTCATGCTTCACATTTTGTAAAGGTTTATTTCATGCATATTTTATATTTTGTTTGCATTTTTAATATAATGTAATTGGTTATGTTTTATATGATCCACAAATGATAATTTGTTCAGAGGGTGAAAAAGAAAGTTGAGCAAAGCTTAGTGAAACATCAAACACTTAGATATTTAAAAGGCATTGCTAGTCTGGATCCTACGTTATCAAATGCCACTTCCTTCAAGTACAGTAAAACAGAATGAATGAATTGCCACTGACCAAACAGTACAACCTAAGTAATTCATTCAGTACTTTCAACCACCAAGGCAAATACAATATCTACAATCAAGATGGTTCTCAAACCGTTACAGTTATATTACACAGATCTCTCAAGGTAATGATACAGTAAAACAGTGCAGTAAAACATGCAGTAAAACTAATTTTGACAAAATGAGGGCTTGAACTGCTAAGTAGTCAGTAGGAAGACAAGTTCTGAGTCAAGGCTTGATGCAGGCTGAATGTATATTTTCAGAGCGACCCTGTTAGTGCTGATTGGATCATACAGCTCATTCTGCCACTTGTAGGTTAAATCTGAGAATGGAAGATAAGTCAAAATCTTGAGCCTTGTTATGGTGAGGGACAATGTGGGGGGAGGGAAAAAGTGTGATAAGACCACATGTGCTCATATGTGCAGAGTTCTGTAGATGAGTCAGAGTCATTAAAGAAACTGGAGACGGGCAAGCCAGGAGGAAGTGGCAGTAGACCATGAGCCATGCAGTACGCTGAGTCTGAGTTCACATGATCTTAGCCGTGAAAAAGAATCAGCAGGTGCCATACAGCACTGCAGTGGTATCAGTAAAGTTTTGAATGCTGTTGGTGGTAACCTTGAGGTTTTAGCCATCTGGGAGACAGAGAGAATTGTGGTTCCACCGAGGGAACGTATGGTCAGTGTTGATGATTTATCAATGAAATGAGGTAGATCAGCCATATAGAGGTCCAGCCAATGACAGTGAGCCCTCATCAATGTGTATATGCCAGCATGGCAGGCTGAGATATTCTTGCCACTATTTATTGGCTATCTGCTGATTTTCCTTGCTGCTATATTTATTGGTCTCCCAAAAAACAAATTAAAAAAGCATTTGCCAGCATATTCTCAATAACTTTGAAAAGCTGCTCAGGGCACTCTTCACAAATGTTCAGACACTCAGATATCTGTCACATTACAGTGAATTCTACAAGGACCCATTCCATTGCTTCAGACCAGGACAGATTACTGTTAAAGTGTCTCAGCATCAAAACAACTAAATGAATGTGGATCCTGTAGGGATTCCCTATTGTCAGTGTATTGCTGTGGTTACATTTTGACAGCAGAACATCCTTTGTAGGGTACAGTTAGGCAAGTATGATCAACTCTGTGCTGTTGCGACCTGAGGAGAAGGTCTTGGGGTCGATTAGCGGATGCTGTTGAGGGAGGATGACAATGCTTAGATGGGCAGGGAGGGGGCAGCCGATGCCTGCAGCACAGTCATACAGTGAAGCTTGAGGAGAGAGGGGAGCTGAGGCAAAGAGGGGGCTGGGGGTGGGCTGTTTTGGTGGATGGCGACAGTCTGAACATTGTTTGAGCCCCTCACTGAGAGCCTCGTGGTTCCCACGGTCCCCTCAGCAAACAAAGCGCACCTCGCTTTTTTCCCTCCTTGCTTAGCAGTGATGTCATTAATTACCATCAAAATGCGCTGGACACTGAGAGAGCGTGCGTCTGCTGGCGGGCCTGTGTGTGTGTGCGTATGTGTGTGTGTGAGAGAGAGAGGGAGAGGGAGAGGGAGAGGAGAAGATGGAGAGAAAAAAGAAAGGCACCATTGTCTCTGCTGGAATAAAGAAATCTCCAGTGGAGCATTGTAAATGAGGAAGGCAGGGAAATTGACCAAAATACAGGATTTAGAGTGTTATTGCTGAGCTGTCACACCATGTCGAGGTCTCACAAAGACTGACGTCCGGTCCCTTCCTGGTCTGTCCTCAGAGGGACATTGTACACTTGTGTATGCAGCCTGAACTCCAGAGTCTGCTCAACCTTCTCATGAATCAGATAAACTGTGTTGGCACCGTCAACACCCTCATAACTAACACACTTCTGTTGTAAGACCCTCTGTTATTAACATCCCGTATCCTGGAAAGAAAGCTCATTTGACTGTGACTCAATGACTCTGTGCTTGGTCTTGGACCCTGTCGGTACAGCAGAACAATAGAATTTGTACCAGGGCATCTCCATGGCTGACTGTTCTCTCCAGTGTGTACCTCATAATGGTCCTTGGTAGAGCGATCATTAGAGTGGTGTCGTTCAGAAGGAATAGTCTGATGCTGAACTCTGCCATTCCCCACTCATTATGCTGTACACTAGTCTTGGATGATCGTTTTTAGAGATGCAATCAAATGTGATGATGGAAGCTCACAACATCAAAGTCCAGATAAATAATTGCAAGCCTTTGGTCTTTTCTGGAACATATGATGTTAATTGGGATCTCTGAATGGTCCGAGCAGAGAAAATAATGAAAGAAATGCTTGTGTTTTGTTTTCTCCCACAATGCTCAGCATAAACTTTTCTGCGGTAGACAAGTAATACTGGAGGTCTCAGAGCTACTGATGGGCTCCTTGTTTTCAGAGCAAATATGTCACCTCATGTAACCCGTTATTGTGTTCCATGCTTTGCTGGCGCGCTAATCAGCTAAAACAATGAGCTGCACTAATAACTGTGAGTAACTGGTGAAACAAGGGTTTAAGTCCACTGACCACTTACACTGAACCCCATAGAAAATGAACAGAGCTCCCTTTATCTCTGCAAACACATTAGCTTGCCATGCCATCTTTTCATCCTTTCTTTTTTAATTACGCCACTTTTATTTTAAAAAATGTGATTTCTTAAAATGGTGTTAAATGCCAAAAATATAATGATTGTTGTCAAATTTAATTTTAATCAATCCATGGATCGAATCATGTTTTTAAATAGTGGTATTGTACTTTTACATTGATTTTATGTTAATGTAACTTGCCTCTTCTGGTATGTATCTTACAAGTCACTGTTTATATCACACTTAGATGTAAGCCCTTCTGTATCACCTCTTATGTAAAACATTAATTTCCTCTCAACCTATTGATCAAATGGCTGAATTATTGGTTGAAATTCTTATATACTGTGACTATAGAGTGTGAGGGTTAAGAAAACAATCTAAAGTGCAAGGCAAGTAAATGGATGGTTTTACTGACTGATTGTAACAAACCTGCTTATTCAAATAATTTTCATCACTTACAGAGCATCCACATTTCCAAGCAATTGTTTATGCTATTTGGTGTAAGAACCATTCTCAAGGGTACAACATTGCTAAATACAACAAGCACCACACAGAAAAAGAATGAAAGAAATAATTAATTTCATAGGTGAGCTGCAAATTGTATGAGGACAATGAAAAGGTCTACACTCAAAATTATGATGGCTTTTTAAAATAAAAGCATGGAAGTTTTGTGGGTTTTTTTGTCTTAGTTGCCCAGACTGTATTGATAGCACTCAAACACCAATTACATACTTGCACGATTACAATGGTAATACAGAGAGAGATAAAAATATAGAAGCATAAACAGATTAAAGAGCATTGTTGTATTATTATCGGGATGTGCTTTGATAGCATGCAAAGCTGTACTGGATAGGATTGAAGCAGTAGACAAGAATGACAGGAAGTGCCACAAGATGGTGCCACAGTGGCCAGGCAGCTTTCAGCTGGCAGAAGGGCAGAGTTGTGATTGATATAGACACAATTCAGGATTTACTTCCATGTCTGACCCCTTATTAATGTGAATGTATTATAGTAAAAGGGTGGCCTTTACACTGAACATGCGTAATTCTTTTGAAGCAACTACTTCGGCCCAAGAATATAGCAATATAAAGCCATAAGGAATCTCAAATTCACTACAATTAGTTTCTTTTGAGGAATCAGTCATTGTTTTGCCCAGCTTTTATAAATACACTGGTACCTGAAAAAGTGAAACATGTGCACCAAAGGAGGGTTTACCCTGAGCAGGACAGGGGCTCGGCTGAGAGCAGCAGGTACAGACATGGTGTGTGGCAGGCACCCAAGGCTCTTGTGTCCTTGCAGCACTTCACACTGGTGCAGCAGGCAGGGCTGTCTCCATGCGCAGCCCGACGAGGCCTGCTGCTGCATCATACACCAGACTGGCACAGTCGGAGAGGCCCCAGCCTCACCATGACAGATATGAGGGGTGAGCATGTATCCAGAGGCGCTACCTGCAGTGTTAGATGGACTCCAAGTGGCAAGCGACTGTGAGGGGGTGTTGGGCGTATTGGGTGTGTTGGGGGGGGGGGATCAGTTCATCCCCATTTCAGGCATTAGTCTTTCTCAGGTGTGTGCATTCTGGACAGGCCACCCAGCTCTATGGGATTTTATTATACAGAGTGCACTTGATGTGTACATTCTGGCATGAATAGTCATTGATGATTGCAAAGCAGTAATTTATGCATCAATTTACATCAAATTCACTATGGCTTCTTTTCCAGGAGCTGGTGTATCTCTGGATCACAGAGCTGAAATGCCACTTAACTCTTGTAATGTGTTTTAGTGTTTAATGGGCCATAGTTAACTGTATGCATGCATATTTAAATCATAAATACATAATTTAATCCATGTACATGCAGAAATTGCCACAACCTTTCTTGGTTGTTTTGAGCACTGAGACATTAGAAGGGGTACACAATGGCAAATTGTCTGAATATGAGAAGAGCTGGTAATGATGTATTTCACTGTAAAATAATGAACATCTTCTTTGTTAGTATACTGTCGTTATCCAGCATTTTGAACGTGGTATGGTAATAGTCAACTGGTATGGAGTACATATTATGCTGCACAGAAATTTTATCTTACTGTGCATTTCCCGTGTTTAAACTGAAATGTATTCCATGAAGTTATACATATTATCCGTCATTGAATAAATCAAACTGCAAGAAAATAGCAGCAGTCTTTCTCCATCTTACTTTTAGTCGTATATGGATGGTAACTTTTGGAGATAAGTTCGAGTTTCTCACTGCATGTGTCTGTGATGTGTCTGTTCTATAGGGGCTTCATTCCTTAAGGTGTGGCTCATGTCTTTTGCTGTGGTCAATTGGGCCATACCTGCCCCTGCACTCAAAAGCTGCCCTCAAGTCTAGTGGACAGTTTGGAGTCCCTCCGTGGAGCAGCAGCTGGGCCTGAGCCAATCAGCAGTGAACTGTGCCTGCACTTGCCAGCTGCTAATGAGCAGAGGTGCAGAGAGGATTTGGCCAGGAGGCTGCAGAGCACCTCTGTGGGGGATTGGGCCGAGCTCTTCCTCTTACATGCTTCTGGACCAATTAGTCTAAGTGAACACTGTTCACCTCCAATTTTTGAATAATGATTTGCTCTTCCCCTCCACTGCCCTCTTCATTCCCTCACTGATTCACACAGTATCTTTTGCTCTATGTCTCTCTCTCTGTCTCTCTCTCTCTCTCTCTCACACACACACACACACAAGCTCATCCTCAAGTAATCATCTTACCAAACCCAAGGACTGATAAATACAAATAAAAACCAATTTCAGCCTTAACTTTTGAAGATGCAACCTTCACCTCTTATGTAGTCTAGATACAGTCAGACACAAGATTGAAGGTGCAATAAAAAGTATGTGAATGTACTGATACTGATACCACTACTAAACGTGTGCATTATGCCTGCTGTGACCACATCAGTTTTGCAACAGTTCCAAAGAGCACCTTGCAGAAATGTGTTACAAGTCACTCTTTCTGGATTTTTTTGGTGATGAAGCCGGCTTGAGGATATGTAATATTAGTGTGATATTCCTTATATAGATCATACAGGTAATTTTGTGAAAAATCAACTTGGCTAGAGTACATTATACTCAAATAGATTACTCATTGGACTCATATAACCTCTATTAGAGTTAAATTAACACAGCACACTTTACTGTGTAATACAATATCAACAAGCCAACATGGTAGATTACTTGCCCTAGTAATGAAATTTCAGTAAGAGGCAAGTAATACCTAAAATTATTGATGGAAAACAGTCACATTTTCAGTCATTTCAGAATGCTAGGACCTGGAAAACAGAATGTGCTGCACACCATTGACAAGGTGCAGAAGTGACTTATATCTCACATCTTTGGCTTGGAGGGAGGTCATATTCATTTCGGGGCTGAAGTAAACCAAAAAAACACAAACAGCCAGTCATGTGTAATGCACTCAGGAAAATCACTGTAGACAAGGTGATAAATGGAAACATTGCATGTTGCTATCATAAAAATATGATTATTGTTGTATAAAAATAATTGATAATAAAGTACGTTGAGGACAAGCTTCTCCTTCTCTGTCACTGTCATTCACTTAACCCATTACCATTGCTAGAGACATATTACATTTCAGATGTGATGGGATATCAGAGAAGTCTGAACTACACCACTCTGTTGTGTCATTTAGCATTTGTCTGCAAGTTGTTGTACAAATATTGAAACAAAGGAGCAACCCTTATTGGTTTATGCACATTTTGGCTTTATTGTAATATTTATTTACATGAATCAAAAAACCAGTGTCATTGCTCACATGCATCAGTTTACTTACATTTATTTTACAAACACATATTTGAAGGCACATGAGGTTTCACTGTTTTGGGAAAAATATGTTTGAAAAGTTGTATAGTATTTATTTATATGACTAGTGTTCTCTTAGAGACTGCTTCTAATATCTTAACATATAAGAGGCAACTCCTAAATTTACATGGTTTTTAATGCAAATTATTATTAATAGCTTATCATTATATGTCCAGAAGGTGTACACGGAAATGTTTTCGTTGAAGGGTGAATATCTCCATTAAATGTTAGTATTCATTGATAGTTCTCTAGTAATTATTACAATGATTCACATAATTGTATTATGAGGTCAAATAAAAAGTGAGCTTACAAACTGACAAACAACAAATTGATAGCTCAGATAGTTTTTGTTCAAAAAAGGAGATTGGAATATTACTTTTATGGATTTTATGGAGTATAACCAATAGATCATACCAAAGATGTGCTGAACATACTGAAATTACATGCAATATTTAAGTTAGCATATTATGGAAACAAATTTTGAATGCTTACATCATGTGAATTGACATCAAATATGAAACAATACTTTTAAATTCGTAAATGTGAAACATTTGCATTATTTTCTGCTTGGGTAGATGACTATTTACAGAAACGATATTAAAAGTACCTCAATCTGCATACAAAGGATAAAATAGGTCAAGGATTTTGGACAATGATGTTTTCAGTCAGTTCAGTTACTTTTTCCCTTTCAGTTTTATACAAGGAGCTGGTAGAAAGAGACATCACAGCGAGGCTATGTACTCAGACAAGATATACATTTGTGTGGCCCCAACATCTCATAACACATTTAAGTTGGTATGTTATGTTGATTTATTATGTGACATGCACAAATATTTTCTGCAAATTTTGCAATTAAATGAATAAAACATAGAGCAGTGCCATTTTAAAAGTATACAATCTGTAATAAAAAATGAAACAGGGGACATTTTGCCTTTTTATTGAATGCTCTTATAGAGAGAAATTTGTGTTTACACATTAAATTACATTATTAATCTTTATGGTTATTTGTGATTTTAAGAATATGCAGGGGGTTTGATAAGTAGACACTTATTTTGTAGAATTATTTGGAACTTACGTCCAACAGCTGATGTCTGAAAATAAGGAACTAATCTGGGCACAGCAGACATTACCAGTCGTGTCACTGGAGCAGGAACAGCTCAAAATATCAAGAATGTCAATGTAAAAAATAACTTTGAAACATATTAATTTTCCATTAAGAAATAAAACATTCACTCATACATGCAGGAATTAATAATATGAAAATATTAAGAAAAACATATTTGTATGCGTAAGCAATATCATTGTACCAGCAACAATCATATATTTCCTAGGGAGAGTATGTCACTATTTATATTTTGTAAATGATTTGCTGACATATAATAGCTTAATTGAAATCATGGAAAGGTACAGCATGCTACCTAGGGAGTGAAACTAGACCAGTACGTACGATGTTTCCGTGAATGAAGTTCCCAGATGAAAGATTTGTAGCCACATGAACATCTCAGTTCACAGTCAGAGGTTAGTTAACAGGAACCATGGGGCCTAATGCAGCCAGTGGTGGAGATGAAGGATTTGTCACATTTAGCCTGCTTCAATGCCCCGGGCTGTCCTCTTCCTCTGCTGCTTTTATTCCCATGAAGTCATTTTCCATCCCAACCCGCGACATGCTCTGCCTCAGTAATTCTGGCTTGTAAAGATGATTTGAAAAAAGAATTGAAGAAAGACAGAAAAAAGAAAGAATTGTGTTATTTTGCCTTTGCTCAGTAATACTTTGTAGCACCCTTGCCCCAGAATAAGGATTACATATCTACATTAAATGTACAGTACAGCTTCTCCTACTCTTACATTTGATTGAATCTTTACTTTAACAAGTGGGCATGCAGATTTTTTCTTGAATTTCAGAAGCATAGCTAGTGCTAATGTTTCTCCATACAATTTAATCTAGATAGACCAGTTTATAATAAAGAACTATATCCTGAACTGTCACCTCCCTGTTTAAAAGCAATATGAAAAACATTTTTGCATAAAATGAAAACAGGTGTAAAGCATTATCATATTATGAATTCTGTGAATTTATTTCTGAAATTTATTTCTTCTGTGCATTTTACTTCTTTCTTTTCTTGAATACCTATCTCTCTCTCTCTCTCTCTCGCTTGCTCTGTAGATTTTTACCCTGAAATGACCGTTGTTATTAAAACCAAACCAGGCTCATATTTTATAGTGTGATGGGAAAATACATATTACTTCTGTGACTTTATCCTTGCTATGTTTATCAACTGAGAAAAGTGGCTTTACTCAGTCTCTGATAGACATTCCATGATGGATAGCAGGAACAAACCTTTTAATCCTACTAAGTTTGCTTGAGTTTTAAAAATAAATGAATATTCCAAAAGCATGTTGTGTGATGAAAGAGAATTATTCATGTGTACCATTTTGCAAATCAACTTAATTAGCAGAAAATATTTAAAGTTGAAAAGACACATACAAAATTATAAGTAATTCCAAAGATCATATTTGCCTAATGCCTTGTTTAGTTGTGAATAGACTATTCAAAATTATATATTATATACACCTTGGTATGTGAGATTCCTGCAATGTGAACCTATGAGTCTATACAAAAGATGAGTAGTGATTAAAGCTGGCTTACATAGAAGGAATAGAAAATCGGAAAGCAGAATGTAAAACAATCCTAGCTCTAGATGCATTAGAAACATTTGAGATCTTCAGTTCTAGTGTTAAGCAACGGTTGTGTTATAACATAACATGTAATGTAGAGAACTGCAATATTCAGGACCTTTCCTAACAAAATCGCTAGAAGACGTTTATGCCTATTAAACACCTCTGAAAAAACTGAAGCAGATATGTTAATGACTAGTTTGCTGACTATCTATTAGACATTTGTTTCTGCTTCCTCTTGAACCTAATTTCTGTCATGACTAAACTAAGTGAAATCAGGTAGCTCTTGCTCTCAAATATATTCAACAACAATGAATTAAGAGACATCCTCACAATGGTAGAGGGTTGGTATGCTATTCTTTATCCCATGTGATTTGATAAGTTTTTGTTGTTGTGAATGAAAATAATTAAAAGAGGGTAAACACTAACAAAAGGAATATAAATCAATTTTTCTGTTGTCATGTAGATTTACAGTCAGGCATGCAGATACAGTGTAATTAAAGCTTATTGCTAAGCATACACCACATTGCACTGTGGCTTAAGGTATGGGGAGTTTTTAAAAAATGTATTTTGTAAAATACCTGGTAATTGATATTTTATTTATTATTCAGCATTTGAAGGACATTGCGCTTATTTTTAGACCCTGTCCAGAGAGTTGCTCCTTGTTACATGTCTGTATGCTGGTCGGTCCAACTGCAAAACATTCAGTTCTGTAGTGATGCAACATTCCTTTAAATTAACTTATTTGTTTTAGCTGAAATTAAAAACACTATTCCCTTGACCAAAAAATAAAAAATAAAACAAGAAAAAAAAACAAAAAAGAAAAAAAAAACGGAAACACTTTTCTTGTTTGGGGGAAAAACTTTTTTTATGTGAAACTGGGCATGTGAGTTCTGATTGGAGTGACACAGCCAAGTTGGTGACCAAGGAGCTCAGCTGGTATGGCACCTGGGTGGCACTGGCTAACTGTTTTGGGCTCCTTCCCACACCATAAAAGCTAGTGTATCGCTTCCTTGCAAAACTCAAATGGGGTAAAAGCCTTTAATGTTTTTTCCCTTTTTCCTCTCTCCCCCTTCTTCCCCTCCATACAACAAACAAAACAAACAAAAAAGCAGTCAACGTGCCATGCGTGCTGTGCTCTGAAAAGGACAGCAGCAAGCCTCGGCTGCCCTTCATTGCCAGGTTCTCTCACATCAACACAACGGGCCGGCTGCATTAACATTCTGTGACTGCGCAGTGCGGGATGCTGGGCTCTGAAAGGCTGGGCTGAAACGCTGCCAACTGTGACAGACAGAAAGACAATGCCTGCACTGTGTGACTTATTCTTCATTCAGTCAAGTCACAAATAAAAAACCTTCATCACACGAGCGCGCACACACGAAACGCAAATGCATACATACATGTGCACGCGCTCACACACACAAAGTAAATGAAAGAAAGAAATGAGCTGCTGACAACAGCATGCTGAGTGCACTTGGCTATATTATTTGACAGGGGTTGTTCTGTCAGCTGTCTCAGGCATATTTTTAGGTTATTGCATACATAACTGCATGTTTTGTCCTTGTGTTTTCAGATGTGGGCATGTCATTTGCCTACAGGACTCCAGGTCAGCTCACATTTGAAAAAAAAAACCAAAAAAACAGTATTTGAACCCAAACCCTCTGTGGTGTATCCATGAACAATGATTGCGGGAGGATTTGTGTCATTGAACCATTGTGTGGTCACAGATTTATTTCCTGCAACATACTTCATATTCATATTATCACTTAAATAAAGACAAGATAATCTGATGTAGTCCAAAACACATCTGAAAGGGTTTAGAATTTCATCTCCCAGAAGCTTATCTGATGGTTGCCAATTAGCCTTACACGTCATCACAATGCATGGACACAATGCCATACCTTTCCGCATTTATGTGTCTGACGCCTGTGCTGCTAGGCCTCTCCCTTTATGTTGCTAGTCTCAGGAATGCCGCTAGATGCCGCGCTGAGGAAGGCCTTGTCTGAGTTCAACAGCAGACTTAATTTTACAGTGTGGTGACGGGTAAGAATGATTACATTTGTGACCGCCTCTTTTTGATTTTACAACGTGCTACATGATGAGGAACGGTTGTATAAATGCACTCTATTACTATCAATACATACTTGAATAGACTTCTGGTATCAAAAATATATCCATATCTAGTACAGCTACGGTACTTATTGTCTTCATTGATTTCACATCTGTTTTGAAAACATCACACAAGCGTCGACATCTCATACAGTCTTTTATGGATATAATCATGATCAATGGTAATAAGTTGGTGTGATTTGTGTTGAGGAAGGCCAAAATTAAATCAGGCATTTTGTGGAAATGACTGGAAAGACCAATGGAACACACTTTAATTGGTTTATGAAGGGAAAATGTAAAGCTTTCTTTGCCATCAACAACGCAGCTAATCGAAATATAATGGAATAGGCATTTACACGACAACGGGAGAGACAAGTTATTTCTTAAAAAGTCACGAGAGGAAATGTTCCAGACTGTAGTCGTTTTGAAAGGTTTTAATCGCCTTGTAGTATGTACGCTCCAAGCTTTGCTTATAATCATTGGGGAACCTCCCTAGTACAATATGCAACCGCTAACGAATCACTGATACCATAGCACAATTAATAGTTCAGTAGGCTACCCCATAGTTTAAATCGTGTGGTATTAAAAATGTTAAAAAAGAACCATCATCGAAACCGTTGCAGAGTATTTAGCAAAAAATTCACATCCACGAAAATGAAGAAAAGGCTACTTAAACACAAAATATTAAACCATGAAATAGGCGAAGTTTGTATTGAGGTTGTTGTATTGAATTAGCATTTTGTATTCCCACAAGTTAAGCCTTGAATTCCACTTGGTGCTTAAGAACAACAAGTTTAACAGGGTAAAATAACGACTAAATCGAGAGGGGTCATTATTTACAAAACAGCGACATGTTTGGGGGCACAAATAAACCAACTGCTTTAAAATAGCTGTGCTAATATACTTTTCAAACTGAACTCATATAAGTGAACGGTTAAGCACTGTAGAATTCACAACCCGCTGTGAAATTAGATGTTTTCACGAACATACCGATTTACTGTGATTTGTAGTACATAGTCTACACAATATTTCCCTACCTTTTTAATACAGCTTTATGAACATCGATCGAATGAATGTAAACCGATTTCAAGGGCTTGCTATCCACTAAATAAGTCAGACCAACAAACTGAGATTACATTAATGCAACACTAGGCATCTCGAAAAAAACATTACAATATAAAACGGTTGCATTTACAATGTATTATTATTATTATTATTATTATTAGTACACAACGACAGTACCAGCAGGTATATTCATGCTAACTTCTGTGGGAACTTTCAAGCTGGAAATAGCCAAGATGAGAGGTGTATCAACACTGCGCCTGTTAATAAATACGTTTTAAGGAACTATTTTGTTTTGACACATAAGCAAACCTCAAGCTGTCTCTGTCGTTTCTGTGAAGGTAGTAAAATAATTACTCTCCAATAGGCTATTAAACTGAGTTATAATGCTAAAAATCACTTCAACAGGTGCAATCTCCAAAGATGAATTTTGGGGCAAAATGAAAAGGGATATCAATGACCACAATATAATGTAAATTATGGCAGTGTTTGTCATGTAAATGTCTATGGAAACCAATTTGTAAATTCATTGTAAAATTCTCATCCCATAAATGTATACGTTTATATAAGTTGATGGTGATTTTAAAGCAATGGTTACATATGTAAACATTATTTTCATCTTGATAGTCTGAACTATTGACTATCTATTTATTGCTTTTATTGAAACTGAAGTGAGCTTTTAATTTATTCACATAAAGAGGGTAATATGTGTTGAAATCCTAAAGGGAAATCAGTCGACTGTTTTACTCAGATTTAAAACTGAGACATACAAAATAATGTGATGGAATGCTGGGGATGGAATGTGTTGTCATGTATTGGTGAATATACTTCATATCCTTACATCATCTTTTCAACATGGGACAGTCCTGAAGCAGTGGACTGCTTACAACACATTTTAATGTTACAGAGAGACCAGTGCACTGGGTTGTGACAAGACTTTTGTGAAGACTTATGCAGCATGGGTTTTGATGACAGAGCCAACAGGTGAAGGATATATATATATATATATATGTAAAATGCTAATCTGACTTGCTTAACCTTGTTTGAAGGTGACCCTGTCTCATCAATGATGGTGATCCCTGCAATTTTATATGCACAATACCTATACACAAGGGACTGAAAATATGACACATGCAGCATACTAAACATGTTCAGTAAACTTGATTGACCCTTTGTCAAGTTCTGCATTAAATAACCTTTGGACATCCAGGTGTACAACATGAAGGGTAGAATTTTAAGTTACCTTCCACCTTATAGTATATAGTCTATGTTTCTGACTGAGGCAAGCCACTCACTTCTACTTCTTCTTCTATATTTGAATATCTCAAAGGATCATTATCCTTTGAGCACATTATTATCACTATATCTGTACATAGTGATAATGATGCACTCTCCTTTTGCCTTATGTTGAGGGGATATGATCATCATTTAGCTTACCTCTGGGCTTCTTTCACAACTGGGTTATATACTGACCCACCCTATGCATTCACTGGTCTTTAGAGGACTTAGACTGAATGAACCCCCTGATTCTATTCTCCCGTTCACTAATTAAGTGGACTCACTTTCATTAGGTCTATGCAAGGCACATGATCAGACAGAATCCTCCTTTCTATGGTATGGGAAAACAAGGGAATTTACTGGGAAGGAAGAGTGTGTAGGAAATTGTGTCATAGAACACAGAACCTCAAGGGAAACCTCCATAGAGCCCACATTTTAGTTTATTCTGTCTTTGTTAACATGCTGTCATCATTTCTAGCCACCCTCAAACATCTCTCATTACTTTTTCACTTTGCAGATGATCATCTTTTATGTTCAGACTGATCTCATGTTCACCAGATCTGCAAAGTCCTTATTTGGAAGATGATAGGAGAGTTTTATCTCACCCAGAACATACTGTCAAGTAAGTATATACTCATTAGCTAAAGGATTTATGATTGTGTAAGTCAGTTATTATACCATCAAAAGTGTGATCATATAGAATAGCTTTTTGTACATACTAGTTGCTATGTATAAAAAAATATTTTGACTTATTGTCATCTCACACATGCTGAATCAGAACTGCAGTTAATCTTCCATTGTATTGCAACTACATGCGATGTCTGAACAGGATTTAACAATGATATTTCTTTGTTAGACTGACATTAGTTTTCACAGGTTTTGAAGGTTTGGATAGATGCAGTTTAATCTAAAAAGTGTCAAAATAAAATTAAAAAAACATGGAAAACTCTTTCTGGTCCTTATCAAAGAGGATGGTTTCTTCAAACCACGAACAGAGGGTGCATTCAGAATGGCAATTTAAAATTTTAAATCATGATTAGACACAATTCTAATGTAAAACACATTTTTCATAACATTATCTCACATTATTATATCAAAGAGTGGTGAATTTTATCATATTGATGCAGATAGACATGAATTTAATTTCATTTTGTGAACTGAATTTGTCTAATGACCATTGTGAACATACTGTTCAGCCAGTTCAGATGGTTGCTGGGAAAGCATACCCATTCATGGCACTTTTTTAATTAGCCAGAATGATATTTATACATCTTTTTGTTTAATTTTGAGCTAAAGCTTTGCTGTTAGGTACATTTGACTTTTAAGACTCAAATAAATGAATCTGAAATAAAATCACAAGTGATCTACAGACCCACCAGTATGACTGAATATTCACAACACTGACCTGTCAATTATGTTTGTAACTGCAGCTGTAATTTACATATGAAACATTTTGTGTCAATATTACCTATTGATTATGTTTGTACATTTTATGCTCATGTAGTTGTTAGATGTTAACATATAACATTCTTTTTTCTTGTCTTCTTATTAACAAATATGCATGAATTTACGTCATGATATTCTTTAAGGTTCTGGTACTTAAAAAGGAATTCTCCTACTGTGTCCAATATTCTGCATATGCCACCTATTCCACAGGGCATGAAAACTTGTTCACACCTGAGAAGAGAGACAGGGTGATGCAGGGATCCACTGAGGTACTCTTAGCCAAACTATGTGAACAAACTTTGAGGTCAGGGGAATTCATACAATAAGACCCAATCTGGCCTCCAAATGAAATAAAAAACAGCCTTGTTTCAAAGTAAATAAATAAACAAATAATACAGAATGAGGGGCTGGAGTTGAATATGATATTTCATAAAGAATTTTCCAATGGTGCCCTCTCTCAGATTACTGGTACATTGTATGGTCTGGTTTCCACTACATGCACTTTGCAGAGTTTGAAAGAACTTTGTCTATTCTGGTTTATTATTATTATTATTATTTTTACTTTTTTTATTTCTAACAAAACTAAGTCAAAGGGGCTGTCTTTCATGATTATATTTGTATAATATTTAAGTTATGTTTGCAAGGAATGGAAATTACAGTGCACAAATGGAATACCTTATGCTGTAAATAAACCACACTATAATGCATCTAAAATTTTCTACTCATGCTTTAGAAGTTCAACATTGTATTTTGTAACAACCAAAGGGAATATATGACTTTGTATCCACAGATCTTCATACATACTAATATTATATTCTGAAGGTAAATATCCGCCCTCTCAATCTGATTTCAGCACACCTATTGCATGTGTAAGTTTCATTTATTAAAAAGGTTGGACTTCTCATTTATTTGTCTTAAAAAGAACCAAATCAGATTTTTACTGCAAGACAAAATTTTTGTCAACATGAGGTACTTAGGTTAATGTTTTATGTATTTTCTAATATTTAATAAATCTACAGGGGAGTCCACATATAAACACGCAATGCAGATACAACCTTGAACAATTCCCATACATTAAAGCAACGTGAATCCTTATCATACTGCATGACATAGCCTCATTGGTGCTGAAGTGATCAACTTATAAAAGCAGCCAAGTCTCATTAGCAGGGAAACGTGTTCCAATAGCACAGAGCTTCTGTGCATCAATAACAACCAGGTTTCAATCACGAACACGCATGCTTACATCCTATACAGACAACCTCTGCTGTAATTGTAAAGGTATGTAGTAACATCTATACTGTATTTACACTACTCTAACAAGGAACAAACGTGAAATCAAAATACCCTACAACATCGCTTTAAATTGATTAATCCATTCATTCTTGATTCAATCATTTTTGGCGATTTATTTTATTTTCATCCTGCCTGTATTACATGTTCACATATGTTTTGGAATGACCAGATTTGAATTTTCCAAGCAGCGAACTTTTTCTCCGTTACCTGTTATTAATTCTTTACGATATTACCGACATCATGGAAGAAAAGGACATGATTTTCCAAACACGATAACCAGAAACAAGCATTGTAGTTTATTATCTCAGTGAACAATCGTATATCTTTCTACATATTCATCACCCGCATACTTTACCATCGCTTGCATTTAACTCTACTTGCCGAATAAGAATAAGTTAAGTGGAGTACTAGCGAGGGAAGGTTGTCCTTCGCATATACTTTAATAGGTATTTATATTAAAGTTGAAAAAATGCGCTGTTCTAAGGACATACACTCAACCATTAGTTTGGAAGCATAATATAGGTCAATCTGTAGATCACCTTTAAAACAACTGATAAAGCAAATAGATATATCTTCTCCACCATGCATTCTTATTAAGTTGGTCATAGCCTGTGTCGCTATTAAATGCAGCTTAATAAGAAGATTATCTCGTCATTTCGAAAACACTTAAGATTTCAACCGTATTCTCGGATATAGCTCCTTTTAGTTACACATTTCAATTACAGTTAGAGACAGGTCGAGTAATATCTGCTGAAGGACCAAAAGTTTAGCTCACAGTAGTCCCCAGGGCTACCTGTAACTACATTACTGCAGTTCAGCACCTTTTTTATTGGACAGCAGTATTTTCGGGGGCTACACAACTTCCTGTTATCATCCGGAAAATAAATATACACCTAACCGTGATTTTAATTTTGACTAATTTCTATTATTGCGCTTATAACTCTTAGCGGGTTATTATAGACCATAGAAACGGACGGTGACTACATAAAAACAGACAAGCATAAATCATTGGTCAGGCTACGTTTTGTCTTGTTGTGGTACATCTTAGTACAGATCATGTTCGAATGAAAATATTGTGCTAAGTTCATAGACTAACGAACTGTTTTCTGGCTTTGAGATATTAAGTCTTTCACTTAATTTTCGTTTAATATAACCTCGGGGTAGTGTCATTTCAATACCTGTACACGTGGTTTACTTACTTCCCCAAAATGTATTATATGTGTTTCGCATACTATTTTAATTGTAAATATGGATTTACATGATTTAGTATTATGTATATTTTTATGAGAGGTCATTTTGATAACAATATGGTGGAATGATTGAATATATTGAATAATATATGGCCAGATAAATGATTTCCCATTAAATATTGGTGTTTAATATGCGTATATATAGTATAATACACATTCTTACAGTGAACAGTACAAATAGTAGACAGAACAAATTTTGAAAAGGTTCTAGCAGCAACAGTTTAGGAAAGTGCTGATTTCAAATGTTTGGAACATGTAATAGAATTGGAGTGTAACACACTGAAACCTATTGAAAGGGTGGCCTGTTGCTGGGCTTAATTATTATTTCATTTACACGACATGTTCTTTTGTTCTCAAAATGCTGGTCAAAATAAAGGCATTGGTCAAAATATGAGCAGAATATGATACACATAGCCAAAACATACATTTTTTAAACATGTGTGTGTGAGTGAGTGAGAGAAAAAGAGGGAGAGGGGAAAGGTAGTCAGTCAAAGTTTAAGATATGAATGTACAGAATTCATAATATAATAATGCTTTACACCTGTTTTCATTTTAGAGAAACAAGGGGTGTAATTCTTTCTTAGAAAACCGAATGTCTAATTGCCTCAACTCCAAGGATTATATTCCTGATTACACAAAGCAGGCATACGTACTGTCTTGGAAAGGTTTGCAGAAATGGTGTTGGATTTTTTTAAGTATCTTAAAGCATGATTACGACAGTGGCGTTGTGTAATATTAAATAAAGTAGCCACATATTTATTTAGCTATTTTTACAAATTATGACGAGAGTCACTTTACTGACAAAAGTTACATGATTAAAATCACTTGATACCAAATTATGAGATACCTCCTCTGAGCAATAGCCGTAGCTAGTCGATTAGTGACTGGAACCCGGAATCGATCAAAAATAATAGTAATAAAAATGCAATCAGTTGGTTTCTCGGGCGCAAATACATTTCCCAATTACTTTAAAGATCACAGAACTAGAATGACAAAGGATTATGAATTAGTTACAGATGCGGACCTGTGTTGCTTTAAGTAAATGAATAGTGTTAGTAAGCAGCAGATATTGCATGCACACCACAGTTCGACTCTAACTCGTAAAGAAGTGCAGGTTTTTACCCTTGGAGAGGAGCCAAACGTCACACCTGAAGCCTGCCAGGAGTACATTTACAATATGGCTGACAGTGTTGAAGATGTAATTGAGTTTAAAAGGGGGCTGTAATATGTGGCGAAAGTAGCACATGGAGCATTGTAGTAATGAAATTACATAAAGGAACAGCATGTCAGTTTAAAATATCTAGATTGATGTTGAACACATTGCTTTGCGCGTTGACAGTAAAAGGCAGCAACCATAATGGGCGCAGGCCTTTGTCGCTCATATAACATTTCAGTCAGTCTCCCATATCAGCTCCCCTGACACGTGAATACTGGCTTATTTTAGATATGAACTGATACCGCTAGAGTATGTTTAGATTAACCCACAGGAAAGCAAATATTGCTACTCAGGCGCAGTTTCATTTTGTGGGAAAAAAAATATTTGCTTATATAAACTAAGTAAGCCAATTTGAGAAACACATTCTTTATACATACTAAAAGCTTTTCTATTTAGGACTACATCCAAAAGCATTTCCGTGAGCTTCATGAATGAATCACACAACACAAAATAACCGTCTTTCAGCAAGTCAGAGATTTGCAACGGCACGATTACCTACAAATAAAAATGGAAGACTAGGTTTATAAAGATGTTTATAAACTGGTTTTTGTTTCGTATAAGAATAGGCTAAGCTCTCTACCACTTTGTCCCTAGATTTTCGTGTAACTTTCAGGCGCTGTCCATTCAGCACTGACACGCTGACAACGCACCTTCCCTTTCTTGAAAAATTGATACTGCCCCTATCATGTCAGTTCTTCCACCACGTTGATATGGTATTTGACCGTTGGATACAGGCAAAATACAAATACGAATGCTCTGATTTATATATATAATTTTTGATGGATGTGCTCATTTGGCTTTTTATATCACGAACAAAACTAAGAAGCATTACAATACTGCTTTTAATATTATATCTTTTTCATTTAACAGTTTTAGACTTCGTGTGATATTTTTTTTAACATTGGTTACAACAGTCTTCAATTCAAAACGAAAAGCAATGACCTGGCAGTAGAATATCTCTGATGCATTTTGGTTCTCGCGATGCAGGGAGTGACGCAATGTGGAAAAGGTTCAGTTGATGACACTTTTTTGATTTCTCACAATATCAAACTGAATTTGAAATGCAATATTCTCGGCTATATATATTCATAACTGTGAGATTCTGAGTCGCATCATCTATATCAATTTGAATTAAATGCGTCAACAATTTACGGTAGGGTGAATAAACCTCGCTCTTGTTAATCTCTTACAATTGGATACCGCTGATACTACCACGGCTGCCATTCCCCTTTTGTTGAAATAGTACACAATAGAAATAAAAAGAGCTACAATACTTCTATGTGCTCAATAAGTGTGGACTATGTGGTCATTCACTTCGCTGTCGCACTGTGGAAACGGATTCTCTCCGGCACGTCTTTCTTACGCACAAAGAATTGGCGAATCTTTCATTTGCCCAGAGAGGTCGCCTTTCCTCTGCGCTTATGGAATGCGCAAGCAAAAAGAGAAAAGGCTACGTCTACCGCCCTGTGGATACGATTACACTTTCCTCAGTGCATCTCGTCTGTGCCTTCGATTTTAAGTTTCTGGGACATATGAAAAAGCCTAGTGTTATGGCTACATGGAGCTTGAAAGGTTTCTTTCATACACTATTTTGACCCAAATGTAGCGTCACAGACTTTGAAAACGTATTATCAGTCCCTAAAGACTTAATCTATGAATATGTAGCCTTTAACATCCAGCAGGTGCGTGCAAGCCCTGCCACTCCCCAACCCCTTAAACACACACACTCTGTCCGCTTCTCTTTTCCACTCTATATTATGCACACGCATACGTGCGCGCGCACGCACTTACCATGAATTTAAAGCTAAATTTCTAATAGCAGTGTTTTTCTCCATTCAAACCTGCCGTACTGCCTCTGACAAGCTTCTTTTATTTATCATATCATAGACACAAATAAACAATACTAAAATACATTTGTTGGATAACCAGTAGGAAAAGCTATATGACTTTTTATTTTCATACAATGGGTATTTCATAGTCAATGGGTCTTTAATGCAATTACTGCATGAGGGCAACTCTTCCTTCAGGACGTCTTTGCTAATTATTGAATTTCTTTGAAGTAGAGCTTCATTAAACTAGAACCTCTGAGGGTTCGTCTGATTTAAAAGAACAGTGTCCATTTTTGTTGTTATGAAAAGGCTTGCTACTATATATAGACTACTACTACTACTACTACTACTAATTATAATAATAATTGTTATTATTATTAGTGTATACACACACATACATATATATAGTGTGTATATATATATATATATATATATATATATACAATATATAGTGTGTATATGTAGGCAGGCTTGCAGGTTACTGAGCAATTGTCCTTCCACCACAGACAGCGTATTAATTTTACACACTGGCATCAGGCAACATTTCAACACTGATAACGTTGATATTTCCTGGTGGATCAATAGAAAGCGAGGTTTGTCTGTCCCTTGATGGGACAGTGCTTTTGAGCACCTTATGCTTTCAGTGCTTTGTAAGCACAATATAATTCATACATGACAAAGAGTACTTAATTTTAAACATTTGAAACCAATCCTGCCTGTATCTTTGCATGGAAATGGAACTGATGGATGCAAATTGTCTATAGAAGAAAGCAATCCACTTCATTCTCTGCAGGGCAGTGTGTATGTAATTAAATAGCTTACACCAGCAAATAAAGTTAAGAGAAAACAATACAGTGGTTTTCAATTTGTTGCAGATAGATTCTTCTTAATTGTCATTCAGTATTCACTGTTAGATGGGCATGTGCTTTACTCAGTCTCCCTTCTCTGTGTCCCTGCTCTGTGCCTACCTGCGTGTATGTGCCATTGAGTACTACTTCTGCTATGGGTCCTGAGAGTAGCTGGCCTCACAAAGTTTTCTTCTTTTTGTTTTGCTGATCTGAAAAGACTCAATAGTTGGGAAAACCGTTCTAATTATATAGAAGCACAGCTTATTTAGGTGATGAAAAGGGACTTGTAGTCTCATAGCAGCCCCTTAAATTTCCCAAATAAGGAGCTCTAATGATGGGGTGAGAAGATGTGAATGCCTAAAACAAACTATAGAGAGGCTAAACTAAAGCAACCAGGGGCTTAAGATATATTAAATTACCATGATTAGGAATTTAGGCATGGTTCAAGCCTGTTGGAGAGGCTGGGGAGCCTCAGAGTGGTGCTATTCATTTCTGGGGAGTAGGGTCAATAGGTCGGGGAAGTTCACAGGGCCTGTTTCTATTCTTATGCTAACATATAATACAAGCCCTAATGCTTACTGGCTTGGAAGATATAAATGATTCGGCAATAATCCCAGCTTCTCTGCTTGCAAGGAGAGTAGCTCTATAGCTAATTGCAGTCAGGCCTGCTTTTCAATGAGCGAGCTACCATAATGATGCCTGAGAAATAAGGATGTGGTTTATCTCTTCCCATTTTTCCCTTCATGCAGTTTGTGAGGTACACTATCATGTTTTGATATCCAAGTATAGTGTTCAGGAGAACTGAATGGTGTTCATTTCTTAACAGGAAACACCCTGTTCCATTGACTGGTCATACATGGCCATAAACAACTCAGTACAGTATCTTTAATTAGGGTTTTTTTTCATTAGATTCTTTTCCTTTGAACCCAAGAGTACACTCAATGACATCAAATGCCAATGATTTCCAGAATGCAACATCTTGCTGAGCTATTATAATTAGAATAATACAGAATAAATATACCCTTTTTAAATAAAATGTATATACAATTACAACTGTTGATCTGAAACGGTGCAGATTCATATTCAATTTATATTAAGTGGTCTTTAGCTGCTATTTTCAGCTTCACGGTATTTTTGCAGAATACTTTCTAATGCATTTTGAGGCATTGAAAATACAGTAATATGCATAGAATAAATTATAATGACCAATGTTTTATCAATTTACATATTGTAACATTACTTATGAAAGATGGTTTTGTTCCTCTACTGCAAGCCTAGAGATTAATCTCTCAGTATTTGTGGGAGTGGACCTTGACTGACACTTGGTACAAAAGGCCCTATTTATCTCCTTATGACAAGCAGAAAATCTGCCCAGAATAAAGGAATTAATACAAATGATCATCCAGCATCACGTGACAGGACACCTGCAGTCTGCAGCTAGTAAAATAAGAAGGCAGCAACCTATTGGCTATTCCAATAGCTTTGGTTCTATCGTTTATCTTAAGAAATTAGTTATTTTAGTAGATTTCCATACAAGTAAAAAGCTAACTCTTCATGACACATTGTTATAAATGTAAATGTAGAAACATTTCATAAAAAAATGAAAAAAGATTCTGTTAAATATATGAAACCTCAAACTGACCAGCATTGAATTGTATTACGCTTCAGACCACAGTAATCTACATTTATCTCTTGGATAAGGATTTTTGTTAAATGAAATGTAAAGACATTTTGTTGGTTGCTTTGTGCATATTTAATTCCAGAGGAGAATGGAGAGTGGCTATTTGTACAATGCTAAAAATGACCCTTTGACAGGAAGCACACATATTAGTGTCAGATCCTTTCAATGCATCTGATCCCATTTTCCATTTGGGAATAGCTGGACATCCCACTTTAACCCAGCTATTGCCCCTTGACCTTGGAGTCTCATGGCTTCTCTAAACCCCTCTCAAGGGACTCTCTAGAGTGATTCCACAACATACAAGCATTTCAACAAGTCCTCTAGAGTGTTTTACAGTGTCACCAAAGCTTTTCAGGCTGTCTAGCTAGTGATATTGATGTTGTATATGTCAAATAAATAAACAATAGGTTACATGAAATTAAGGGAAACAACAAAACAAGCAGCACCATGATTATTATATTATTATGAATAAGCCATGTGTTTAAATAAAGGAGAGTACATAATATTAAACACACACTCAGTGTCTAAATATAGTGCACTATATTCTCTATGAAGCATTTAAACTTGTTTGTGGCTTATTTAGCCTAATTATACACCTAGCTTTTAGAAAATGACTGTAGTGACATTGAGTATTAAAATTTTGAATTGCACTTGTATTAGCACTTGTGGAAGAAACTGTATTTAAGCTTGATAAGGGCTAATGGAGTAACTTAAAGAATGAATATGATGGCCAGTAAATGCATGGTAAATGACCATATGATGGGCCAGAGACCACTTGCTTCATTGCCCCCTTGTAAGTCCTACTACTCCCCCATCCCTCAGTAAATGTGGTAGTCATCTGGTGTATAGTGGACAGAGGAAATAGCCCTTTAGCCCAACACGTGCCCGTCTGCATTCAGAATGTCCATCTATTGCATTTCCCCTTGACAAGGATGTCAATGACCTTCTCATTCACTGTGTGACCTTAAACCACAGAGATCAGAGTTCATGGTGTTTCTGAGATGACCAGCAGCGGATGCTGGCAAAAAAACAGGCAACAGGCAAAAAAACAGTTTTCAACAGAATCAATGACAACAACTTTAATCAATGGGCTGAGAAAGCATGTACATATTACCTGCGTTCTGTAAATTCCAAGTTCAAATTAATTCTATTAATTTCACCTTAACTTTGAGAAACAGATGCAAACAAATTGAACTTTTTGTTTCTTCCAGTTTTACGAACATCTCAATTTCAAAACCCACTGAAATATGTAAGAAATAAAATAAATACATAATTTCTCAAATTTAAGTGTGCACTGCTTTGTTATGAGACTGTAAGACTTAAATGCATATGCTAGATTATTCTCACACATGACTTGCCATCTTCAGGAAAGGTTTTCACCGACTATTCAGCTATATTCACAACTATTTATCATTGGTCATTACTTTTTAAAACTACAAAGATGATTGTATTAATATTGATTTTCCAAATACAATGAAAAACAACTTATATATAGTTGCCCTTGTCATACACAATTTCCTTATCCAAATAACCAAAATGAAATAATCATCACGTAGACTGACCTTTTTTTCTCCAACCAATCTTTGTGAGGTAGTGTTGCATAGTGTGTTGTGAAAGGAATTAACCATAACACTTCATCAGTGGATTGGTGACAATGACGACACTAGACAGAATAATGTAGAAAGAAGCACTCTGAAAGTAGCCCTCAGCTTTTCAATGCAAAACCAATGTGCAAGAATTGGAACTTGAATTAATCAGACATATGATCAGTAATAATGGTATTTCACCCCCAGACACCACTATAAACAAAAAACGTAAATGTCTGGTGGTCATATCAGCAAAATGATATTTCAGTTTATCACAAATCATAAGCTATTATCACAATTTCCAGTCATATAAATTACTTAGAAGAATGAATGGAAAAAATATCACATCATCACTTGATTTAAATGATCAAAATATTTAATACATAATGCATTTATTTTGATGTGATTCACTATACTGAGCCATTTGTATCACATTAATCATAAATTCATTTGCTCTTTCAGTACTTTTGACACCAACAACTGCACTCAACTGGTTTGCTCCAATGATTGGGAATCACTTTGGTTGTTATATTAATAAATAAGCTCAACGAAAAGACCCTGGCTTTATTTAAGTAATACATGTAAAACTGCATCATAGGGCCATTGATTGATTTGGTAAAAGTAAGAACATGTTCACTATCAGTGGCATCTACATTGGTTTAAACCATGTGATAACTGTTACTAAAAACAGTCAAAAAGGCTTTTACATATTTCAGACTTTGTTGCAATTTTAATTTATTGCACATCAATTTAGAGTTCATGGAAAGATACAGAAGGTCAAAATCGCTTTGTGTTCATTGGATCTCCGATTGCAGTTTTCTTGCCAATACCCTGGTGTCTGTGTAGCCAAACTTAATAGTTCAAAATATAAACATTCATTTAAATTCATAGGCATGTACAGGCTTCCACACTGTATCATTTAAAATGTTATGTTATTCATTTGCTTGTACTGTATTTAACTAAATACATGCAAATTAAGACGCATGTGCTTGGATATCGGTGTTATTGATATGTAACAAAATATAACAAAAACTAAAACAAAGTAAACCAAACCAAAAAAGTTCGCCGACAGTTAGTAGTAGTAGCTTAAATACAGTCAATAAATTTTCATCACCTGGATTCAACATTTGCTCCTTGTAATCTTGACCATTGTGTTCGCGTATTATATGTTTTCCCTCACATCTATTGCCATTCTCAAACAGTTTAAAACACGTAAGTCAAATATGTATTGTTCATAGTTATTTTTGTCAGAGGTTGATTTTTGTGATAAAACATAAATGTTTCAATATGCGTGTGATTGCCAGACTTAAGGACAAATCTTATAAAAGTATGCATGTACCTCACTTTCAAAGTAGTTATTACCAGTGTTGTTTAAAGAACAATGTGGAAATGTTCAGCTTGTAAATGACTCACAGGTTTGAAAGAGATGGATCTTATCAAGATGGTTCTGAGTTCCAGAGGATGTGGATTTGGGTTAATTGGACCAAATAGACTGAATGTTATTATATACGTTCGATGAGCCTGGGAGGCGTAAAGGAGTGTGACATTTTGAGTGCTTACCCATTACCTGTTCACATAACTCACAAAAAGTAATTTGATGTTTGCAATAAACGACATTTACTGGTGTAGTTCACTATTTCTAATATTTTACTAATTGTTTATGTCGTGTTAATCGGTAAATATGTATATGTAGGCCTATTTATATTTACATCAAACAACCAGAATGTAACGCTAAAACAGTAACTCAAAAGTATTGTTAACAGCCTTGATTCTCATTCCTGTCTCGACGGAATGAGAATCTGTATAATCTACATAGGCGATAAAAATAAAAGAGATACCAAAGAATAATTGCTGTACATTACAACAGAACCCTTCAGAGAACACGTTTGTATGGTATGAGAAAAAACGGATAAATATCGGGAGAAATATTTGGGGAGCACGACATTCAGTTAATTCAATCATGCAACCAAACAACCTTACAACCACAAGGCCTTCCTTGGGCGGCACTGAGAGTGTTAATGAAAAAGCGATGGTTTTACTTCTCACAAACTGATTGGCTGCTTTGACTCGTTAGCATTAGCATCCGTCCCTCCTTAATGAACACAAGCCGAAGCCTATTACCGACGGGCGGGGGCTTTGGGACGCTCGGAGGAAAACCATTTATTTCGAACCTTTAGTGTTGGTGGATTGTGTGTCGTTTAAGCAGTGTGAATGGGTCTAAAGCATATTTATAAAATTAATAAATGTCTATTCACTATTTAATGTCACCAAATGTCATTAACGTTACAGCGGCAACAACAACATTATTATTATTATTATTATCATTATTATTATTATTATGACAACAACAACAACAACAACAACAACAACGACAACAACAGTAATAATAATAATAATAATAATAATAATAATAATAATAATAATAATAATAATAATAAAACATGAGCTTCGGAAGAGTTATTTTCTATATGTATATATATATGCTTTACCTCATCCAGTGTTGAATTGGATTAATTACACAGAGAATTCTCAAGGAGTTTTCAGTTATATTTATCGTCAGCTACTTGCCAACCACTTATATTTATCGTCAGCACTCCTATAAACCACTGAAAATGTTGCCAGTATGGGAAGCAGTCCATCCTAACTGGGAAACAGTGTGGTCGAATCTTTGGGTTCTTGCCCATTTAAGACTGTCCGTAGAATGTACTCCACGCCATACAAACGATTTTTATGAATGAAACTCTAACTTGATCCTCACTGTGCTCTTTGTAGGAAAAGCTCTACAGGTACTTTTCGTCATATGTTTTAGGACTACCAAATATTCCCAACCTTCTGCAAACACGTGGTTCATGTATTATGCAATTATCTGGCTGTAAATTTGAACTTCTTTACTTTTGTTAAATGGTGATTCTTCTTATGAGTTTAAAACAGAAAAGGCTGTTGATGGCAGGCTTCACAACTAAAAAAACTATATTAAAGTCCTGGGCTACCCCAGATATTAACTTAACAAAATTCCGGTTGCTTTTATTTCACTACATAGCAATGCAGTGCGGCAAGGATCAACAAAGCAAAATTATTTACGCTTAACTCCTGGGTTAATAAAGCACTGTCTTTAAAGGAACTGTTGTAAATTCATTTTATTAACCAAAGTAAAGAGAGAGAGAGAGAGAGAGAGAGAGAGAGAGAGAGAGAGAGAGAGAGAGAGAGAGAGAGAGAGAGAGAGAGAGAGAGAGAATTAGGTGGAGAGCTGCGTTCATGATTCCTGAAATGACTCAATAGAAATACCAAATAAAATTTATGAAGTACATGTCAAATTCCCAAAAGGTTTATTCGGAAGTATTTTATGTTTTACGTGTAATCCAAAGACTATGCAAATGTTGCCTGATTCTCTGATTGGACTCGTTGAGACTCTTTTGTGTGATTATGTTTCCCAAGTGAGTGGTCACTGCCCGTTATTTATTCTCAAACGGTTGACCCCAAGAAAGACGGGTCACCGCCTTCAATGACCCTAACAGGTTTTGTGTCACTCGTCTTTTACATATATTGACTGGGGACTCATTGTTCCACTTTATCCGTACAAATTTTTATAGCTTTTGACCATATTACATACATTGTCTGCATTATTTCCATTCCGGATGTGTTGATATTGTATACTCACCATTTCAAGTTTAGGGCATCGAGGCAAACCAGAATAAAAATGTTACAACCTATCTTTATTCTCAAAGGGAATATATTTAAAATATTCCATAGCGAAGAAACAGGATGAATTTACCTTTCGTTTGTTAAGGTATCATAGCCGATGTGAATTAATTACATTGTCATCTAAAGTACAGGTGCCGAATACATTATAACCATTGAATATACCGTGGACAATAACATTTCAATGACAAGGTGTAAAAGAGGGCACTGATAACAAATAGCAAAATATTCTTTGAAAGATATATTATGCTGGAATGAGCGCTCCATAAAATAAAGCTAAAATAACAACAGTACTGAGACATTATATAGTATATATTATTAAAACCTTCAAGCAGAATGTGTTAAAATACAGACTTTAAAGCTACAGGTTTCAGAAGTTAAATTTAATGTGTTTCACATACTTTGCCTATCTAAAGTTATATTTCGTTTTCACACCGATCATGTATTTGATGACCACTTCGTTCAACATGAATCGTTCAAATATAACCTTTAAATAATAAAACAGTCATCGTCAAAAATTAAAATGCCCTCTCACTAAACATAATTTAAACTAAAAAGCGTCCGTTTTAGGCTAGAATTATTAGACACTAGTAACCTTGATCCACTAAATATAAGTTATGAGATGAGTATCAATTGACTGGACAAGGCTACAGATTTAGACCATTATACAACTTCCTTTCTCTAAAATAAGACGGACCCATACATAATGAGTGTAGGACACTTTGTGGTAGGCGATGTCCATTGAATCAGCAAATTGTGTTGCAGAAACAGTCGCTAATAGATATATTCCGAAGGTCTAATGCGGGTCAAAGTGTAACAATTGGCAGAATAGCAATCGCCATTGACCTGTGGTTTATGCAAAACTCGGACCAGACAGCATATCACAGACAGCACCATAGCCACAAGGTCACGGTCAACCTACCAATAGGACCGTAGTCACTATTTCAAGTGAGCGATCAGACTGTTAAAGTTAAGGAAGAGTTATCTTACCTTGATTCTGTTGCACGGAGTTATGCTGGACAAATGAAGAAGCCATATCGCAAGAAACTTCAGTTCATCGTCTTTTCTTCTTTGAACATCTTGCGTTTTAGCAGCTATGTGAAGACTGCCGTAACAAACTTTAATTCCCTGTTCCTAAGGACCCTCTCCGTTCGTGGTCCATCGCAATCGGTTTTGAAGAGGGTGTCTACACCGACTGTATGTTTTCAGAACTGGGCAGTTTATGTGTTTTAAGCAGATGGACCAGTCTGTCGAAGTTTTGGAGTCGAGAACCAGAACGGTGCCAAGTACAAGACGTGAATAAAGAGCAATTGTTAATGCAAAACAAAAGCGTCTGTAATGGAAGCCAACCCTGCAGCTCACAGACGTATCGAGCAACTTGGGCATGCAGAAAAATGCTGCCCTCACTGAAACACCACTCCCAGAGCCTTCTTTCTTTCTTTCTTTCTTTCTTTCTTTCTTTCTTTCTTTCTTTCTTTCTTTCTTTCTTTCTTTCTTTCTTTCTTTCTTTCTTTCTTTCTTTCTTTCTTTCTTTTTCTTTTAGAGGTAGGCAGTCATATCACAATTAAAGGCAACCTAACTTGACTGCTCAACCTGCTGTTTATTTGTTACACAACTGGTATGTCTCATATGGTTACTGTGTTCAATATCGCTGAACATAATCGTTATATAAAAATAGTATTTTCACATTATACTGAGCTTACAATTTGTATTTAAACTATCTTAAGTACAACAAATATGTTCAAACCCCCATATGGAGATCAATCAAAACAAATGCGTGTGCATTTTGGGAACAGAAAATAAATAGCACATTAAAAATAGTCTTTTATTACATTATATTACAGTTTAGAAAGCCTTCTGAAAAACCATCACAGTCGAACCACTAGGAACCGCATGGATGACTGTGACAGAAGAGTTTCTCACACTCTGAGATGCAGGCAAGATTCCATTCACGTCCCAGGTCTGTTCCCCCATTGCTACTATTCAATAGTTAATTAAACCTCAATGGCAGCTGGCGGTGAGGTCATTGAAACCAGTCTTTCTCACACATTTTCATGCAAATCTATTCAGTTCTAAACAAGTTAAATAAAACATCACTGCTAGTACTGTCTCACTTTCCCTTGTTTATCAATTTCTGATAGATTTATGATTTGCACAGGGGTATCTATGTAGTGGCAGCTCACTGTCATACTGAGAAATGCAGATGACAATAATCATAACAATGTCACTTTAATTTTAAATTAAAGACTGATTGCATCATTTAATATCTCTCCAGACATGTTAAAATTTGGAGAACATGGACAGAATTATGCATGTATCAAATCAGATATTTCAGAACTTTACAGACTACAAGAGTTAATGAAAATTTAATTTTTAAAATAATACCTGAAGATGACCACAGCATTTTCATATAAGTTGGCCTATTTGTTGTCTTATACGTATAGTCGAATTAAACTCAGCTTTCACTGACAGGTGCAATGTGATTTCTTTTTTGTAATTTTTACACTAGCCAGTGGCTGTTCACTTGATGTAGGTCCAACTACAAGCACATTATTTGTCCTTACTTGGCATATATCTCGCGTCTTCTCAGCATTTGTCTGTCTCCACTGTTCTTCCCTTCCTTTTCCACTCTTTCTTTACTCACCATTCATTTATTAACCTTGATAATTTACTGCCTTGGTTACTCAGTTGTTTCATATGCCCTGCCGTACTCTATTTGATCCACCAATCTTCTAGAAATGGTAACTCCAACTTACGTACCACAGATAGTTCTTACAGCACATGTAGTTCTTTCCAGCTTTCCTCCACCCAGCAGCCTTTTCTCTGAATTGATATAATGGATGACATTTACAGACAACTGATGAAGGACGGAGGGATATATGGAAGGATTCTTATAAAATCAGTAAAAGTCAGTATTCTTATAAAATCGGTTTAATAGGTATGTATATCACTCCAGTTGTCCAGCCACAAATGAAACAAAATAACAATCATCAACGATATGAAAAGGGTATTCGTCGTTGCTGTGTTTCCAGTTAAAACGCTAAATGATCATTGTTTCTCAGAATCTTTGTTCGCCGAAAGAACTCTGTGAGAGGGGATGAAACCCCTTGCCCACCTAGGCTAATAATATTCTTGCAGACGATGGTGCTGTCCAAGGTACTTTTAAAGTTTAGGACAACCGAGTTGGAGGGGAAGGTTCTGGAGATACTTGCTACGATGAAAACCTTATTTGTTTGATTTAAAGTAGAGTTTCTCTTTAGCACGAGGATTAACACGCTGCTCTTTACTCGTTAGTTCAGTAACTTGAAAAATACCTGGAATCAAAGTCAAAAGCAAGTGGCTTTAGTTCAAACACAAAAATAATGTATTTACAATATTGGTTTCACAAAATGCGTATTTCGGTGCTGTTAACATCTCCTCACTATTCATTAAAACGTTTACTTGATGACTGCAAATTGTACTTTACATTCAATTTACAACATCGCATAGAAGGAAAAATATTTTCTCATATGTAACTATTTGTTTTCGATTATTCTAAGACTAAAAACCACGTATAGACCAAACGATGGCTCATTAGACATAGAGGAGGCATAAAATGTCTGTCTGTTTGGTTCATGAAAACAATATAACTCCAAATATCGTGATTTACAGATGTCGTCTGGCTCTCGCACCACTGCAATCTTATTACCAAATACTTTCCGTTTCTCTCATGCTACTCTGTTACTCGATAATCCTCATTAGTTCCATACTGCAACTTGTTTTAGCTTCAAATCCTTATTATCGATTGTCACTACGTTATTTGTTCTGCTGCCTCTTTATCTTCTGTCTATCGTTTCTTCCAACAGCTTCTCTCATCCCCTGAGATCCTCCTCCGCCGGAAGATTATCTCCTCTATCTCTTTGTTCACACATTTTAAATCTTGATCCTTCTCTTCTCTTGTTCCTCAGTACTGGAGTGAACAACTTGCCAAAATAATGACTGCGCGGTATCTTATTACCTTCCTCTGTGCCCCCAAAACACACATCTTTATACAATACATGTGCTTTTCCTCGCCCCCTAATTTTTATACTAGTCATGCCTCATTTAATGCCAGCAGTTTCCTGGAATTTTGAATCTGAATGCAAGGCCTAGCTCATATGATCCTCACCCCTTTCTGGAGGCATGGAGGCCTATCTCTCCCTATATGTTTACTTGAAAAAAATGTCAGGGCACTAGGACTAATTCACAAAACACTTCTCAGAGTGCAGCAACATGATAATATGACGTTGCATATGATAATAAAGATCTGCAAAGGCCTGATAAACCAATTGACAGTGTTGTTTATCCTTAACGTTTCATATCTCATTAACTTACAAAACTGTTTCCAATGGCATGAAAAGGTCATTCAGTATCAAATAAAACCTACAATAATGTATAAGTTTAAAGCTGCGGCCATCACTCCATACCAGTAGATAATAACCATTACAGAGTCTGTGATAGGCAGCATGGTTAGTGATAAGAATATAAACTATTATTTAGGTATCTTTCCTGAATATGAGCTACTTCTAAAAGTAATTTAGACAGCTTTAATTTTAGGGATTGAACAAATATAAATGAGAGATAAAAACATGCATTACTGAAGACAGGAAAAAGAATTTAGCGGGCTTTATTTTTCAAATACCACATCATATCAATGACATGGAGATAAAACCTAAAGCACATGAGATCAGATATTGGAAAGAACAGTACACACAGTCTCTCTAGACTCATCATTTACCTGCAGTCTAGTGAGTATCCATCTTGTGTCTGCATCTACTAAATGACCTGGCAAACTGTTTTAAATGTATCAGTGTGGAATTTACCTGAACCAATTTCCATCTGTACCCCCTTCTTATTCTGCAAAACTGAACCTGAAAATAAAACTGTTCCTGGAAATAAAACTGTTCCAAAACTGTTCCCAGTGTTTATGAATTAAAAAAAACTAAATAAACTCTTCCTTAATCTCCTTTTGCAAAGACAGATTAAAATATGTATCCTAATTCTTCCCTAGTAACTTCTGTAATTCATATCAGGAACAAATTTAGTTGGTCCTTACTATTCTTTTTCAAGGGCCTCAAAATGTTGTTTGTAGTGTGGCATCAAGAACTGCAGACAATGCTATAAATTTCTTCTGACTCAGACATTGCATAACCTTAATTTGACCTCATTTGATATTGAATTTGACCAAATTTGGCCTTTTTCATTAATAAAGCACAATTCTGACTTAGATTCATTGG
Source organism: Albula goreensis (assembly GCA_022829145.1). Classification (NCBI taxonomy): domain Eukaryota; kingdom Metazoa; phylum Chordata; class Actinopteri; order Albuliformes; family Albulidae; genus Albula; species Albula goreensis. Next base: position 15,968,103 of record CM040755.1, read on the forward strand.
ATGTTGACTGAATTGTGTATGTGGATAAAATCTCTCTCTGAAAGGTAGAACTGTTGGTACCTTATAGGTGCTTTTCATGTAATTTCAGTAGAATATACAAACATTGAAACATGCAGCCTGAATGCATTGCACATATTTATTTGCAGAAAGTAGTTCCTTTTTCAGAAGCTAGTATAATGTGATCTAAAGAAGAACTGAGCTTCAATGTAAACACCTTGCACATTAAGGCACTTTTTTTTATGCTGGGCCTTGCTTGCAGCCAGGGCAAGTTAGGATCCAGAGGTTTACCAAAACCAAACATTGCAGCACATTTCATGTTAAATTATAGTATTCATATATCCCCACAAACCTTATTTTTCCAATACTGTAACACATAACCATTTGATTTACCTTGTATGTTGAATTTATCTTATGTACTTATTATGCTCCAAGTGAGATAACATGCCAGAAACTTCACAGACTGAGCTTATATACATGCTATTATACAAAATTACAATGTACATCATTCAGGTTTTTCTACATATTATATAATTGCAGAGTAAAGGCATACACTTTTTAGTCTTGGGTTTCTGATTGACAATCATTTTTTAAATGCATCAACAAAAAGCAAAAGCAAATAATTGATATAAATATAGCAATAGCATGTTACAGGGTTCCTTTTCATTTACCTCGGATTTTGTTTGTGGTTGCAGTAAATGTGCTCCCCTTTGTTTCAAACAGGACATCTGCATGTATTTCTACATTTCTTTTTAATACAGTGTACAGATAGTAATCAGCTGTGTTAAACTAGTATTTCAAGTTGAAAGTTGTCTCCATCCTGCATGGACTGTGCTTGTGCAGCCTGTGAAGGTTTATTGGAAGTCCATAATTTCACACAATGGGTTTAGAGTTTTCACCACTTATGGTTCACCACATTGTCCTTTGTAGTTCTCAAAGTCCATGATGGAAGGTGCTTCTCCCAGCCAAACTGCACACAGTCAAAGACTGTGTAAGTGTGCCCACTGTATGGAGGTTAGAATATTCAGGTTGGTACGCTGTCCTGAAATGTCACAGGGTTTGCCTGCGCTGGGGGTCAGCTCTTCACACCATTGGAGGACACTAGCATCTTCACAGTCATTGAAAGACCTGATGAGAGAGAAGAAAAAAAGCATAAGGGCCCTGTTGTGATGTGACTGATGGCTTTCTCGGATAATGTACACTGAATCTCAAGGGGATTCAGACAGGGGGTGACATTCTCCAGCTGAGAGAGGTGCACATGCATGGGAGAGAGGAAGAGAAAAACTGTGAGTTTGTGCATCCCTATGTGTGTGTGTGTGTGTGTGTGTGTGAGTGAGTGTGAGGTTTTGTGTATATGTGTAAAAAATATTAGGAATTGAGAAGCAGAGTGGATTTTGTGCTGGCTGCTAATCTGGCTCCAATGAGGCATTCTAATGCAAACAGCACCAGGGGCCTGTAACTAAAGACTACAACAGTTTCACTTCTTCTTTCATTCTGGAAAGGACTGTTGGTGAAAGTGGTTACTCTGTTAGGCTGAAAATCCCTGACAAGACAGCATAAAAATCATACTGCTCACTATTCAAAACATCTGCTTGTGTTCCATGTAAAATGGAATGTGTACACACACACACACACACACACACACACACACACACACACACACACACACACACACACACACACACACACACAGACACACACACACAGACTCACAAAACACACACACACACACACACACACACACACACACACACACACACACACACACACACACAACACACACACACACACACACACACACACACACACACACACACACACACACACACACACACACACACACACACACACACACACACACACCTTTACTTCAAAAGGCTCAATGTCCTGAACTAGATCCTGAAGATCCTGAACAACAGCACAAATAAAGATTTGAGCAGCCAGACATTTCTCCCCAACACCACTACTTTTGACGGCCATCTCTCCATCATGTTCTGTGCTCATCGTTGTCTCCTGCTTTTAAAAACCTGTCCATCAGGCTTAGCTACACACTGGCTGACTGTGGCAGAGGCGTCTGGCCTCCCATGCACAGGGACAGGGAAAAATCAAAGAGGAATTAAGTGAACGAGAAAGAGGGAGGGAGAGGGAGAGAGAGAGACACCAGCTCCACCCACCACACTTCCACCCCTCCCCCTCTGCTCCCTGCCTCATTGCCACAGCTCGCTGCGAAACCCTCACTTCATTTGTAACCCATCTCACGTTTTAAAAATTACAGCACCCTAACCATCTGCTCCCATTGATGGCAGATAGCCTAAGTGAGCTTTCCCATAGCCTGGCACAGACACAGGGTCTAGCCTGGGCAGCTGGGGAGACTCTTCTCACTGACTGGAGAGGGCATATCCAGGCACAGGGGCTACATCACACATTACTGCTTCCAGGCATAATGCGATAATATAGTTGGTAAACTGCAACGTTGTGGGTTTTGTTTGGTCACCTTTATCTTATTGATAAGCATATTACTACTCACGCGTACTGATGAGATCCACTTCAATTTAACCATGCATTTGTTATTTTGGATATACAAGGCATGTATGTATGGATGTCAGAAGAAAAGATGTATAATGGGGCTAACATACCATATTACATACACTCATGCATTACAGGACTAATCTGAAATTATAAATGAAAATGAATAGGTAATGGTATAAGTCAAATCTGGAAAAATCCATGTCCAGTGTACTTCCCAAACAGACATGGCCAACATTATCGTCACTTAACAACAACAATGGAATGCCTACCCATTGTTTTGAATGGGCCAGAAACTCAGTTGAGCTGAATGAGCTGTCCACATTGGTCCAGTGAAACCAATCTAGTGTTTTACCCATGAGTGCACAGTGATTCATATATACCGAGTATTGAGGTTCTTTGGGAGCCTTGTAATAAGTAACTTTGTTATTACATTTTTTTCTTTCACTGGATTTTACAACTAATAAAGATCTCTTTCTCCTCCAATTTGATATTCATGCATCAGGGCAGTCTCCTTCCACCATTACCAATTTCTCTAAATTATATATAGAGAGGTTTCTGGACAATTTAATCCCTCCAGGGGACTTGGCAAGACCCTTTCTCTGTCAATTTTCACCCTCACCCTCATTCAAGCCCCCTCTCTCTTTCTCTGTCTCCACATTGTGGGATTTCTCTCTTTTTCTTTTTTATGTCCTGATATCTTTTTTCTTTACCGCTCCCCCACCCTCCCCATGCCCCCAGACAGCATGCAGCTTATGCAAATCACCAGTCCTTTATTCTCCTTACTCGTCCCAGACCTTAAACTTGAATGAGACCTCAAACAAGCACACAAATACACACACACACACATACACACACACACACACACACACACACACACACACACACACACACACACACACACACACACACACACACACACACACATACACAAACTCACTTCCCTTACAATGCACACACATACAACACATGCACTCACACACAACACTCCCTGTGCTCACCGCCAGAGTCTTTAGCATCATTACACTCTATTCACATTGCATAAAGACTCAAAGCTACACAGCTCTGGCTAAGGTCCAAAAGAGTACACTGTTACATGTGTCTACTGTCGACCATTATGCCAACATATCTTAGTAGTCTTTACACTAATGTACAGCAATGTTTTGCATAAAATATTTTGCTCAAACATGTTAACAATGCACATGCGATTGCTTGTATAACTGCAATCCAATAATTTTGTCTTAGTATTCTGCTGTGAACCGTCAAGGACTGACGTGGGCAGAAAGGGGAATGAATTGTGGTTGAAAGAGTGGGGGTAGAGGGGGTACCAGAGCTGAGAGACATAGAGGTCCTCGGTGAGTCTAAAAAGAGCCCGTCAGACACATTGTCCCTGTCTGAGAGTGAACTTTAGGGGAGGGGTGAGCGAGGGAGTGGGTGGGAGAGGGGAGTAAGAGGGGACCTGTTTACTAAAGTCATAGTCAGGGAGGGAAAGTGGCGGTGGTGGGGTGGGGGTTGGGCTTGGGGTGCTGATGAATATAAAGTGGTCCCTGACAGCCAACATTCCCAGGCTCCAAGCTGCACACTGTGTGCTTGTGGCCAGCTGCAAAGGGGAACCAGCCTGACTTCTCTCAGACACTGTGACAGGACGGCCTTTTCACCAGCGCATTGCTGAGGCAGCCAGCCTCCCTCCCTTAGCAACACCACAGGGCAACAGGGCGCTCCAGCCAGCCAGGGAGACAACGGTGGTGGTGGGGGGTGGGGAGGGGGTGGAGCTGGGGATTTGTAACACAAGGGCAGATGAAGTAGCACCAAAAACAACTGCCCGGCGACGAGATGTTTCGACTGAAGTGAACTTGAACTTGACTGCTGCATTTCAATATAGATATATTGAATACAAGTAGGTGCCGTGTGAACTACATGCGATATGCAAGAATACAGGATTAAGTCATTCCATAACTATATTTGATTACAATTTTTTATGATTGCTTACACACTAAAATTAAAAAAATACCACACAGTTAGTGAAACCTGACATTAAAGGGGCAAAACCTCAGCCCAGATTTGCACAACTATAAGTACATTTTCTGCCTCACACTTTTGCAAAACACTACACACAGCATTTTGCAGAACACTGAATACACTTCTGTACATTAGATACAGAAATTTAACATGATGTCACTTCTTTTCAAAGCACTTCCTTTCAAAATACCACATCTATGAACGAATTGATCAAACACAGCCATCAGGTGTACATACACTTAGTTTTAATTGTAAACTCATCAATCAGGCGTAAGCACTATAAAAAGGCAATAGGTGAGTTTACCTGTCTTCTAAAAAAAAGGAAGGCAACATTGGAAGAGGGAGAGTGCGCTACATCAGTACTTTCCGGTACCCATTCACTGCATTCCATGTCTGAAACAATGCCTTGCACTTAACATATATTTGATTGGTCTACATAGGATTGTGGATTGAGAACGTCAAGGAGGAAGGGGCCCCATATTCTCAGAGGAATAAGAGAGAGGTATTGTAAACGTGGTTTTGGCCAATAATGCGACACGCCTCATAGAAACTCAAACAAACATCTGCAATGACCACACAGTTTTCAATAATGTCCATCAGGTTGCTCTATCAACACTGGGGCAAATCCTTAAAAAATCACATACAGATGAAACAACTCTACTGAGTGCCATTTTAAAGAAGTTCTGAGAAAGTAAAAGACCTGCGGCATGAAAATATGGAGGTAAGTAATGTACACTTCTTTACTGTGCACTGCACACAGAACCTTTTTACATGTAAATGTATAGTAGGCCTATACTGAACTACACAATGTTGTCTTTTTTTCAGAGAGTTTTGCAAATTCAGGCTGATGCAATCTTCATGGGTGAGGCTGGGTTTAACCTGACAAAAGTACAAAGAAGTTAGAGAAACATCATTGACCACAGAGCTATTTTGAATGTCCTGGGCCAGCGTGGTGGTAACATCACAATATGCGCTGCAATCACACAGAATGGGGTTCCCCACCATCGTGCCAACTTAGGTCCTTACAACACAGCCCACATACTCACATTTTTAGACAGACTACACGACATCGTCACAGCTGAAGACCAAATGGATGCACAGCAGATGAAATACATTGTCATCTGGGACAATGCATCTTTCCACTGATCTGCTCTGGTCCAAAACCAGTTTCATCAGCATCCACAATTTTCACTCTAATACCTCCCACCATACTCTCCCTTCTTTAACCCCATTGAGGAGTGTTTTTTGGCATGGCAGTGGAAGATTTATCTCCAGCCCCATGTCAGGATACCCCTAATTCAAGCCATGGAGGAGGCCTGCAACCAAACTGATGCTGGGTCAGTGCAAGGATGGATTCACCATTAAAGAAGTTTCTTCCCTAGCTGTCCTGTTGTGTTTGACAAAATGAGCCCTGTTTTGAAAATTGTGTTTAAGAAATCGTAAAAAACTGTAAAATGCTAAGAAGTCTAGGTAAAACTATGAACTTTAAAATTGGGAGCTATGAAATACGGCAAGTGAGAATTAAGTAGACGGTGTAATGGAATATAAACAATGAATGTGAATTATATTTAATGAAATATAATGAATATAATTTGCACTGTTTGATGAAAAATACTAAACGGGGATAATCACAGCCACACATACACACTTGCTCAGAATACAGATTTCATTGTTTCTGTTGTGCTTCTGCTATACTGTTTTCATTCACAACATCATGTTGTGCAGGTAACACATAAACGTCTATTTTCTTAAATGTTTTGTGTTTACCAAATTTCTTAGATATTTTTAAAATCAGTATTACCACATGGATTTTAAACAACTCGATTAACAACAGTACACTGTGATGGCCTTGCCAATTACACAATCATTTGAGTTCCTACACAGTAAGAAAAGGTCCTGTCCATCTGCAAGTCTGGGTACCAGTGAAAGGGAGTCCTCTAAGACAGGACATATTAAAACGGCCATCATTGCATGAATCAGGAGGTTCCATTTCAAAGCTCTTGTCCTTTAGCTGACTACATAACTCTGTTGGGAACTCCTGTTGTTAAATGACCAGCACATGTAATAGTTGTTGAAAACAGACAGTCCAAAATCTATTTCAATTAAGTACATAAATTATGATCATATTTCAAGGTGCATAATCACAATAGTCAATACGCATTCTGTGTTTTAGTGTCCCCTCGCTTATTTTCTCATTTTAAGCCTCAATCACTTCCCTAGTCTTTACAGTTTGACAAAGAATTGGTATTCAATTTGTATTCCTCTTTTAGGAATTTCCAGATGTCAGAGGTCTCTCCTAATTTCTTCTGCTTTATCAAGAAATAACACACTGAAGAACTTCTTGGTCAGCTTCTGGCCAGATTACTTAGTGTCTATCCATAACAAGCCTCAAGAAGAGGAGAGAAGCAAGAGAAAAAGCAAATTAATCACTGAATGAATGAAAAGGGATTTGTGAGGACAGGTAATGGAAAAGAAGTGGGCAAAAAGCAGGTCATATCTCAGATTTAATCCAACTCCCTGTCTTCGAAGATACTGTGCAATCTATATATTTAAAGGCCACTAGGCACATTAACTGTCACCTAATTCTTTGCCACTTTTAATATGCCTGGGATTGAAAAAACTTCTTTATTTCTTCGTCTTAAGATACTTAGGAAAGGCTTTGTAGTAGATTAGTCTCGGGCAAACTTGAATTAGTGAAGCTAGACGAGTTTTGACCTACATTAGAACTTACTTATCCAGGGCTCCTGATTTATGACCAAGGCTTAATTTGTCTTAATACCATTGGCTCTTTGATACTGTCCACATAATATGCTGTATGGCATCTGGCAAACCACATATATTTCTAAGAGATTGATCTTAAGATATTTCAGTATCTTTAAAGTGATTTTGTTATAAAACCAGGCAAATAGATAAACATATAAACAAGCATATACATAAAATGCAAATGGGTATTGCACAAATTATACCTACCCATTTGTATAGACTATTCAAAAGTGACATTTGATTTCACTGGATGCAATTTATTTGGAAGCAGAAGTAAGACATTGGTCAAAACAAGCTGGACTGTTGGAGTGGGAATCATACATGAAAGATGAATGTGCAGCACACCCCACAAACTGCCACTGCATATTTTGACTACAGTTGAGATGTTTCCCTCTGCTTTATGTTAATTTGGTAGGAATCATGCATATTATCATGGGCACTGACGTTTGAAAGAAAATGGCACAGTGAGGCACAGCTGATGCGTGTGACCAGCTGTCCTCAGTGTGTGCGCTGCAGGCATCTGCAGAGCCAGAGGGAGGTGCCGGGAGACATGGCACAGCACTGCCGCTTGTCGCCACTTTTCTCCCCGGCACCAAGAAATCAGAGCCAGAGGCAGCGCCCAGGAATCCCGATTCCTGGCTTTTCACATCCGCTCGGCCAGCAAAAACTGATTTGAAAGCTCCCCTGTTGCCGTTACAAAGCTGAGGACAACCCTTGTCGGGATAATCGCGCTTATCCCCAGATTAGGCAGGGATCTGCAGCTGAGGTATCCACATGGGGGAAGGGGGATCGTAACATTAGACATGCAATCTTCTGTTAACAAACCCAAGAAAAGGTTTTTTTAAATTTTATTTAGGTTCTTTTGACTCTCTAACCTGTATATGTGTGCTGCGTGCGTGTGTGTTTTTCATGTGGGTTGTGCTTATGGTTGTGGGAGTATGCATATCTGTGAACGTGTTTAAGTACCCATGTTTGAGTGTATATATGAATATATTTGTCTGTGTGTGTGCGTATGTGCATTTGAGTTATACAGAGTGGGATTGCTTGGGAGAGGGCATAACTATTAGTTAAACTGCTACCCCTCTCAAGTCCATCTATGGCATCCCAGGCCCGAAACCTTGCTTTTAGAGATTTGTTGCATGAAGTTTACATGCAGTGCAACATGAACCTAAATGTCTTTGCCTCTAAATAATTGGTCTTAAAATGCAAAACTCCCCTCTGTGACCAGATACTTTCCAAACAAAAAGGGATACATGTAGCAATGTATGTGAGGCCTGACTACCAGTTCTGAAGGATTTTAAGTGTTTGGCAGTTAAGACATCACCTCCACTCTGATGGTTGATTGAGATTGCTGACTGTGAGCTGAACGTGGGTCAGCCTGCTGCAGAACGCAATCTAAGTGTGTGCTGTGTGCTTCATGTTCATTATGCTGCAGTCTCAGCCCCCCTTGTCAGCTGTCGCTAGCGCAACCACCTGTGTGAGGGCCAGCTTGCCTGCTCGGCCGCCCTTTACATGTGCGTCCCCCTGCCTGAGGTGGATCCCTCACCGCTTCAGCCCTCAGATCGCAGCCCCTGCAGGGCCCTGCATTAGAGATACTGAGGATGGGCAGAGATGGAGGAGCAATGACCAAATCCGTTACTGAGTCTATGAAAGCACACCAGCCATCAGCCTTCACTGCGGTCAGAGCTGGAGGGAGGAGGGGGTCGGGCATGATTGCAGGGGCCTGGACTCCTGTGGCAGCTTCTCACATGAACGGTATTCTCTGCAAACTAAAAATAAATCAAATCTTGCTATCGTCTAAACGAGCACCGCAGAGTTCAGTATCAATATGAATACATTTATAACACACCTGACAAATCTGCCCAGATCCCAGACTACCACTCGGCTCCTGGTTATTACCATGCCAGCTGCTACGTCTGCCACATCGAAACGCAGACAGCCTCAGACAGTAGCATCCCCCACCAAACCATCACCCCCACCCCCACCCCCAACACACACACTCACACATACACACTCACACACGCGCATGTGCAATCTCCCCACCCCCTCCGAATCCCCAACCCACAAGCCTGAGCGCAATGCGAGTACACAGACGCTCATAAGCGACCAATTAATTAGCAGGCTTGTTCCGTACCCCAGGCACATGACAACATTTGTAATCATTTTGCCTCTTCTTCCACACGTAGTTTGGAGAATTACAGACCTTTTATTTCAAACATGGCGTCTTGTTTTGTAAAATGTCACGTGACTCTCTCTCTCCCTTGTGTTCACTCTCTCATGCTCTCTGTGTGCTGCTCTCCCTCCCTCTCTGTTTCCCTGTCTCTCTATCTGTATCTGCAGAACTCTTTATTCTTCTCCAAGCTTACCCATTCTCATTCTCCTTTGTTTTGCTGTGAAATACTGTCATCTGCCCTTGGTGTAACTCCCTCTCTTGCGGTCTTTCTCGTTTTCTCTTTGACTATCTCCTTTTTATGAGGGTTATATATTGTAATGGAGGTTTAATTAATTGCTAGCCCAACTCTGGTGTCATATCAAAAGGGAAAGGGAGAGTAGAGTCACCTCCTCAGATTTTAAATATTTACTAAATCAACACAGAATGATTTTACAGCTATAATGTCAATATCTAAAGTATATTTCTGAAACTAGAGCAGGTTTGTAGTAAAGGATTTATAATAAAACTGTAAAACAGATTTTAAAAACAAACTTAGTACTTCAAGCAGATTCAAGCTGATATCTGTCAAGGGGAATCCTTATTCTTTCAGTGGATATGCCAAACTAAAATATCTGTTTAATTTCAAATTGAAAACATACAATATGAAATGAGACATACGGACAAAAACAGACTTACACACATATTCAAAATATTTGAACAATAGACAAAGGTACTGGTAAAGGTATTAGAGACAGAGATAACATTAACATGTCCTTACATTCAAAATGTGTCTGCTTATCCTTCAGTATATGATCAGTTTAACCATTGAATAAATTATCAGCAATAATCTATGATTTAAATGTACGGTACTTTGGAAGTCCTGAAATGTTCATTTGAAAAGGTAGAAATACCATCCTCCATTTCTTATTATACAGAAAATGACACTGATACAGGTAGATATTTTCCTAAAGCCTTTACTAAACTTATTCCTAGCATTTATGAGGTGAGAAACACTAGAAAAGATGATGGAGGGTGAAATTATGAGCGCATGTTTCTGATGACATTAAGGCATGATAAGGAATATTTCTGGTTTGCTGATTCATTCTCAATATCAAAGCTGATTTACACCCTGTCTGATTAGAATGAGTGAAGGACTGAATGGCTTTTAAATCATACTCTTCCATTCCACCACATCCTTATACATCATACACTTGATGTCTCTGTCTTCCACTGTTCATCCAGCTACTTTCTGTCCTGATGTAATGCAAGTTTGAAATAGCAATGTGAAGCCACATTCTGCAACATGGCAGACCCACAGCCCTGATACTCTGATTTTCCCTTTATGCAATATTTATGATTTAATATTCCGAATAAATTAATTGACCAGCCTCTGTGTTTTGATTACATTCCTTCTAAGAGCCCATTGCTATGCAGTGTTATTATATGTATGGTGTCTCTAGTGTCAATAAGCACTGATGCAAATACCTATAAGCCATGCAAATGTGTGGCTCATGGTGTCGCCATGACTGGTGAAAGTCACCCTGGGCCAAACGTCTCATCAGACATGCAATGGGAACTAGACAACTAATTCTTGTGGGCACACAAACACAAATACACACAAGGGGGTGGGGGGGAACAAAGAGAGTTCTTGTCCTCTCAACACTTTCTGGGTTTTGACGCTAATTTAGGCATCTGGCTCTGTCTGGTCTGGGAGTCCTTTCCCACCCAGTCTACCCCCCTCTCTGCACCCCACCAACCTCTGCCTCCAACAGCACCAGGTCAGACAATGGTGGGAAAGAAGGGGTTGTGGACCCTCGTCAAGTACTCCGCTCACAATGCAGCCATTGTGGAGGGGAGAAAGCCGAGCAGAATAGTAATGCGGGCAACCATCTACTGTTTACTAACACAGCCCACAGCTGCATGCTCCCTGCTTAGAGTAGGGAGCTCACGTTTCACATTTTTGTTTCATGCTGTTGTTCAATGCCAGGGGCAAAAAACAACATTTACTCAAGGCTGGAGTGTATGAGAGCAGTGAGTGTGTGTGTGTATGTGTGTGTATGTGAGTGTATGCATGTGTATATGTGTGTATGATTATTCATATATTAATATCTGCAGACACAATCGAGGCTATGTATTGTATATATCCTGTCCAAAGTGCAAAAGAGGAATTCCTTTAATTCAGGAGTGAAACTCCAGTGTGCATCACGATGATGCATTCACTTAAAATTCATTCAAAGTGAAAAGATCATTGAGAATGATGACAAGTTAGGTTCAACCCTACTTTTTCTAAAACAATTACCTAACACGCCTTGTATAGTCCTTCTTTAAAAGCAGACTCCTGATGTCTGAAAATGTTACATTATGGTGAGAGCCATACGTCCCTCTGAAGAAGTCCATTTTCTGTTGTCACAGTTCACTCCAGCTATCTATCTCCAAAACAGGTATTATCTCTAATTGTTGAGCCAACAGCTAACTTAAACACTGCCATGTTGATATTTATGTAATTATGAAAGGTAATGTGTGATGAAGTTAGTTCACTCTAAAGTGTACTAAAAATACTTATATGCCTTAAAGTTCATATGCCTTAAAAGGATATTTTCTAGTCCCTGTGTGTCAAATCAGATAAGCACTGTAATGTTTGCTTTTTGCTGTACAAAAGCAGTGCTACTGCTGCAGAGAGTAACATCACTGCAAATAGAATCCATTCTGTGGGATGGATACAAGAGCCATCAATGATACCAACCAAATTTGTGATTTGTTATTTGTTGCTGTTTTGAATTATATAAATGCATGATTACAGCCACTAAATGTTAATATAACAGCATAAACAACATTTTAAAACATGCTAAAACTCTTAAATTCATTTATTTTGTAATGTTTTTTCAAGACCACAAATGATGCAGATTTACATGAGATTAGAGCTGGCTGTTGGATAGAGGACAGATTAACTAATATCTGTTTGACCAGTTGAAAAGTCGCGGCCTGAGTATAGGATGATCAGAGCAAAGACGATAAAGAGGCTTGCAATGGAGCCTCTGGGGGAGCAGGACTGACACAAGATCAGCACACAGCCTCTCATCCCCATGCAGACACAGCCATGCAAATGAAATAGCACGTCCTACTCCAAGTTCAGGCTACAGTGCAACAAAGCATCAGTAGCAATAGCCTTGTACTGAAGAGTATCAGCTGAGGACCCAGTAAAAGTCTATATGCTATTCAATTTTAAGAAGAGCTAAAGATTTTTTTTAAATTACTGGCTGTTACAAGGTCTCACAGAAATTCTATTGGCCAGAATATCAGGAAAGCAAAATGATGGATACAAAGTTTTTCCTTGTATCCGATTCAATTCTGTTAACATATGTATTACCATCATATTATTCATATGATAAACAATGATAATTAAAGAAATGGTGGCCCCTTGCACTGCAATGCATTGCATAGCCTCATTACAATTCCACCAGTAAAATCATATGTGCCTCCAATAATATATACTTCCATGTCTGCCTTTGCCATATTTTAAAATCCATACAGTTAATTCTTGATCATATTTTGAAGAATTGTATCTTTTACATAAGATAAGCAAGCTACTTTTATGAGAATACCATCCACAACTGTGACTGAAATCGTTTTCATTTCAAAAAAATATTGTATCAGATATAGTACACTCCAAATTACACTTATTCTTAACACCATAGGCAAGATGCTGATTTTACAATATGCAATTAAAATACATCACGTTTCATAGCCTTAAAAAATAGTAATTGAAACACCTGCACGCCACTATTTAAACTGGATAACTAAGTGTGCATCTTTATATATATAAACACCTTTATATACAAAAAATTTGAATTATCATCCTTACTAAATACATCATTGGATGTCCATTCATCTTACTTATTCTGCGAATAGGGAATTAGAGATCACATGCATAAAGTAATCAAACACCAGCCTTTACCTGGGTATTATAAGCTGTAATTAGCAGAAATTACGTGACCATTGATTAGAGGCATAAATAAAAACACTCCTTTCAATGAGATATGGTCGGCAACACATCAAAGAATGCCCTTGAACCCGTCTACTTTACATTCCCTTTGCACATAATGAATCACTCGTAAATGTACGCAGAGTGCCTAGGTGGTAGTATATGAATAGCACACCTACACATAAGTGTACACACAAACACATAAGCGTACTTGTCCACAACGTACACATGCCGAAGCCGAACAATTAGGGCAACGACAAAAGCAATGTTTATTACAATGCATTTTCAGGTCCTCTACACACTTTTAAAACTGCTGTTTTTTTTTTTTTTTGGCTGGTTGATAAGATTGTTGGAAGCTAGAGGACATTTAACAATGACATTGCACTGGTTTTCTGCGTTCTGGCTAATTAAACTGTCGTCATTACGTTCTCATGTCTCATTCAGGCCGCAGTCTTGTGTCCTTGCTTTCCTAGCTCTCATCGAAAAGCGGCAGATCGACAGTGTTGGTGAAAAATGCAAAACAGGACTGAATAAGTCCCTCCCACTCGAGGACAGAATGTGGGTCTAATTAGAGGTTGATAGATATTAAAGACACAGTAATCTAAAATTATTTGCACTCAATTGGACAGACTCCTATATGCATCAGGATGTTTTGTCGTTTATTATCAGAGCTGACGTTCTTACATCTTTCTACTGCTATATTATACTCCTAGTTTAATGAAATAATACTATTCTCTTATGTATATCTTTCGTATAGATGTTATCGATATAGTATGTACGCTCAAGTAAAACGTACATTTAAATATGGGTGTATGGTCGGTTCATGCTCATGGACACGCTTCTGATATCATGAAAGACCAAGTCTTTTGTCATTGCCAAAAAATCTATTTAAAACGTGATTCATAGTTAGAGCTAAAAAAACTGTAGTGTTTTACATACACTTAAAAAAGGGAATCAATCTCATCCATAAAAAAAAAAAAATCTGTCGTACTCAGGTTTAAGATTATTGCATAATGTTGCGCATGACTTGTAAAGCACAGCACATTGTCAATGATATTTTTATACGTGGCATTTTAGGTCCAACGATATTTTAATGTGATATTTCTCTCATATGAATTTATCTTCCGTGGAAAATATCACAGCCACGTGTCCATAGAAAGCTTACAAAACACGAAGTCGAAAAAGTATAATTTCTTTGCACATTTTTGTTTGCATCTAGTATAGTTTTAGTTTTTATAGCCATTAACACTTCAAAGTGCTCCTGGTTACCATGAACGCGTCGTCCTCTAATTGGGAGTTACTAAAATGATGGTGGTCTTGTGTACCATTAACAAAATTGTTACACAAATTAAAAATACATCTGATGTGTGATGTTATTGAGCAGGTTATTCGGTGCGGATGCCAACAAGAGTAAACCGACTGACGGTTATGGGTGCAGGGAAATTGCACTGCTTCTCGTGCTTGGAAGGTGCTGCTGTATCTTTAACTGGCGGCTCTGCCCCTCTCTGCTCCTTTCAATGCAATTATGTTAATAAGAGGAGCTTGTCTGGTCTTATTCATTAGCAGGAGCGGCTGCTTTATTGTCTCCCATGTATTTTCACTTGTAATCTCTGTGGGACCAACGATACAGTAGACTATAATTGACGAAAATATATGGTACCTTTTTAAATCAAGGTGTAAGGTAATAAACACACACTGCTATAGCTTATCGTGTAAAGGCGTGTTTATTCTGCAAATACATTTAAAAAGGTTATGTTGAAATCAGCTAACATCTCGTTTGAAAAGCGTTTTCTGCTCCTTCATCGGTTACTTTTGGGCATCGAATTTTAAATAGGCCGAGGTGCTTCTGCGATCCGTAAGTATGCGATTTCTTTTCTGACATTTTTTGCGGGGTGAATGCCTATTCCGATACAAGTGTTCTCGTTAATTCGCTGGTGAGGCGCATTCATTCTTTCATTCGTTCATGCATTAATTGAGAGTAAATCACAGAGACCCTGCTTTGAGTCTGCATTCACACCCAGCAATAACAAGTGTTCTGTGTTGGATTTACATAAGACTGAGGGATTCTGGTTGTTGGATAGTTGTCGACTAATATCAAATCCTAATTCTTTCAGGCCATTTTCTATCCTCCCATCATATTCTTTTCCCCTCACATTTCATTGGCCACAAGCTGCATACATGCATACAGTAATGTGTAGGCTTTGTCTATTACTGCAACAATGTACGTGTAGCACAGAAGCAAGCAGCTCTGCTGTTCAAATGGTCATCACACTGATTACATCATTGGCTGTATTTGCAACAACTCTTCCAACGCATAATTTTATTCCAGTAAGGTTTAAGAGCTATACAGTGCACGTATTTTGTCCCTTGTAATACATAAGTTATCTGTGCATTTCGTATTGGTTCTCCAAGAATTTCTGGGCACAGCAGCAAAACGAGTAAACTGACATGCGTTTGATTCGCTGTGACTTGCCTAGGGTTACATTATGATGACAGATTTTGGAATAAATTAAAACGCCAGCCAATCAGTGAGCTGGCTCCAACACTCTCCACATTAAAATGGAGAATGTGAAAGCACACACTATCTCCACTTCCTCCACCATTTCAATATTTTACAAAACCATTCATACTGTTTATATGAAATAAGAAATTACATATCTAAAGTTGTTTTTACTTACAATTACTAGATACTACTTTACTATGAAATATTTTAGTCGTAGCTTAACATCCTGACAGGTATTTTTGCAATGACATTTACCCATAATCAATAATTGTTATGTGGACACAAACTGGTTTTGTACAAATTAAGCAGGTTTTTTAATCAAATAATATGTATGCTAAAGGTAAGATACAGTAGCAACTGAAACAGCAGTGATTTCATTCTTTAATTTATATTGAATAACTTTAAATAAAAAAATGAAAACAACCACTGTTCAGTACAACTGCTAAACAAAATGCACTAATTTAAATTGGTTACAAATTTATATGCCCATTATTCTGGCTTTTGTTTAATTGAACAGTCTCTAAGATAAAATCAAGTTAATGAAAACCATTTTGACAGTAATAATAGTGGACATCTTCTCCATTGTGTTGGATTTGTGCAGAAAAGTTGGCTCAGGATAGAAACCTTGCATACACAGGTGCTCACATTTAAAGATAACTTCTGCAGTATATATTCATCATTACTCAACTTAAACACTTATACAATGTGTATTTAAGTTCAGACATGTAAATTTCTCCTGCTCTATACATTTGATCTCCATTAAAAATCTATTTAATTGATGAGCACATAACACATGAACCAAAGATACAAGCCTTTGCACAAGACAACACAGTAACTAAATGTCAAAGATGAAAACACATAAAATATGATCAAGTCCTGCATGAAATTTACTGTTCAACTTTTGTTGACAATCTTGAAATATAATTCCAGATTTTCATACACAGCCCAATGGTGAACAAAAAATACAGGTAATCTATGTTTAGTTTTTGAAAGCATTTACACCAATCTATTACTATTAGTTTGAATAATATATGTGCTTTGAAAATATTTTTTTTATATTGAAGTCATTTTAGAAATCTGATAATAAATACTATGAAGAAGCAGGTTAAGTAATGCAAATAAACAGATGTAAAAGCCTAGGATAACATTGTGGAGTAAATGATTGAACTGTATTTCGGTCAGATAACAATCAAGTAGTAATCAACACATTCTAGTTATCCTTCAGCAAGTCAGGACAATGGCCAATGTTTCCACCTGATTTATGCATGATGCATACCTTTTTCCATTATAAAAGAATGCTGCATTAAGACTGAACCACCTCAGTCATGTGGTTAGAGGCTAAGAGTACATAATCTCTAATGACCTGATTTATGTCATCAGCAGTTTGCATAAAGCTGTATATATATTTGTGTGTGTGCATGTGTGTGTGTTTGAGAGACAGTGTATTTTATATGTGAGATGAAGGATAGTGGAGAGGGCATTGTTTTTTAAAAAAAGATTTATTTTGAAAGCATAGAACATCAACAGCTGAGGATATAATGCATATGGGCTAACAGAAGATATTTTGATGAAAAAATGAAAAAAGAGAGAAATACCGTAATTCAATTTTAAATTAAAAGATTTTTGGCAGCACGCTTAAATGAGGATGAAAGAAGGATGGGGAAAGAAGGGAGGCATGGCGAAAAATGACGAGGGAGATGGCAGTTTTTCCTACTGCCTGTGCCAGTTCATTTACTTTGCATTTGCCATAGCCCTCTGTGGTAATTAGCGAGATAAGACAGGCGAGAATGTGAGAGTAGTTGGAGGAGGGAGGAGTGAAGGGGGGCTGCGTTTGAGGAGAGATGGATATATAAAAACCCAAGGCTGATAGAAGGCAATGGTGCAACCTACCTCGTGCCAACACAGCCATTTTAGGAGCAGCAAGGCAAGATTTCCCATCAAGATGGCTTCCTCAGCACATACACAGTCAGTCGTACAGTTCTCTGGCATCTGGCAGGGGCGGGGGCCTCGGCGACTGGCAGGCTCTTTGTCCCCATTGGCACTGGGTGGAAGTGTCTTGCTTTTTCTGCTTTCTCAGAGGGCACTGCTGGCACTACAGGTTTCCAGGGTGGTGGGGTGGTGGGTGGGGGGAGGAAATAGGAGTAGGGGGTGGCCATTCTTTTGCCTCCTTTCTTTTTGACGACTGCACCATTTCCCCCCTCCTTTCAGCAAGATACAATAGGAATAACGGACAGTCACTGTGGGGAAACAAGAAAATAAGGCTCTAAAAACAGTCCCCTTTTATTATTGCCAAGCTGATGCCATGGCAACTACTGTATAATCTGTTTCTTTAGAAGAAAAAAAATGCAGGGATGCAATAACTGTAATTCCTTTGTATTCTATAAGAAGTTACTGCACTGCAAGCTACTAGTCCAACCGCTGTTCCCAGGATAAAGCTTTCGATTGTAATCTTAATGGATTGAGTGATATTAGAAAAGGCTTTGGTGATTTCACTGTACCAGTGGCACATATGTGGCTTTGTACTTTGCACATATGTGGATGCAGAAGGAGGAGTTGTGTGGTTGTGCATCTACTTCGGTTTAAAAAGCTACAATTACACAACAAATTGTCATTATCTGTGTGCCCCATCATCACAATGCATTAGAAGAAAGTCAGTAAAAAAGGGGAAAACCGCTCCACAGGCCAGGTGATAATTAATTAGGCGATGTTAAACATATTTTCCAAACCTTTATTCAAAAAAATGGTAAAAAGCTACATATTACAGATTGTTTTTCAAATAGAGTTGAGTTTATAATAGTTATTTTCCATTGTCCAAACGGAACATTCTTTGACATTTAGCAGTCTTACAGCATTACAGGTATTATATGTGTAATTATTATACTAGTAAATGTATGTGAAAACAATCCTCAGATAATAATGTTCTGATTATAATTATAGATTATAGATACAATCTCAATATTATTTCATAACATTTTGTATTGAATATCTGAATTCATATCTATCACAAAAGGTAGATTAATCCAACATTGAACATATTTTTTCATTTTTTCAAACTACGTGATTACAACTAGAAGTTTGTTTCCATGCTCTATTTCCTATGACTAGAAACATTTAGGTATAAGTCCCAAATGAAGGAAATTTCTCTTCATCTGGCATACTTTTTCTACACCTCTTAGTTTTTCACAATGATCATGAAGTATACAGTGCATCAAAATACACATATAACACATATTCACTAAATAACATATTCAGTATTGAAGATTTAACTCAAGGCAGAATTAAAGTTAACCTAACGCATATAATGCAGGTGCTGGTACTGTTTTTAGTACTGAGTTCATCTGAATGATATACTTATAAATACAATAGTAGGCCCAGGAAACAAGCTGCTTAGCCTGCAGGGGGGCATATGTTTTGGAGATTGGAGGAAGGTGGTGGGGGGGGGGTGCACACAAAAACAAAGCAGAAACATAAATGAGACGAAGCTGGGAGACAGCCTCTTTGTAAACAGGCTGAGTTCTGAGCAGTGAGAAAAAGTCACTGAGGCAGACACCGAACCTTCAGCATTTCATCCTCCTCTGTGCCGTTTTTCATTTTTTTTTTTGGGTGCTCCGGCACAAAGCAGGGAGGAGATGGCAACCCGAAGCCTGCCTTCAACAGGGAGCACCAGCCCAGATCTGGGTCACGCTGCCGCTAACAGGAGAGAAAGGCTTTACGCATCTTCATATTAGACCTGCTTCCAGGGGGAAGACAGAGCGCTGCAGCAAAGCAGCATGGAACAAGGGCCGCCCAGGCACTCAGGGTGTCTCTAATCAGGACAGCTGCATTGTCAGGTTCTTGACTTTAATAGCTGCATTAGAAAACAAGGTGCACATTTTGTATTCACTTTTTTGTATTTTTATTCAGTGGGGCGCATCCATAAATCCGTTATATGGGAGGTATGTAAATCACATCTCTGTAGGGTTGTACGGTGTTTTAAAGTTTTTCTTCTTTGGCTCCCTCTTTTTGGTGTTTCAGATGCATTGTATAACTACAGATTAATTTATATTCATGTTTTCTTGGTTAATTTGGCTGACAAATCTGTTGTAATCCAAACACCATGTATGGTAAATAATTTCCTCTCCAGTTGGCTCACCTGTTCTTCTGGCCACATCCGTTGTGCTGCATTGGACTGCATCTTCAAGCGTCAGACAATGTGGACTGATGAGTCCAACCAGTGGATCAGTTCTAAACAATACAAAAAATACCTTATTATAAAAACATACTGTTACCATGAGTTTAAAACATTAATACCTTTCTTGGATTTGTACAACCAATTTGGCAAATGAATTAAAGTGAAAATGTTCCAGTAATGCACAATAATTAACATAAATAATGGACAAATGATTCCATCTCCATGATTCTATTTTATGTTTTCCATTGAAATGGCAGTCTAGAGCACTCCACCACTCTCCAGCTCCTTTGATTAATGAGTGAGACCTCCCATGAAACCCAGCTCAGGCAGTGCATTTGAGTGTGTGTTTCAGGGGGAAGGAGAGATGGGCTCTGTGGCAAAAGCCCATGTGTCTGCCCCTCAAAAATAATACGTGGTTGCCAGACACAGGCAGGAGCTGATTAAGTATGGGGCCGAGGGAGCTGCTACATCTGCCCACATTCAACCTGGCAGCCTGGCACTGAGCCACTGTGGTCACACCAAGCCCAAAACAAAGAAATACAAATACAAAAATCATACCAAAACAAATATATTAATTTAACTTCCACAAACCACACAAGATAATAAAGCATTGGTACAGAAGAGTAATTTTTCTCTGCATGTTTTTAAATGGTCTTCAATACATAAATATGGTAGTCAAAAATAAAAGTTGTAGAAATATATTTTTTTTGAGCGGAACACTTCTTAAGACCAAATCATGTATTGCTTTGCCATTAATACATTGTTAATTAATCTTACTAATTCAAAATATATTATTCTGTATGTAGTGTATAACAAGTCATGTCAACATACACCTTCCAAAAAACTATATGACAATATCTTGTGATACTTCTATTGATTTGAAGATCAATGGTATCATAACTATCACAATGATAGAATGCCTGTCATATCTGTTACTGATAACCTGGTGGTTGCATTGTAAGTATGGCAAATCCTTACAGCACTGAGACACAGGGCATGCACAATGGCGCACTGTGCTCCCTGGTAAAGCTGACATAAGAAAACCTTATCATTGTTAAAAAGTATGTAGCAAATTGTAACAATAGGCTGAAATCCTTAAAGGAACCATTGAAAATTTAGGCCCTTGCAACCCCTTGGTCCTCAGCTTTAAACAATATATAAAACACACAAGGCCCTACAGGCACTCCGCCCTCAAAAATTGGTTTCTAATATCCTTTGGAAGATCAAGTTATGTAACAAGTTGACATGAAGATTTTGACTGGTGATTCATATTTATAAAGTAGGAGCAGGATATAGGATATAGGACCAAGATATAGGATCAGTTTTACGTTTTATATTATAGTGGATCTTGTTAATTTGTCTGAAGGGTAACTGATCCAATATCAGCAAACCTACTCTAAGACACTTAGTAAACACAGCCAGAGAGTATATCTTAAAGTATATTGTCATAATGAGGGTACAATACTTGCAGAAATGTGACATTAAAGCACCATAAATAAACCATTAGATTGTCCGAGTATTCTTAACTTCAAATGGAACTGCATGCAAGGCCTGCATGAACTAAACCTCAAATTATTTATTCAACTTAAATAGCTTTGAGCAAGTACTATATTTTGCCACAGTGATACATAAATTTGTCAGGCACTGAAATAGATGAAAAATGTTTATTTGTTTAACCTTGATAGCTGGCATTTGTGAAATCAATATGAGCTACTATGTAAGGGTCACATGAGCTTGCCTTGAAGTGGTGTACATTGATTTGCTGTTTTGAAGAGAAATTTTCCTGACTGAAAACAAGCTTTATTAGCGGTGGGTTTCTTAACTACATGTACAGGGCTCACATTAAAATGTTATTTGATGTGTGCTTGAAACAATGAATCAAACATAGATCTGTTACTACCATTATAAGTTACTGAATGTGAATTTTGTGAACACAATATGATCAAAGCAAATGTCCACACATTGTGATGATGCAAAAGCAACTATATCTATCGTTTTCATTGTCTAAAGCTATGTTTTTTTAACTTGATTAGGAAACCTAGACCTCATTTGACAATTCTTTGATGAGGCCAGAAAAAAAAAAAAAGAAGCCATTTTATTTTTCATGATATTTTTAGTTCACTGGCAAATCTCCCGACTCTCTTTCAATAATCATTCTGGGCAATGGACCGTGCTTTACTTAAGCTTCTATACACCCGTAAAACAAGGCTGCAGTGTTGTTGACCATTGGATTCCTGGCTCACCTCTCAAATGCAAATGTAGCGGTCACCCAGTGGCACAGACATACCCCACTAATTAAGGGCAGGTCATAAAATTTGTCATAAAACAATCATGTCAAGTGTGCTCTCACAGGCCGATGGGTTGAGTCTGAGGGTCAGTGTATATGTGAAGTTACTGCGGCCTCGAAGGCCTCACCACAATAACACAGGCAGTATGCAGAGGACTTGTATGGCACATAACTAAAAGTGAGGCTTGTTCATGAACATGAATGCGTTCCTTTACATAAATGACAAATAATGGTACCTTTACTCATGTATGCACTGAACATGGACAAGCATTTTGCTGTTTTCACATTTTACTATTTTTCTGATTTTGTCAGCTTTCAGAGGCTTTCAACGTTAAAATAAGTTCATCTTAAATAGCTTTTCAAGGATTACTTCCTATGAGCACATAATGTCACTGGTATGTTTTAATCAGTGGCAAATTGGTAAACTTTAACGTTGTTTATAAAATTCTGAAAATAAATACAATAAAGTATTATTTTAAACGTCATAATTAAATATGACACGTTTATATTACATTCTAATTGGAACAAACAGGACTTTATCAGGACTACTGCAGTGCAGCCATCCAATGAATTTATACGATGTGAGGGGAAGAAGGCCTAGATCAATTTGAGTATGAAACCCAAATGTGGGCCTCAGCAGAACTCTCCATATACCTGTTGTTTTCGTTATCATGCGACTTGTGCGCATGCCTTAACGTATTTTATGTCGTTTGTTACGCATTCATACAGAAAGGCCTAACGTATGATCCATGGTTTGTTCTACGACAGTACAGAAGCTGAGCGGTCGTCTGCATTTGCAGTATTAGTATAACAAGCTTTATCTGAGAAGTGCCGCCACTTGCGAAATGAACCCCTCCCTCCGCATTGACTAGTGCTCGG
Source organism: Albula goreensis (assembly GCA_022829145.1). Classification (NCBI taxonomy): domain Eukaryota; kingdom Metazoa; phylum Chordata; class Actinopteri; order Albuliformes; family Albulidae; genus Albula; species Albula goreensis. Next base: position 15,991,382 of record CM040755.1, read on the forward strand.
TTTTATTAGTAATATGTAAACAGTCTCCTACGTCGACTATGAAGAGTTTTCGTCCGATCGTGGGAAAACCTTGCTCGGACTTTTCACAAATCCAGCATCCCTCATTGAATCAAACCAATTAGCCAGAACCCCGCTCCAGCCATTGAGGACACGTCACTCTTTGAGCGCCACTGTAGATTCTATTGCTGCAAGTAGTTTTGAGGTTGAATGAAATGCGTCCCTGGTTAGAGCACTCCAAGTTCAACTATTGCAGTTGCTTTCTGAGTGTGAGCTATAGGGAGCGTGAAGGACCACGTAAAAAGTACTGGTAAAGGTACTCGAATCTTTCGGCGGAGTTATTAGAAACTCCACAAAAAACCTTAAACTGTGCTTAGGGGGAAACAATTGTGAGGATTACGATGGCGGCAGAATATTTTTTTTTTAAATTACAACAATTATAGATGTCTCAAGTGTTTTTCACTTAACAGAAAGTGTCTATAGTGTGAACAGTACCTATTCCATCGTAACTGCTGAATGCCTCGAAAAGCTATGGTCTTTTTAATTCTAATTAAAAAACTACCCTCCCCCTAACAGCATCCCTAAACAAATTCACTTTAGAGCCACCGGTTTAAACTAGCCTTGTAATACTTTGGAACATGAAAGCTAAATCCCAGCGTTGCCGCTATTTATGGATGACCTGCAACTGTTCCTTTTCACCCACAGATGGTCAAAAATGCGTCACAATCGAGGTCACTTTGTGGAAAATCCAGTCTTTAATTCTTGTTCCGCATGTAGAACCCAACGGATCACAGGATTAACGCAGTAAATTTGGATTAGTACTGCTTTTTCAAATTGTGTTCTAAATCGGCATGGTTATTGCTAGGACTCACACTGTGTCTATCTGTCTGTTTGTCTGTCTGTATGTACGTATGTATAGATATACGTATGGATATATAGATTGATATATGTGTGCATGGATGTATGGATACATATATTCAGACTATGGATATTTGAAAAGCTGGCAACGTATATTAAAGCATATGCACCTATGCTTCAGTTGTTGGTACTAGTTGCTCCGAAACTTTATGTAGCCCTCCAGCGAATCGTAAAACAAACCGGGTTTTAAACAATTCACTCATATAGGATATGGGGAATTTAAAATACAGTTTAATATTCTATACAGATTCGGAGACATTTAAAGTCGACTGAAATAATACAAATAATATCATAATAAACCGGCTATAGAAAAACTAAATTTACATTTCAGAAATAAAGAACCTGTTCTGAAAAACACTGAGGATGAAAGTCTTTGCAAGCAGGAAATTGGCGAGAAGCGAAGGAGTCAGAATTTGACACAGTAGGCGCTTTGATTAATATTCAGCACCATGTTTTGGAGAGAGCTGAATGGACAGCTCCCACTGTGGTCAATCTGGGAAGATTGTGGGACCAGAAAAACCACACTAATCTCACACTACTACATGGATACTCAACCTCTCGCTGAACACAACGGCGCTCAAACAACAAGGTTACATAAGAATGTTGCGAGTGTGTGTGAACTGTTTTCAATTGAAAAGTTTTCAATTGTGTCATAAAAGTTTTGCAGGACAAACAATACACGGGAACAATGTTATCAGAAATGATCACGACCATTAATTTAAGTAACTAAAATGTTTTTGAACAGTTATACATTGGATGTTTGATTGATGTCTATTTCCGTTTTATTAATTTATTTTTATTTCACAAAATCAACTCACGTTCGTTGAAACATTTATACTAATGTTTGCATTTAAAAATACTACCGTATATACAATTGAGTGGTACGTTGAGATTTATGAAAAATTATGTTGTACGCAAAGATTCAAAATAATTCAGATAATTCTGAATGCAAGGTATTGCATTCTCTTACCAGTGTGCTGAATTTAATAACATATACCTCTCACATAAACAATACCTTTTTATTCTATTAAACTGTAACTAATAGGTTGCAGTCTTCAAAAATCCTTCCTGTTAACTCTAAAACACTAAATTGTAGCTTCGTAGCCAGAGGAGATACAGTACACGGCAAAATTGAACGTTAAGGGTATGCCCTTGTAAAATCCCACCCACCCTCTTTTCAAAACCACCCCTTAATTTCTGCTCCACTTCACTTTCAACAAAGATACTCGGCTGGCCACAAAAGAAACTGCCAAAACCCATGAAAAGTGATCAAATTATCAAGAACATGACCTTCGAGAGAGGCGAACCCAGTCCTCATATATAAACGAAAACTCCATATTCTTAATGTGCTCGCAACCCTACACAATACTTCTTTAACAGGTATAGATTCTCAAGAGGGTACCTCTTTGGACCAGGGCTAACAAGCATCACATGTTTAAAACAACTGTTACAACACAAATTGATGTTTAAACATTATTAGTGTCGGAACGATTTAAGTTCCCATAGGCCTATATTGTCAGCGCCCATAGCGTACATATGTTTTGTATATATTGATAACGGTTTCACTGTAGTTTTGATGTGTTCTTTAGCTACTCATTATATCGTTTAACATACATCAGGTGCCTGTTTGAACTAAAATAATAAGTTTAAATGAAGACAAGAAAACGAATGCAACTTACCCCTTGAGTCGAAATAGCAGTTTCTTTCTGAGAAACATAACAGCATGTAGTCTGCCCGTAGCTCGTCTCTCGCATCAATTTGACAGTTTCAGACATTTTCTCCCAATTCAGGTCTTCTGTCCACTTTGAGGAAGCGTAGATCTGGAAGTCATTTCTACTTTCGGTTATCTAGCTTTATGACGGCTGATTAACACTCATACAGCTAGATAACCAAAGATAGCAACAAACCCCCTCTCAGTTTCAAAAATAAATGTTTGTCCCCATGGTCAAAATAGGACACGAATCACAGAAACTCCCCACCTGACATCAAAAAACAAGGAGAGAGGATAAAAGACAATTAGAGTTTGTTCAATATGGTATGATTTCAGACCTCGTGTGTCCGCAGTCCTCCATGCCAAGAAGTTTGAAATGTGGGCCTTGAGTCAAGAAGAAACCGTCTTCCCTAAGCAAGAGGGAGAGAGACATATCGGGGGGCTTATTTGCATTCTGACCATGTGCCAGGGTATCTCGGGGGCTGGGAAAGGGCTCTCTCTCTCTGTCAACGTCCATTCTCATTGAAATAAACCCACGCCTGGTGACATCACCACACAAATGCCCAAAACAAGTTCTGCATTCAAATCAGAACTCACTTCCCGCCTTTTCACTCGGCCTTGAATTCACCCGCATCAGTTTCACTAAATCTGGAAACGTATATTTCTGAAACATTGTATTTTTACTATTTAATTTGAACAATATAAATGCATGTGAAACAAAAGGGATAAATATAACATGGTCCTAATCATTCCACAAGTTTTGGAAATTGGTAGTGGGTCGAATTAGTAGGCACCAGTATAGCCAATGCTTCAACATATTACTCTCTGTAACTGAAACACCTACTTCTTTAAAAACAACAATAACAAGAGTATAACTATGCAGAAATTAAAATGCATGCAGTTGCCCTATTATAGAAGTTTCGTATTACATTTTATCATAGCCTAAATGCTTACCTTCCTCTGTTCCCACCTGTGCAGCCATTTATACAATCACGTGTTCAGACCTCTTGCAACTTCAACACCATCGAATAATTTGACTTAGCTTTCAAAATGAAAATTTCAAACGGCCTCCCCATACAGGAAGAGGATGTCTAAATCTAATGAACGTTTTTGTCCACAGTGCTTGTGGCAACAGAAATTAATCAGTACGTAGAGCTCATATTAAGGACATTCCGATTTTTAAGACCTCGAAAATATGTACTTGCTCACTATATCATCCAATTACATACATAGACTGGTCGGGATATATATATTTTTTTATTTTTCCAGTAGTTCTTCATGACGATGATGACGATGATGATGAGGATGATGATGATTATTGCTGTTGTTGTTGCAATTTATAACTGCACATTTGAACAATAACTGAATTTACAGTAGATTTTGAGGCTGTAATTGGCAGTTCTGAAACAAAGGAATGCATTTTTAGCGATTGCTGGCATCATTGTTATTATTACAATTATTGTTATTATTTTCTGAAATAATAACAATAATCTACCCCTACATGTAACTGTCAGTTCATGCATACGTTTAATTTAGCCTAACCCTCTGGTGAACCCACGCTTCCCTTTCACATTACGTCTGACGTCATGCTGTTTAATTATGATAAGTTACATTTAGTCAACCTGGATTAGCCTGTGAAGTGCAAGGTCATAGTTCTTCATTTGCTGATCAGTAGGTGATCCCTCTCAGCTCACCCTCATGCTTTTCAGTGATATGTACTTATAAGTTACGTAATTAAAATGTTTGATTTTATAAAGTTTCCTGCAAGTCACGTCATACGATCATACGATCACAGAAACAGACCCAATTTCGTATTAATAGTCTGTACTTTCCTCGATAGTCTAGACTCTTTACTATGATGAATAGTAGGGTTACCTGGCAAAAGTTTGCCTAACAATTGTAGTCAATTCCAGCCTAAATGTTGCAAAACGTTACAGTGAATAGCAGCACATTGCAGGAACATGAAATGTACCCACAGTTCCTAGAGAATGCCATGTTTTATCCCTATGTAGGACAGCAATATGTACTTGATCTGTGCAGTTGCGTCCTATATATCATAAATGCTAAAAGCAACAATAGCATTCAAACTATAAAGCATCATATGTTACTAATACTCCGATTTATATTTGGTATTGTTGAAAAATATTGAGCATAATTATTTTTCACGTCCATTGTTAGATGTTTTGAGGGCTTGTGATTTCTGATTCATAATTTTTTTCATGGAGTTTTTAAACTATCACCTTATACTCATCTGCAAGAAAATTTTCCCCGTTTCTCTTGGACGCCCAGGGAAAAAAAGGTGCTACCAGAACCGTTGGGAAGAAACCTGCCTCATCGTTAAACACTACACATGCATTCTTGAACTCAGAGCTAGGCTTATCATGTACTGAATGTTCTCCGGTAAATAGCGGATGTTCTGAACTATTTTAATCAGCAGATTAATGGAAATATGATTTCAGATAGATAGATTCCTGCGTATAACTTAAGTATTGGTCATGGTAGTCTATTCAGGTGAATTTTAAACTGCATCTACACCTACAAAAGCAATCACGAAAACGAAATCTTGTCTCATCCCTAAATACTTATTTCTTTCACATGACACATACATTTATTTACATCAATAGTGAATTCTGTACAAAAAAACAACAAAAGCATCTCCCACAGAGTCTTGTGGGACTGCACACGCTTCACTTCTCCTATTAGAAGTGTTTGGGGAAGTGATTAACATTCCTTTTCTCCTCAGTTCTTGGACTTGACCGTGGAATTGAGACTCCGACAAAGCAGACGGCATATAGAATGGAAAGACCGCAAGCTATTGAATTTGGCCTTCGCTGCTGCTTCGGGGTCAACTCAGAGCTATGGTCGAGAACACAGTAAACAGGGCCAGTGATTTGCGGACAAGAAAGCTTTCGCGTAAAGACACTGATTTTTGCACCACCTTGTTTTCCAAAACATTTATTCAGTCGACTGCTGAATAACTTCCAAAGGCGACTAGATTTCTGGTGACCTATTTCTAAAGAAACTCTAAATACGGAGTATATCGTAATTGGGGTAGTCGACATTCTGTATGCAATAGAGAATAAATGCGCGTGTTGCCTACTGCAGACACAGCCAACAAAATCGCACTGAACACAAATAAAAGGTCCTTACTTTTCAGTTTGAGGAAATGAGTATTCCTTATTGTCATCCAAAAGACACCAGGCAGCCATCCGTGATGAGGTTTGAGTTAATAAAGGTTCCATTGTGGTAACTATAATGACATCGCTGGAAATGGGTTCAAGTGGTCCAAATTATTGATTTTCTAAGGAAGGCGGCTTTCGCACCAAACCAAATTTCAGAAACGTTTACAGCGACAGCACACAAGGAAAGCAGATTCTTTAAAAAGGTAACATCATTTCTCATTCCTGTAACGTCTGTGTCCAGTGGTCCAAATGTTTTACTGGTATTTTATTTCCAAGATGGGGAAATCTTGCTTTCATGAACTGTTCCTGCACTTCTGTCATCAGAGATTTTCTGTTTTCTCACCTCTAATCCCTTGTTCTGTCATACTCGCGCTACTTCCTACATATCTTCCCTGATTACGTTTTCGTTGTCTTTCTCTCGGTCCATCCGTTGCTTTCGCTATCCTCCAAGCCTCTAGTTTCTCTCCAAGAGCTTCCTCCTCTGACAGCTCTCGCCTGCAGTGACGTCATTTCGGCAGCAGGCTCCTGAGTGACCAATCACAGGCACGTGTAGGAAAGAAGAGGTGCGTGTGCGCGTGCACATGTGTGTGTGTGTGTGTGTGTGTGTGTGTGTGTACGTGGTGTGTGGGGTGTGCGTGCGCGCGCGCGTTTGTGTTGTGGAGGGTAAAGCAACAGGAATAATAGTCTTCGTAACCCATTCACTTCCAAGTCCCTTCATTAACAAACCGTGGGTATCTCCATTAATAGGTCAATACTAAACCATATGATGAAAAGATTTTAAAATGTAGTTTGTCCTTGTAATTTTATTTTTATCGTGGAAGGTCCCTCAAGAGAGGGATGTTGTGGATTCTTTTTACTGGCACGACAAATGCGCATCAGTCATTTTAAAAGGCTTACTATTAGAAATTGAGCAATGCGGTTAAACGTCAATATTTAGAGTAGGCCCTGGATTCAAGAATGTTCTCGTCTGCCTTTTGCCAAATAACCATGCCAGTACTGCAATTTGTATGTTTTTTATGGTTGAATTGCACCTGAGATGACTAGAAATTAAGCGTGTATAGCTCAGCAATATCACATAGTGTCTGCCTCAACAATGAGTAGGCCTGAATGTAGGATATTACACACATACGTGCATGGACATCACCCAGCTGCTCATGTATGATTTATTTATTTATTTATTTATTTATTTATTGCATTTTGCTGCGCTGAGATAATTTTACGCACTGTATTTACGGCTTCACATACAACTGCATCCCGTTTAAATGAATATAAACTGCAGCTAATGGAATATTTGAGGCTGAGGGGACACGTAGGCAGTGTAGACAGATACTTAAGTAAAATAAAATGCTCAGTAATCCTCCTCAGCAGAAATTGATTGGACAAAAGTTCGCTGGGGTGACAAAATAGCCCCACAAAAGCTATAATACAACAGGAGATTGCTTTTACTGGCTCTTGTTAATTAATATGGGGTCGAAAATGGGGGTCTTTGTTTTGTTTTTTTTTTCTGAAAATTTTCTCAACCCGTCGCCGCCACTGTTCAGTTCCTTGACGGAAAAAAACGACAGGCAACTGTTACTTAACCCTTTCATCCACTTGCAAAGAAAAGTGGAGAAAACATTCCGATCTGTGTGGGTGCGAGCAAAAGAGAAATCATTCAATCTCTCAAAATCAAACTGAGCTTGATTTTCTTACTGTATGCACAGTACAGATGATAAAAGACATTAAGTTGATCAATTGTTGATGTCAAGACTTTTAATCCGTGCAGGCCATATGCGATTTATTTGCGTCTTTCCAACTCTACTCTGCAATTTATGTGCTCCCCTATCAATAATAATTAATCCCCGGCTTCCAGACTTTAGGGTGTTCTTGAGAATGGTTCCCTACGTTTCCTATTGAATTACATCTGCTCCATTGACGCTGAAATAAAGACGCCAAGCCAACTTTCAGCCTCAACATTTCTCACCAGCCCCAAAAGAAAACCCCCACGTCTTTCACTGTTTGTCTTTATTTCTCAATACCGTCACACAGTCAGCGAACGTGTCCTGAAATTTAAGTACATCTAGATTGCAGGATCCGGACCAAGTATGGCACAATTCGTCGCCCTGATCAAGAAGGCACATTGTTGTGCACTGCTGCAACAAACTCGTGCTAATAACCATGACGGTTGCTGTAGCCTATACCGTCAGTTACTTTGAACCAGTCTAGATTGTCTGTCATGTATAGTGACAATCATAACTTCCCCGTGGAAAAAAACACAGACGTTTATCTCCATATTTATCAAAAATAACAAAATAAATAATGCCAATACTGGACAAATGAATACCGAGACTTAAAATGAGTTCCTTCGTTAATTTAGCATAAACATGTCGTACAAAACTAACTAAGCTCATCAACTCTTTTATCAAGCTGGCCTTGTTAAAATACATTTTACTCTTGACGGCACAACAGGTTTGGCTGAAAAACCAAAACTTACCTGAACAAATGATGTTCATTTGAACGCAAAATTCCTTTGTAAGTTAAACAATGTTGCCCCACAGATGTTTCACTCTCGCCTTGTTTTACGTACATCTACTGTCATCACACTCTCACAGCCGGATAAGTATCTGGAGCTAATGATAGCGGTCCCCTCTTGAAAAAAACCCAGTGGTCTTTGAGGATGATCTAAAATGAGAATTACAAGGAGGTATCGTTTACAGGGAGAAGGCCTATGAGATGTGGCGGTTGGACATAACTGCCCACGTAGGATTATACGTCACCTACAAAACGCGCTTTTAACACCTCCATTAAATGGAGAATATTGGCGCGTTTTACTTTAACAAAACGAAATAAATTATTTTCTTATGATTCCAGATACATACATCAATCTGTCAGTTGCATACATTGCTTCGATGTCACATGTTGACCTTTACACTACCACACTGAGCTACTTTCGTGATATAAATAGATGTACAATACAATGCGTATTATTATTATTATTACTATTATTTTACTTTTCTCGTGGTCAAGTTGCTCAAACAGGTAACATGAGGGTGATTACAACGCATGTAATTACTTGGCTAAATGAAATTTGACTCAATACTTTCACTTATTTTTATCTATATGCAAAATTAATTTGTGGTGATGTAACCTGATATGGTGATGTACACTGACATTTTAAATACAATAAGGTACACACACACACACACACACACACACACACACACACACACACACACACACACACACACACACACACACACACACACACACACACACACACACACACACACACACACTGTATTACATATATGTCATGTCTTGTCACCATATTGTGCATTCGCATATCTCAGTAAGATTACAATTACACATTGTTTTGTAAAGATAATAATAATTTTGTCATTTTCTTGCTACGGTCATTTTCAGGACAGTTAAATGTCTGTACTCACAAATATATGTGCACAACATGTGCATGCAACATGCAGGAAAGTAGTCACACACAGGTCTATACACATCATTAGGGAATTGCAGCAGAGGAACGGACATTTAGCCAACTATTATATCATATTAATTTTATCAATACTTTGAATAATAATAATAATAATAATAATAATAGTAATAATAATAATAATAATAATAATACGATATAAGATAGAACACATAAAAGAATTATCATCTTGCTTTGAAATAGCTGAGAGTACTGAAACTATACAAAGAAGTTAATTATTCTTAACAATGAAATTATTAATATTTTTGACACAAGGTCAGATTTTTTGGACAGAAGAGAAAGCAGAGTTAAGGTAGAGCGCAAGCGTCATGGGGGTGGCAGGACTCAATGGGGACAGAGGGCACCACAAAGGCTAATAAAGACTGGACCAGCCCTTGACCTATATCCGTTGTGTTTGTCAGTCGTATTATCAAGTGTTCATTTTGATTGAGAGTCCAGTCTCTGAATGTGGTTGGGAGTATTTAAGGTTAAATTTAGCCTCAACGTCTCTATTGTTGGACATATTACAAGCCCATTAAACGGCTGTCCAAATCAACAAAATTGTAACATTATTTACTGCAAGGTAAAATCTACAATTAAGATTATTCACCCCACTACATTTTCTTTCAGTAGAATCAGTTATGTCCATGAAGATTTTGCAGATTGAACTCATGTTTTGGTGAGCGTTCCTCATGTGTTCGGTAAACATTAAATTTAAAAGTTAAGTGAAAAAGGATCTTGAGTCAAAATGAAGTAATTCATATAATTAAGGTCAACTTTCAATAGACAATAATGAAATACAAAAATCTTAAATTTTAAATTATTTAGATTTACATATAAATGATTTAATATAATTGAATATAAATATATAAAAAAATATGTTATGCATGTTTTCATTTTCAACTATATATGCATATAATGTTTGATATTTATACTGTCTCACAACTCAGATTAAATATATCCAGAACTGTTCGGCATACTCACATGCCTATCTTTGACAATACTGACATCTAGCGATAAATATTTTCAATTTAGTTTGATTCTGTTTTTAAATCGTTTTCAAATTAGGACCTAGATATATTTGCAGTCCTCCACTTTACGTACAAATAATGCATTATACTCAAACAAATGGCCAGATATTTCATATTAACATCTTATATTTGCCAATATCACAATAGACTATAGAACAACAAGATACACTACAATACACTATGGATCACGGTACAGGCAGTTTCAAATACTGTCCTTGATTTAACCGCTGAAGATCTCTTTCCGTGGATGCCTCTTAAAGCCTAGTAAAACATTGTATTTCCACGACTCCACCAAACTGTGTAAAGGAATTCCACCAACTGGGGTGCCGTGACAACAATGTAAATAGAACTCTGGCGATTGATGGACTCTTGAAATGGACTCTCTCGTGAAAATCGATGAAATGTGTGAAAAAATAGTACAAATTTGGATATATAGAAAATATAACATCTTAAAACTACGAAAAAATGTACATGTGAAAGTAATTTTCTATTGATAGCTATCGTTTACTACGCCGCTATCGCTTTAAATGGTTGGTTTTTTAATGGAATGCCTAAACTAATCTGCGGTATGGGCGATGACCTAACGTTGGCGACATAGAGACAGACAACATGGTTACCATATTATTATTATAAATTGATACTTTATTTCCAAAACATTGATACTGCAGATTAACCACGTTTAAAGTTCTAAACAAAAATACAATTACAGGTACAGCGAATGCTAATAAATTGATCTATTTTTGTTTTACAACATAAAACCTGTGTTTTCAGTGAGCCATGCATGCGTAGTTCTTGAAGTTGTGTAGAGGAAAATGAATAAATGATACATATTCGCAGCCACTGGTGGAAGCTTGCCTTATCAAGCACTTAAACCAGAAGACCGAGGATTCTCAATAGCGGCACTGTGAATTTCATTTTCTCGCTGAGAGATACTGGATTGCATTGCGTCATACAAAATATAATCCTGAAACACGCAAGACGTCGCCAAAACTTCAGATTGATATTAAAAGCTAAATTTAGTAATTCCTCGATTCTTCTAAGGCTGAAAGATAAATTTCGTTTGAACCACTTGTAGTCAGGTAAAGGAACACTAATTTCAACCAAAACCAAAAAAAAAAAAAAAAAAAAAAAAAAAAAAAAAAAAAAACAATTCAATCTGGCAATTCTACCCTTAAAGGGATTTCAGTCGAAACATACACAACTGAATTAGGCTAACACAACGTTTTGTTTTGTCTTAATACAATAATTAAATGTGACAAACTAACTGAACTAACTAAATTAACGAAGTTAAGTTCATTGATTAACTGAAGCATTTGATCAATTGTATGAGTAATAAATAGTTTTAAGCATGTTTTGTAAAAAACCGTTTTTTACAGGATTCGATGTATTTTTAAAACCCACCAACAAGCCATATAAATTATAGGCTTAATTGTTGCATCATGTACAGAGAGTTATCTGAAATTAAAACAAACTGGGCTGAACTAGGATAACCTAAACTGGGCTGAACTAGGCTAACCCAAACTGGGCTGAATTAGGCTAACCCAAGCAGTTGTTCCAGGAACCTTTCTAGACACGATTATTGAAAAAAAAAACACTTACCTTAACGAACAAAACATACATTTCGTTTCTGAAGCTTGTTTTACAACACAACTGCTCACATTTTCTGGATTTATTAAATCAATGGTAACAGCTGATAACATCCAAAATAATGTATCCTAAAATTGTTCTTGTTCGTTGATAGATGCAGATATACATTACACTGAATTCGTGTGATATACAGCTAAATACAGAAGAATTTAGCAGACGCTCTTACTACGATCTAATTCTCAAAAGCTTACATTTTGTAAAACTGAATTTCATGATCATAAAATCTTCAGAAAGCTTGGATCATCATCGTTATGTTACCACTTGGTTGCTGTCACCAGGTGTCCCCAAGAATTCATCCTTACGTGGTCGTAGGGATACCATCAAAAAGTATTTGCAAATAGCAATAAATTAACAAAATTTTGCCAATAGTAACATCAAATAGTGAAATAATTCGAATAGTGTTAAAAAGTGTTTATATGTTCACAATGTATGCTTTTTTCCGTTTATAGTCAAATATATAATAATTTCAAATCTATCAATCAATCAATCAATCAATCAATCAATCAATCAATCAATCAATCAATCAATCAATCAATCAATCAATCAATCATTTAAGCAGGCAAGCAAAAAAAAATTATTGAAATGTAGAGAATAGACAAGTATGCTTTTTTGTTAGGTTACTTACACTTCGTGTCACGGTGAAGGGAAGCGCAGATTGGAAGGCTATACAATAACCAAATAATTACACATCAAATTACCTATTGTTCAATTTTGGCTGGCCTGTTGAAATTGGCTTTCTAAAACAGTGTTTATGTCAATCATGTAACTATTGTGTAAATTTTACAGTAATTAGTCTTCATTAAAAGTCCACATATCAGTAGCATGATGTTATCCTAAATAATCTTCCTGCAGTCGACCGTGCAGAAATTCTGTAACTTTAGCATTTCTTTGCATTAGAAAGTAACTTATGGCTCTTTATAGTGTAAAGGTCCTCACCTTTTACTGGGAATTCCTTGGTATGGGAGAGGGGTTAATGCCTTTCATTTCAAGTCATTGAATATGGGGTTAATCTTAACAAATAACAGCCTCCATTTTCAGAATCTCAGATTTCCGCACTCGGAAAGCCTCACACGATTGTCCAGAATTGTGAAATCCGAGTTCACGCAGATTTTTTAATACCAGTGGGCATTATGGGTAGGTTTTCTCTTTCACAAATTGCACTAGACTGCTTTTTTAAAGCACTTTGTCCTTATTAAACTGTTATCTTTTTCATGCATTCAATGGTTAAATCGTCCATAAAGTTTAAAAAGTCAGTTCTTAGAAGGCACTTCAGCAAAGGTAAATGCTAAAAATAACATACGTAAATTCCCGGCAACTTAGCTTCCAAAATGGTGTAATAAATCTGAAACGGGCAAATGGTATATAGGCTATCAATGACCCATATTTTCACTTTTTACAAATTAATATAAATTACAATACAAAAAACGTAAATCCAGTGTTAATATTTCACGTAACTGTGGACAAAATCATGTTTTCAAACCCCATCTGAACGCAATTTATAATTATCTTTGCGCCAGCATGTTTCACGTCCAAACTTTTAATATCAAACTGTGCCGACAATCTATGTATTCAGCAATGAATTGCAAAGTCAATTTAACGCTGGTATTGTTGTCACATTCTTTGGTTTTAGTAATCCAAACCACCAGATCTTTAACTTGAATTGACATTTAAATCATCCACATAAGATAAATCCAAAATGAAACAAAAATCAGAGCTGCTATAAAAATCCTATATTACGTGGAAATTTTGATTAATTCTGAAATATTTGAAGAGTCAAGTATTAGGAAGCTACACATTTAGTACGAAGAGGAAGAAACACTATGTAAGGAAAAGGAGAAAAAAAGGAGTTTTCCTTGTGACTGTTTTTTTTTATCTTGTACTGCCACCTACTGACTCATAGTGGTATTGTGATGCATTGATGTTTTAATTAAACACATTCCGTGGAGGATTCAATATGTTCCTCAAACATTTCGATTGGCCTTTGATATTGAAAACACATTTTATGTCGGAGTAGAAGGTAAAGAATTCGTAGACATAAAGCTTCAGTGATGAGCACAGTTTTAACGTTAGAAAAACATCGAACAGTCAAGGAAGCTGGATTTTTGGGGCTTTAGGATCGTGATTTTTGAAGATTTTTGAATATATGAAGATATTTATTTTAGCTGTCCCATTTTTTTTTGTCGCGTTGTCATTGCAATTTCATTGGAATAACATTTTTATTTTGGTTCTTCAGATTGTATTTATCAGAATAACAGTACAACAGCGCCACTTCGAGGACAATGAGCTACACCCGCAATGTATTGTTCCAAGTTTCAGTTGTAATTGAAGGCCAGTCCTAAATTCGAGATTTTGTTGTACTGTTGTAGCAGTAACATTTAAATAAATTGTTTAGCTGATCTTGTACAAGACTATATGTGTATTTTAGAAATATTATAATTCATATGTCTTTGACTCCTGTGAGCTCATGGTGGCCCACAGGCAATAATAACTATTTTCAACCAGGAAAATGGGCTCTCAGTTGAAGCCTGGAATCAACAGAAAATCATATGCAAGCAACAACAGGGATTCAACGGAGTATACTAATTCTAACACCTTTTGATTTGATATGAGCAACATCCAAGAAACATACAAATATAATTTCAAATTATAATTCAAGCAATAAATACATAATAAATAAGTAAGTAAGTAAGTAAATAAATAAATAAATCATATGCAATTAATCCCAATTGTGCTTAACTTGCAGCAAACAAATCAACAATAATTGATATGTCTGGTAACAGGAGGTTCCAGTGCTAACTGTGTTGTTTTTAAGATATGGATCTCTAACCAAACCTCTTCATGAGTATGATTCAGAGAGTCTACATCCTCAAGTCCAGACAGTTTGTTTTTGGGCAATAGGACAGAGTCCATGGACTGTTGAGCACATGTTTTGGTAGTGTCCAGGAGCTAGTGGCTTTTGGGGCCAGGTCATCTCACTGAAGGCTCACTGGGAGCACATTTTGAACCACATCCCTGCCTTTGCCTGCATCGTGATGACTCATCTGACACATACACCTTAAATCAGTCTACATTCATTTTAGCCAGTTTAACAGCAGCAAAAAAGTTACTCTCCAACTCTGGATTAATCCTGGCCTTACTTTGATTTTCCTGTTATATGAAGGTTTTGCAATACTAGAATGTAAGGTTAAAAAACAAAAGCAGTGCAGGTATGGTTAGAGAGTGCTGTATCTATAGGGGACCAGCTTCTTAAAAAAATGATGTTATTCATACCCACCATTGTTGTACAAAAAAACTGGCAGTAATAAAGTAATAATATAAAAAGTTGATCAGAATCAAAAAATATTTCACAAATCCCAACATTAGAGTCAACAATATAGCAAAGGCAGAACATACATTAAGAATGTCAATATTAAGAATATCAAGCTAACAGAAACTCAACTTTGGATTGAGGTGCAGGCTTCTGGAGCTCAATACCTGGACACATGCTAGCCCTGATGTAAGCAACTTTTTTATTCAAGAATACGAAACTCATAATCTTCACATTTATACAGTCTGCTGGAAAATCTTTGCTACATGAGCTTTTCTGTCATAACCTTTATTCCATAACTTTATTGGCATTACAACATTTACATTTGTATTACCATTTGTAATGTCTCTGCCAATGGATAATATCAGTGTTCTACTTCGCTGGATCAGGAACAGGAGTGAAAGGAAATGCTGTGGCTAGCTAGTCAATTTAGTAAAACATTTCTAGCCAAATATATGGCAACTAAATACAGTATCTGTGATGAAAGCTAACATTTCCATTACAATGGTAACTGGTCATGTTAACAACAATGCCAGAATCGGACAGTGACCTGTCACATATGATTTTCAGATGGGTAAATACAACATGGTAAAGTTAATTCTACCCTTCTTACCTCAACATGACAGGACCGATTTCAGTCACAGCCAACAACCCTCTATGTAGAAGAGAGCTTTTTCCTGCTCACACGAGAATAACTAAAGATTTGATTTCATTGACAGTATGAAAATTACATTTTGGCACTTTCTGATTGTTGTGGAAATCGAGACCGCAGTAATGCATTTAATCTAAACACAATTGCGAATCTGTGCTATTTACTAATCAAATTGTCAGGTGAGATTTGATTCAAGTCCCACGATAATAGAAAGCTTTTCCTCTTTTCCATTAGAGGGGGTGAGGATGTGATGGCAGAATGGTACCATTGTGTACCAAAACATCACTTTCACCTCTCTATATTTCTCTTCAATTTTACAAAGAACTTCCCTTTTAGTTGAAAATCTCACAAACATTTATCTGATGAGTACAAATAAAACATTGGTATTTTTTCTGCTCCCATTTGTTTTTGTGCTTGTGTGAGAGTGAGTGGGAGGGGTGTAATGAATGGATCAGGGAGAGGATAGGGCTGAGCTGCAGGGGAGGTCAGCAGGCGTGGGAGTGATGTCATCGCCAGGTCCGGCTGGCTGCGCTGCCTCTGGCCGAATGACTACACAGGGGTGAAAGAGTCAGGGGAACAGACCTGCACAGCCGTACCTACAATGCTGTGGGCACCAGCCGTGAGCACCGATGGTTCTTCAATTGCCTTCGCATTTATGGCCCTGGGCAGTTCTGTGCTGAACACTTATTTATGCATTCTTAGAAACCAGGCTGGGACAGCCTGAGGCTGCAGGCAGTGTGGGGCCAGAAATGTCCCGATTCACCAGATCCATGGATTTAACTGCAGGTACCTGAAGCACATGATTTACTGCTCATGTGGTTAATACAAACAAGCTTATGCTTACTATGTTAGCTCTTTTTGAATGGTACTGTGTTTTATATTATAAGGTAAATCTGTATGAGGGAGCTAATGGTTGCAAAACTAAAGAGGGAGGTCGATTGAGTATAGGATGACAGTCTGTCCCTGGAGAGGGATTGTAGGGCCCAGGGGCTTGCCTCTTGGTGAATGGTGATGCATCATTTCAGACACCTTTGTAAAATCCGATTTGTCAACACTTCATACACAACATATCCCTTCTACTAGCCTATCCATAGTAGGCCATTACAAATGTCACCAGCCAATCAAATTTATTTTAGATCTTCAGTAATTGCTATTTCATATTGAGCTTCTCCTCTCTTTCTATCAATGGTCAATCTCCTCATGGAGGCGTTTCCTCAAGTGGGAAGTGGGAACACATCGGTTAAATTGATAAATTGTTCTGAGTTTGAGGATTTGTAGTATATTTGACTGACAGCAAAGAATAGCTAAAGAATGGCACTTTTTTAGTTCAATCTTATTTTTGTGCAATTAAAACATGTAACACCTACCTACTTCGAAGCAGCCTGCCTCTGTTTTTTTAATTGTTTTATCAGGAGAATATTTTAGCTATATTTTTTATTTTATTTAAAGAGTAATAAAAATAACCATTTGTTAAAGGCTTACATTTGTGTTTTGCTTTTTACTAAGAAACATTGGCACCAATGATATACTTATAGAAAGGGTCAAATATTTTTTCCTGGTAATTCATTTGTGAAATAAAGAAGAAATAAAATTGAACTCTTTGCATCACAATAAATTGCACAGCATTGTATTCTGTTGCATTGTGTTGAATTGCATTGAATCAAATTACCTCATGTCAAATCACATTGCGTTGCAAATGGGATGAATCACATTGCTTTGAAATGTTGATTGTGCTGGATATATGGTTAATGTATCGGATTGTTGGCAGTGCATCAAGATGAGTATAACATCATCCTCAGAAAAAGAGATGCACACCTCTAAACAGAACATAAATACAACAGTGAAGTTACTATAAAGCTATTGGTTGTTGAACACCAGCAGGGGGCAGTGTGGTGATAACCAGATTGGTGACTGTTGTTTTTGTCAGCAACTCCAGGTGGTGCAAGCGGGATGCTGTGGATGGCAGCAGTTGTACTCAGGGGGTGGGGAAGCAGAGTCAGAGATCAGTCAGTTGTTTGGGGCTGCCAGTCCAGTCAACCTAGTCACCCACCTCTTCCCACCACCCTGGACCCACAGGAGCCTGGGACCAAGCAGACAGGGGTGAGGAGGAAACTGCTGAGAAATTTCAGCAGCAAACAAACTCACGACACATTCAAAAAGGGAGCTAAGTCTTTAAGGCTTTAACATGGGATCTGAATTAAAAATGCTGCAAGGCAGGTTGTAGAAATATAATTCCTTTATTATATTTTGGGACTCATCTCTGTCTGAGTCTGTATTACATCAAACATTCACAAAACTCAACTCCAACATTTCTTACTTAGAGTTTTGGAAAAGCAGTATTTATGCGTTAAATTTATGTTTGTTTCAATGAGAAGACAGCAGTACAGCTACAGTTGTACTTTTCACTACCTGAACAAACCCCTGGTATCTTTCAAAAGAATGATTATTTATAATTCTATATTATATAATTTATTAGAATTTTATCTCACTTGCTGACAAACAAACAAACGAACAAACAAACAAACAAACAAACAAACAAACAAACAAACAAACAGTTTGTTATTTAAAATTGATTCATGATAATAACAATAATGTTATTCATACTTTTTTGCAATTTATTGTAGTAAAGGTAATGCATAGAAAATATTACAAATAGAACAAATACTAAAAACTCAAAACAGAATAAAATGAGTTTTTAGAATTTAAAATCCAGGGCCAAGTGTATGGCAGTTGGATTTAATGATTCCAAATCCCATTCAGTACCGACAACCATACGGTACCTTGTTTGGTACCCACAACCAGACATCCCACATTTGAAATGTATGTATATAGTCACACACACACATACACACACAATTAGACCCCAGCCTGATTTTGTACACTCCCCCCCCCCCAAAAAAAAAGAAATAATTGAATTAATCTGTGGGTTGAAGTATTACATATGGTACTGTGGCAGGACCTGAAACAGACAGTTCATCATGAAAAACCTGCAAATTTCACCTGATTCCACTCTATTTGCAAAAAAAGCCTTCAAAAAGTTGATTTAAAAAAATAGCTTGATTGAAGGAGTCGCACATCTGACCCAGGCCAGACAAAACCTTCCCTTGTTAGCGAACAATAAACGTCCTGAATGTTACTTTTAAAACATTCACCTGTTAACACTGATTTTTGTAACAAAACTTAACTTTCATATGTTTGTATATTTTGGATAGCAACATGAATCTACAGGAGTGTTGTCAAATTGTATTAGAATCTGAAGTATTACATATATTTATTTGATATATATCTTTTCACAGACACACATGGATGTAAGGAATGCAAGGATGTGGCTAATACAGATCATTTGAAGTTCTCATGATCATTGAAAACAAACAAACCTCTAGGTTGCTGTTTTGTTGATTTTGCATCAACTGTGAAATCACAGAAAAAAGCCATAACATCTAATTTGATATATCTCAGTAACATTCTCCAGGACTGTAATGCATAACATATGACTGAAAGCAATTGTGTAACATAAATGTCATATCTGTTGATAGCTCACTCTTGTAGCATAAGTAAAATGTGTGTTTGCAGTATGCTCTGTGGTCGGTGGGGTTTGGGGAGGTGGGAGAAGTTTCTTCCGGTGGTTGCTGATTTATTGAATTGAATGCACTTAAGTGGGGAGGGAGTAAAATAGAAGCATAGCATGCTTGCATCATTTGTAAATAATATACAAATAAGTGGATCTCCAGCTTAATTAAAAACAGTTGATATACAAATAATGTGGGTCATACATTGAGTTTTACTGCAGTCTGTTCAATATGTCTCAAGCGACACCTTCATTATTTGTTAACTCCAAATTCACTGTGAATTATACTGTTGTCAGGGTATACAAAAGACATCTTATCTGCTACTCAGTAAATGATGAACTACCTATTCAACTTTTGTAACGAGAGAGCTGAGAGATTTATCAGTTCAAAATTTTGTTTTGCAGGCTTACATGGTTCAACCACCATCTTGAATGTGTTAATGTTTTATTTCTAAGAACGTTATGTTCCTTCTGTCAACCATCAAAGAACTAAACCATACATGTGTCAGCATCCTATCAGATTTGAATACATAGGACTATTTTATAATTCTATCCTTTATTTCCAACAGAACAGCTGAGGTCATAGAAATAAACATAACTAAACTTGCTTTCCTCTATCGTTTTCCCCAACATGAACAGCTCTGGATCTGCCAGAGACGTTCATCAGCAGCAGTAATGGTTTTCCTTTTATACCCCAGTGCATTGAACCTTGATCTTATTTCCAATGGGAAACTGGATTTCTGATGGCAGAATAGAAAGGACATTTTTTCTTTTAAGTCATATTGGCCAAGTTTCAAGTAAGACAAAAGTCATTAGCGTTAAGGTCCAAGTTGTCAAGTCAAGTTTTAAGTCAGCATATATAAGGGCTCTTGTCCTCAACTCTGCCTGCAATACTCAGCCAGTCCCAAACATCCAAGCCTGTGTCCACCTCAGACATGAAAATACGGATCAATACACAATTACTATTGATTTCTTTAGATGACACATCCACACTGAGGTTTCCTGCCAGGACCTGAGGCTTTTCAGACTCTGTAGTAGGGACTGGTGCCTTGATGTTGACATTGTCATAACGAGACTGACCCTCCACCTCCACATCCTATATTGGAAGATCATAAGGCTACCTGGTGACATGCAATGGCAGGAAGTAGAGATATTGCTGTGAAAACAGCCAGTGGCTGATCGATATCTCACTGCTCATGGTGGATGTCCTGGCATGACTCCTTCTGATTGCCTACTGCCGTTTTGCAGAGAACATGTACGCTAAACAAGGCCATTTAGGAAAAAGCCATAGAGATTCAGTCAGAAAAATACTTTAATGGGGTTTCAATGTCAACCACATTAGGGTGACGATGTACTCATTTAGCAGATACACCAATAGTAAAAAAAAACTCAAGGTTCATCTTGCCAAGCTTCCATTGATATTCTCTTCTCAAAGATCCATTGCTTACAATATGTATTGTAAGAGTACACAGCAATGCTACATTTGACTGACAGGTATATTCATGAAGCCTTTCAGAGTCCTGGTGTATAAAATGTGTACATTGACCCCATCTCTTCCCCTCTGCAAAAATTGGTAGGCCATCCTTGGCAAGCCTTCATAAAGCACTAGTAATTGAGTGCATTTCACAGAGAAACTATCACAGTCTTACTTGAATCAACCCTTGATGCAGCTAGCTCCCAAACAGAATGCTGAATTTGTAGTTCTATTATGTGATTGCTTTCTATTTTATGTGATACCACATAATCCCCCCTGCTACTTTGGCAACTGGCCTATCAGTATGTTTTGGGTTATTGGATTCTAAGCTTTTGTGAGTCTGAACTCCAAGGGATACTGCCCAGGTCTATCCTCTGCCTTTGCCAGGAGTGGTAGATTCTGCTCTGACACATCATGAAACGCAATGAATTTCTACTCCTATGATGTATTTCTTTTGCGAACACTTCAGGGAAAAAGGGTTGATCTCTTTCCTCTTCCGCAGGAAAATGCATCGCAACAGTAAACATGCCTGTGAAAAAGCCATGAGTGTAAAAGAAGAGCATATTACAAAATATCAGAATATTTTACTTGGAAAGTAAATCGATGTAGGAATTATTGAACATGAAGGAATATGAAGAAATTTGAGTCCTTTTCAAAGTTGCTCCACTGGCACATTAGAAAACGATACATGCAAAACCTCATAAAACATATCACCTATTTTCTTCCAGGAAATGTAGTCATTCATCATGAAATTCGGACAGTTATCCTGAATTTCTTTTCCTTGCTTTAATTTCTGTGCACTACTTTGAAGGTTAAATCTATTTTTATGATGAAATTATTTTTCATTTCTGTCCAGATTTTCAAATAAGTGAACACTTATTTTGGAATTTTTCAAAAAAAAGATTTTTTCAAAATTAACTTGTAAAATTAACAACATCCAGTTTATTTATAAAGATACATTACCAGACAGTGTAAAAAGCATTGAGTATGTAGTAGAAAATGTAAATAATTACATTACACAAACCATGAAATGTATATGCACAGAGGTTACAGAGAAGAATTACAACATGATTAAAAAAAAAAACTATGGTAGTTATCTCATCATGGTGAATTTTTCGGAAGTGTCTACAGAGTAAACAGTCATTTTAATCACACTGGATTCTTCCGCACATCGATAATTGCGGGATTGGTGACCAAGGGTCCAGTGTTCAGGCTTGACCGGCGAAACTCTCTTCGCGGTTTGGCAATGGCCGGAGGAGGAGAGGCCCCCCAGTGTCCTGTGCTGATGGTGGATTGCAGGACTCGGTTCACTGGGAGCTCACAGGCTGCGCGTTGCCGCAGTTCTTCCATGCCACACTGATCCTCCGTGGGGAGGGAAGAGCGCCTCCAGGAGGGTGGGAGGGGGGCGTGTACCAACTCCCTCATTTCCTCCCGGGACTTGGGCACTCTTTCCACCTCTGTCGCACCCTTGCCACCCTCCTCTGGCCCTCTGGCCTGCGGCCTCTCCACAGTACCCCCTGCTACTCTGCCTTCACAGTTTGGTGCTAAAAAGCAACCAAAAATATGGTGGAAAACAAGATTGCTGCTACATGAATCCATCAGTGCAAAATGTATGCAGTGCTTTCAAATATTATATTATATTAAATTATATTATATATTATATTATACTATATTATAGGCAGTTTTTTATTAAAAATGTAACTATAGATTTATTTTACCTTTGACCTGTTCCCCAGGCTGACAGCCCTGACCGCAGAGCTCTCTCAGTTTGTTGGTCAGCTCCTGGTTGGCCCACTTGCAGTGGCTCAGCTCCTTGCCCAAGTTGTGGATCCAGCCCTCATACTGCCGCTGCCTACCGGCCAGACCCTCATCCATTTGCTCTACCCAGGGAAATAAAAGCTACACTGAATCACTCAAAACACACACATCCATGGATGCATGCACACAACTGCACTGTTACATAACTGGGAAATTAGTATACAAATTTCTTAATGGATATTGGGCAAAGCTCAGATGCTGCAATGCAATTAGAAATGTAGTTGTTCAATATGTATGAAAATGTGTCTGCTGCCTCATCATCTTGGCAGTTCCCAGAGAGCAGCTGCAGAGTCTCCTGGTGTGTAGGTGGGGGTGAGAACGAACACGTCTGTGTGTCTCTCCAGGCTCCTGCCCCCACACTCTCATGCTCTCATTAGTGTGAGAGGCGTTGGGTAGTGGCCGTGTCGGTCTCTCAGATGTGTTCTGGTGTAATACGGATGGCTGGTGGCAAGGTGTGGGTGAGATGTCCCGCCTCAAGGGGCAGGGGGTGGGGGCGCACCTCGGCACTGTTGGAGCAGGAGCTGGATGCTCCTCTCGTGCTCCTTCTGCTGCAGGGTGAGGCGGCGGTCCGTGTCCAGCTGCTGCCGCTCCAGAGCCGCCTCCAGCCACATGAGCTGCTGGTGCTGCTCCTCCGACCGCATCTCCATTTCTGCCAGTGCCACCTGCAGCCTGCGCTCCTCCTCCCGCAGCGACACCACCTGCGGCAGGTCAGACACCAGTCACACAAGTCACATGACTCTGTTAGCAGCTTCAAAAAAAAATTGTGTGTATCTCAAGTTTTATTCACGACATAAAGCTTGCATCACCAATTGTGTACTGACAATGCAGGTACAATGTTTGCAACTAATGTATGGTCTTGTGAATAAACCCATGTAAGATTCTGGTCCAAATACCTAAAACCAGCACACCCAGTACAGCATAAGAGAGCACAGATCATCCCACCAAAGGTATGCAAATACCTGTATTCATTTGTCGAGATGGCCTTATTGTAGCCACAGTTCTGTTCACAGACGTCAATTGTCACTTTGGCCACAGCTAGATGTAGGCAATTGATACTTCTAAAGAAACCGGTGATGGGTGATTGACAGCTGTTCGGGCTAGGGAAGATAATCCAATTATCACACCTACTGGATTCAACCACAGGAACTACCCTCACCAGACCAGTGATGGTAGGTTGATGATTATTTAATTATCGTCTAATCCTATGCAAAGCTATGTATCTGTATAAAGAAGGCTTTCACTGAGGGCTCAGGGTTCATTTGGACTCCGATGAACCCAGAGTGCATTTCACATATTTCTGACAACTGCCGTTCCTGTAAATAAAGTGTTTTCCAAGAAGATCAGAATTGCGCCTTTTTTTTCCCCCCTTACACCCCATTACTCATATTGTTTAATGTAACAAAACAGTAAAACAATTTTTGCAATTCCTGAAAAAGTTGTCCTTTTGGAGAGGCAAGGAAACTTTCTGAAAAAATCTGTGAAAAAAGCAATGAAATATTTTCCAAATGAGCATCAGAGGAAGTTTCATTTGCTTGCGATACGATTTCCTGAAGGTCACTGGTGCTAATGAGGGGTCGCAGTGACACAGCTGCTGGAATGGAAGGTGAGTGGGAGACAATGGTGATGAAGGTGGCGGACTGACCTTATCAAAGTATTTGCATAGCAGGGCGCGGGTCTCAGAGGCAGACAGGTAGCTGAGCTTGGCCATCAGGTTCATCTCCCACTGGGAGAGCATGCTGGCTGAGGCTCGCAGCTGCCTCTGTCTCTGGGTGATGGCTTCGTTCTTGTACTCGATGGCTGCATCCAGGGCCTCGATGGCCTCGTCCAGCTGGAACAAGGTGCGCTCCTCCTGGGGTGGGGGGGTGGAAAATATGGTATAAGCTCCTCACTAATGCATAGAAGGGCACACTTCAAAGGTCCAAACTCATGTCACAATGACAAATATCATTTTATACTGAATGACAGCATCACTGTTTCATGAAAACCCAGATGTCAATTAAAAAATTAATTCTATTGCAATTTGGAATGCAATCACTGCATCCGTGCAACTGCCGCAAACCGCGTTTATTAAACTGACGCCATGCAGTTTTGAAATAAACATTACAATAATAACTCATGGTAATACACTCTAGTTCTACTGTTTAGGAACTGGTCATACTTTGCACTTGTGTCTTCCAAATTCTGCTTGTCTTTGTTTTGTTTTTTTGTATGTTTTTATGTTGCCTTGTCTGAAACTGTGTGTGCTGCCCTTCTTGGCCACACCTCTCTTGTAAAAACAGCTTTTAATCTCAATAGGACCACCATAAATTCAGCAAATGTTAACAAAAAAAAAAAAAAAAAAAAACTAAACTGAACTGCTGCACCATTAAAACACAGGATGGACACCCATGGCCTGAGGCCAGCCTCAGATCAGCCTGTGTCTGCCACCTTACCTCAGGGGAGAGGAGGTTTCCCTGCCTGAGCTTGTCGTCCAGCTCGGCCCGCTGCTTGAGGAGCTGGTCCTTCTCCTGCCGCAGGTTAGAGATCTCCTGGCGGATCTGCTGCGAGTCCTGCGCACTGGAGCTGCGCAGCAGGCCGTTCCTCTCACTCAGCTCCCGCTCCAGGGACTCGATGCGGCTAGACAGCACCACCAGGTCTTTGCTCAGGGCCTGTGGGGGGGCAGGGTGGGGGAAGGATGATGGTGAGGCCGCGGAGCCGCTCAGCAGGGTCAGACATGGCAGCTGACATGCTGAGATGGGGATATCGATTCCTGTCTGAGTTCGAGAAGTGAGAAGTCACATGCTGCACTCATTCTCATACCCCTCAGGGAGGAGCTGCTCCTTTGTCTGAAGAACAAATATCTGGCTAACTCAGTCTTTTGTGTGTGCCTATATCCTCCTGTTACCTGATTATCTTCTCACTGGGGTGGGAATGGTGCTCTCAGTGAATAGCAGTTTGTGCCACTCTGAGTTTTATAAGAAGTTGGATAGGTTTAGGTCACCAGGCAGGCCCTAATCAGCTCACTTACCTTCAGTAACACCTGGAATGGCTCAAACTAGAGTTTATTGGAAATGCCCTTTTCATGCAACATGATAACAACTATACATTTAACATACGCCCTGATTACTACACTGAGCAGCTGATGCCATGTCCAAAACAAGGCTTAGAACCTTACAAATGCCACATTAGCCTTCAGAGGGTGTTCTGTGGTCCCACCTGGCTTGAGCGGAGCCTCTTTGACTCCAGGCCGCTGCGCTCCTGTAAGAGGGCTTCTTTTTTGGCCAGGATCTCTTCCCTCTTGGTCAGTTCCCCTTCCAGGTCCTCCAGCCCGCGCCGCTGCTCCAGCACCCTCTCCATCTCCTCATCCAGCCAGCGCTTCTGCTCCTCAATCTTCTGCACATGCAGGTGTGGGAGATGCATGACAGATAAAAATCATAAATGTGGAGTTGTACATAGCTCTTTCTATTGTTGTGTACTGACCTGTATAGTGCTGGGTACGTTGTTGCAGATTTGATCATGATTCATGCTACTAAGAAAAAGAACGTGTCAAAACACGTCTTGATCATGGTGAT
Source organism: Albula goreensis (assembly GCA_022829145.1). NCBI lineage: Eukaryota > Metazoa > Chordata > Actinopteri > Albuliformes > Albulidae > Albula > Albula goreensis. Next base: position 16,017,701 of record CM040755.1, read on the forward strand.
GAAAACAAAAACACCCCTGGACTAGAAAGACAGAGTCAGAGCAGCACAGAGAGCAAGGAGGAGGTGGGAGGGAGGGTTTGTGTGGGGTAAGGGCCTGTAGCAACAAGACACTGCAGCACAGCAGAAAAAAACATTTCATTTGCAAAGTCTCTTTGTACATACACACACACCCACAAACAATTAAAAAAATCATACAAAAACATACGTACACAGTGCATACACAAACGTAGCATCACACACACACACCAACACACAGTAACATACTTCTACTGTTTAAAAAAAAAAAAAAAAAAAAAGCAAAAAGCATGGAACACAAGATCTTACTAGTCAGCCAGTTTGTAGTGGCTGTTTATAGCTCTCAGGGAGCCCATCCCCACCTGCTGTTCCTCCAGAGAGACCACGGAGCCATTGCTGCCGCTCCGTCTCTTCCTCTGGAAAGCTGCAATCTCCTCCGTCTTTATCCTCAGGATCTTCTGCTGCTGCTCATTCTTGATCTCCAGCTCCTGCCCATGGAGGAGGGGAACAACACTCAATAACCCTCGCCAACCATTCGTCTCCCACTGAACTACCAAAACAGAGCCAAGAGTAATACAAGATGTTATTTCATCCACAGTGTGTGAGACTGACAAATTAAAAACAGAAACTTTCCCACCTCTTTCCAAACCCTGGTCAAATAATTGAACCTAGAAATGCTGGAAGTAGTTCAAAAGGATTCTTATATATTTACATACCACCAATTGTAGATTGCATTTATTGGTGTATTCATACAAATTATGTAAAATTACAGCAGTTTTTAGGGGAAAAAAGTCCATGAATTCCTTCTGAACATGATAGACATTTTGGCATAGTTATTTGGGGGAAAAAAAGAACGTTCACCACAAATACAACACCAATACTCCTATCACCTACACAAAATACTGATTTTGAATATTGGCCTGTGGAACAATTGTACACAGTTGTGTGGTCTGGCTAAAAGATGGCCGCCTCGGCTGTATTTCATTCACCTTAACACGGTGCTTGCCCCTCTGCATCTCGCTCTCCAGTCGGCGTTTCTGCTGGCTCTCGTGGCGTAGCCGGCGCTGGAGGAGGTCTTGCTGTTGGCGCATGCTCTGCACGTTCCTCTCCAGCTCCAGCACACGCCGCTCGCTCTGCGCAGACAGGGAGGCCAGCTGTGCCGTGTCCCGCTGCTTCTGCTTCAGGACCTGCGGTCATTACACACGGTGAGCAAAACCCACACACAGCTGTGCATATACATGCAGATACAAGCTGCCTCTACGTTTTCACACACAGAGCTGGGAAGGGACATTTTGTGATGATTAAGTGTAGAGAAAGTATCCTCATATGAGCATAAGAGCAAGCTGGCTCTACAGTTGAATTATGCACCCTTTAACTCAAAACATGTCATCCACTCCAGCGTTTCATCCTTTTTTGTCATGTTCAGTTTGCATTAGATCACTCCCTCTCATCCAAATTAAGTAGGTGGTGTATGCATGAATAATGGCCCTGATGTTGCTTGCTCTATAACAGTTAAGGGTAGACAATGGTAAAAATGACACACTGAATACCCAAAGCAAACTGGAAACCACTTTGCCTGTGTTAAGCTGTGCTCTGTCAAAGCATAAATACTGTCAAGATTTATCACCTTTTACAACTACAAGACACATACTTGATACAAGTAGTTTTACTATTACAAGACACACACTTGCCCTTCAATAAGTTGCCGTACTATACACACTGTTATTAAGTAAGTACAACTACATGTAGATTTCATAAGAATACAATTTGTCTCCTTTTAAAAAGAGATTGTTTTGCTTTGAATATTGATTGTTAAATAATAGAATTTTAGATCATGAAATTGATGTTGAAATATTTGCATATATGCATAAAGTTTTTTACATTTATGCAGTTCATAACTGCCTTAATCCCCATGCTAACTGATGTTCATTGATAATGAGATATCAGAGACTGTTTTAAAATATCTGCCAAACCTTTGGTTAAAAAGTAAGGAAGATGGTGGTAAAATAAATGTTTTCTTTTTATTATGAAAGTTTGTATGATGTATAAAGTTTGTTTTATAATGAAGTTTTTCTTGGAATGGTAAGAATAAGAAAGAAATTAATATTTTGTGATTACAGGTTTTTCTTTTTTCCAAAAATAGTTTTTTCCTCACTTATAAAACCCCAAAGACATTTGTGAATTCAGAAGAACATGTAGGTCATTAGCTATGACTGAGGCAGCAGAGGAAGGAGTAGGTTTGCTCGGCCACTCCTGCTTCATTCCCCCTTTCTAATAATTCAGGTACCCACGGGCCACCAACTGTGGCCTGTCATGAGGAAATTCACAGATACGAAGATGGCTGTTTTAGAAAAGAACTGTAGTGATGTTTGCATTGGTGCAGGTGGCACAGCACCAGCTTGGAATTGGTCACACCATGTGATACTTCCACAGCACTGATGGGATTTCTTGGTGGTTCCCCTTATGCCAGTGGCACATCTGACCTGCACTTTGCTCTGTGCGGCTGCAATCTTTCGCCGGCACTCCTGTGCCTTGGAGCGGTCGGCCGGGTCACGGGCCTCCTGCACCTCCAGGTCCTGCAGCTGCTTCTGTGCCTCCATTAGCTCAGCTCGGGCCTGCTCTGCCTCCCCCTCCAGCTCTGAGATCTTCCTGCTGTACTGCTTATTCATCGCCTGGGCATCCTTTCCTGTGTATATAACAAAGACATTAGCAATGCTGGACCTTCAGTTCCAGATAGAAAACCAATAAATACACTAGGACTTTTCAGTGCCAGACAGAACATGATTAAATGCACAGAAATCTAAGAACTAAAATGCAAAGTACATTCCATTAAATACAGCATTAAATTTCCAACTTTAAAAAGAATCTGGATTTTCACAGCTATTCAATCCAATAGCTTGAGAGTACACCTGTAAATACTGACTACATTCCCAGAACAGTGACTATTCATAATACTGAAATGAAAAAGCTGCCAAGATTATTTCAGGATATAATCAACCCAAGGGAAACAGTTTTGCCAACTCAAAAATATGCAATAATCTTATTAGTCTTGTCAGAGCTGTGTAATTTGCATACACTCACACAATAAATACACCGGAACAGTGCCAGACAGAAAATAATTAAATGCAAAGAATTCTTAGAACCAGAATGCAAATTACATACAACATTAAATACAGCACTAGATTTCTAATTTTAAAAAGACACTGGATTCTCATCAGGATGAAACCTATTCGATACAGTGGCTTTTAAATGGCAGAACGTACATCTGTAACTACACTAAATAATCAGTAGAAGACTCCAGTGGGGTGCCCATTGCCTTTTATATAGGACAGAGTGACAGTTTTAAACACAGACATGCACTATGGAGTGTACACTGTCAGTATGTGCTTTTTACAATTGCTTGATGCCTAAGACAATTAAGCAGGGACTGGTTTAAAAAAACAGAAATGGCAAATTAATCAAAATTATTATAATTAATACAGTTAAGGCTGCTTTTTTGTAGTCCTCATAATGCTGACTGGGTTAATAATAACATGATTATAGTACAACCACAGACCTAAAAAGGCAAAGTAAATGCTTTCATGATTTAAAACACCTACACATTTTAGACTAAGCCATCTCCCGACAGCACATTCTGAATGTGTTTTACACATAAAACAAACAAAAAAGCTTTCACTCCTCTTACCGAAACGCATAATTGTTCAGAAATTAACATGCCACTAATTGTAAGCACTTATGATATTTGCATCATAAAATGCTCAGCCAAAAGTCATCCCCTTTTCCATTATGAGAAACTAGTGCTGCCATTGTGAAAACAAGCAAAATATGTGCTGTAGCGGTGAGGAGAGGCGCTTAAGAGGCAGACGCGCTACCTGTCTTCACCAGCTCTTTTATCAGTTCCTCTTTCATGCGGATGTTGATGGACAGCTCTCGGATCTTCTGCTGGGCTTGGAGGAGTCCCCGCTCCAGTCCTCTCTCCCCTGGGCCCCCTACCAGAGAGTCCCTCACAGAATTCCCTCCTCCGCTGCAGTCAGCTTAAAAAAAGGATACAACTCTTAGGACTAACACATAAAGGGAAGTCCAGGACATTAATTTATCAATTACCTCAGAATGTGAGTACTGATCTGGGATCAGGTTTCCTCTATTAGTATCTCTTCCTCTCTTAATAGCCTCAAAGACAAAATTGATCTTAGATGAGCACTCAGAGATGTTTTATGATTATAGTCCCAGAACAGTGACTATTAAGAATACTACAAAGAAATTAAAAGCTGCCACGACTGCTTTAGGGCATAATCAACCCAGGGGAAATGGTTTGACAACATAAAAATGTGCACTAATCTTATTAGTATTGTGAGAGCTGTGCAATTTGTGTACACATGGACATTCATATAGATTTCCTTGGGATTCACTGTAAAAATCCTTCAATATTTCCATAAAACCCCAGTTCGATGCACATGCCTTTAGACACATGAGTGCAGGACTGGGTCAGCATGTTGTCACACTCACATGTACGTCTGTGGCTGTAAGATGGCAGGAGATGACTGGCCTCCGGTAGCAGGTACAGATTCCCCATCACTCTACCTGCTAACCCTCCATATGGCCCCTCCCTTTTTGCACTCAGGTTCACATGTCTGCACGAAATTCAACATTAAGATTTTATCAGAAGACCCCTCAGTCAGTCTCTTGATGGATTTTAACTTCAGAGAAATTACAAGATGAGATGAGCAACTGGATGTCCAGGCAATGAACTTAATTATCCATTAGAAATGCTCAAATGACAATCAAAAATTTCTACAACATATCAGACATGTCAAATATATACAACACAACAGAAGTATATAGCAAGATTTGTGAAATTACTGGTAATCATGAATCTACCATAGTTAAGAACAAGCAGTTCAATGTAGACTTTGCCACTTGTTATGTGCGTTAATAATACAGCAAGTGTGATGCAGGATCCATACTTCCGTCTGTCTCTGTTCCATTTGATGTGAATGTCTTCACCCTCCTCCTCTGTTTCCTCTGCCTCCCTCCTGCTTGGGGTGTCAGGTTCGTGAGAGAGCTCTCCCTGTCCATCCCCCTGCCCCTGTCTGAGGGGGCTGCTCTCCTCCTGACCATGGAGCCCGCATGGCCTCCTCTCCACACAGCAGGCTGGGCTAGACTAAAACCAGAGCGACAGTGACACATGAAGCATAGCATACTTCAGTCCTTAGCATGCCATTGGACTCGGACTGAACAAGGAAAGAGCAGGGATATTCCATTAAAACCTTCTGTAGCTCTCTCTCATCAGCAGTTCACTGACAAGTGCATTTAGGTACAATAGGTGTGTCTGACTTGTATAGAAAGAATGAACATTACTTAGATGAAAAACCCAAGTGGAACATGAGACAGACGAGGCAAGCACAAGCAAGTGAACCTTCAAGATGACTCATGAATTCTCCATATAATCACTTGCTTTTGGCTTTATTTTCTCATGGAACAGTTGGCTATTTATACAGATTTTAAAGATTATCTTACACATTTAACTGTTAAATCTCTTCTAATGGAGTGGGAAAGAGAAAAGGAGATTGCCATGCATGTGTACACACAGTAAGTACAGGTGCACTGAAGTGAAGAAGTAATTGTTCAAACTCATTAATGGTAAGGTGGTGGAGGGAGAAGCTGAATAAATATGGATAAAATGAATGGTTAATGTGGTGAAAGGTGTGGTTTACCTCTCTGAAAGGGGTTCTTCCAGCATCCCCACAGGGGAAAGGGCTGACGAGCCCTGGGTTAGCGGCGGAGGGCCGCGTGGAGCTGAGGGGGGCTGTGTGAGGCCGGGCTTTGAGGTGGACCAGCTCCACGGGCCCAGGCTGAGAAATGAAGCTGTGCAGCTCTGTGATCAGGTCCTGCTGCTCCTGAAGCCTGTCGCTCTGAGTAAGAGAGGGCAGCGTGAGTCTGCGCGACCCTGTTACATGTCATTACTGATGCACAGCAGAATGAGCTGCTCCAGTATCTCCATGTGCCACCAGCAGGCGTTTTCCACTCATTGCATTCAATGGAGTATTGACAGCATTGTAAATAAAACCTTTATCGCCAACCTAACATAGAAAGTTAATTCAAAACACCAAGGGGTCAGGGTTTAGTCCATTAAAAATGTATTTGTCATAATCAATGTCTAGGAAATTGGCCTCAAGTTTAGGTAGTTATTCTCATTTTTAGTTATTCTTATTTTCTGAAATGGGATCTTGCTGGTGATACAAGGTCTTTTTTTCCCACAACCCCAATAATATAGTAAGACCTGCAATGGTTCAAACTGAGAATGCCATTTCCACTAATGCTTTATACACCTGTCCTTACCTGCTGTTTGTATTGCTCCATCGCATCTTCCAAGGCGGCCAGGAAGTCTGTGTTCTCTCTCTCAAGCTGCTGAATGCGGGCCTGCAGCTGGGATATGCTCTCATCTCTGTCCCGGTCCCACTCTTCAGCTCCTTGGGCTGGACCCTATAGCACACAAATCATTCTGTGTGACATTCTGTCCTGGACAGCATCAGAGAGGGTGCCTCGAGCTCTTCTGTCATTTAATAACAGTGTACAATTACACAACTACAATCTGAAATTAATTCTACATTTTTTGGAAAAGCAGTCAAACTAAATGTCAATATGAACCCCAGGGACATTGTCTACTTATATGCACGATGCCCATACTAACTGAATGGCCTTTATGTGCTTCATTTAATAATGCTGATTTAATACTTCTGGTAATTCCTATGAAGTGTGTTTGAAGACTATAAACAACCAACCTGCTCAATGGAAGGACCATGGGAATGCAGCTTGGATGCAGTGTGTGTACTGCATGCACAGTCTGCTGGTTACCTGGTTTCTGGCAGCTCCCCTGCCTTTCTTCAGAGTGGAGGCATCCTCGGTGGAGCTGCTTTCGATGCCACTGTCGAGCCCAGAGGCGGTGGTTAGCTCGCTGCGCTCCTCCTCCACGGCGCACAGCCACTCTTTCACCCGGAGCACCTGTCCCGCACTCAGAGTCCCCTCCCCCTGCAGCTCCATGAACAGCCTGTAGGCAGAGTCCGTGCATGTCCTGTAGTGGGTGCTCTCCGCCTGCAGCTTGCTGATCTCACTCATGGCTGCCCTTGGTTTCCTCTCGGGATCGGGCCGGGTGATGATGCGTGTTTCAGAACGGTGACGGTTCTCCAGGGCCCGCCGCAAGGCCCTGATCTGCATCTCGAGCCCCTCTGTGCGGTCCGGCTCGCCCCGGCAGTTCACTACTGCCTGGTTTTGAATGTTCCGAGCCCGCCTAGCGTAATTCAGGGTGTTGAGGCTCTCGTCAAAGTCTGAGGAGGAGGGACTGATGCAGGCGATCATGAGGGTTTTGGCATTTCCTCCCAACGAATCTTTTAAAATCCTGAAAATTTACAGACATATAGATTTTATAGGCAGGTATACCAACACATGCGGCTCATAAGTAAAAACTCACATCGGTAAAATATCAACAGGATATTCAGATGTGCACCTAGTGATTTTGGAGTCCCTGTATGGGATGTGGGAGCCTCTCCTCTTGGGGTCCCCAAGCGCCCCGATCACATTGCCGAGTGCAAGGAGCCCGCTGTTGATTTGGATGCTCTCCTTGAGCCTCTCCCCAGTGTTGCCCGTCTTGAGGATGCGTTCTGAGCCCGCCAGGTCTACAAAGTGGAACTTGGAGGCAAGAATGTGCGGGCCAATGCTGGCCGCCCGTGAGCTGCCACGCCGCTGCTCCATCAGCACAGTGAAGATGGTATGGGAGCGGCTGGAGCTGGGGTTCATCTGTGTGGCACCCGTGTGCCTGGCCGTGTTCCCTGTTTCCAGGAGACTGAGCACCTCATCCAGCCCCTCCACCTCACACTCCTTCACTCCGCACAGCACTGCAGACGCAAACACAGTTATGACACAACCATCACTCCCACTCTTACATAGCCAAATGCCTCATACGCATCACATTACAACAACTACCTCAAGCAATCATGACAGGATGCAATGACAATGAATCAATTCAATGAACGTGTGCCTCAAACAGGTTGGGTGACTCATACCGATGTTACCCTTATCGTCCTCTCGGATGTGGATGTCCTTGCTTGCTGTCTCCACCTCCAGCAGGTCCCTGAACTCCTCCTTGTACACCTCCAGATAGGAGACCCTGACAGAGAAGTCACTGAGGTCATTCTCGTCCAGAAGTTTGAAGACCTCGGCCACGGCCCGCGGGATGATGCCCTGCTCGTCATCCCTGAAGGAGGCTGCGGACAATCCACACGCAGCGTTACATTTTCTGCCATTCGAACCCACGCACCCCGCTCCCTCGTCCGACCAGATCTCAGATGGCGAGCAGGCCTGCTCAGGGCCGCGTTATTAAGAGGTGGCAGCTGCACCGTAGGAAGTGCGGTTGGCTTTGATTTAGTGTGAACTCCTTCCCTTCCTTTTGCCTTGGCGCCTCTAATGGCAGCCGACTTCCAGCTAAACCCTGTAAAGGGGATGCTCGCTTCCTGCTAAGCAATGCTGCAAACCTTGTTTTTCCACTCCTCAGAGTTCATGGAACTAAAACCATCACTAGCATTAGCATTAATTCAATGGCAGATTCAAACTGCCTTCAAGAAAAACTGATCTACAGCTCATATGTTTGCTTTTATAAGGCAACCCTTAATTGTTCTCTTGATTATGCCACTAATTTACCCAGCATTTATCACTCAGTATTTATATTTCTGGGGTAAAGGGCATATAAAATTTAATTGCAACAGAAATAAATGTAATTAGTTGGATGTACAAGTCAACATTACAAAGTAGGCTAAAAATGCCTGCTGAGCTACCAGACATTACAGTGGTTTTCATTTATCGTGGAATACCCTAAAATGTATTTTACATGAGATAAAAATAAATAATATCACAGATGACAGATTAACCAGATGGTGCCCTCCTACTCTCCTTAGTAAAAGGAATTTCCAGTCCTTCTCACTGTCTGTTAACCTTAATTGAAACTGTATTGCACTTGGACATTGTGCCTTGATGTATTTTCAAAAGATGCAACCAATGCAATGTTTCACAGAGTAAAGCATCTGGTTAATCTAATATCTATGGTAATCCAGCCTGAGATAAAACCCACTACTTCACATACAGAGGAAACACTTATGGTGCATGGACCCCAAAAACTGTATAAATACTATGTTATCAGCAAAAAAATAATCCAAACAAATACTGTTTTGTTGTATAAAAGACAAAAATCCTGTGCACTGCTTTATACACAGATTTTATTTGTTTAACCAACCCCACATGGTACTCCCCCCACCCCCCTTTTCATGCTCTTTCACTGTTTAACCCAAACACAGGTCACTTACAAATATTGGCCTCTCCGATTGTGTATGTCTTGCCGGAGCCGGTCTGTCCATATGCAAAGACAGTGGCATTGAAGCCCTGGAAAAAGGCCTCGATAAGGGGCTGGACACAGGCAGAGTATACCTCCTCCTGGCTGCTGCTCTCCTCGAAGACAAAGTCACAGGTGAAGTGGCGGTCGTGACCAAGTGTGACCCTCCTCTCCTCTGGGTCGGCAGTGATGCAGCTCTCATGGCTGTGCAGGAGCTCCTTTGGCAACAAGGGGCGGACTCTGACAGCAACCTGCACAGCTGTATCCTCAGCCCTGCTCTGCACAGGGCCTTTGGGTGACATGGGTCAGCAAATCAGCAGACCCTAGCACCTTGGTACTTCTGATCCACCACTGAAGCCATTCCAGGAGCCAGGGGACTCAGACTTCCCAAGACCAACAAATAAACAAACAAACAAACAAACAAACAAACAAATGCAAGATATCCTTTGATGAATGAGAAAATAAATTTTCTACATTATAATACATCTATATCTTATGGCAACCTAAAGGTATAACAACAAGCCAATTGGTTAGCCGACAAGCTACAACTGCCTAATAATGGCTGTATTAAATGTTATTGTCAACTTGCTCCTACGCAGAATATTTGGTGAGTTAGTAGCATCAGCCACCGGTGATCGTATGTCGTGTATCCTAGTATTATTTTCAGCATAAAGACGATCCATAACGAGAAAAATATTAAAAATTATTTCCTCTGTTTGCCTACTAGCCACTACCCTACTTGCCTAGTACCACTAACCCCGACCTGGGTGATTGGCTAACCTTATCCAACTAGAAAGCTTAACTGGCTGGAAAACGAGATGGTTCTGTAAAAGTGACATTTAAACCACGAGGGAGGGTATATCCTCCAATTTTAGGTAATATGTTAATATTCCAAGCTAAACACATTTTTATTAAAGTATGTTCCTGAATGCACCGTTGCAAATGCTGTAACCTAGCTTGTAAATAACGCGGTAACATTACTTCTGTACGTAGCGCTTGAAACTTTAGTTCTTCATGAACGTTTTATATACAGTATAACAAAAAAACTCAACTTTGCAATCGAGCTAAACAGACTATATAATCTATACTGAAGGGATCTAGCTGGCCGTTCGAGATGGCCAGTAAGTTTTCTGCAAGTACATCTAATTTTTCAAACAAAACAGTCATTGGGTGCACTTGCAATAGGGAGCCAGCTAACGGCTAACTGTGACTACTAGCAAGATAGCCTAGGCAGCAAAAGGTTTGTTTAGTTAGGGAATAATAGTTTATAGCAAGATAGCACGCGGGTTACTTACCTTTTGGTGTATATTTATCACGTTCTGTGGCACAAATCAGGCATCTTCAGTTTGAAATTACTGTTTGAACACAACTTTGGCACTCTAACTCTCAGTTTTGTCGGCGGATTTCATGGAATGTGTTGAATGTTTTCGCTTTCAAAGATTCCCTTCGCGGCCCAGCCTTGGGGCAGAATTGGGAAAAGCCAAAAGTTGCAGTGATGTCATCCAGTCGACTTTGCGGATGCCTGTCCAAAATGTTAAGGACTGCGAGAATGCCTCTGCGTGCAGTAAAGGACTGCAACCAAGATGAAAAAAGTACTCATAATTGTGGTGATCTAATATAATTTTGTTTTAAAAAGGATCTTCCGAACATCAAGTTACCCATAATACAGAAAAAAATAAACACGCACATGTCATGTCTTACAGTATTCTTTGCAGCTTTTTAATTCACACGTAAAGACAGAGGATCTGATTTTTCTCTTGCACAGGATATCTCCATCCATTTGCATTAAGCAAGTTAAACGTAAACAGAGCCATGACCTAGATTTCTATTGTTGGATTTGACCTTACTTTAATTGCATGATTTAAGCTTTGACCTGAGTTCACCAAAATAAATGACTGTTGCAAGAAATGTGTGATAGTTAATATTATTAGTGCACGTCTATATTTCATGCAGTGCATGTTATGAGAATAGAATTTAGATTTACTCATTTGAGACTTACCTATTGGCATAAATCTAGTTAAATTTCCAATAATCAGTACAGTGACATATGAAGATGGACTGAAGTGTTTTATCCAGTAGAAATGAAAATCATTTTCATCACTGAAATGCTATGTGGACCAGTCAAGGAATCCTTGTCTGCCAACACCTTTGTTGTTATTCATTAACATGCCACGGTAGCCTTTTTGGAGTGCAACAACATCATCTAAACCATTGGACAATGGTGGAGCGTTGTTTGTGTTTTGGTGGAATTAAATACAAGTCTCCACTACAACAATAATTGAGAGGCAATCCATCTGCTGGCATCTTTAACATTCTGTGATTTTCCTTCTCCCCAAGCATATTTTTGGAAAACAGTGGTTGAGTTACAGCTCCTGTGGCAATGAGATTCTGACTTACCCTTCCACTTTTGGAATGTGAAATAAATATATGTTATTCTGCTTCAGCAATACATTTTTATGTTCCATTAGAAATTCAGTTTTTGCATGATAAAACTGCCATTCAGAGTTGTCAACAATGACCCTCAAGGCCATGTAAAAGCAAAGAGACTATTCTACACTGACTCGCACTAGGCCGAGGTTGATCATTCAGAAAAGGTTGCCATGGTGGTATCCATGGAAACATCCTACACCGTTCTCTGAGAGTTGAAGGTAACACCCACTCTCATTGTTCACTGTCTGTAATGCATATTCATAGCCACTGAAGAGCTATTACAAATGCTTCTATTAATCTACAATCCATGCATCTTTCTTGTGTGCTTCCATCTTTAGGCTATAAGAAAGCAAATACAAATGAGCCATTTAAAAAAAAAAAACTCACTCTCTTCCTTTTCAACTGATTTCTAATGAACCCAACAACCTTGATATTATCTCAGATATTAGTCCAAGCAATAGCCTACATACTACACAGTGCATTTACTACTTAACACCTTACTTAAGAGCATATTGAAATGATGGATTTCTGCTCCATCTACCTTTAATTTCCCCTTATGAACTTGAGCTAAGTTTATTTAATCAATTCATTTTGGTTGAATTAGATTTGAGAAGAATATTATTGTCTACATTTATTTTGTACATTTGTTTTTACATGTAAAAGATGTCACACTTAGCCTAAAAACAGAGAAAGAATGTTTCTTTTAATTCATTTAAATTCTGATACTCATCAAGTATCCATGATAAAAATAAAGAGAACATAAATGCAATTATGTAGGCTGATTGATGAAAATAATCTTCTGTCCTTCTGTGCTGCTGCCCATCTCATGATGCAGGCGGTCCTTCAGATCAGTCCAGTTTTGCTTTTTGAAGTGAACAGATACGGCAAAAAGCAATATTGGCAACCTGAAAGAGATATCTTTCTTCTTTTGGTGGATGCAGGATGGTTCATCTTTGGCTTACCCAGAGTTTGACGAGAGGTGAAAGGGTCCTGGTCATTGAGGTAGACTATGACTTGTTGTCAGGGAACTGTATTTACAACAACAAAATCACTAGTCTTCCACAGTGTCCAGCACCAAAAACAGAAAAAACAAATAACTTTTCTGGGATGCTACATGCATTTAGAATGGGGGAAAACTAAATTGTCCTTTTTGAATGTCTGTGAAGTACAACTCAAAAGTATGCTGTAGTTTACACATTTATTCATGAATATTTAAAAAAATACAGCATTTTTTACATAATGTTATGACAGCACCTTGAATTCAATTGCATGGACTATATATTATGGTCTCTCAGTGTATTCCTTTCTTCACACACTAAGGCTAATTATGTGCAACAGCCATCAACCTTGATAGAGAGGTTCAAATTGTGTGTGCAGCCATAGGGTATTGGTAATATTCACAGCTCTCTCTTCCTACTAAACTATTGTATTAAGTAATATGAGCAGCAAGCTCTTAAATTGAAAACATGACAAGGAAGAGCATATAAATCCAAAACTCCAAAGATTTACAGCAGGGTTAGCCACAAAGCTTTACTGCTGCTTGCAGACAGGACTAGTAAGTTTTATGATTTTATAAAATACTTGCAGCAATCATAAATTTCAGGCTTTTAAAGGTTTCAGATGCCATGATGTGTCTTGGAGGGAAAGGGAGTACATAAATCTGGTCAGCTATAAATAATTCATTTGTTTGTGCTTTCCATAAAGAACTGATATCAGTTGTAAACAGAACAATGGCACACATGTGACAGATGTGTCTTCAGGCCTTCAGTTTATAATTTCCATCCTGTCTTCTCTTGATATGCAAAAATACACGTATTCTATATAATTATGTTTGTACCTTATAATCTACTATAAAACTATGCCCCTATACCAAATTGGTGCACGTGTAAATGCTTGTGTGAATGAATGGTGCAAATAGGGATATTTTTCTGCATTTTCCTTTTGTTTTTATTCCATCTGTGCACCATTGATGTTATGTGAGCGGTGTTCACATAAGCAGGATATTGATTTTCAGAACCTTAGGAATGAATATGTAATCTTTGGCAAGCTGCCAAAAGTCAGTCAGAGCAGTCTAAATCTGCTCTCCAAAATTAAAAACTCAATTTGCCCTTAAAAGTCCTGTTTTGAAGGCATTAATAATGTCATAATACCAGAAGTCCATGTGCCCTTTTCACTGAGTGATCTGAGACCACATCTCTCTTACCAAAATCTTTCTGCTTTCATTTCCAGAGGCTGTCACCTGTGTCCCCATTTCCCCAGCCGCTCTCAGTCCTATAAAATTGGAAGATACAGTTGGTTTAATAGCTGGGCTTTCAGTTTAATAAAATGGATCAATGCGAAAGGTGCTGTTCTTGTAAAACTTCTCCAATACTCTGTCCATGCCCAGTTTTGGCAACCCCATATACTGTGGTAGGGGGGTTGGGTGAGGGAAAAATGAAAATAAGGGAAGCTTATCAGTACACCCATAGACAATAAATGATCAAAAGCAGTACACAGTCACCCCTTAGTCCCATTTGACTGTTGAAAATAATTGAAATAACAAATGGTTGAACCACTTCACTGGAAAAAACAACTGCAGCCCCCAGCAACCAAACAATTAGCAGATCTGGCTCCTCAATTATCATTAAGGTTTTTCTCTGAAAAAATGGTCAGCCCAGCCAATTTGAAGTTACATTTGTATGCTAGTAGGTGTTTTAAATAATTTTAAAGTTCCCAGGAACAATTTGATATTGATTAGAAAAATGAATACTGGAGAAAGCACTTGGGTGGATGTATTAAATGCACAGCCGCCCATAATGTCACTCAAAGAGAAAGACTTTTGGTGGTAGGATATATACCCCATTTCTTTCTGCATGTCTCCTTTGCATTTTTCTTTGTCTGCCTGTGTCAGGAATGAATGTGGCATATGTGGCCTCCTGTAATTAGTCTTTTTCATGTAGTCTAATCATTCATAATGGCAAATCTGCTTGAGAAAAATATCTAATCATGTACTTTAGTCTTGACCTATATCTTTGGCAATAGCAGCCACCCAGTGACTAAATTTGTGCCTCTTGCTAAATTTAAAATGAAACATTCTTATTAAACTGCATATGAACACCCATGCTGCTCAATAAATAACTTTATAAAAATAACCTCATTTGACACTCAGCACACACATCAGACATCATTTAATTCCTATGATAAGATTCAGCATACCCCCCGCCAAAAAAGGAAAAGAAAAATAGTCAAAAAGACCTCAGTCAGTTGACGATTTCCTGTTTACTGTTCAAGACATGATCAGGAGATAAAATGCTGATTGGTGTGCACAGGCTGGTCTCTATAATGGGATTGAAATTCACAAAGTGTTTCATAAAAGGAGAAAAAAGGAGTGATGTGTGTGGGAATGAGCGATTATGGAGAGAGAGAGTGAGAGCTCAGCAGGCAGCTGAGCTCTGTCTGTCCGCCCCTCCAGTTCTCTGCTGCAGACAGTATGGAGTGTGAACTGCAGTCAGTGTGCCTTGTTATTCAGAAATGGTGCCGGCCTCTTCATGTAGAGTGCACCTAATTGCTATACAGGGATGGGGAATATATATCTTTTAAATGTCACAATGAATAGCAGGGTTATGCTGCACTTTGAAATACAATAACTTTAATTCCTCACCAAAATGGAAAGCTTCAATTTTCAGCATCAAAATTGTAAGACTCCGATTTTCATTTTCTGGTCTGCAATTAAATTATGGTCAAGAAAGTTATTTTCCATTTCTCAAGAAAAAAACCCATCCACCTATTTCAACAGAGAGCAGTGTGAAAAACAATCTACATCTATGTCTATGTATGTGGACACACACACATAGATTTTGTATTTATTTTTTGCAATGATCCCATCAAGTGCTGACTCCCCTTCATAATAATGACAGGATTGACATATGTTAAGGTTAAGTGTTAAGGCAGCATGGCTGTCCCAAGTTCAGGTTACATTACCCATTTATTTTGTATAAGGCACTGCTTGGGTTAGCTCATACAATGGCAATGGAACAATCGGTTGGCATTGTTCCGGAGTGAGTATTGTACAGAGAGTGACAGGAGAATTCTTTCCTCTGAAGGTAAAGGTCATTAGCAACTTGCTCCTCACTGCTATTGACTCATACAGAGGTAATGGATTACTTTATAAGCCAGGCTGTGAAGGGGAAATTAGTTTGGATCAAATATGTTTTTCCTATTAAAAATATATTAGCTATAATGGGCTACTCTGTCGCTTTGAATACTAGAGACTCTTTCAAAATAATAGAGCTTGTCTGTGCATTCATTTATACATTTATGCAAGACTGTAGGGAAAGAGGCTTGGAGCAAACCAGCTCTTTCTATCTAAAGTCAGAGTCTCTGTAAAAATAATGGGTGCAGGATTGAATCATAATTCATTATTAAAGTAAGTTGAATTATGTTGGATGAATGGTTTTCATTCTGCACCAATAGTTATGATGCAGAGTTAGTGGAAGCTGTGTGTTAAAGATGAGAATTATTCAGTTGTGCTGTTGTGCTGTTAAAGTTAAGACGTCCTTAATTAATGTGTCAATGAAATTTTACTACAACAAATATGACTGAGTAAAAAAGCAGTGGCAGGCTTTTATATACAATAGATTAACTGGTAATTTTCACAATCCTTACGGATGATGTCTACAAATGTATACACACAACACAACAGGAATGTGTAAGGCAACTTTCCTATTCAACTGCAGAAACATTCACTAGTTTTTTAACAAGTTGTCATCAGTTACATTAAGAAAGATTTTCATTGACTTAATCTACAATGTAAATCCAACATTGAGGGTAGTATCTGGATTATTTGTCTCTTGTAATATCATGCTGCTTCCTCTTGCAGGTGCAGGCATTGCATTGTGCATTTGTTTTTTTTCAGTGCTACAGCAGATAAAAAACAAATGAAGCACAACAGGATTACATGGCTGTCAAGTCAGCATTTGCTGGAATAAATACAGTGGGTAAAGCAATGATCATCAGCCACCTAGTAAAAAGAATGGGGTAAAACAGAAACCATTTTGAACAATTATTTTTCCACTTAAGCAGTTCTCAGGTAAGCAAAATATATGCGTCAAACTGTTTTTGTAGACAAAAACGTAATCCTCTTATTCAGTTGTAAGCAGATGTTAAGGACAAATGTTGATTAAATCCTGTTCATAGTCTTCCTCAATACACGCTGAAACTTCAGGTGAAAGTAATGGAAGTGGGGCAGCTACCATGCTAATTATCCCTTGCCATGTCTTTTGGCAAATTACCTTGCTTCAGTTATTATCACAGGAAAACAAAATAGGTAAAATCTGAATTCCATGCATGGAACTTAATCATGCATATTCTTGGTACTTTTGCTCCATATCTAATATTCATATTTTGGCAGAAGCGTGGCGGAGTGATCAAGTAGCGAGCCTCTGAAAACTGGGCTCGTAGCCCAAGGGTGATTAAAGGTGATTAAAAAATAAATAAACAAAAATGACACCCTGTGGCAAAACAATCAGGTGTTAAACTCATATTCCTGTCGACACAATGGGAATCAAACAAGGATGCAGGTGGTTTTTAATTCAATAGTGATCACTGAGAATAACCGTGCCCTTAAGGTGGCTCACTGCTTTTACCATCTAACTCGATTGATTTTTCATTGAATAAGCCTGTCCTCGGGGGAATGTGCCGGATACACCTTAAATGGCTGTTCATTCATCCCCTTAATTCATTACTTTTGGCTTTCCCTGGGCACCCAGGCACTAAGCAGAGCTGATTAAGAGTGTGACTTACGAAAACCAAAGTGATTGCCCCCTTCTCTGTCTCTAGGAACAAGAAAAAATATTGCTGGTTAAATCTACCCCTATTGATTTCACATTAAAAGACTGACAAGGGATGAGAGGGGCTGTCAGAAGAGAGCAAGGAAAAGAAATAAAATGCTGTGCTGTTCTGTCCTCTGGATAACCTGTCAAAGCCCAGAGGACCAATTCCACCCTTTTAGAAGACTGTATGTAGGGCCCTGAATTATTCTTGCCCCATAATTGACTTCAATTAGTTTTGAAGAATGCTTAAATCATAGGTACCATCAGACAATCTGAATTAATTAGAGCAAATTTAATGATAGGAAATGAGTATGTCATGGTACAGTAGCTTTACTGTATTTAATCTGATATTGTCCAGTGCGAATATAGATTTGAATGAGTGAAATGTCTTTTTTCTTTTCCTCCTGACATGGCTTTGGTAGAGCTATCCATTTAGGCTAAATAGGTAATATATGTAATAGTACATGGCATAATTGTTATTGTTGTAAGTATGATATGGGGAAGACGAGTCTGTCTGTCAACAAAGCAGACAGATTTTCAATAATTAGAGCTGGTGAGAGTGTATGATTTGTGGTAATTGCCTTGACTGGGGCTGAGTGCAGCGGCGCTTAATTACCCAAGCATGTTCTCTCTTAGGAGTCCTGTGGGGAATTGCCTTTCATTTTTTTCTTGCAGAAATTGGAAGGATGTGGGGGTGGAAATTTGTCCTGCACCCCTTTGCTCATTTCTCGTCACACCTGTCAAAGTGACAAAAATCTTCTATGATGTACAATAAGTAATACTCTGCATTGTAACTCTTTCTCCTATCATAGGTTAAGGATATACTGTACATTAGCCACATTAACTGCTGCCTATACATACTCAGGGCTTTCCTTGCCTCCTTTCAACTTCTTTAATCTTCTAACACCAGTTATTTCCTTTTCAAGTCAACCAATTAATTTGCTTATTATAAATGTGCCATGCAACATGTTATTTCTTAAATAAAAATGAACATTTTTCCAAACACATCATGCTCAACCATACATGCCTCCATGAATTGTAAATGCATACATGATATATTTACACTCCTGGGAAATGTCATAGGTTCTGATCACTGAAATCTCAAACCTATCCTCACCCATTGCTTTTAGCATGGATCTGATATCATTTGACAGGCATTTCAATAAACTCAATATCCTGGAACAGCAGGATGTTCAGACTGTACAAATTTACTGCCAATTACTGAGTAAAATAAATTGAAAAACATTTGGCTCAATGGAAAACAGATTAAACAGCTGTGATATATCTGTACATGCCCAGATGTGCTGATTCATTACCTATACTACTGTACCCTCAAAACATTCAGAAAGGGCTCACAAAACAGGATCTGGAAAAATAGGAGATTCGGTGGAGAGGATCATCAAAAAATGAATAAACAGAAAATTGTCATCCAAAGATACATGCCATTGGATTTGATACAACACCTTCTGTGTGACTGCACACCTCTGAAAGCATCTTTAATTAGGCCCATATGGAGCATTTGCTTGATAGAGACCGTGTGTAAGCTCTCATCTGCTCCCACCCATACCTTGGGCAGGCAGTCAGCATGCCTCCGATTAGAGAGAGAACGTTCTCATTTTGAGTGCTGCCTGATGGCGTAAGGATTGAAGGTGGAGAGCAGAATGACTCCCCAGCCTGGGTATTTCCTGTAACTGTGTGGGTGAGAGGGGGGCATGGAGCAGCGGGGAGGTGGGGAGGAGATGGCTGGGTGCCTGGAAGGCCTAGTGATTCAGGCCCCTTGCTGGGCCCGGTGCTGAGCCTGAGTCTGGGATCAGCCGTCTGACTCCAAATCCCCCACTCTCCCCACTCTTTCTCCTCCCTCTGTCCCTCCCTCTCCATTGCTAAACCACCTCCCCCACCCCCACCCCCACTTTGTTATTGGTGATCTCCATTTGCATAGCTGCTTCTCCTTCTGCAATAACCCAACACTTTTAGCCTCTTATCAGTTTCACCGCCACTTTTGTTTAACTGTGTGCTAACTGTGTCAAACAACAACCGTGGCAACCAACGGTAAGCACCTGGACACCGCACCTGTTTCATCATTAGAGCCACTTCCTGCATAGTGGTTGAAACCAAGGTAACCAAAACTGAAGCTGATGTAAACTCAGGATAGACAGATCCATAGGCTGGATGTTATTTGTGCTCATAGCTCATATAAGGTGCAGTAATCTTCAAGTCACTTGGTTCTGACACTATACAATCTGACAGAGACAAATTAAAGGAAAACAGATTAAAAATGTGCACTCACAGATATTGATAAATGTACTTACAGTGCATTATGGATAAGGAATTTGTCATCTTTGGCAAGATATTCAAAGTTCTTTACAGTTGCTCTGTTGATATTCATTCCTTCATCATGATAGTGGGGATGGACATGAGCTGAAAAGTACAAAAAGTCCCAGAATGTTTTATGGAAGTCATTAGATTTGCACAGTTGTCAGGAAACAGACTAAGCTCAGATTCTGCTTTCATCTTATCACATTGCCTATGTCCAGTGTATAAGTCATACGGCTGTTTTTAAACAAGATGAACTGCTGGATTATTGAATTTGGATCAAAAAGCTCTTGGTGGTTTTAGATATTCCTTTAAGAATAACAGGTGTAGAAAAGGTCAACATACATTTGGCTTCAAGGTGTAGCTCACTCTTCTGGAACTTCAATTCTCTATATTTATGAACAAAAGCAATCCTGTTCCTGACAAACCTCCAACCCTGTTATTCTGTTTCACTATTTCACAGCACCTGCTCACTTTGATTGAAACAGATCCTGTCAGGCAACACCTTTGCAACCACAGCATGTGCCAGTCTCCAATACAGACAAAGGAAGTGCCAACCAAAAAAGCAACACTTTTACAGTGCAAAATGTTGACAATCCTCTTCCCACTTGTTGTTTATTATTCACCTAATTTACATTGCCAAATTAGGTTTGCAGATACTGTATGTACAGGTCACCATGATTTCTTAAATAAATAAATATGGGTCAAATGACCTGTAATTAATTTAGGATAATATCTTTTTCTAAAATAATATTAAACATGTTAATCTGGTTTGGTCCCATTGTATATAATTCTAACAACAGATCAATTGATTTAAAATGAACCCTGTACATGTTAGACCTGTAGGTGCTCATTAATTTATTTACTGATATATTACTTGCTGTACCTTCAGTGACTTCAATATTTATCACAAATTTACATATATTTTCCATTTTTTTCTGATATTCCAACATAATTACTATAACCATTTTTTTTATTAAATACCACGATGCGTAAAACAACAAGATTCAATTTATCAAAATCTTTTAGACTGCTTAGACTGTATAATGACACATGAAATAATATGGAAATTGTATGGTGCGCAGTCATATAATAATGTCAGTGTCACACCTACAAATTGAACCATCATTACATAAAATGTGATGGTTTTGTATGAAGCATAAACTGTACCTCTGAGTTTGCCATTCACATCAGATCCCAAAGATCGTTATGCATGTGTGAAGGGAGATGCTTCCATCCTCATCTGTCTCATCATATTCTCAGATGTAATCCTGCTTTATTGGGGATTCAGCAGCTTTCATACAAGTAGGTACACAATTCTGAACGGTAAAAGGACAACAGTTGAGATTAGGATAGTCTGGTCAATAGTGTTTCACATTTCATCAGAGGCCAGCAACCATCTTAAAATGTAATGTTTATCAGAGAGTGCTGAACTAGAGTTGTGCTGATACCAATCCATCCATTTGCCAGTGCCTGCTCATTTTATTTGAGAGCAGTGTCAACAGATGCACTGAAGCATTGCATCGCTTCGAATGGACGTGATGATCCTCGCTCTCCTAACACTCCACAGGGGCTTCTGGACCCACAGTCCACTCTCCTCTGATGCACAGCGCTCACCCCTGGGCCCTTATGAAAGACTAGATCAAACACCGCGGCACAGTGCCCTGCTGATTTCCAGGGACCACCCGGCCCCGGCTAACCAAGCCACTGATTGTGATTGCACTTCAAACGCACCTCCAAATGGCTCCCCTTTACACATACTCTGTCACGTTTTGATGTTACTCAGAATGCCCCGCGGTGCTACACTGTCTTCAAAAAGAGCTACTCCTTCAAAAGAAGATTGCCCTTTCCAAGGTTAGGCGTGAGACATAAAAACCCACACTGTACTCTTCTAGAGCTTTTTCAGCTATGCTTCCCACACACCCAGATACTCTTCTGCCATTCTTTCCAATCACTTCAGTCCTTGTGTTGTCCAGAAAGATCGGAACAACGAGTGAACGCTTCGGCAAGAGGTCGCTGTGAATCACAGAAGCACTGTTCAACTCCAGACTGCGAGCGCAATCTGTTTCACAGAAGACCTGTTATTATAACAGATTATAGCAGACCTTCTGTCTCAGGCCAAAGCATTGTTAACTTGGTGGACTGGTCAAACATTTGTGCCCTCTGATATCTCTGAAAAACAGATGCCTTTTTCCATTGTGTAAAAAAGCACTCCTTTATTTTTGTATGACAGACCTTGTTTGTTAGAACAATCAAGCGTGCAGTTTTGAACAAAATTGAGATGTGAACAAAATTGACAGTGACCATGTAAAGCTGTTGAGCTCAGAGTGAACATTTCATTTGAAGCGGTCTTGGCATGTATATAAATTCAGAACGTTGTTCCTCTTCATACACCTCCTTGCAGGCACATGCCTCTATGATCCAACACAAAACAGGGTCTGGACATCATGAGGATGTAACTGAACTGTATCTAATTCCATTAATTGCAGTTATGCACTTCTCCCTGTTTGAACACCTGTTATAAATGTCTTTGTCTCTGAATGTTCGGTGTCTGAGCCCCCTTCCTGAATAGCAAAATTTTGGAAGCATTTCCCGTACTTTCATGTAAGCAAACTGCTTTACAGGCAGTCCATAATAGTAAACCATACATCATAAAAACAGCACAGAAATGCAAAGCTTTTCTTTACCAAGTGACAATGGTCTTAATTGCTGTTTGTTTCTGTCATATGGTATGATGCCATTTTATCCCCTTATTGTTGTATTACACACACACACACACACACTGAAAACATAATTGCAGGTTTTCTATAGAGTAAGGAAACTTTCAAATAAGAAGTTAATTACTACATTTGTATCAAGTGCATCCTATGTCAGTTTTGAACCAAACAGCTTTAGCTGATTAGCTGTTGTAGTTGTGAGCTCTAAAAGTTACTGTGTGCAACTCTGTCTTCACATTCAAAAGAAAAGGGGAAAGGGAACTTTAACCTTTTTCCCGAGTTTTCAATATTTTTTCTATGAATTTGATATACAGGGTGCTCGTTTCGCAAGGATCCATGTCATTAAAGACATGCATCTGTGATAAGTAATCATACTATAAATTTGCATCATAAAGAAAAAGACGTCGGAAATTTGCACAAAGATGCAGCGCACATATAGCCTAGTTTCTTGAATAGTCAATCAAGACAAGCCTGTAAACCGGATGCAAGCTATTTTCGAGGTAGCCTACAAAGATTATTAGTGCAAAGTACAGCAGTTTCTACATAAAGAATAACACGAACACAGTTGCTGTATTTAATCATTCAATCTGTAAAACGAGTCTATTAGTTGGATGAAGGAAGAAAAAAGAACACATAAGCCAAGACATTTATTCACACGTTTTTCATTATTTATGTTTTCTCAGTCACTCAGTCGGCATGAACGTTGTTAAAGTAGCCTAACTGAGGAAAAGTACCATCTTAAATGGCACAAAAACAGTAACTCGCTCAAGTCTAGACGTCTCGTCTCTACAACACTGAATAAACATGCCACGTGCATAAAACACTGCAAACTATTTGAACACGTAGTTGCCCCCAGCAGTGGGACACAAGTAAATCAATGCAGTCTATTCATTATATTGGACACTTAATTTTACTTAAGTTAATTTAAAATGATGAGATGGGTCAATTTTCTTGCATATCAATTCCAAAAGAAAACCACCCGAAAAAAAAAAAAAACGCACAGAAACCGACCAACGGCACATCATCACACCTCTGACAATCATCACAAGTCTGAGCAAACAGGAAGAAGGGACAAGAAGCGGCAACAAGGAGAGCCGGACAGAATTACTCAGCAAGAACTCTTGCAGTCTACGATTCTTTGTTTAAAATTTAACTCATGTGAGCAGTTACAAACCTTTGTAATATTACCCCGAACCGTGAAAGGTAACTATGAACTATCTTTTTCATTATATTTTTGTGTAATCAAATACACCAGATCTTATTCTTTACTAAAACAGAACACTATCTTCATAATTCAAAAGTTAGCCTTAGGGCAATCGCATAATTATTGTCTTAATTTATTTTAGACTTTATCTCCACTTGAAGGTAAACGCAAGTAAACAATGTGCAAAATCATTATCAGCCGAATATCATCTGTGAGCTGGTAATTTTCATTTTAAATGTTCATCTGAAATCCTGGAAATGCTGTTTAATTTAACATCGAGCCGCAGGCAGTAATCCAAAACCTTTTAGTTACACTGTCATACAATAATTCACGTCAAAAAAAAAAAAACAAAAAAAAAGCAAACAAACAAACAAACAAACAAACAAACAAAAAACAAACAAACAAAAAACAATACATAAATAAATAAACAAACAGTATAGGTGTATGACACGCTCGTAAAATTGCTATCTCAAGTATGGCATTGTGACATAGTGATTTCCATGTGTTTTACTGCATGTAATCAAATATGCGAAGAGGAAAACACTTAACACAGCACAGCCCTCCTGAAAACATAGCTTCGGGGTAAATCATGTCGGGTTGGTCTCATCTGTGTGAGCGCTTTGGGTGTGAAAGTATCAGTGTTGTAAGCGTAGGTGGAGACACAAACATTTGTGTGTGTGAGTGTGTGTGCGTGCCTGAGTGCGTGTGGTTCCAATCATTAATTTAATGAAACACCACTGATAGCTACAGCGGATTACTCTGGATGTGCTGAATTACCTCAGCGATTGAGAATTCTCCGCCATACAAATTGGGTGTTTCGAACTGGTGGAGCTGTTCACATGTGTAGTACTGAAACTGTTTCAGCAGCAAGTCACAAAATTGTTCGACGGCACTAATATGTATGCGCTTGTCAGAGACCTTAACCCAGATCGAATTAAACAGCTTTCAATTTCAACAGCAGCAACAATTTTAACAACAATCTCAATCAGAGTGTTTCCTGAAGCAATGTATAGCCTATTAAAGAGGCCAACATGAGCAAGGGACGGAAAAACTGACCAGGGAATAGAGCCTGCTGCATTCCAGTCTCATATCCTGGCTTTTGTGTAATTATTGTTTATCAAAATTTTGCTAATACCTGCCAATAACATTTCTGCTAAGACGACTACTACTGTTTCTACAACAGAAACTACGTAAACCACTACTGGTACTACAAAAAGCCGTTATTTGTGTCGAATATCCTTGAACATAGCCTGTAATATGTGTCTTGCATAAAAGTGAGTTATTGTAAATAAAATTCCTGACACTATGTCGAGCTGCTGAAAATGTCTTAGCAAACGATTTTGTTAATATTAACGGAAATAAAACTGGTCTTACTGTTGGTGGTTAAATTGACTCCTTTTCGGAGTACAACTATTACAGTGGAGGCTGATGGTTTTATATTTCAAAACTTAAACAATGCGCGAGCTCTGACCCTGACACCGTCAATCACATATTCCGTGAAGACACCTGACACGATGTATTACTTCAGATATCACATGAAAATCATCACACGAAATCGTTTCATATCCTTCCTTCGCATATTCAGACAAACATGTATTCGCACGCACAGGCGAACCATTAACGTATATAAGACGTTGTCAGATGTGAAAATATTAATTTAACGCCTTATTAAATAACCTCAAGGTTAACTCTAAGAAAACCCCGGGATAAACACAGGGAGCATCTTACATGTGATTGACTTCTACAGACATCCGAGGATATAGCCGAACAGGCTGGTATTAAATTTGTCGAAGATAACTGTAATAAAGTGTTTTTCAAATCGAATTACAGTTGTCCAGTACACTGCATGCGCTTTCCTACAATCATTGGTAGGATTGACTACAATCTTGACAAGAATACAAATAGACTATCTTTGACCGCTTAGACCAGGGGGTACTTTTATAGGTTATAGTTAGGAAGAATACCTGCTACTAATTGCAAACCGCTCATTGAAAATAGGGTTATTAAACATACATTGATAAAATAGGGTTATTAAACAAAAGGAGAATAATGTTGTTTCATGTGGTGAGTGAGATCAACACCAACACATCAATCAATAATAGTTCGCACTGGCAACAAAAGTGGAGACAACACTAACACATAATAAATAAGTCGTCGGAGTGAAAAATAAACTCCCATACTTTTCAAAAGTTGATAAACTGCCTCTGTATTCTACCTGTTGCTCTGTCCAGCATCTTTTCAATCTTGAACTCCCGCAACCCTTTACACATCCCTTGTACATCTGCATGTACTTTAATAGGAGAAAGGATACAAAATGTTCATAGACAGGTGTGATTGATAATTCCATAATAAATATACTTTGAGGATATTATCTATCCACACCAGAATGTAGACACTAGGTGCTACGTTGACATAATATTTTATACAATGATTGTTTAGCTTACCTTTCAGCCTCTGATGTTTACTTTTTAAATGTTACTAGTTAAATTCGAATAAGACGGTGCGCATGCACATGTTTTTTGTTGTTTGGATCTTCGATGTCCATCAGATGTAGCGATGTCGCTTTGCAAGAGCAAAACAAGACCACGGTGTTCAGACGCTACACCAGCTGAATCACATGAATGCTCTCTCTCTCTCGCTCTCTCTCTGTCTCTCTCTCTCTCTTTCAGTGTGGTGTGCTATCGCGGCATTCAAAAACAAATGTAAAAATGAAAAATGTACCACAACGATGTCTTCCAAGTATCTGGATGTTTCCCCTGTTATCCCCGATGGCTACTCAAAACGATCGTTTGCGCGCACAACCCTTTTTTGCTAATGACTGAGACAAAAGCCACAGCTCCAGTTTTAGCTGAAGGCTGCCTCTTTAAAGCCCTGTTCGTCCCACAGGTGGCATGTCAGTTTCATGAGCATCAATGACGTCACCATAAGGGGAACTAGACGAAACCCCACTTTCATAACAAAAGTCCCCGGGGAAATAATGGCGACCGACCACAAATGTCAAGCGTGCGCATGTCAGGAACGCAAATGTTGGATGCCGTAAAGCTATCAATAATGCGCATGAAGGGTTAAATATTCTCCACAATTGTAATACATAAAACCTGGTCAATACTCACAATAGAAACAATATTTGGGATACTGCCGTCTGTCGATCGGGTTTCAATTATATCAATTAATAACTGTATATATAAAACTGTAAAATAAAATGTAAAACTGTACGTGTACTGTAAAGCAGTCTCCTCTGTTTCAGATTCTTTTGAAAGAGAGATATTATATCTGAAAGGACGTCCTGGCTGAATGAGGGGTAAATCAGTAAAAATAAATAGGGCTTGTTTGCCAGGGTTGTGTTCTGAGTCTTCTGATAGTTCAATACTGATCCAAAGATTTTAAAGTTGTGTGAAATATAAAGCTGCACCCCAGAGCCTACATTTCCTTTTACTCTGTGTGTACAATACATGGCTTACAGTTTTGTAGTACTCCTGAACTGTTTCTGGGGAATGCAGGCAGAGTGCTTTTCCATCTCAGTATTTTTCCCCTCTGTTCTAAATTGCTTGTGCTGCTTTAAGCACAATATGAAGAATTCATTTGAAGTCCTAGCAAGATGTGTCTCCTTTCTTAATTGGCAAGATCATGCTGAAATGGCAGACGTGCTCAGTCAATGTAGTGCCTCATTCAGATTCTGGGATGGTAGCTTTTCTTCATTGAAAACTCCATGTGTTTTGGAATAAAATCTAGGGGTGCTCTGATGCCATTTTTTCAAGACCGATGTCAATACTGAATGCTAAGAAGCAGTATCGGCCAATACTTAGTATCAGTAAAATCTTTAATAAAAGGCATGGGGAGAGTCACATGACATCACCTTCTTGAGCTTCTATCATATGCATTAATGTCAGCATGCTTCCCTTTGAATCACACAAAGATTTTGTTTCTCTGAGAAAAATGTGCAATGTTTTTTGGACTATAACATAATAAAACATAATCTTTTTGAGGAACAATGCAGACTAATGGGGCACCCTGTAGTTTAGTGGCTAAGATTGGAACCCCAGAGGTTGATGGCCCCAGCCCCAGTCTAGCCAAAGCAAGAACACCATTGCTGTTGGGCCCTTGAGCAACACCCCCAACCCCACATTGCTCCCGGGGGATTGGACCTTGGTTAGACCAATCAACTGTAAGTTGCTTTGGATAAAAGTGTCTGCTAAATGACTGCTATGTAATAAAATTATCAAATTACAAACAGTAGCATACACTAGTAAGAGTTGATTAGTTTTATCATTTTCATCTGCTCAAACAAAATGTTACTGTTTGCCATTATGAGAGTTAGTACATGCCTTTCATCAATTAACCAGGTACCTGCTAACATATCACTTATCTAGTTGTGTTCATATTTTTTGGGTATTGTACCACCCCTTGAAATGCAGGCATTGTACACGTTGCAGTTTGCTGTTTTGACATCTTGGCCAATTGTAAAAAACTGCCACACTACTGCTGATGATTGCACAGTACACATCTACTGTTGAGCTCATGTTTATTGACACTTTATGCAAACTATTCATAGCAGGCCTACGTATGTATGTACAGCATGTGTAAAACTGTGATTATGATACTATTCCTGATACTGAATATTTAAGTGCTGTATTTTCAGAGTACTGAAAACATTGAGTAGTATCAGTGCACCCCTAACAAAATTCATTTTAAGTTCTATAAGTGAAGTGCATCTAAAGCAGGAAGGCATGTGTTGTGTTTAAAATTGTAGTATCATATAAATGTCTGGATTGTAATTATGGGTTAATATTCAGCCAAATACTTTGCTAATTATTTTAGATTATACTGCCATTGTATTATAATATAAATGTGCTGCACTCTTGTATGAGTGCAAGTGTATTATCACTTATGTAATGTATTATTCCCTTGGACAGGCATGCGTCAGTTAAGCCAAGAAAGTCAATGAACTCATCACTTCCTTTTTGTTAAGTTTAAATTGAATTAAAATGTAAAATATGTAGTATTACACAACATGCTGTACCTCAGACACACTCAAGACACAGAATAGTGTCTACAAAAGCATCCAGGCTATTATGTCCTTTGATAATTCTCTCTAGTCCTATCTAGAGAAATATAGAATAATCTATTTTAACAGAGATGGTTGTGAAATCAAAGCACTCCATTTTGTAACAAGAAGGTGGTGGTAGATACTCTCCCATCTAAATTTTGTGAGCAAAGCTGAGAACCTCTGACTCTATTTTAAATGCCAGCTCCTCCCTCTGCAGCAATAATAGTTTGGTCCAAACTGCTGTCTATAATCAACAAAAAAATAGGATATTATGCTAAAATTGAATGTAACATGAATTTTACCCCTTTTGCAGATAACGGTAGAAAAAAGCACCTCTGACTGTTATTTGGCGCTTGTATAATTTTCTAAAAAGCTTTGTGACATGTATTTTTCTGGAAAAATGTGTTGTTTTTTAACCCCATTGTCTTCTCAGAATTGTTGCCCTCCCCCAAGACACTAAAAGAGGATTTGATTTGTTTGACTCATCAGAGAATCAGTAATTCTGCAGTTGGGTGTATGTGTTTATGTGCATGTGTTAGTGTATGTGTGTGTGTGTGTGTGCATTTGTTTGCCTGCATATGGCTACATTTCTTTTGCAGAATGCACACGCAGAGCCTTTTCAAAGGGTGAGTGTGTCTTTATGTATTTATGTGTCTGTTGTTGCATACTGTGAGATTAAACAATGTCTCCCCATTCTCCCATTGAATGTGATGTGCTGGCTTTGGTCATGTAATAAGGTTCTGGACAATGGTGTCTTCAAGGACTCCCTCTGAGAAAGTTCTGTATTTACATGTCTGCTATAACACATGGAGAGGCCATCCTGATCTCTGTGGATGTTTACAGATGAATAGGGTGACATTAAACCCAGAGACGTTCAAACATGTGACCAGTGAACACAGGGTCATCAAAAGCACCTTTACTTGCACAAAAGGCTTTACATTGTGTCAGGGATATCAAGTGTCATATTTGTTCTGCTGAAAATAATGGTGTCAAAATGCTTTGGGCAAAGGAATCAGCATCTTCTAATTGGTTTTCATTGTACTTGAAGTGTGGGAGCACAGTTAAACATTTGTGAGTGCACTTGGATAAAAGACTAAAAGAAGTCACAGTTCATTGTTGTGTGGTATGTGGCACAAAATTAAAAATAAATATGTTGTTTTGCAACTGTATGAGGGAAGAACCCACCTGTACAACTTAACCAGTTGCTTTCTGAGAAAAACAAGTGCAATCATGTTGTCTTGAATAAGGCTAATATATAAACATTCTATTTTTCGGTAGTGCTACATCTATAGTTAATATTAATTGGATGTTCTTTTTTCCTTTCCTTTCTTCCCTACATTTTTTTGATTTTGTTGATTTAGCAAACATTTGCAAGGAGTACACAGTGTGTACAAAATTTCAATGTTTGCGGTTTGAAAAAAAAAACAACTTAAAAATACTTGGGGATGGAAGGGGCAAAGGGTGATTGGATGGTAGGTTAATTTTCTTTATTCAGAAGGGCCTTTTATTCACAGCTGGTTTTAATCAGCTGCACAAGCTTCTGGCAGAAGTGATAAGGGTTTTGTTACCTGACAGAAAAAGAGCAGCAGAGTTCAAAGGTCACATTAGCAGATGTCCATATCAATGTTACACAAACCCACGCTGAGCGACTCCTTGTTTGCTTAATCAGGCTATAAGTAATTCATTGTGCTCACTGAGATGGAGCATCTGTTCGTATATGCCCAGGCCACACGGAGCCCTAATCACCTGCCAGAAGGTAGCGCTTTTCCAGGTAGCTGCACTCATCAGCTAATGACCTTTCACTGCTAAAAACCTCAAACACTGCAATTTATTTCCTGGGTCTAGCAAAGCAAGATTTCTATTAAGCCCCTGCTTTTGATACGGCAGTCAAGAAGAAGGGTAGCCTACATCTGGAATCATGACTGTAGTGCAGAGTTGCAGGAAGAAGGAAACCTGTTGGCCCGTAGGGGTCAAAAGAAGAATGCCTGGTTCTTGTGGCAGTGATGTTTCATACACTTGGAAAAGACACAGTGATGGGAAAATGTGCATGTTTTGGATCTTATAGCTATATTTACTAGGGGTGAAATTGTGTCTGTGGAGGGGTTTCTGCTCACGTGCATTAAAGAGTGAGAAGGTTATTCAGTCCAACACTGTTTTCAGTACTTGACCCCTCTGCTCCTGCTCTCAATAGCATGCATTAGCTTGAAAATGGCTCAATAATTTTCATCTAAATTACTTTTCCATCTACACTGACCTGGGCTCCAGCCTGGAGCCCCAGTGCCCTTTGAAACTCTCATCATAGTCCTGCTCTCTACCCTATCCTACTCTCCATGGCTCATTAAAAGCTTTGAATTGAAGAAAAACTATAAGTGCAATCCAAAGTAATACTCAAATGGGCAGACCTGCCGCAGCCGGTGTATGTGTTTAAGCGTTTGATGTGGCCAGATGAATAAAATGGCAAAAATGGTGAGGGGTTATTTTTTGTTAAGGGGCATTGGATCTCTCAACAATCTTGGTCCAGTTTGAACACTAACGTAAATGCACATACACACACGCACATGCACATGTGCACAATATCGCAATTGGAATAGACAAAAAACATACATAAACAGAGAGATACACACACAAATGTCCACTTGCACACGCACACTCATACATACACAAAATAAAACCAGCAGCACACACATAAGTACAGTCTGCAGAGTACATCTGCCTGCACTCCCACACAACACCTTCATGAAACATGAGACACGCACACTGTCACACCCTTGTCAATAACACAAGCTTTCATAAAATAATCATGTGGAAATACTTGCACATTTTCAATGCTGCAGTCATGATAAGCAACAAAAAAAGTAAGCACAAGCAGAATACACATTTATACTCATGAAAAGCACACATTGCAATACAGAAGAGCAAAGTTTAACCTGTCAGCTGTCTTTCCTTCCCCTTACAAACAAATCTATTCAGTCACATTAATGACTCTTCAAACAAAAAACACTCGCTGACACACACACGCAAACTCATTCGAGACAACACAAGCACCATCAAGTAGCATGACTGCCTCCACCTCTGTTGTGTTTCTCTTCTTCCCTCTCCCTTCGTCCTTTGTTTGGCACCGAGGTGTTTCCATGGTAACAGCATTACAAACCATCCTATATTTCAAGAAATATTAGACATTGAGTGCCAGGGTTCCCTATCAAGAATAAATAAGAATGTGGGTTCCCATCCAGGGTACTCTTATGTGCAGAGAGTAGTTCAGGATAAATATTTTGCAGCAGTTTTTAAAATTTTTTGAGATTTTTATTGGGGTCAAAACATCAAACAGTGGGTTTAGACCACAACTACTGGAAACCTATTTTTTCATTATAACATTTTGGCAACAAAACAGCTTAAACAACAACAAAAAAACTATTTACAAGTGAAATCAGTGCTTTTTAATTAAATAAGCATGTAACGAAGAGGAAATGAGCAAAATGCTGGTTCTGTCTTTTGGTGAGCCAAAAATTTACAGGATGGTTAGTGGTTCTGCTAATAGTAATGCCACTCGATTTGTGACAATGGATAGTTTACAGCATGCAGCTTTATCAGAGTGAAAGAATAGGTTGTGCATTAACCTTCTTAATTTACAAGCAAACCATGAACACCCTTATGCTGAGGGTGTTTTGACAAGATCAGTTTTGACTGGAGCGACAGTTCAGGTTGGAACCTCATGTTTCTAGGCAACAGCATCCTGTCATGCTAACAGCTGACCAGCTCAATTAACCAATCCCTTTCATTCATGTCCCATATATTACAGAGACTGATACGTATATGGGTTAATTCAAAGTTACCCATGGAAGTGCTTGTTATTTTGACCTTACATCTGTCTCCTGAATCTCAGCCTTCACCAACTGCATTTGATGAGGGCTGGCAGCTACTCTGCCCCCTGGCCATAAGCTTTCTGGGTAATGTTGAGTTTCCTCCTGGGTAGAGGCATTCTCAAAGTTCAGGGCCAAAGGACATCTATCTCTGCTCTACATTTGCTGTTTCTTTTCCAAGAGAATATATGTATATGCTACTGAAGAGGCAATTCTGTAAAAAAATGATGGATAAAATAACTAAAATACCTTTTGTCATATTATTATGAAATTATAAAAAAAAACTTAATATGAGTTGTTACTCCCCCTTTTTTGATTTGGGCCTTAACATTTGTGTACTGTTGTTCATATGATCAGTGTTATTCCTTTCAAAATGTAAAAAAAGTATGTAGAATCAATAAACAACTGATCACAAGTAATTATAGTATCAGTGTGTACAGGCTTTTGATGATATAACATGATTAAAAAGTGCTTAAATGCTGGTGACTAAAATTTAGCTATTTAACAAACATTTTAGTTGGCATTTATGAAACCCTTAATAATTTCTTTGCAAGGTTGATTCATAAAGTTGTTCTAAAAAACCTAAAACAGTGAAGTATTTTTATTAGTGTTTCATGCAGTGTTTCCATTATTCTTGAGCTACAGCCACCCTCTGTGACATCTGATGCCAACATCAATGGCATCACTTAATACGTATTACCTTTTGACATACACATGTATGATTATTAATGTTAAAAGGGATGACAATGCAATGAATACCTTTTTTCAAAGAAGAACCCACAGCAATATCATCTGGGTAAAATTTACCTTTGAATGGTGGTCAGTATTGTTGTTGGAGAAACTATCCAGTTGTGCTTTTTTGAGCACTGTAGCTCTTTCCTTCCAACCCAGTAAATTTCACAAACATAAGCAAAGACAACATGGGTACAGTGATGCAGAAAACCCTTACATTAGTTCTGTGGTTAAGTTTAGATTTACTAGAGAACAGAGAACATTTTGTAAAGGTCAGACAACAATTGATGACACATGACACAAAAAAGTCCATTGTGTGAAATAACCAGATAATGTCATTCAATTTGCTTTTTTGCTCCTAAAAGCAATCTTTTTTAATAAACTTTGTTTTTAGTAATTTTGGAATTTGTAAAGCATATTACTGCATGTACCATTTTCATTACAATTTATGAGACTTGTTAAGGCCTTTTCGGAAGACCTTTATTATTCACATTCTCTGGGCCCAATTATCATAATTCTGATTTAAAACATATAAAAACTGTATTCCCCTAAGGCCTTATGCCCTGCTCTCGCTTCCCCTGCAGAAGAAAGGTGCGTTCTGTTCTCGGGTGAGCCTCACTGAAGAGAGGCTGTGTAAGAGGCACCAAATGGAGCTCAAGTAGGCTCTGGCCTTCCTGGATGAATAGCAGATGAGAAATTCTGTCTCTTAGCCCTTGCCTAATATCCATTTCTATAATGCATCACCAGTAGGTTGCTAAAAGCCTGAGCGAGAAGGAATATTTGTGTTGCATTTAAAACAATGCAAAAGGACAAAAAAAGGGAAAAAAAAGGACTCTTTTCAAATCCTTTAGACAGGAAACGATATTGGGACATCGGCTACTCTGTATTTCCTTAAGTATACTAAAAATAGTGCAGCCTATGGTCAATATCCTCAAAATGCCTCTAGGCCAGAAAATTCACATTGTACTTATCTGTACCCTCATGTTCTTTTATTCTTATTTTTTTACTACATCCTTTTCGTGTGCAGCCTAGTATTACCGAAAATTACAACTTATATAATCCACATACTTGGGGCAGTGATAATTGAATACAGACCCATTATCCAGCACTCAAGGCCAAGGCTGTAGACTTCCTCTTGCTTTTAATGTCTTTTTTGCAATTCTTTTTGGTCTTTAAATGTACCAAGTCTATCTATTGGAAAGTATAGAAATTATATCCTGGCACCATACAGTGTGCATAACCAGAACCCATCAATTTATTTTCATTTTACAGCCATAAATGATTTTCTTGGATTTTCATTTCAATGGTTACATTGCTGAATCAATACATCTATCTGCAGAATGGAATATTTGAACATACTGTTATTCTCTGCCAGTTTACAAGAAAAACCCCACGAGCTGCTGCTTATGACCCAATCCTATCAGTAGATACTATCAAAATGTTCTGTTTCCAAATTTGAAAAAAAAAAAAACAAATCATCACATTCATTATATTCTAAAACAACCAAACAAAAACACTGATTATTCAGTCAGTCTATACAGTATACCAGGTAGAGAAGCACACTGCATAAACCAATAAAATCAATACTATAGGAAATGAAAGTATGTACTCTGCCCTTGAAATCTTTTGAAGAAAGTAGACTGAGCTTGTCGCTTTTTCTCTTCTCAAGGTATGATAGCATATTGTTGAACGACTGTTGTTGTATTTGACATCAACATAATCTCATCTCCTCAATCATCATTAACAACAACAACAACAACAACAACAATAATAATAATAAAACACAAATATACAGTACATTTGTGACAATTACCTGGTCTATGGCACCTTATGGCCACTTCCAACCTAAATTCATTAGCTGAATACAACCACCTAAATAATTCTGTGTTATAGCAAACATTTTATAGATAAATACAAATTTAAAATCCCTACATAAAGGATGTCTGGCTCACATTACATTACATTACAGTCATTTAGCTGACGCTTTTATCCAATGCGACTTATAGTTGATTAGGCTAAGTAAGGGCCAGTCCCTCCTTAGGAGTAATGTGGGGTTAAGGGCCTTGCTCAAGGGCCCAAAAGCAATGGTGTTCTTGCTGTGGCTGGACTGGGGCTTTAACTGCCAACCTCAGGGGTCCCAGCCATGTACCTTAGCCACTAGACTATAGGCTGCCCCACATACATAATACTACATGGATTGACTAAAAACAGAAGGCTAAAAGTTAAATAACTTATATATAAAAAAGCAAAATTGACAACGTGAATTTGATAAAATGTTGGCATTTCATCATATTTTTACAGGAGCTATACCCGCTTTTCTCCTCATGACATGATGGCGCTGTGACAATTCAGGGCATACAATTTTTTGCTTCCCTTCTTGACTTGTTGTTTATAGCAACTATGCTTACGCTTAGTCTGTGCTACGGTTCACTATCTAGCTATTTAGCTATGGAGGGAGAGAATCGAGGGTAATCCGTTTACTCTTCCAGGTTACATCTATATGGCTAGCACGCCTTCAGATTCGATTTCCTTGCGTGGGCTAACATTTAATATAGAAATATCTAATTTACCTACAATAGAAGAGTATACGTTCGCTTTAATTAGTTTATCGTGTCAGACACTCAGTCCAGTAACACTAGCTAGCAGAACGGGAAACGGTAGGTGGCTAGGTAAGCTAGCTATCCTAATTCACTAGAAGCATTACTAATTAGAAAGTTGCATAGTTTAGCAGTCATTCTAGTACCGATGTCATACATGGCTAGCACTATGTGAACGAGGTAGCGCCAAGTGTGCAGCACATGTGATGTTTCTTAATGAGGTACGTCTCTAGCTCTAACTAGCTGGCTAGCCAACGACCATCGTTGTTACTAGGTAAGTGACCATTCCGTGTTTAATAAGTCTGTGTTCGGCTGTTTATGTAAGCGGTACCTAGTTAAAAAAAAATATTAAGCTGTAGTTTGGAAATATGGCCAGTTGGATATAGCCATGAAGTAGTGGAACTGTCTATTTAGATGTAAGCCATGTAGAGCCAGCCAAGTTCACAAATTTACAGTGATATCTAGTTACATAGCTCTCCGCTAACTTTTTGTTTAGGGATAGTTCGGTAATTCCAGTGTAAAACATTAATTCAGATTGGC
Source organism: Albula goreensis (assembly GCA_022829145.1). Lineage (NCBI taxonomy): Eukaryota > Metazoa > Chordata > Actinopteri > Albuliformes > Albulidae > Albula > Albula goreensis. Next base: position 16,054,345 of record CM040755.1, read on the forward strand.
CACAATAACAAGGTTAATTCAGTCCTTATAAACTGGGTGACTAGTAGCTTGGCACTCTGGCGCTGAAATACGCCTCATATATTAAAATTCTACTTACGTCTACTTGCCATTTCCATTCATGCATGCATTAATGTACTTGATTTACTTGCTGCCAGCGAGTTAATGTGACGTATGTCAGTCTATGCTTGCTTCAGTTTTGGCTTCTGTGTTGCATCAGACTGGAATGGTTAATGTGAACTGGGGTGTATTATTAGTTGCACAAGTTAGACGTTGGAATTACAGGTAAAACTAACCACACTTACAAAATGATCGTCTTTTAAACTGTTTCTAGTCACTCTTGGTTTGCCCAGTCTTGGCAAGGCAAAGCGTAAACCTGCCAGCTCCTTTAATGTGAAACTGGTGTTGATCTTTCTGTTTTTTTTTTTTTTTTTTTTTTTTTATACTTTATGTAAATAGGTTTACATACCCTGAAGCAGAAGAAATGAAAAAATGGATTGTTAAAGTGGAAAAGACATGAAAAGTATGAAAACAAAGAAAGAAATTGGATAGAACGGTGTTTTTTCATGAAATTGTAGCGTTTAGTCTTAACTTACATTTGCTCATTGTGTATGTGAATTCCTCTTATTCCACGTTCTCATATCATTTAGCTTTTGTTTTGTGGCAGAAATTGACATTCAAATGATATCTTGTTCAATCTGTTTTCTGTCAAGCTTTTTATAATTTCAGGCCATTAAATTTAGTCGTCAGCATGTAACGTGCTCAGTTGGGAACACCAGACAAGGCAGGATACGTCACTTCCATATTAACTTATGGTTAGATGTGAAAATTTTGTATTAATCGTGTAAGAGATATATTAGCTTTGAAAATAAATGTGAACTGATAAAAAGGTTGCTGCTTTTTGTGCCACAAGGCATTATTTGCCATTTTCCATTCTTAATTTTATGTCTGTTTTTTACTTACAAGCCGCATCTATTCTCCATTTAAAAACCAATTTCAATTTTGTCTGTCACTCCACTACTGCCTGCAAATGCACTATCATAGTAGTATTTGATGTGCTTTGTTTTTCTTCTTTCGTATACATGGAAAGAATGCTTGCATATGCATGTGAATTTAATGTGATATTACTCTCTGTGTCTTAATGACCTTTATGTTATAACCCAAGGCAGGTGAGAACATTCATAAGATGGAGGACGAATCGCCCACGCTGAAACCTCGTCGCATCCAGAACCAGAACGTGGTCCATCGGCTGGAGCGACGCAGGATATGCTCGGGCCGTGCTGGGGCACACTGGTACCGGGTGCGCTGTTTCCACCAGAATCTCTTCCCCAATTTCACAGTGGTCAATGTAGAGAAGCCGCCATGCTTCCTGCGAAAGTTCTCCCCAGATGGACGTTGCTTCATTGCCTTTTCATCAGACCAGACTTCACTGGAGATCTACGAATATCAGGGCTGTCAGGCGGCAGAGGACCTGCTCTTGGGACAGACAGGGGAGACCTTGGCGAATGGGAATGACCAGCGTTCTCTCAACATTCGTGGTCGCCTGTTTGAACGCTTCTTTTCTTTGTTGCACGTCACCAATGTGGCTTCCAATGGGGAACACTTGAACAGAGAGTGCAGCCTCTTCACAGATGATTGTCGCTATGTCATTGTAGGCTCGGCAGCCTACCTGCCAGAGGAACCCCACCCGCATTTCTTTGAAGTGTATCGAAACAATGAATCTGTCACCCCTAACCCTCGTTCCCCATTGGAGGACTACTCTTTACACATAATTGATCTGCACACCGGCCGTCTCTGTGACACACGGGCCTTCAAGTGTGATAAGATTATTCTCTCGCACAACCAGGGGCTCTACCTGTATCGTAACATCTTGGCTGTCCTTTCTGTGCAGCAACAGACCATCCATGTCTTTCAGGTGGGGCTCAGAACTGCCATTTCTATCACCATGTACAACATTAAAGGTTCCCCACTTTGCTGTGCCACAATGTTCAGGGTCTGTTCAAGTCCATTCAGGGTCCCATTACTCAAGACTCAGAGACCTGTAACACCTATGAAAGGGGCTGCAGTGAGTTTTTAAATTCTCAGTAGGACAGGTTAAATATGATGTTTGAAAAATCAGTACTTTTCCAGTATTGAATCAGTTTCTTCCAACACCACACCAAAGTGTTTTGATCAAAAATCAGACTTAAATCCTTGAAGACTTTAAAAGCCATAATTTACAATACGTTGGGTATCAACTCTGAAAACGTTTTATATATTTAAGAATATTAAAACATTTTAATTAGTGTGGAAACCGTGAATGTCAGTTTTCTTTGATAAGTTCATAAACACACTTTGCTTTGAAACACCTGAAACCCAGTTAGCACTGGTATATCAAAAACCCCATCTCGTTTTTAAAACTGGAGTTGGAGGTGAATATGCTACTCATGAATGCTAACATGATTTGTGCTGTTGATCCTCAGGTGACCCCAGAGGGAACCTTTCTGGATGTGCGGACGATAGGCCGCTTCTGCTATGAAGACGACCTCCTCACGCTCTCTGCCGTGTACCCTGAAGCTCAGGCAGAGGGCCAGTCGGGCCTGTCTCGCCTCTACAAAGAGAAGACCATCAATTCTCTGAAACACCGGCTGCTGGTGTACTTGTGGCGACGGGCAGAGCAGGATGGCAGCGCTACGGCCAAACGCCGCTTCTTCCAGTTTTTCGACCAGCTGCGTCAGCTGCGCATGTGGAAGATGCAGCTGCTGGATGAGCACCACCTTTTCATCAAGTACACCAGTGAAGATGTGGTCACTTTACGTGTCACTGACCCCTCCCAGGCAGGTTCCCTCAGAGCTGCCCACATACATATTGGTTGTTTTTAGGTTAGTTATGGGGCAGTAGCTTTCCACTGTATCTGTGCAAAACTGGAATCTTCTCTTAATCTGGAACTTAGATGTTTTACATTTAAGGAGGTTGATGTTTGAAAAAAATACAATTTTCTCATTTTTGTCATTGCTATTTCATGCAGTTTAAATGTTATTTTAAGAATTTCCAATATTAGATGCATCCTCTTGTCTTAAATGGAATATTTTTTCTTGAATCAAATGAATGTAAGTTGTATCAAAAACAAATGCATGACAGATGTTAATTTTACTTCAAAAGGATGCACCAGCTGTTGTCAGGCCCCTCATACCCCTCTATTTTGTGGTCTCATCCTTTAGCCGTCGTTCTTTGTTGTGTACAACATGGTGACCACCGAGGTTATGGCAGTATTTGAGAACACTGCTGACAAGTTGTTGGAGTTGTTCGAGAACTTCTGTGACCTCTTCCGGAATGCCACGCTCCACAGCGAGGCAGTGCAGTTCCCCTGCTCCGCCTCCAGCAACAACTTTGCCCGGCAGGTGCAGCGGAGGTGAGTATTAGAGCAGGACATTGACCCTTTCAGAAGTTATGCAGACCCAGTGTGTGGAGACTGCCCTGTTACTCCTCCCCATAGCTGTACCCTAAAACACTTACGGAACAAGATGCTTTGAGTTGTCACACAGTCAGGTCCTGCAGTGTTTTATGCTTTTCTGTGGTTCCATTTGGCCAGGTTTAAAGACACAATCGTAAATGCTAAATATGGGGGTCACACAGAGGCAGTGAGACGCCTTCTGGGTCAGCTCCCCATCAGCGCCCAGTCATACAGCAGCAGTCCCTACCTGGACCTCTCACTCTTTAGCTACGATGATAAGTGGGTGTCAGTGATGGAGCGCCCAAAGACATGCGGAGATCATCCAATAAGGTAGCTTCATGGTTTGCAAATGTATTGAATACCTACAGATTAAATCAGTGCTTTATACCTTATTTTTAAAGTGATTCTATTTTTTTTTTCCTTTTTTATTTTTCCTGTACCAATTTAGTATTGGGATAGTCTAACTCTGTGTATATTCATTTTGAGTAGTAAGAGATTCATATTGAATTTGGTAGGTCATGGCACGCACCTGGGATGGGGTGTGGGGATTTGTGTTCACTGTTTTTCTTTTTTCTTAACAAATGCTGTATTTATTCCTGTCTGTCTTGCTCTGAACACATTATTCATTTCTGTGTTTTGCCATCTTTTTGTCTTGTTTTAATTTGGTAGGTTTTATGCTCGGGACTCTGGGTTACTTAAGTTCAAGATCCAAGCAGGGCTTTTGGGACGGCCCATAAATCACGCTGTGCGCAGGCTGGTAGCTTTCACTTTCCACCCCTTCGAGCCCTTCGCAATCTCAGTGCAACGGACCAATGCCGAGTATGTGGTGAACTTTCACATGCGTCATGTGTGCGTCTGAAGGAGGCGCAGCCAAAGACCAGGACCTGACGGCAGCGCACTTCTTCTCTGTACCCTAAAACTCATCTAACACGTCACTTAATGCGAAATGGCTCTTCAGTCATAGTTTTCTCCCGGGGATCTATCCTCAGTCTGAGACTTTGTTCATACCACAGGTACCAAAAACGGTTACTGATACCGTGCTGTGACCTACATGTGTAGAACGAATTGTACTGACCCTAGCAGAGGTCTGATTGCAAAATTATTCTTAAGCCTAATGTTGTTTGCAGTCAAGTCTTCATCCAGCACATCTGTATCATGTTTTTATTTTTTGTTTTAATTCTCTTGTGTTATTAAAATCTTATTTTAAATAAATTAAATTGTTTTTTAATTTAATATAACAGTAACTGTGGATAGGAAGAAGAAAGAACTGGTATATCAAGCATTTCAAATGAAATGCAGTATGCCCATACCCAGACCCACCTATGTTATTCCATTGATTTCAGCAGCTGATATACCCTTGATGCTTACAATCACTTGAAAATGGTTGAGACCGTTTGCTGTGAAGCTGGCCACAATCAGGTTTAAATAAGTAAAACTGCAAGTGTCACAGCTAATTCTGCAGCCTTATGGTGCAGTGAGCTGGTCTCAACTCCAGTTCTGCACCTGAGCAACATTCTGCCTTTAAACCAGGTTGCAACCTCTCAGATTTTCCAGTTGCCTTACATTTTCATCAGTGTAGCAATATGTATATTTTATTTGTCTTGTCTGAAACAATACTGGGATGTTATTGTGAGGAGCTTTCACTCCATTTCAAACATTGGTTTATACATGCATTGGTTGTAAACTGGAAATTAGGTAATGTATGACATCTGAAGAAATAATGCAAAAAAAGTGCAAAAGACAGTTTTCTGAGTAGGTGGTGTCTGTACATATGTGGGAATCTGTTTTCCATTTTTTTACCCTAAATTGCATCCTGGAAATTTAGAATAAAAAACCCTACAGGAGTTAAGAGTTTTTATAAACCTACACAGGATTGAGTAATGTTTTCAGGTTATTTGATTGAAGAGGAAATCACATGCAGGTGAAGTTTGTGTAACCACTTAACATTTATTGCCTCTGGTACTTGGAAGCATGTTTTATATCTACAATCATTAATTAAGGCTGCAGTGGTTGAAGCAGCAGCCATTCACAAATATGTTTTTTCCAGAAAATGTTTGTGTCTGCATTATGCTCACATTGATCTCATGGTGAGAGCATTTTCTTGGTGATGGTGATCATCTTGGCCATGATAGGTCATAAGAGCCAAATGTTGCAGCATGCTTCATCGATACAGCTGGAGGTGATCATTCAACCCCCAATTCCAAGTAAGAGGTTTTAGAGTCTTGAGTCTTATTTGTAACATTGAATAGATTGACAGATCTTTGTGCTTGATTAGGCAAAATGCTGAATATTTGTATTCATTCATTACTTATTAATTGGACTAGCAAAAGTATGCACAAGATTTAATATCAGTTGTCAGCTCTCTGATCTTATTTCTTTGAACACTTTCCAGCTCCATTTCCTATGCCCTCCACAAGGCTACATACACACATGAAGCTGTGTGTATGAAAACTTTTTATTTCCAATGTTTTTTTTTTTTTTTTTTAAAATAATATTCAGGTCAGAGTATGTACCTGTACACACAAGCATACTGAGATTACTTACATGAATCAAATATATAAGGAACAGGACTTAGTCCTGTTTTAAGGGTATTGTGTGATTGCTTGTGCAAATTACAATTTTCAATTTCCATGTTATTTACAGTAATTAAAGGCAATAGAAAAGGTTTCATGCAGAGAAATATATATTTTAGCATTTTCCTGGCTCAGACTCACCCAAGAAGTGACAGAAAAGTTGAGGCTGTATACCTAAATAGTGGACAAGATCTTCTGCTCCTAGTTTTGATTGTTTTTGGCTTCAAAACAAAGAGAAGCCTATTAAAAAAAATAAAATAAGTGGTATTTTGACACCACTTTCAGTTATTGAAACTTACTGAATCTTAAGAGAGAATTGTGCAGTTAATGATTGGGTGTCCAGCACTTGATATAAAGTGTCATCCATTAACCCAGCACTTGGGTTAATGTCAGCTGTTAGTTGATGAGTGACCATCATCTTTCCATGGTTCAACATGCCTGCCTTGAAAGAGATAGAAATCTCTCAAGAATTCCTCATCCGCAGAGTTTGAGCTGTCACCAGTGGTTTGAGGGGCCTGGCACTCATATTATTCATAGGTTTTGCACTTCTCAGTCACCAGATTTGAACCCAGTTGAGTACATATGGTATTCTTGTCAAATACCTTAGGCGCTGCCTTCCCATTCCCATTAGCTCATCATGAGTGAATGGGTTTTCTTGGTGAAGAGCACTGCTATATTCCCCCAACAGACGTTTATAGATGATTGTAGACTATATGCCCCTGAAAATACATATACAGGCCATGCTTCTTGGCCAAACACACTGTTCTGTGGTTGTAAATTGGTTTTCCCATTTCTGCTCATTTCTGTGTTTGTATTTGCAATCCCACATATAAACCATTCACAAATAGGCATCTAATTATTTTAAAACAGTAAGGCAATGCATACTGTTCAGAATGTGGTAAAGTACCATTTAGAATGAAATACTTTCTACTGAACATTGTAAAGATGCTCAGTGAGAAACCACATTTATTTTAATGTCTTTTAAAATTAGATTAACTGGCTAAGTCCAGGGCAGCTGCTATCATCAAAGCCATGTTAAACTGGGGTTACCTGGGAGGGACAGCAGGTGTCGTGGGATTAAGTGTCCATCCTGCCTCCTGTTATACAAGCTAATTGGACACATTCAAACCCTTACTAGACACTAGGAGGGGAGAGGGGGATCTGGAGATTTGGAGATTACTGCCTATTTTCTGGTTGATTTATTAGCAAGATATCCCTGTCTTATGCGCCCATCAAAATGCTTGGGAAATGTAAAACTTCTCTGTCTTTCTGCTACATTCAAACTGATAATTGCACAGTTTAAAGATGGGTATCTACTTCTGAATGCTAGGAGGATGAGATCCTTCTCTTTCCACTTTGAGCCCGTACAACTTAAATAAAACTAACATACCATTAAAATTGAATGGCAAATATTATAAAATATTGTTTCACACTGGCCATACTAGAACACATCTTCAATAAAAAGCAAGATTAAGACAGGGGAATTGAGGAAAGCTCCTCAGAAATGTAACTAAGAAATAGTCCAATCGTCATGGAAAAAGGAGTAGAAATTGCCTGCTGTAAACAAATTTGAGTGCAATAAGCACATGGCAGCTTGCTTTGTGGAACTGCCAGACTAGTGAATCAGTTTTTTTGGCAGCAAGGATAGGTACAGATGAAGGAACTGAACAACAGAAACTAGTAAGTAGAACTGGATAACTATATTATGTATGCAATATTAGGATAGTGTAAGACTTATTCAGACATGCCATGGTTGCCAGTGTCAGTGCATTACAACAACAACCATTGGCAATACTATATTGATACAGGCCTATCAGAGAATATGAACATTAAATGAAAATAAATATAGACAACTTGATGGAGAGATATGGAGGTAAATACACTATTAATTATGAATACTCAAAATATCTAAATTATTGTAGGTCAAGTTTTTTATGTCCTTTACAATATTTAAACATGTCTGATTATATATTAGCTACAGGCTATATTAGATTTTGGCCTTCATACTGATATTTTAAGGAGAACGTTCCTTTTTTCCTCTGAACTTCAGAATTCATATTTAGTTGTGAGATTAAAGTGCATTTTAAACATTTTTCCAGCACTATTTTGTAAACAGGAACCCATATAAAATAAGAAAATGCATCCGTTTCTGGGAAAAAACAGAATGATGCAAATGTCATACTTGAGTGTCTTGTGTAACAAGTTACAAACCCCCAATGGGGTTATTGTAGGCATATGCTTGCGTTTAGTTGCTGTATTTAATCATATCAATCCTCTTCAGTCTGTGTGCTTTGTAGCATGGCTTGTGGGAAGGCAGATGTGCACTGTCGGCCTGACCTTGGTTGCTATGGCTACTGGGCGCGCAGAGTCATATCCACTGTCTGCCTGGAAACTCAGTTCCTGCTAATTGCTGTTGTCATGGTAACAAAGCACCTGATGTAATCCTGGGAAAGGGCACCAATCTTAAATGAATACATTTATTTATAGTGTTTCATTCTGCCATGTGTTTGTCATCTGGGGCATAGACAAGGTCATGTTACCATCCAAGTGTTAGGGGGTTAAACAATGACAAGCTTTTCAATACAAGACAGCATGATGATTTCAGAGATTGGAGGAACCTTCTAGTTTCCTCCAATCCCAGCTGTTATCTCTGATGTGATTTACCTACCACCTGTTAGATGGTAATTTCCTCCAAACCAGAAAGAACCTGTTTTCAGCAGGGTCATTTTAAGGACTGCAATGTTATAGACTTGCAGAACCATTTTTAACCTTCATGTCTTCCATCTAATCATCTTTCCAAAGTAATGAGCGAACTGAAATGGAAGGTGTATTATTATCCAACAATAGGGCGTTATGTCCATGTGAAACAAATGGGTCTTCATCTCAGTATACAGTACAGTAATGTTACCTTAATTCTGGACTAAGAAGGCTTCTCACATGTGAAATGTAGCATAATTTTAGAAGCACAAGAATGCATGGTTTATTTATTTGTTTTTTATGAAAAAAAAAATGTTCATCTTGTCATATAGAGTTACAGTCACAGTACACGTTTCATTCCAGTGCTTAAATTACATGAATCTGGATTTTTCCTCAATTGGCTTTTGGTAGGAAGATGTCCTCTCAGGTTATTGGATGAAGTAATAAATGCTATATAGAAAAGAAAACATGGGATCCATAACTTAACAGCACATTTGTACTGTATTTTCTGTAAAAATAATGGTGCTATGTAAATCATATTTAAAGAACATTATTAAAAGGAGTGTTGTATTGAAAAGTTGTATTGGAAAGTTGACTGGACATTCTTTTAGTCAGTCTGATTTTTAAATCATTACTTAATTTGGGGGGCAAACACCACAGGTTTGAGGTACACCATTGTAGTTACTGTTTTCATTGTTTTTCTGTGCTCTGTCACTTTTTTCAGTTCTGGAAAACTTGCCTATCATTTTAATTGAAACTTGGAGCATTGATAGAGGGTCACTTAAGCCAGCCAATGGCCATCTAACCCCTTGGTGGCGTTATGACAGCCTACTGAATTAGCAATCTTTCAATGATTATATCCCCTGCCTTGTTTGTCTATGTGCAGTGGACCCCTCTCCACTCAAATAGCAACTTTCCATGAAGTCTGCCAGAGTGGATTTATTTTTCATTTCAAATTTCTACAAAAACACATATAAGACATCTCTTCAGTGACTTCTTAAAGTATCACATGCAACTTTTTCTTTTTTGTTTACTAGACTCTCCCACTCAAAAGCTGTTGGAATTTAGTATCAGAAGGAACATGTCTATTATAAACTAAAAACGTGAGGTGGGTGTGGCTCTTCATAGAAATTCTTATAGATCCTAAATGGATTCAAATACATATTTTAATTTGTCAATCTAGGTTAAAAAATCACTGAAAGTCACTCTGATTTTCTTAATTCCCTTAATAGAAACATGCTGCAGGATATGAGTGTCACCACCATTATGAACAGACTGCCACAAGCCAATCAAAAGCCAATCAAATAGCAGTATTTTTGCAGTATCCACAGAAAAATGACCTCATGGGAGGGATTAGCAATAATGTTCCCATAACTTTATCAACTGACATTGAACTATATTCATGAAATTATGTTTGTCTGTCAAAGTGATTAACTTAGATGAATTAACACATCACACTGAAAGTTTCTTTGACCATTTCAAAACCAAATTATGTTATTTGAGCAGATATTTTAATTTTTGAATTTATACACTTTTTAGTTTAGTTTTTAGTTTATGTGGTGATAATAACATAATCTATTAACTGTCATTTCTTATGAATAATGACTGTAAACTTTATGAGAGCAGTGCTTGTATGGCTGAACCACCATAAGGCTGAACCACTGATGTAATGGGGTCACGATTGGAAGGCTGCAAGAATTGATACTGGCCCATAGCCCAAGCCAACCCCCCCCCCGGCCGGCTGCCCTCTGTTCCCCTTCCCTTTGAACAAAATGTTGCATCACAGGTTGTAACACAGATAACAGTAACACATCGCTGATACAGCACAGACATACACGAAATCTACATTCTTTATTATTTTACATAATTGGACTAATAATAATGTGGAAAAATAAATTTGGATTTAACTGAAGTTGAAATTTTTTTGGAAAAAGTGACAGGCCAAACTGTACATAGCATTTGTCATTGGCACTTTAAGGAGGCTGGCCATGACCCCTCCCTGGTGGCTCAGGAACAGTTGAACCATGCCCCCAAAAAAACTCTATTTGTAGAGCATGCCATCTTATCCAGAAAAGTTAAACAGACGTCACACCACTCAAATCACTAAGAAGTTGAAACAAGCCTGATTGAATGGAAAGCCATTATTCTTGTCCTTCATGAACATGAAGATTACTCCAGCAGTATGAATCAATTCTTCTGGGTAAACAAACAGGTTCATTCAGATGGCTATCCAGAGACTGGGCACCAAGTCAATGAAAGAGACAAGGGATGTCAAAATGTAAGTTTTTATTTACCCTACACCTAGGGGAACAGAAAGAAAAGAGAGGGAGAGCTAAGCAGCACCTCTGCAGCAGCTTAATTTATTGTTGTAAATATGTCCATGCTCACATACAATATGTTGGGGATGTTAATTACCAGTACTGACAAGGAGACAGTGAGCTGGGCAATATATTTTCCCATTACTCACAGAGTTACTAAATAATACACTATAAACATCTGATTAGGTTACAGATGCATTTGATCAATCCCTTATACCACACTATACTAGGTCAGCTCAAAATAATAAAAAGCCTCAGTATATAGACTTTGTAGACACTGGCTTTCTATCTGTCAGTACATAAATAATATTAGTGGTCTTAAAGCTACATACGATGTTGTAGGGGAGGTTATAGGTAATTAACTCAATTTATATCCTCAAAGGCGAGCTAGTTATAAGAGCTATATCAGCCATACAATAATGTTGAAAGGATGAGCTGCTATGACAATTTTGGAAAACTGTCAAGATTCATATTTATGAGGGGGAATTCACTTGTGTAAACAAGACAAGTGGGAAAATTGTTTCTATTCATATAAGTAAAAGCTGGGCTTCAGTGTAAAAATGGCTTATGTCTGAATATATTGGTTTCAGCCATGACAGAGCATATTTCCTGACTTCCTTTCCATTTGTGAACTTTGTTTTTGCTTAACATACAGTTAAACTAGGAAATCAGGCAATATTTTAGAGAGTAAGAGGAAAATCTCATTGACAGCAGATAGGTCCTCCCACACTCACAAAGCAGAGGTTTCTGCCAAGTAAACGGTAGGAAAAACACTTCTGTTGGCTCCTCTCTCCTTTAATTAGTACCTGCTCATACACCTATAGCTCCTTAAATACACTCAGCCCAAACAAGCACTGGAAAATCTAATTAGTACCCAAATCATGCCAAGAGCTTGTGAGCTTGTCAGCTGCTTTTTGCTTTTATGGACACTGGGTAGTGTGTTTATATACTATAGATGACAAACTGTCTTTGAGTGGTGCATTCAGGATCAATTTGCAACTGTCTTTTGGTTCTGAATGTGTGACCGAGGTGTGAATGGCGTCTCAGGTGGTTGAGTGTTGAAAAAGTTTGAAAAAGACTTAAATGTGTTTACTGTGATGAGTGATGTGGAGCCCCGCTCCACTGGAGTGGCATCTCATCCTCCATTTCCATCTGTTGCAAGCTTCTATTTGGTTAAAAAAGAATAATTCAAAGGTGCAAAACTTTTGACTCCTGTAATCTTAGGTGCATGTGTGAACACAATTTAAAACAAAGAGTCAGGAACAGACTGCAACCTGTGTAACTGCAGAAACACATATGTAGACCATTACAGCAAGTATATCAGTCTCTCCATTTCCAACACACATCAAATGTAATGATGAGAACAGGCCATTCAACCCACCTTGTCCTGTTATTTTGCGTATAGACAGAATTTCGCAATGTGTCAATCTTCTCCATGGCTTGACCTCTCTCTGAGTCCTGTACACAATGCCATACAAAAATTTTTCTGTGTGAAAAATGATTAACTCAGTTTTTCTTCTGCCAGAGTGAGACTGAACTTATCTAAATTCTTATTTTCTATCTTACTTTACAGAGAATCCATCTTGATAGAACTATAGCATTCTACTTTATTAAAGCAATCAATTTTTTAACCACAATTAATCCCCCACCTAGAACTCCTATTGCAGAGATGAAAGACATCATTCATTATCCAACTGTCAATGGAGGAATGGGCTGGTATCATCTTGTTGTTTTCACTGTTCATCAACATTAGTTTCCATGACCACCAATTTTACCATTGGCCTTGGACATTTCTTTAAGGTGATTCAATGAGTTAAGTCATGGCTGTGCATATAGGTAGCAGATTATGCAGTTATGAGCTGTCATGACATTGCATCCTTCATTTGTAATTTGCAGACTTGCGTTGGTGAAGATTCTTACCACTAAGCCTAGGCCAGAGAGATCACATATTTGAAGGGGGCTGTCATTAGTGTGCCATACCTTTGCATGTGAAACAGCAGCACACAACTGACATAATCCTGCCAAGGGCAGAGTGGGCTTGATTTACTGCTTTATGCACTCATTCTGACAAAGCAACAGGCTCCTGCAGGCCACTGGTTATCATCAGCTGTGCCTCTTCTGTGATCGACAAGCTGAGTCTCCCATAGAAGTATCCTGTAGTGAACAACAGTATTAATTTGCTTGCAGACAGGTGGTGTACTAAACCACACAGATGTGGAGAAAAACAAGTTCATAATCATGCTAACATGTGCCTTAAAATAGAGGCTCAACTGCTAAATAACAGCTCCCAAAAATGAGTGTCACACCATCTCTTTATAAAAATCCTTTGTACCAACAAAAAGCTATTAATCCGTGAAAACATCCTGTTTCACAGAAGCTGTGTGCAAGTCTTACTATAGTTGTAATGTTGTGCTGATACAATCAAATTTACATATCAGGTTGCATTGGTTAATTATACACTAATGTGTGCTGCTTGAGGCAAAATTGTTTGACACCACAGCAGCAGTGTTTTGACTCTGCCTTTATATATTAGTAATTATGTATTAGTAATTGCAGGATATTTCAAGATACAGGGATATGCACTGGCAGCATCACCCAGTAGCTCTCTTCATTTCTAATCTAGACATTTGATACCTGGAACCAAATGTTGCTTTATTCTGTACAATTTTCTTCAGTAGGTCCTCCTAACAGTGTGGTGCCAAGAACATAATGCCAGAAGTATGGTCTGATAATGCATTGTTTACTGCTTGTTTAAATACTTGATTGTGATAGATGGATGTTGATTTCTAAATTAGAAATAAGACCAATAAATATTGCATCACTTGTATTCTACATTAAATAACTGAGTACATGATAGTACATTCATAAAGCCAATTACTTTGGAACTGCTGATACAAATATTCCCATATCAAATATTTTATATGTGTACATGACACAGATCTATTCATGTTGCAATATAACATAAATCCAGTGTTAACAAGCTTCTGATGTTATTTGTGAAACCCATTCTTGGAAATCTGAATTCAGTGTAAATAAAAATATTTTATAGTATCTTCAAAAGATCTGTCAAAAATAATCTTCCTCATTGAAAATCATACTTTTATTTCTCTAGGTACAGTTCTAATTTGTTCCAGGAATGTACAAATGGTTTAAAAAACATTTACATGAGATGTATATTTCACAATCTTGTTGCACATCTTTTAATCAAATGATCTTGGCTCAGATATTCTTCTCTATATCTGTTTTAAAAAGGGTTGCAAATGTATTGTTTCTATTGCACTGCCTTTTTTCAACCACCCAGGTTTCAGGGATTACATGGAAATGCATGTAAATGGTTTACAAATTGTCTCATTGCTGAAAAAATGAGAGTACCTGCAATATATTATTTCCTGTTCAATGCACTTCATGTCTGTCTTCTCTCAACTTACCTCAGAATCAAGACAGTTGCTTTGCATTATTTTTTGCCTCCTGAGTGGTTGGCTTGTGGAAAGCATCCTATTTATTACTCTAATTTTAGCTAATTTACATCAGCATGCATTTTAAAATGTAATTTTTTTTCAGGCATCATAATGTACTTGCCACGGTGTCCATAAGAACTTATTTACTCACTACAGAGGCCACTTTTCCTCAGAATACACACAGTACACATTGAGAATATTTTGTATAATTTTAGTTAGGGGTTTTACTGCTGCCTGTCTACTGTTAGATCTGAATTACTTAAATTGGCAAGGCCTCTCATTTTCTGATTGGAGGTCACTCCAAATTTAATTTTTCTCATTGAGAATGGAATACCTGCACTTGGACCAGTAGTGCTACTCACAGTCCTACCCATGTCTATATGACATGATAACTCACATTGCCATAACTTTGATATAGGTTTTAGGCTTTTTAAAAACTGGCATTTGAATTTGATGTTACATTCTCTGTTGTCTAAGTGCAAAACATGGTAAGGAAATTACCACATTAAACTGTTTCATATGTTTGAAGATGATCTGCTTGCAGCTCACTATATTTATGAAGTAGT
The DNA here is from genome assembly GCA_022829145.1 of Albula goreensis. Lineage (NCBI taxonomy): Eukaryota > Metazoa > Chordata > Actinopteri > Albuliformes > Albulidae > Albula > Albula goreensis. Next base: position 16,069,387 of record CM040755.1, read on the forward strand.
TTTTACACTGATGCAGTTAATAGTTTGCAAATATGCTGCTCAGACTCAAGTTCTGTGATACCCTAAAGCACTTATCTCACTACAGGCAGCCTGTACTGTCCAAACATGGAATTACCTAAAATATGCATATGCTCTGCTCCACACATCTGGGTCAAATGTCCTGTAATCCTATCAGTTATACTTGAGTTAACTACTTGTTTACTAATACAAACATATTTATTATTATTATTTATTTTTTTTTAAACAGTCAACCATATATTATCAACCTGTTTTATAGGCTTTAATTCCTCATCCCCACCCCCCCATTCGTAAACTCTGGTCATTGTTTTAGGCCTGCCTCATCACTGAACATCCTCTGTGAATTTGGGAGGGTGCGCACTGGCACGTTTGTTTATCCAGCTGCCACCTCTTAGCCTGCCATCTACAAGCTGAGCTGCCATTCCTATAGTAGATGACTGTGCAGCCAATGAAGACAGTTCACAAACACCCGATCGACCAATGGAATCAATGCTCAGTGATGGGCCAAGGGCTACCTATGATGCTGGTGCTGTGGGCAGTTTTGAGTGCCCCATAGAACTTCCTGCTACAGCTGGCCCTGACATGTTCAGGATTCATTCTGGCCTGTAAGAAGTACTGCTGTGGATGACTGATAACGAAAGCCCTTAATAAGACATGCTGTATTAAAAAACAGAACTTCAATGCAAACGATCAGCTCTGGTGCCATCTTAAAACTGAAGAGAATCATACAGACATGCAAAATCATGTGAAATTTCTGGGTCACCTGACCAGCTTCTCTCCACAACCCACACCCCCCCAACCCCCAATGAAAAAAGTAAAATGTAAAGTACAGATTGTAAAACAAAAGGCAATATTTTATTGTTTGAGACGCAGACTGGAAATTCCCTGCAGTAACATGGTACAGGGGTGAACTCAGTCCTCACAATCTCCGAGCCTTGCGTGGGCGGCAGCCGTTGTGGGGTACAGGGGTATTGTCCGTGATAGACACGATCTCCATTCCACCAATTGTCAACCCCTTAATAGCAGACTAAAAGACAAAGGGATTATGAATTAGCAAACCACATACAAAACTTGTTCTAAAGCATAAAATTGCTTCCCCACAAAGTGGAAAGGCTTGACAGTTTTTTGTTTTATGAAGAATCCCAAAATTCATGCCTTTTTCCATGACCTGGGGTGTGTCTGAAATTCTAAACCAACAGCTACCTTACCCACCCCCTGTAATTTTCTTTTCTTCAAACACAAAATCTCAGCACAAAATGAAAAGATTTTCTGAGTAGAATGAGTAAAGAGACAGTGTCCCTCTGCAGCTTGGGTTTTTGTGGATTTTCCTTTAATGCTTTTGTTCAATGTCCTCTAGCTTATTTCAGCATGTCTTGTGTACAAAGTCAACATTCATGATTACAAAATGGGTTCTTGGAAAGTTCAAGGATTTTTTTTCCTTTATTCCCTCTTCAGTCCAATCTACAGATATTGTTCTGTCCTGATTATTTTTTTAATTAAAAAAAAAACCCCTTCAATGTTCTGATTTACCTGACAGAGCAAAGGTCCCCAAAAAAGGGCTTGACTGAAAAAAGCCAGAGGTGCCCAATACTGACAGTAAACATTCTGACTGAATGCTGCTTTTCTGCAGTCATTACTTGATGTCAGAAATTCCAGCTGTCTGTAAACGTGGCTGATGGGGAGTGGACCCCCACAGCCCTGTGAAGTCCCCCACTGCGCGCCACCCATACGCGCCTCATTACACGTTCGCTCTGACTCCATTTCCGCCTTAGGCGCACACTCGCCCGGGTAGCGGTGGGGGGTCTGGCGAGTGTCCGCTACAGGAACAACAGAGATGCTTGCTGAGGCTAAAAATGACAGTTGGAGATCCATGTTCACGGCCTCTGTCTTACACCCAGCAATCTGACCAGAAAATCTAAAGCATTTATATTTATATAAATATAAACAATAACAAACTGCAGTTAAGTTATTCTCAGAGTTGCTGAACTGTATTAATCATACCTGGACTGCAGCTACGCCTTTGTTTTTTTCTAAACCTGTTACAGCCCATCTCAATGATTGAGGTATGGACACTCACATTCTGCAAAGGCAATTGTAAGCCTCAATATCACAACAACCTGGCAACCCACACATTCACCACTGCCATTTTTGGTTTGAGTTTGTGTATGTATGCAATGTGTGTACACAAATAAAGGGGGATTGAAATCACCTTTTTTCCCCCTCACACAAAGTGGGTGCAATTAGATGGATGTTAAGGCAGAAATGTGTTGTGTCCATTATTAGCCATCCATCAGCCATTCATTTTTCAAAACCTCCAAAAATAAAAATATAATTCTTTGTATTTGAGGGTTTAAACTGATTTTTACAGAGGCCACCTCCCCTCGCCAGGGCTGTTCAGCATTCAGCCTGGCTGGCCATGAGTAAGGTGTACTGATTTACCATGGGTCTAAACTGAGAAGGCATTCTGGCTTGCCTGATGCAACTCAGGCTCCTGTGTGTGAGAGACTGGCCATTCAGACCCAGTGCCCGTGACAATTTGTCATCACCCAAGTGGACAGGGTGGTTCAGATGGTGCGGGGTTCCTTGGGCAGATGAAAAGGGTGAAGGAGCTAACCTGCCGGCCAGGGCCAAGGCCTTTCACCACCACGCGCACAAACTTCACTCCCTTCACCTGTGCCTTCTGTGCAGAGCAGGACAAAAAACAAAAAAAGCAAATGGTCACTGAAGCATGAGTAACAAACATGGTAAAAGCTTGAAAATAACTAAATGACAAGAGGAGTAAAAAAAAAAAAAATAAATAAAAATAATAATAAATAACTCAACAACCTGTACACTACACAGTATAATAATTTACATTTCCTTCCTTACAAAGACAAATGCAGTTTAATTTGATTTGATCTAGACTTTGATTTCTTTGACCCTTTATTAGTCTAATACACTGTATGAAATTGATGTCAGGCAGAAAATATCCAGGTAATTTTAGGGACACTTCATTGGTAGCAGCCCCTGTTCAGTGTCCAATGAAATAAGGGATTTAAACAGGAAAATGAGTACAATGGTGAGAAGGAAACTCATCATTTCTAAAATTTAATTGGCATACAGAAGTAGCTAGATTTCTCACTGAGAGCCAAAAAGCCAGGCAGTGCAGCTTTCTTTAATGTGAGAAATTGCACACGAGAAATCACCCGTAGGGTCTGACAATCATATTAGGAAAGTCATTAAATGCTGAAAGGAAAAGTAAGACAGACCAGAACTTGAGAATGAAGAACAAAGTGATTCAGGGGAATTTGTGAATGCCATCTGTTCAGAAGCACCATCTCCAGAACAAATTGATTCTCTCCTGCAGCGCTCACAAGGGAAGACAGAGATGGCAGGTCTGAACTAACCTGCTCTGACCATGTAAACATATAAATATAGATAGCAGTGCAACTGTGTGATCACCACCAACATATTCATATTGACAGTTTGTAGCAGGAGGTTTCATTTGCTCTGTGGGATGCTATAATCAGATTATTGTTAAAAGTGTTGGGTTGTCTATATTCATAAGTATTTGCACCATGAGGATACACCACATTATTACTTCTGAAAATCCACTGGTAGAACTGCAAAGTGTAGGGAGGCACCAAGGAACACAAGGTTTCCACCCTTGTATATAAAATGCTGTGGTAGTGCTGCCATCTTGTGAAACAAAGTTGGAATACAAGACACAGTGAGCTAGAGGGTACTTAATTTCATTTCTGATTGCATATCAAGTGCTAAATCCTTGATACACAAAATTAATTGCTATCATATTACCACCCACAGAATGTGCTGTGGCAATCAAAACTTGTAAAAAAATAAATAAAGGTGTGGCTGATACTTAAACTGTCATATTTATCATATTGAATTTCCTATTTCAGAGATTATTTCCCAGTACTTTTGACCAGATCCAACAATGTGTTCTCCAAAAATTTGATTCAGAAATTTGAATTTACATGATGTGGAAAAATTACTCTCATACATCATCATTGTTTTAAATGTTTTCTGTTGCTCTTTAACTGTGTTTGCTGGTACCATATTCCTGAGCAGTATTCTGAGAAACATAACACAGTATAATTTTATAAATTTGATGACTCAAAATATTTGAAAATGTATCAAAAAGTACCACCACCTTAGAAATTACTTTACTAAAAGTTCCCTTAATGGAAACGAATTCGGTGCCAAGTTAATTACACTCCAATACATGTGTGGCAGCGAGTACTTATTCGACTGGGTTATCTTACCGCTGCAGCAGAAATGCCTGCAGTTTGAGCCGCGATGGGGGTTCCTTTTTTTGCGTTTTTGAATCCCTCGGTACCGCAGGAAGTCCTCACCATGTACTGGCCCTGACTGTCTGTAACTTGGATATGTGTGCTGTAGACAGACAGCACAAACACAAAACGCTGTAAATTCTCATCAAACTTCTAGTTTTACTATGCTGACACATATTACACGGTTGTTTCTGTTGGTAGGTTTAATATTGCTCCTTTGAAATAGTTATTGTGACAGCTACGGAGTAGAATAATTAATGTTGGCCCTTGGCTAACGTTACCAAAATTGTTTTTTTACAAAGTAAAAACAAATCTGGAAATGCCTTACTTATTGTATGTGGCTTTAATATGTGCAATAGGTAACTCTTCAAACTTCTTTCCTTCCCATCTCAACGAACTCTCCTGGCCTGGTAAAGGCGGGTATATGCTGCAAGCACACAATGCACGGGTTACCAAAGGCAAAGCTAAAAGGGTGATACAACAGCAATTTGAGAGAAATAAATCCCAGTAGCAATTCTTGCAGGGGACATAGTCCTACCTGAATTCCCTAGATCTTTTTTCAGAAGTATCTGAATTAAGCTCTGATTTTACAGATTCTTGACATCTGACAGCACTGGAACACACCGTGCGTTTTATCCCGGCATTCCCGCATCTACGGACACAACCAAAAGATATCAATTGACGTTAGAATTAGTTATAATGTCAGTGTAGTTACTAGTAAGTCTCGATTAACGTATCACTTCAATTATACAATACTTGTACTCGCCGGACATTCAGTTTTGGGATTTATCACATTGCACATGCAATGAAATAACATCCACATCACTAATACTGCACAGATTAAGATACTATTAAATCAAGACTTTGACAATCATGTATTTGTCAGTGAGGATCTTCGACTTACTGTGCAGAGATCTCTGTATTCACGGGGAACATCAAGTATTGGCAAGCCCCTCTTACTAATGAGGACAACTGTCTAGAAATGTTATACATAGCAAATAAAAGCCGGTCTCACTGTCCAGTAACTATAAACTTTATCTGGATGAAGCCGCAAGCACCTACTTGCTAAATAACAACCTTAAATGTCACCTTTTACTAACTGCTAGCAATTCACTCCTGCATACTCCAGCTCCCAACGTGCGTCAAACCGTTTCCGGAACACTCAATTTTTATGTTTATGGGTTATACTATTTCATAACTATGTAATACTGCAACTATGTGTTGCGTCATTGGAAATATGATTCTTTGAGAAATTATTCAAAGTATAAAAGCAAAAGTCCAAATACTTAGCACTCATACTAAAAAAATAAGTATGTATTTGTTTTCAGATTTACATTGTTTCACCCCCAATTCAGTAAAACATTCCAATTTCGCATTTCCTAAACGCAGGGGGTTGTGGGTAAAATTCAAGGCGAAAATGGCGGCGCCTGTATGCAAAATGGTTGCACGTCCTTTACGGAATTTTCTAACATGTATTTCAGGGACATATTTACAGAACAGTTTGTGTCGCGGACTGTCAGTCACAGTCCCAGGAATCAACGTTTTAAAGTCAAAAGAGGCCACCGTTAGTGCTGTATCTCCATGGAAGCTACACGGGGCAATTTGTCTCCAAAGGCTTCCTGTCGTTTCGAAACAGCGTAATCCGATAGAAGATCAGTTCGCTGAACTCATGCACCAGGTGAGATGGATCATTTGTCTTTTCGATTTAATTAGTTTATTTATTTTGGCAACGCAGGTCTATCTCTGTCGGTGAACTTAGACAGTGTCGTTTGATGAGTCACATTTTACTCATCGTCCCTACATCTGGAGGGGCTTATGATTTGTGAAACCCAAATGAAGCTTTTAACCCACGTTGCCACTTTGTAAGGGCTCTTGCATGGCATGCCAAGACATCTGATGGGATTCAGTGAGTCCATTTATTGCTCTGCATGATAGAATTAAAGCCAACCAACACAAAACTAATTTACGCTACCTGGTGCATCAAATGTTAACATCTTTTCTTCAAGATCTTCGCAGATTTTACATTAATTACATCCTCGTGCAAATGGATTAAGTATGAATTTTATGAACACCATAATGTACTAAAGATCTTTCTTGGCTTCCCCATCGCAAATGTAAAAGAACACTGAACCTTCATGCGAAATGGTGTAACATATAGAGGATGGAGGAGAAACGTCCCTTATCTCTTAAAGAACGTGAGGCTTTCCCTCTTGAATCATGTTACAGTATATCATTGGAAACCATTCGAAACTCGGTCACCATCATTTTAAGAAGGATTTAAGCTGTTCTGCAGGCAAAGTATAATGAAATTTGGAGAACCAATTAGACAATTGCATGAAAAATGTTTTGGATATTGTAAAGAGATCACAGTTTATCTGCTATTCAATTGAGAATCTCGTCAGGTATTGGGTGTGAGAACATACTTTGCATCAGTGACTTGGGGAGTGTAAACGGCTGGGCTCCTTGAGGTGCTTACATACCGGTGCTCTGCCCTCTTTGCAGGTAGAACTGGAAAAGAGCCTTCTTTCAGACCACGAGCTGCGCCTGCTAGAAGATGCTGATCGCATCAGCCGTCAGCAGTCTGGGGATTATGACTCTGATGAAGAAGACGCTGCTGACCAGGAAATCATCACAGCAAAGGATATGGAAGATGCCTGGGAGCAGAAGCTTCAGAAATACCACACTGCCCCGAGGCTCTTAGGTTTGGAATTTGATTATGGTTATTTTTTCCCTCATTCCAGGCTACCACTTTGCTGGAAAGCCTGCATATCTACCCTTTCTATGGTTTAAATGCATGCCATGGTCATAGGTGAGATTAGGTTTGAGGTGCAGCTAATCACAAAATCACCTTCAATTATAAAATCACCTGGATCTTCTCATCTGTAGATTTCTGTAGTTTTTCATTTGCAAAATTTAAGCTAACCAGGCATAAAAATCTCACCTGTGTCTCCTCAGAATCAGTCGATATGGACTTTAGCTCTGTGGACCGTTGCCTGGGAGACAGTCTAATCCTGTTAGCGAAGCAGCAGGTTGGCAGTGAGGAACTGTGGCTGTTACCCCAGCTGCAGTGGGAAGCTGGGGAGACCCTCCGCCAGACAGCTGAGCGGGCACTTGATACTGTGCCAGGTAATGCTATGTCCCCCCATACTTTGTCACTGTTTGCTGAGTTTTGTACTTACTGACAGTATATGGGTCATTCTGGATCAATCAGAATCAGGGATTCAAATTTAAAAAAAAGAAAAAAAGAAATGTAGAGCGGATTTGTTTCCAGTGCTGCTACTTTATGTACAGGGAAAGGAGAGGGTTGTCTTTGCTGGGTAGTAAAACACCAACTTTGTATGCAGAAAAGACAATGGCTGTATTAAACATCATAGTTAAGACTACAAGTAACGTATGTGGGTCTTTGCTTACCTGCCAAAGATGACATCCAGTGGGCCTCACCAAATACATTTAAAAAAAAAAAAACCCCAGCAGTGGCATGCATTTGTTCCACTAAAAAATACAACCATTCTAGATAGCACTTATAATGATCTGCTTGTGCCATAGGTTAAGAGCCCACTGCTATAAGTGGAGCAGCTGTGCATTTTAAAACCCATTTGTATTATTTGTTTAATTGTTTTAATGATCACAGTTATAATTTTTTATAGAACTATTTTTTCTTCTTTTTGTTTATTTTCTCGCGACAGAACATACAATCAAAATAATTTTCCATCCCTCAGCTGTAATGTAATGCCTGCACTTATTAATTGCAGGTGCAAATTTTAAAGCAAGGTTCCTTGGCAACACACCCTGCGGAGTCTACAAATACAAATTCCCCAAGGCCATCCGGACTGAGAGTTCTGTTGGAGCCAAGGTATTTTTCTTCAAGGCATTGCTATCAAGCCACAGTCCTTCACAAACTCAAAAAGGAGCCTTCATGTGGGTGAAAAAGAGCGAACTGCAGAATTACCTCAAGCCAGAGTATCTAAAGCAGGTGAATCGCTTTGCCATTAGTATTTAAAATGAACTGGAAAACAGACAGAAGTACTGGTGCCTTCCCTAAGGCAAAACAAAGGTCCAAAGCTCAGTTTCTGTCACTGAAACGGTCTTCACATCATGCGGGTGGGTTTTTCCATTTCCTGTATTTATATCAACTCTGTAAAGTCTGAAATAAATGTTTTTCAAAGCATATCTTTGCCATTTCATCCAGGTTATTCGAATGACCAGTACTGTGTTTATAAGTTCTGCATGTATAATAAATCCTTAACATCACTTCTGTAACAGTTGTTTATTGGATGACCTGCACATAAAGGGTGTTTCCACAGTTCTTATGAGCATAAGGGGTATGTTTTCATCTTTATTATTCTGATAAGTAGCATGTCTGTATGTGTAATGAAGGTATGTAGTATGTTTTCACATAAACTGTGTAAAATACCAATGTATGTATTCATATAAGGAGGTCCTCGGGTTACGACGGTCTCGAGTTACGTCGGTTACATGATTACGACGCACTCTCATAAATTACTTAAAAAAACCTAGTTTCGACCTAAGCGGTTTGGTTCGTAAATACGACCACAGAAATAAAGATAAGAAATTGTTCTCTCTTTTTTTAAAATAAATTTTTCATTTAATTACTGTATTTCTTATGTCCTTTGTGTGTTATGTGTACAGTGTGAGTGACTTAAGGTGTTAATTTAGGTATAATTTAGGTGTAAATTCTGACTTGCGTCGAAAATCAGTTTACAACAAGTCGTAGGAACGGAACTCGTTCATAAGTCGAGGGCCCCCTGTAATTTAGAGAACAGCGTGATCATGATAAATCACTCCCTGTGTTTATGTACACAAATGTTGCAATATGTAAAAAAAAAAAAGCCATTCGCATATACAGAGCATAATCTCCATATAGCTGTAAAAGTATTTCCAATATCTGTTTATAGCACATTTTTCCTAATTTCATTAACCCAGGGCCAAGTTTCATGAAAGCACACTTGAAACTTTGTACTCGTGTTTGTTTAGTTTCCTTTTGATTTTGCGGATTTTATTTTAAAGGTTAAAAAAATAAACAACGCTTGAGGGAAAGTAATTGTGTTCTTAGTCAGGTGTTATAGGGGTTCATATAGGGTATCATATTTTCATATTTCTGTCAAATTCTGTATATATTCAGTGCATGCCATGCACACTGGGCAATGGTATCAGACCATTTTATCCTGTGTATAAAATTGGGTCACCAGGAGCCCATGAGGCAGGCTACACCCAGCCAAACCCAGCAAGACCTAAGTGCACCCCTAATCTTGCTGCTGTTTTGAGGAGCCTGTAGAATACATATGTATTTAAGATTTTGTTGTTGTCAATGCGTGAAGACATTTTTTGGGGAATCCCAAAAATGAAATTCACAGAAAGAAATGCTCTAGTACAGCAGGGGGCAGTGAAGCAGCCATCCAAGAACAGTGCTCCATGGCTGAGTGTTCAGCAGAGCACAAAAAATAATAATAATGATAACAAAACAAGCAGCAATGGGACATGGTCCAAGCCAGCTCTTACACGTTTGGTGGTTTGAAGGGCCGGAAGATTGAGGGCTTCAAAGCTTAAAAGCTCACATATATAGCCATATACCAAATATGGTTAAGATTTTTCTAATGCCTTTAAATGTCCATGACTCCTCCTGGTGTCATGCATCCTATTGTGGGAAAATAGCTTTGCAAAGGAATCCCATTAAAAAAAATGAGCATGTAAAATTAAAGTAATTGGATGCAAAAAATACATTTCTTACTTCCTCCTGAAAAGATTACCCACGTGCTCTGCTGTTTTTGCATGATTGCAGATATGAAGCAATTATCTTGTTTGTAAGCTACTGAGGAAATGAAGGGGTGTTACTTTTCCAGCTGGATTGGTTTAAGTAATTGTGTCCTTATTCACTTCTTCTGTTTAATGAATATTTGCATTGTGTGAAGTCAGAAAGTACCTTTAGCTGCAGTGGGCCTTCAAAAGCTCTGGACAGTATTTAACATGGACTGGTATGAAGTGTTGGGGTTACATATTGTTTTTAAAATCACTTTTTGATATAAATTCTGGAAATACAATCCCTCGGCAGTGTAGTGCTGAAGATATTGGGAATTGGACACATTATTTATTCAATAAGTATATACATGACTTGGACCCCTAATATTAGTTTGTGTGTAGTATTAATAATCTATGCAGTGCAAAGACCCTTCTCTGGAATATGATGCCAGTTAACAAGCTAATGCAGCAAGCTCAAATGCTGTGTAATCTTGCATGAAATCTAAAGCATTAACTTCTCAAAATAATTTGAAGGCTGCATGATTTTTACGTTTAGTCTTAATGTAAACATTCTACATAGTTCACTGTTTTTAGTACATAGTGAACATTTCATACATTAAAAACTACTTAATTGAATCTATTGATAATTTGATTTTTTGAATCAATATGAGAGAATGAAGCAATTGTACATATTTATATTGTGGATGCAATAATCCTGGGATCTCTGAAAGTCATTTGAAATGTTTCGTGAATGTGTTTTATTATTCTAATAGTAAGTGCTCATACTGGAAAATCACATGCCAAAGTGTGTGTAAAAGAACTGTTGTTGATGGAGTGCATGAATGCATTTTGCAGATGGCCAAGGGGTGTGGCAAAGGACTTCAATGCACAGTTGCTAAGGTATTCAAGCACAGGTAGAGGTCATGGGGTCAGCATGGAGGATAACCACTAATTTTCTGCTGGAAAAAGCAGTTGAACCACTAAATGGTGAAGGTTCCATTAGATGTAAGTTAAAGGAGGTTAAGCACTGATCTTTGGTCCATTTTTACACACATTGACTTTATGTTACATTGGGTAATCAGTTATGAATCCACTTAAGGCTATACCCTTAGCTGTGCATGTAGTTGACCCCTTGACCAGGTAATATTTTTCTGCAGAGCCTCTGCATCCCGGACTCAGGCTTGGAAGTCAAGTTTTATTTAGTGGAGAAAATTACTCTCTCAAAATAAAAGATATGCAAGGACGAAGAGCCCATATAATCATGTATTGGTACCCTTGGGTAATATATGACATGATGTGAAATCAAAACATTGCATTTGCCTCTCCCTGCATTGTGTTCAGAGGCCACATGGTAAATTAGGCTTCTCTGAGGCTGTTTTTCTAGCCTTTATGAAGCAGCTGTCTTACTGACTTCAGATAAGTATTCCAGGCAGAGCTTACGATATACTAAATGCAATTCTCACAGCCCCTGTTGCCTTTTGTGCTTAATGAAATTAAATTAGAATTACTCAGCTTTGCTTCTCTTTGAGACCTTAGGTGCAACTGTGCTGGATGCAGGTATAATGGGATAATTTTAAGTTCCCATCTGACAGCCATTATTTAATCCCACAGGTTTTCTGACAATACAAACCATATGCATCCAGAAGCCCGCAGTCAAGCTTGCAGTCTAAGAAACAGCCCCTAACCCACAAAACTGTTGTTTCCATTAATTTCATTTGTGTTTTGTGAAATTTGATGGAACCTTTCCCTTAGGATGAAGTCAATTTCAGAGGAAAGTGTGCATTGCTTTTTGTTAGGACCACTGGGGTATGGAATTGCAGTGTTTTTGAGGACAGCTATTATTATTTACTTTTTGAAATACATTTCCGGTCTTCTTGAAATGCATCCAATCCCAGATGAAAAAACTGTGAATATCTGTGCCTTCTTTCATCTTAGCCTTGCCAATTAGATCATTAGAATGACTTAAATTTAAAGAAGATGTAACTTATTCAAATTACCACAGTCTGTATTGGGACACAAGAACAATTCATATTTCAGCCATTTTCTTTATTATGATCAAAATAACAGTAAATGAGATCAATTTTGTTTTAGGAGTATATTCAGGGAACCTTGAAATTTGTCTTTTCAAGAATATATACATTGGTACACATGAATGGACAAATGTTCCCTTCAAGATTTTCAAATTTCCTTCAGAATATGATTATTACCTGTGCATGTGTGCTTCAATGCAACTTGATTACATTCACTTCTAGTCTCAGCTGGAAGAGTTGCATGGTTCAAGTGGAGGCAAAAAATATGCCATAATGCATTTTGTGAAATTGTCCCAAACTGCAATGTAAGTGGACATTTTTGTCATTAAAATGAATGTGTTTTATTTTGCTTGGTGAATAAGTGATGAATTCCATACCATTACAGAACCACCAGAAGCCTTCTGTTGGAGCACAATAGTGATAACATCTCCTATTGGGAACACATCTTCGTGTGCCTCTGTTTGAGTAGAATGGCCATTGCTAGTAATCGATTTCGGTCTTCTCTGTTTTGTGTAGTTATGCTGTGTACCACTGGGTGGCAGTATTCAGACATTGTCTTAAAGGACGGTTTAAAATGTGGATGATGTCTGGAGACAAGAACAACTGCAGAAGGATGATGATTTCTGATTTCTTTTAAGTTACTGCTCAGAAATAGTTGCTTTTTTCTCTTTAAATCTGTGATTTATCTCAGCTGAAAAAGGGGGCTTTATTAAAATATAGGTAAGAATAAGGTCAACTCACAGTATGATTTTTATCTTGTTAAGGAATGCACAAATATTCAATTAATTTATTTTTGCGTGGGGATATGCTGATTCTCTGTAGTTCAGAGTACAACTGTCAACATTTTAGTAGCATTTTAAGTAAACCCTTTCTCAGTGGGCTCCATGCACAATCACTTGGGTTGGGAGATGGGTTGTGTGACCACTGTATAAATAAAATAAATAAATAATAAAATAAATAAATAAATATTTTTAAAAAAAATCATTGATGGGACATGATTATTTTTGTGAGTGACCAATAATGGCTTATCTTGGTTCCCAGATCACCAATCTGACTTCACCTTTGCCTGTGTCAGAGGGCTGTCGAGTTTTGGCCTTGGCCCCTTGTTTCCTTGTCGTGGGTATTTTCAGCTATATTATTGCTGTCAGCTGTTTGACTAATTTAAACTCACTGTACAGCTGGCTCTTATGCTATCAGATGCTTCATAATGTAAGCTGCAAATGTCAGGTCACTGCTATGAACAGAGAAAACAATGTATCACAGATACACAATACAGGCTGTTGTAAAGCTGACTTTCTGGTTTTACATTAGATACTTTTGATGTTTATACATTGTTGTATACTCAGTTGTAATAGTAATGGTGGTATAATTAGTAATAATAGTAAATTTTGCTCAAAATTTTTATTTGATTAAATCTTTTGTGGTAACTATGTTTTGCATTGTTTTTTTGTTTTTACTGTTCATTTATATTATATCTGTATTTTATATTTATTATTTGTAATAATTTTACACACAAGAGTAAAAGGTTGTTTTCATAAAAGTGGTTCATTGTCTGTTGACTAGCAGTTGGCAGGTGTTAATCGCACTTGAAGAGTTGAGGTAAATGAAAGCAAGGTGTGTTGGTTAGAGGTGGGGGTTGTTGGGGGGTTGGGTGTCACAGTGGCAGAGAGAGATACGGAGCCTGTGCTTGCTCTCTCCTCTTTCCGTGCCACATCTTTAATGAAACACAACAGCACGGCAAAGTGGCACACAAACGGGACCCGTGGCGGAAAGGCGAGAGGAGTCGATTTGAAAGCAGCACGTCCCACATGTCAGAATGAAATGTGCCCTGGCGGCCAGAGCGGCCCGACTGTCCGAGGGGAAGATGAAAGCTATTTGGTGAGACCTGGGGGGTGGCGTCCTGCCTGGAAGGAGATGGAAGCCACATGATTTCTGAAATTATATGGGGAGAGAGGGAATAGCCAGGAGATGCGTAGCGCAGTAGGGACAAAAGACAGTTATGGAGCCATCAGATCAGGGAGTGTGGTCTTTTCTAAATAACATGGCTGTGACCTGGCACACCTTTCAAAGGCCCTGAACAAATGGAGCCAAGAAGGTTGCTGGAGGTGCATTTACAGGACATCAGGCAAACTCCGGACCAATGGTTCTTGAGATTGTCACTATGTCTTCCTGTGCTTTCTGTAATTTAGAGCCAAGAGTGAATGGCTGGGAATGCATAAATGTGTGAAAACTTCCAAATGTTTCAAGTATTGAATTGCAGTGATGTAAGAATAATAGTTCTGTTGAAGTAGGGAGATGACACGTCCATGGCCATGAATTTTCCTGGTGATTTATTTCACTATGTTTTGTGTTGGATCAAATATCTGCCTCACTGATCTCTGCACTGTGCCCCATGTGGGGGCCTCAGCAGTTGCATGTTAACTTATGGCAATGATGTTTATGGTGGATACATTTGTTATGCCAACGTGAAATATATTTACATACATCCAAGCTGTGATATATCATGTTTTTGCTTTATGTCTTTGTTGTGTGTTTCTTTTTTTAAATATGCTTTTCAGTGCTGAGACAGTAGAGACAGCTTTCAACAGACTTTGTGAGGGGTGAAGAATCTAGATTGAGCCATGGGTAGCTTTACAGTTAACTCCTTGGATGACCCAGAACTTCATTTTGTGCCATTAATCCTCTCAATGGAGGACGAAATGTAGCGAAACTTAACACTTGCCATTCATCACAATCTGGAAGCTGCCCTAATCTAATAGACACTTGACTAATGCATATACCCATTTTGTTTAATTACATTCTGACCAGGACAAATTAACATATTAATTTATGATTAATCTGACTCTGTTTACTGACTTAATTATTCAGGGTTTGTTATAGTTTTGCATGTAAAAATATGATTCAAGAAAGTTTACATATCCTAACAGTAATTTGGGTTATAATAGTTTGCAGCTCTTTGAGAATCATACCTTCTTATTGAATGCGTTGCAGTCCAGGGCCTTTTTATGTACTGGAAACATCAGCTACAACTTTATAAAGCTTCATTAAAATGTACATCAGCAATACCCATTTCTGTCTTTATTATTCCATATGTAATAACTTTGCTGTAATTTTCAAATGTGATTACCAGCCCAGCACAATCACCATGAGTAATATTTTATTAATGCACTGGTAGGGTAAAAATGAACATAACATTTCATGTAGTTCTTATTTAAAGTTTCTTATTTAAAACTCATCCTTCTCTTGATTGCCTATAAAATCCTATGAAATTAAAACAAGCTTTAATTTCAGTGCATATGATGTCAACCAAGCCATATTTCACATACCAAGTTCATGTCCTGTTTATACTCTCCACATATGTGTTATGGCCTCATTGTTATAGAGGACATAGAGCATGTTGCTCCATTGAGACTGTTTGGTCTTGGGTACACCCCGCTGCTCCTGTTGTTAACAACAGTTTGCAAGGTTGGGTTGTGACATAGTCTATGCCTGTCAGTCCACGTTGCCATGGCATAAAGACAAGGGAGCAGGTTTGCATGGCTGTCTTGTCCCTCTCTCAAACCCCATGTTCCTGCTGTCTCATAGCCCTTATTCACTGGATAGACAGATGCCGTGCTCTCTGGGTGACTTCTAAACTCTACGGCATGTGTGTCAGTCGATCACAGACAGTGGCGCACATGCTAGGATCTGCTGCGTGAACAGACTGTGGGAGGGGCGAGGGGGTGGAGGGCCGGGGGTTGTGTCCCGCGTGGCAAGGGTTGCTTCCCGTGGGGTGAAATCTGACACTACCAAAGGATGGAGCAAGGTCAGATCCAGGGCCAAGAGCCAAGCTGAGATGGAGGGGGTGGGGCAGTATTTAGTGAGGGTTTAGTTCAGAGAGGGGGTGGCTGGGCTCGGCAGATGCCCATTGAGCTGTCCAGTCAGCTCCACACTGATTCAAGAAGGTCAGGCCTGCTTTACATACTTCTTACATACTGGCTTGTTTGATCATGGCACATGTTTGTGTAAGGTAAACAATTTGGTTATGAATGAATTAGCAGCACGTTTGCTCCAGTCTTCATAGCATATGCACACCACTGAATAATCTTTTGAAGGTCTGCAAAGCTTGCAATGCCCAAGGACACTGCCTGAGAAGAGAAAAGGTACTGCTCACAAAACACAGAGGAATGTTAAATCAGACACCAGCCACATCTCTCTTTATCATCTTAAGCCTGAGAAGGCTGAAACATGTTCACAGAAATGCATTTTGGCTCAGAAAGTGGCTTCCTCAGAGGTGACCATTTAGGAGTACGATCAATTAATGTAATTACTAACATCTGTGACTCATCTTCCTAAAACTGTGAAATATACTACTAAAAAGTGGACATAAGGAGAGCTAAAGGGATTATCATGCGTGCCGCGAATGGGAAGGCACTAATACAGCATACTTGTGAATGTTTATACCATTAACTAGTAGCAAAATATACCAAAATATACCATGAAAGGGACCACAGTACTAAAAGTGCAAAACATTTCATTGCAATGAGAGAAATCTCATCAGCATGTTCATGCTTTGCCCTCTCCCGCCTCCGAAATAGTTTAAAATGGTAATAAATAAGTGTATGAGGTGTGTGAGGAAGACTTTTTGAAATAAATGTTATGAGAATCTCTTTTTCTTGATGGGAATTATCTTCAGGAAGGGGGATTTGTACATTGTTATTATTTTTTTCATCTGAACACCCAATGTAATCTGTCTCGCAAAAAACAATGTAAACCTCTCAGAGACCCCTGGGTATTGTAGGCCAATGCATAGGACTCCCAGAGAATGTAAAAAGTGATGAATCTCAGATCTGTCTGTCTGCCAATGTCAATTGCTTTCAGTGGTGCACAGTCCTGTGCAGTGAAGGCTGCTCCTTTCAGATGGGAAATTATCTGAGTGCAAGAAACACAGAAAACATTGACGGGGTAAAAAAAAACAAAACAGAAAAAAAAAAACAAATGTGTGAATTCTTGTACTGTTTTTGTACCAGTGTGTTCTGGTTCAGTGTTGACAGAATGTGTAATGGGATCTGACTGAGGAGATGAAATAGAAGAGAAGTGGAAGAGAAAAGCAGACAGAGCAGAGGATGAGGAGGAGCCAGGCAGGGCTGGGGAGAAGAGGGAAGGTTATTGGTGAAGCAGCTTTTATCTTGTTAATGCTTGATGCAGTATCTACAGGCTGCAGAGCTGAAGACTCAAAAGAGAATTAGTCAGGATAGAGGGAATTCACCCAGTCAGAGAGATATTGATCTATGCTGGGCTTGGTTTGTTACCTCAGTACTTTTCATGTTTTTTCTTTTTTTCTGGAGTGGGACTAACTCCTCTTGGGTGATGACGCAGGGAAATCAGACGAACAAGTCAGTATGTGAGTGAATACTCCAGGAGTGTAATGAGGTGTAACACTCTTATTAGTGTTTTGTCTGGCTCTGAAACCTATTTAAGAATACCATTACATAAACCTCAGATATTTGCACATACAGAGAATAGAGATTCTTTGTAACTTTGAAATTTCCATAACTTTATAACTTTTATAACTGAAAGCACCTTCACATGACACCAAGTTTAAGAATTCTTAGTTGAATCGCTCATTGATTAGAGCTGCTACTTACATAGCAGTAACCTCATTTTCGAATAGGCTAGTCTTACATTGTAGCTATATACCTTGAAATGGGGGTAGATGTTTAACCCTCTGTTAAACCAGCTGTAGGGTTTCAAGTACACACATCTGAAATGTTACTGCATTTCAGTGGACCACTAAATGTATAAGTGGAGTGGAGAAATTATACTAAGCTGCCTGGTTATTGCTATAGTAGCTCTATTCTGTAGAGATCACCATGCTCTGCTACACTTCGGTGATATTTTTGAAAAGCCTATGCTGCAGTGACCCAAAGAACCCTGGGTAACATAAAACCATTCTAGCACTGTGTGTCCTGGTCACAATCAATCATTGACATAACCAAAACTCAAACTAGTACCATTTAGGCTACAAGGCTTGGCCTGTGCTTCTGGCAAAGCACAACTGCTAACAATGGGTGTATTATAATACTTTTTCTTGACTCCTTGTTTCCTCCCCTTGTATCCTACCTCGGTCATATGTGGAGGAAAGGAGGGGAGGAAACGAGGAGATGAAACGAAATTTGGAAAAACCAATCTGATTAGCCCTTCAGGAAAGTTGATCTCGGTTATTGATGAGGTCGTGTAACTTCAACTGATTCTGAGGATACCTAAGCCAATCAAAATTTTCTCTGGGATGATCGTGAGCACAATGATGTCACCCAAAAATGTGAAAACACTTCCACGGTTGGATACATTGATGTATCCTTCGTTTGGAGGAGAGGAGGAGGCGAGTGGAGGAAGCAAAACTTGTCTCCTAACTTTTTGGAACAGTGGAGGTAGGGAGGACTCATAGATACATTTCTGGAGCACTGAGGAGAGGAGGAGACGAGTGGAGGAGGTGAGGAGACAAAATTTGAGTATTGGAACTCACCCAAAATCATTGTCCCTACTATACTTATGTATGGAGGCTTCTGAATAATTCCTTCAATAGCCTACCAAGATTTGACACACTATTCACATTTCCTAAAGTCATATCTATTACTGGATTCCTGGACTAAAATAAACAACCTGGCTATTTGTCTAAAGGGTGATATGTTAAATGGGAATGCAATGGGACTACTATATTAAATAATGCACCAATAACAATGTTATAACATAGATATTACATAGATTTCCTTTAAAAATGTGCATATTTTAGGAAAACTGCACACACACACACGTGGTATGAACAGTTATGAGTTGAAAAGGGTATAAACCTTTATTTAATTCAGAGCAATGGCCCCAGTTCTTCTGTGTGCCTAGTAAATGCAGAGAGTTTGTTACTGATAGACTTCAATCTTGGACCTTGGTGACAATAGTGGACAAAAAGGGCACTGTGAGGGACAAACAAATGAAACAGCATAAAACTAAGATGACAATGAAGGAGCTACAGCTGAATGACCATTCAGGTTTCAATTATGATAAGGATTCATAAACAATGGAGAGGGGACAGAGGAGGGCAGTTTGTACCCTTGGCTTTGTGGTATGGGGAAAAGGCCAGTCAGGCAGCTGCAGATCTAAAGCAGCCATGCTTCTTGAAGGGGTAAAGGGGAGTTTGAAAGGAGAAGATCACATCTATCTCTCAGGAGCTGTGCAGGCAGTGATATTGCTCTTCCCTTTCAAGCAAACGCCTTTGTCAAGGTCCAGGAACGATCGCCAAAACCGTACAGTTGGAATTGAGTTCAGAGGAGCAAAGACCTTGGTTGTTGGCTGTAAAATAATAGTTTTTTCTTACCTGCAGTGGGTGTCCCCAACAATATTTAGATGGGAAATGTAAAGGTACTGCTAATGACTTTCAGTCGGGTAACCTTTTCATTTTCATTTTCCTTGCATACTGTGGCTATTGCACACACATATTTGGAAATTGGTCATGCAAAAATTTGCTAATCTGAAATAAACACAAATCAAATTTCTCATGGAACTAGTTCAAGGTTTGTATTGAAGGTAATTTTGTTCTTTTATTGTTCTGTAATTCTATTATAGAGCTTCTGTGTTGTTGAAAGCCTTCATGATGACATTGATTTCACATCCACTTTTATGTCTTTGGAAAGAGCCTCTAAACCTTGTCCAGAACCATTTCAGATTGAAAAGCAATATATCCTGCCAGGCTGCAAACACGACTTCATCCCATGAAAAATCATAATTTTACCCCATGTTTTCACTGCAAAGAGAATACACAAAACCCCCTTTTTTCTGTAAGGCTTTTACAGACAGAGACCAGAAAGCAGGGTTGGGAATTGGACTGACCCCAGGTCAGCCCTAGGTCTTCTGTCAGTGATCTGTCTGTCAGTGTGAGATCTCTGGTTTCCAAACCAAACAGTTATTGGAACATACTTATTTTTCCTGCAGTGGAGCAGCTGGACTTTTTCATGTGAATCATATACACTGGTGTAGGACAAGGCTCCCCTTACACACATACAAATCCAATGTGAATTGGCCAGTGTGGAAAATTCACTTCAAACTCTGGCTTTTAAATAATTTGACTTTTGTTATATATCAAATAGAAATATTCTATTACACTAATGTAGCCCTGACCTTTCTGATGCATACCCCCCAAATGTATCCAGCTTTACAGTGCAATCAAGAGGGTGCTTCAGCTTGAAATATAGATACAGGTCTCTTAGAAAACCTTTCAGAAAGCCTTAAAACATGGTCTTGGTCATTGACGACCAGATTGGTTGCAGAGGAATGGTAGCTCAATTTCCTGCCATTACTCGTTGTAGGACTGGGAATTTGGCGATGCAGAAAAATCACCTGTGTTGTATTGGGGCTTACACCATAAGACAGTTTCGCTATAGGCTGACTGTGAAAATTCATATTTTCTGTGAATTGTGATTAACCCTGATGCACTCGCCTGAAGCACTCATGGAGCTTTTCACAAACATATTTTGTCTTTTGTGCCAGTAGCACTTTGGTCTCTCACTCGTACCCCTGTTTTTCAGCCCTGAGTGGAGATTACATTTTTGTTCAGCTGACACCTTTATTTGCTGTTACTAGCAGCTCAGCAGGGGATAACTAGTCTACCTTGCCACTTCATTTATATACCTGACCAACCCCTGACAGTAGCACCCTTCTACCTTCCTCACCTCTAGCTTCTTGTGTGTGTGTGTGTTTTTGCTGAACAGACAATCTCCTCACGAAATCCCTTTTCAAATTAAATTTAAATGACCCCCCCTAAGCTCATAAACAGTGGGTCTCCTGACAGCTTAATTCATAATTTAGCGCTGAGCCAGGGGCTTGTAGGCCATAAGGAGGTCCTAAATGGGAGAGAGAAAGCAGTAAATGGGGTGTTCGTTTGCACCTCCCTCTTAAAAAGACCACAAGTCCGAAGCTCAGCACTGAAGCAGTGGGCATTAGCAGGATTTTAAACTGCTGACTATAAGATTTCCACAAAACATTTAGCCTTTTTTTATTTGTCTGCCTGTTTTTTGATGTCTGTTTGCATGGATTCAGCATCTTATCTTGTTCTCCACTTCATCGTTAATGTAGTTTCTTTATGTGATTTGCTGCACCTATACCAGAGAGATTCCATCTTAAACACTTTCATATACATGAGTAAGGATTGTTTATGGACCAAATGAAATAATGAGAATATATTTGAATATTTGCTGTACCAACTGCTTTATCTGTCTGTTATAGTGTGGTATAACAGAATTAAAAACATACAATCTTATAAAAGGCATGGATTTCATTGGTGGGAAAACAAATGCAAACAGATTTTGGAATACTATTCAGTTCCTGTTTTAGTCAGTCTGAATAGTATGACTGAATGCAATACTGTGGCAGCTCACCACCCTTCGCCTTACACCAGCCAAGAGTGTGTGTCTGTATGAGAACAAAATGAGTGAAAGGAAAAGTTTCTGTGTGAGTGTGTGTGTGAGTGAGGGGGTTATCACAGGGAAAGGTGTGGGGGTGTGTACTGAGTGAAAAATTAGTGTGAGCTGTGAGAAGGGAGAGAGAGCGTGTAAGACAATATCTTAGAAACAACAATGTATGTGGGGGAGATCTCTGAAACTGCAGTCTGTGTTTGGGGAGATCAGCAAGTAAAGGGTGGGTGTACAAGGGTGAGATTTCAGCCTAAATTGAAAGGAACCAATTCATCTGCTCTTTTAGTCTTCAAACCTCCATTGTACAAAATGCATCAGTACCATACAGAGCACATATACATGAGGGTTTTTTAAAATTTCCTTGGCCTTGATTTTCAATTTTGTTATCAGCTGCTTTTGTTCTGTATTGTGTACACATCTAAAGAAACAGCATCTTTAAAAGGAGATTTAAGTAGCCTCATGGGATATTTTGCACCAGTAAATTTAATGGATGGTATTAATGTGGGAAGAAATGAGGGAGCAGAGACTTTGCAGTGATGTCTGTGGTGGAATGTGGAAGTCAGCGAATTTATGGTGGACTGGGAGAGACAGCAGCGTCAGGCAGCAGGGGAGCAGACAGACAGGGTGACATGGCAGCTGCAAACAAACTACAGAAGTGATGGGAGGAGGTTGGACATGGGCAGGGGTAAATGGCAATCGACCATCTCAATTGCCTGCACTGTTTTTCCCTTGCAGCTTCCTCTCCATACGTTTTATCCCTTTCTCTCTCCCTCTCTCTCTCCATGGCACAGTCAATACTGTCTTGTGAGTGCGCTCCATTAAAAAGTCATTAAAGCTCAGAGAGAAAGAGGTGAAGGCGTGATCCTCTCAGCAAAGCGAACCGGCGGAAATTGCTCCATCCATCATTATTACACCTGATGGACAGTCCGCTGCGGTGAGAGGAAGAGGGCCCCTGCCCCTGACCTGTCACAGTCACTGCGAACAAGGAAGAGCCAAAAAGACTGGACAGCAAAGGGGATGGACCCAGCACCCACATGTGAGCATGCTACCTCCTCTTTGCCTCCCCAATCAGGTTCTTCACAGCAGGCTTCAGGGGTCCCTTCATTTTTCACTCTTTGTGTGTCCTGCGAGAAAATGAGTATACTTGGTGCCCAAATGCAGGACAGTGTTTGAACTATGTTACCCTTGATTCATTTCAATGGGTTCTCTTTGTTACCTCACTAGAGCGTTGGCAGGGATAAGGTCAAGGGTGTAGTCAGTACATCATTGGTTAAGATGTAGACCAAGCCTACTCATTTATTGTACAATAGTGTGCATTAATTATAAGCCCACAGCTTTCATAAGGGCCAAACTGAGTTAGTATTCACAGATTCTTTTTGACTACAATTATGGTTGTGGATGCAAATGACATAGTCTGAATTCCAGCAATTGATCAATTGTAGGTGAGTGAAGGCTTGGCCATTGATGGTGCTGCTCCAGCTTTTAGCCATTTAGACTATACCATGAGCATGTTTTTGCTGCACTTTGATGGTATGTGATGTCTTATTTTATGGTATCTAATAATTATCCTTAACTAGCAAAATCCCCATGCCAAGAAACTTACAATAGCTAGCTTGCATAATGTGTGTTTATTATGGGAGCTGGCATATTTAATTTGTTCAAATGGCATGTTTTCTCTGGCTGTAAGTGCCAGAGAACTGTCCAGGAGTGAGCCATCACACTGAAACAGTGTCCTGTGTCAGAGGTGTGGTCCCTGGGCAGCAGCACACATGAAGGTAACCTCTCTTTTAAGCTGGTCTTAAATCCTGTGTTATGGATCAAAGCCCCCTCCATTCCAAACGTCTTCCTGCACCCGGGGGTGGTGTGTGTGTGTGTGTGTGAGTGTGTGTGAGTGTAAGGGGCGGGGGATTTGGCCATGAGCAGAGGAGCATCCTGCCAAGGAAGTGGCGAATTACCACGTGCCCTGACTGCCTCTTCCTCAGATCGGAAATGACCGCAGGCATCAGAGGAAGAGCAGGGTGGGGGGAAGTGGTGCGTGGCGCAGTTGTGACCATGTGCATGCTGCCAGAACATGGAGAGAAAGGCAGACAACGGCCAGGCAGGGAGGGGGGAGGAGAAAGAGGACTTAAAAAACAGGGAAGAAGGGGAGGGGGCATATGAGAGGATATGACAGAGGGGAAATTAATCTTTGGCATGAGCGAGAATAAAAACATATCCCTTCCTCTTTCCCCATTAGCATTATCAGAAGAACATTGCCCAACTAAAAATAGGCAGACATCAGACATCAGAAATGATTAGTGACACCACTCATGACAGTGAAAGTGTGGACTGACTGCAGTAGTGGGGGGAATTAAAAGTAGGTTTTAGAAAAAAATGCATTTTAAAGGGTTATCAGAAATGTCAAATGAAGAATGCTTTGTGGAATGTAAACACCCAGTATATTTGTCTTGGCTTTGTATAGGTAAATACATATTGGAGCTGCTTTCATGGATTCCAGGGTTATACCAGTAAAGCTGGCATACTGACAGCCCACCTTCCTGCACAGATGACAGAATCAAAGGGGCCCTCTTTTCTGCTGCAAAGTGTAGGAGAAAAATGAGCTGTAATGGAACTTGGTTTGACAGGCTGTTTGAAAAGAAGGAATTGCATATGGGATTCTTTACATAACAGGTAAATGCAGCTGAATTTGAGATGCTTTAGAAAAGGTGACTAAATGCTCTGGATCATGTTATATATACATACTGCTTAATGATACATTCTTAGATAGATATAATGTTTTGCGACTTATTGTGAAATTCAGTACCATCCATGATATTGAATATTCAGTAATATTTTGTGCACTGTCGGGTAAATAAAGTTTGAAATCTGGATTAGTTATGCATGTGAATGTATGTTTACAAATCCCTGGGACACTGAACTGTTGGTGTCCGTGTTAATGAAGGGCATTTGGTCATACTAACGACCAGCATCTCAGTACCCCTGTGTAGGCCTATCTTCTGCTTTCTGGTAATATGCTCTACAACCAAGGCAACCTTGTTGTAGTGGGTAACATTACAGGAAGTAAAAACATGGCAGCAATTAGGCAGATCTGACAAAGCCCATTGGGACCAAGTTAGGGATGCCTATTATGCATATACCTGAGTGAGCTTACACCCATTTAAAGTCCTGTCACTGAGCTCATGAGCTTTGCTAAAAAAAGAAACTGAACATGTACAATCAATAATTAATGAATGCTATTTACAAACACTTCCATTTCTTTGTTTTCATTCTCTTGTGTTACATGTAGCTTTTTCTTCACTGTTTAACCCACAAAGTGGTTCTTGCATTCTATTGCAATCTAGTTTCGAGAATTCACATCACAAATTAACCAAAAATAGCACAATAGAGCTAGGTTATGTCCTCTGCATGTGCTTTCAGTGACTTCATATAAGATTTTTTCATATGAGAGTGAACTGTGCAGCTGGTGTTGACTTTGAGAGCTTTGACTGATTTAGTTGTCTTCACCATGCGACGATTCCCTTGTGATTCATGGGGCTCTCTGTTACTGCCATCTGGAGAGCCTGCGTCTCCACACCTCTGGGCTGTGCACCGGACCAATGGTCGCCATAGAAGGCCAATGAAGACATTAAGACCATTATTAATGATGAACGGCAGACCCCTGGCCCATAACTGAAGAGGGGCAAATAAATAGTGTGTGAAAAGCCCACCTGTTTGAAAGCAGGCACAAGATGCTACACACAGGCCGTCTTTCAGGGATAAGCACCACTCCGATGTCAGATCTCTCCAATACCTGGAAAATGGTTGAATGTGCACATTAGAGGCAGAAGCGCCAGAGATTCCAGTGGAGGTCTACGGCAGCAGGCTACCGCGTGGTGTTGCCCTGACGCTCCTTACTTTCCTCCCCCTGATAAGACCCCAGTGTACCGCCCTACCCCTGCCCATCAATCACGGCCTGACAGGCAGACGCAGTGCTGTGGTTGCTGGAAAATGGAGCTCTCACCCAGAATATGATTGATGTGAGTGGGGGAAGCTGTGGCCCTTCAGGGGTTAGTTTGAGAGTAGTGGTCTAGGGGGCAAAAGTGAGATTATAACCCTCATAGTAGCTTGGGTATTTTCTCTGAACACTTACAAGTATAGGTCTATAGGCGTTTGGATTTATTCCCAGAAACAGCTGAATATGTTACACAGAATAAAACCAGGGGAAAATGATTTCTGGGATGAACTGTGCCGAGCATGCACCAACCAGATTGCCTTCAGAACAAATGTTCAAGAAACAGAAAAATAAGACTCTTTGATGCCAAAAAGAGGCCATTCAACTCATCTAGTGATGCCATTGTATCTACTATCTAGACAGTCAACAGTTGTGCTAATACCCTTTCTGTGCAACTCAGGGCTTTTGGTTTCTATTATATATCCAGGGCATCAATTCAAAGCATTCATGACTCACAAATATCTAAACATACATCATATAAAGGGATTCAGGGTCAAAAACACTTTTCACTAATCAGCGGCTGTGCTTTTATACTGTGCCATTCATTGTTGTGGTGTTACTATGACTGTTAAAGTAATATTAACCTGTGGTATAGTAACTGAGGGTGTGAGTATACTATCTTCATCAGTTGTCACCAACATTGAGGCTATGTACTTAAATATCTGTGCATTATCATTTCCTGCTCAATATTCCATTTCCATACATAACAGTGCTACCTTGGGGTTTTCTATTATAGCTTGTGTTTGATATTGCTGTGTTGAGGTTTATGTCTATATTTTATTATTTACATATAGTAGATTGTGTTATTTTTGGTAAAATTGTTGATGTACGTAAAGCATGCCTAACGGTTATCTCCTGGGTTCCATACACCACCTGTATTAGTGGACACTTCTGTAGAATCAGTACAATCATATATCAGAGATAGTGTTTTCCTGCAATGTGGATGCTATTCTTTTGCTTCAGCTTTGACATTTGTAACTTTGAGTAACTGTAGAGTAACGCAATGTTTCCTTTTTGGGAATACACATGATTATAACTTTATAACCCTTGGACTCTGGTTCCTCTTCTGTTTCACTGCATATGAACCATTTTCCAAAGGCTATCTCCAAGACAAATTTGTAAAAAAAAAAAATAAAAATAAGGAAGAAGACGTTTTACTGGAGCTTTACTGCAGAGGGAATATGATTAACTGTTCTCCAAGCCTTTCCTGTCGCTGTGCATAAAGAAGATTGAGAGCTGAAATGTAATACACTGTCACTTGGGAAACCAAAAACACACTGCTGTTGTATATTACAGAAATGTATTTCTCATTTCCATCTTCAGTATATAAACTTGATAAAGGCATAGTACTAGAGGAGTAATATTGGATATTTGCTTGATTTGATCATTTATAAGTCTCTCATGTGGTGCACT
This sequence comes from Albula goreensis, assembly GCA_022829145.1. NCBI lineage: Eukaryota > Metazoa > Chordata > Actinopteri > Albuliformes > Albulidae > Albula > Albula goreensis. Next base: position 16,096,325 of record CM040755.1, read on the forward strand.
GGGTAAAGGAGCTGACACAATCACACAAGTTGGGTCTGTAGCTTGGGCATTATGGATTTAGGTCCAGAGTAGTTAGCTAGCCAGATGTCCATTGTGTGTAGAATACAACTGGTTTTATATTACAAGAGTTTTAAGTACAGAATTTCCTGGTTTCAGTAGCATTGTTTCCTCTCAGTGTTATGCCAGATGCCCTGGTTGTCATCAATGAGGAATAGGCTATGTCTCTGGAGCTGGCTATACTGTAACTGTGCAATCTGTAGTGGTGAAAATCACAATTAATGGCTTGCTAATAAGTGAATCAGAAGAGAGCAAACACATTCATACTTTGAGAATACCTGTAGCAAATCATTAAAAATATTTATATTTTAACTCTGAGTGCTGTATACTGGGACAATACCAAAAGACTTCAAGGCATTAGTTAGGATCTGCCATATATTATATGACAAATTAGGATAGATTTCATTGAAAGATGAAAAAAGCTTGAGGAGGTGGAGGTCAAGTTTACATCAAACCTTTGTGAACAGGAAAATTGATCAACAGACCTCCTTGATTCACTGTTTGACTTATAGATTAATATGAGGAGCATGTTTATCATCTGAAGGCCTTGGTAGTAAGTTAGGACTGTGTGCTTTCTTGCCAATGACAGCTTGACAGTTTTGACCTGCACACAAGTGCAAAATTTAATATTTTTTTTTGTCGGAGATGGATAGGATTCGGAAAGAGCTTGCGGACTATATTCCAAGGAAAGTTAGGAACATGAGAACTACTGGCAAACTGAGTCAGCAGAATGAAAGTGTTGACCTATGGAAAACAGTTTTCCGAATGAGTGCCATGTGAGCAAACAGGTTTGTCATGGGTCTGTTATCTGTAGTAGGAATATAGTGCAGATGAATGGTATCACCAGGGGCTGTGATGGAGTCCTGAATGACAGCCAGTCTTTCGCAACCCGTTGATTTGATATATAAACGTCTCACATCTTCAGGGCAATGAAAATGAAATCACATCATCATGGCTGTAATAGATAAAAAGAATCTATTTCCAAGTATTTCTCAGCAATTATCATTGTGAAAGTTCTTTATACTGTGCTGAAGTGAGGCACTTTTACAAAGCTCTGCCTTTTTTTTTTTAGAGGGAGGGAAATCCTTTCTGCATGCAAAGTTTCCCTTTGAAGATCTGCCTCACTTCAGAAAAAGAGGGGTTACCTTAGTGCTAGAGCACATTGCCAGTGGGGCAATTGCTTATTGGCTCTCCTGTTGAGCAATTGAGTCATTAAAGATGACATCATGTCATTGACAAAGAGACAGTCAGGCCCGATAAATAAAAAGGCAATGCATCTCCTTTTAAACCCCCACTTACATGCTTAAAAATTAATAAGTGTTTTTGAGCATGAAGGAGTTGTGTGAGCACTTTATGGGTCATTAGACATCAAAGTAAATAGTATTTCTAACCTTAAGCTGTGCAATATTTTACTGTGTGTGTGTGTGAATGATATGGTATGAAGTTCTCTATTTCATGGCACAATGCCTACAGGGCTTTGTGAAGACAGTCCCATTATACGTCCCCAGTTTCACAGAGTTGGTGTTATTAGAGTAATGCATAATCTTATGACTTATTCATACACAGAGAATTAGTTTTGATTGAAAATACACTGGCTACATTATTTTGTGTGTGTGTGTGTGTTTGTGAAAAACTGTATCTTAATTTAGGTATATCCCTCTGTGTCTAGTTTCAGATTGTACTGGATTTTTTTGGGACAATTGTACCAGTAAATGTTCATGCTTATTTATTTTACAGATGCATGACATTAATATTTGATATTGATTATTGGGAGGTGACTCAGCAAAAGGCCAGTCTATCAGATTTATTTCTGAAAGCATCTCAACAGTCAATGAAAAACTTGAAGGAATCCCACTGGATTTCACTGCTACCTTGATGTTTCTTTGCAACATATAAATTGGCTGCTGTCGTGAATGCATTACCATAGTAATAAAATGGGCTGTCCATTGCACAACTGCTTTAACATGTCTGCCCTAAGATGTGTACATTAAGGAATTAAACCTCACACCACCTATCTGAGCTTGAAATGTTATCCCCAGTCAAAAGATTGTCTCCATTTTTGATTAAAGCCAGGAGAATGAAATATGGTGTATCATGCATTAACATCATTCTGCCATGCTGTTGGCCTGTATGTGATTATTGGCGAGGTGAAGGATACTGTGCTGAGGAAACAGATGTGTTTAAAGGTGTTTATGTGGATGTGCTTTTATGAATACATTATGAATGGCTTTAAGAGCAACAGCAGAAACAAAAAATAATAATAATAATAACAGTTAATTCATTGAATGGAATGTGTACTAAGTCTTGCGCAGACCTACATTGCAAACTTTGCTTCCATTTAAGAACAATTCAGTTTGCCAGTCTAGCAGTTAAATAAACCGCTGGAGTAATGAGGGTATAAAAGCCCATGACCACAGGCCAGGTACAGAGATTTAGATGTGAGAGGCCTTCAGGCTGGCCTTGAAGAACTAAAACTACTGAATGATGATTGACAGCATGAAGGAAGCCACCATCTCAGGTGACCAAACCAATGAAGAGTCCTGTCAATCACAGTGTCCTGTCATTAAGCCACAGGCCCTGTATTGGTCTGTCCAGGAAGCACCACAGTAGCAAGTGTGGGAGAAGATATTGTTTCCATCCCTGCCTAAATAACAGGGAATATGAAACAAGAAGACCATGTGGGCCTCTGCCTGAAAATTGACAAGGAACTCATTTGAACTCATTTTAAGTTTTGAGCAGAAAACTCTTCTTGTGTTCAATGACTTGTTTAAAGAAAAAAATGACTCAGTCACAGCATGTTGTCTAGATTTTGGAACCATATTTCTTCCTGGCAAAAAAAACATTACAACATTGTTGCTAGGAGATATTGTTTTAAATTACAAAATGGATTGACTGACATTAAAATGTTAGTGTGGGATTTATGTGATCTTTTCAGTTACCTTTCCTTTAAGGGTTTATATGGTATCAGTTTGTATGGAAAAAAATCCATGAACACATAACTTTAAACGTGATGAGCTATCGAAAAAAATAATTGCGTCAAAATGTAACTTAATTGGACATGTGCAACTTGATCAGATTACAATTTCCATTGACCTCAGGGGTGTGAACATTTGGTCACACTGTGACTGGTGTCGGCATGTACCTCACAAGTGTCTGGTTGCTCTTCTCCCTGCCGTCACTGGTCACATTAATCCTGCCATCAGAATCTCCAGTGAATACAAATGCGTTCACTGCTTGCACTGTCCATATCTTCTTGAATGAAAAATGCAATTAGCAAATATGATCAGCTAGATATACAATGCAAAGATGCAGGTTGGTTGAAAGGCTCATTGGTATTCCATTAGCTCTAAAAGCCCATGGTATTCAAGTACATGTCTGATATAGAGCAGCAAGATTTAAATAACTAAATAAATAAATAAGATGCATCATTACCAGGCCTGATCTGATCACTCTAAAATGCGGAGTGGATAATGATGTGCCCAATAAAGATATTAATAACATAATGCTTGTCCTGTGGTCAAACTGAAAAATAAATAAATAAAATAAAACCTAGTAAGACAAATTGATCATAAAAGGTAATAACTGTGGAGTAGAAAGCAGGTGTTCCATCTCTTACAGCCCATAAACAATATTTGAGATATTCTTCTCTGAACACATGGATTTCCAAAACAGTAATCAAAGGACAGTATTCTCTGCAGAGCCATAAATGACACACATGACTGTTTTGAAATGTTTTCATTGTATGCTCCCGTATGAGCTGGGCCATATGTCCAACGATCTGGACTTGCAGAGGGGTTTTATGTAAAAAAAGCCAATCCCAGGTGTGCAACTATTCAAAGAACCTGCAAATATGACACTGCTAACTACTTTAACCTAGTACCATTTTAAAGAGGGGTTGGCCCAATAAATATTACAACTCAGAACCTAGTCTTTGATTAATGAGCACTTGAGTGGTCAGTATGAGGTGGTGACTGCATGAAGCTGTATGGCCATACAATCATTAAAAAAACAATTATTTAACAGCTACACATTTAAAAAAAGGTATCCTGTTTAATCAGTCATTTTAAAATATTCATGAGAACAGTATCAAGGAAGAAACTCAAAACCAAATTTTGATATTAAAATCTGAGACCATTTTGCCTAAGCATGAGCAGTCCCATGGCAATAGCTAATGGTTGAACTGCATCCAGATCTAATGACAATTTTCACATTGGTATGAAGCTGCCAAATTTTCGTAAATAGAATAAAGAATATTAAATACTCCAGCAAACATTTATGTTTCATTTGACCAATATACTGTATTCATATTATATAGTAAAATATTATTTTACAATGGAACTGCAGAAGGAATGGTATAATTGCATCTTATAAAAAATGTATACATTCAGAACAAGAGATATTTTAGTGTTTACTGGGCGTGAGTGGGGTTTATTGAATATTCATTGATAAATGTACTCTAAAAAATGAACTTTTGATATCATGCAGGTGCAAAATTTAAAATATTGTTTGATGAATGCCAAAAACACCCTGAACCTATTCATTGACTGCTGACCAAACATTGAAATTTAGTAGGCAAGTGTTGTACACACTGCATCATGTGACTCAGCAAAGGGAATGTGGAGTGTCCTTGCCTTGCATGCTGACAGCAGCACAAAGTTTGCCAAAGGATTCATTAGATGATTTCTATCAACTTAGCATGGAATGGGGTCACAGTTCTTTAAAGCTTGATAGCAGGGATTTTCATTTTGGTTGTAGTGTACACTACAAGACAAAACACTAGTGGCTTAACTTATTTGGTCAACTGTCTGTTTTGGAGTGACCAATTTATGCCATGGTAAAGCAAAAGAGGACATTAAGGAAATTTGATTATTATATTTTCTAGAAAATATTATTAGCATCATGATAGATGCATAACTTTACTTACTTGGTGCTATACTCTACTTTGAAAGCACATTTGGCATGTGTTTTCAGCAGTGAACCACATTCGAAAGAATATAAATCATGCCCATGTAATTAGAATGCAATATGCATACTTTAATTATGTATCAAATTTGAATAATGCTTTTTGCTCATTACAGGGGTCTTGCTTTTTAAAACTCTTTTTTTTGTAAAGGATGAGGAAGTCTCCCAGATGACAGACCTCTGGGAGACTGTGCAGTTAGTGACTATCCAGCATGGACTATATTAATCTGGGTTTATGCTGCAATAGTCAGCCATTATCTTACTCTTTGCCTTCATTTGAGGAAATTGTGTCCCCATACATAGAGGCCTGTCGGCAAAGCAAAATCTGGCTTGATATTTCAATATTTCATCATTCCCTGCCGGGGCACTGGTGGAGAGCGTAAACACTGATTTGCTATTCCAGTGATCTTTTTGAATGATGGCTAAGGGGCCCAGAGACTGGCTCTGTGGGGCCAAGGATTCAGTCTGCTTTTTGAATCATAGTGTTAATTATAGATCAGTATCACAGTTATCTGTGTGTGTGTGTGTTTGTGTGCTGCTGGGGCCTCATGCCCAAACCAGTTCACTCTTATTCTAACAAATCCCTCTCGACCAGAACAGCTCCTCCTACTTTTCAACAGGTCCCAGGTCAGCTTGTGTGAGGGTTCAATAGGTCTGCTTTCTAATTCCACCATGTTCAGCCCAGGTTCCACGTCCTAACTGCTCTGCAGCTTTGAGAACTCTTAGATTGTGTATTCATCACACACCATATTTGTTGTTTACAATAAAGGACAAAGGAAGTTGTGGTTTCTTTGAATCTGGCTGAGTGTTGGCTCCACATGCTGATGCATAAAGACGTTATCAGTATTACTTGCATACTTCTAAACCACAGGTATAAAAGCAATAATTACTATGGTATATGCTTTTTAATTTCTGCTTCATGAAATGACCTTCTTTAGTGTTTGGTTTTTTTCAGGTTTGAGGACAATTGTTATCTTTACAAACAGCAATGTGGTATGAATCATTTCTGTGATATCCAGTGCCAGGCTTTTCACGTTGAACGGAGACGTTTTGTTCCAAACTAATTTCTGTCCTGTGAAACCATAAAAAAAGCTATCTATGGCCAGCGGTTGAGAGCTGTGTAATTATTTCCATCACTCACTTGATAGAATTGACTGCAGTTTCTTGATGTGTCCTGTCACAGCGGCATAAGTCAAATTACACAAAGCATAATAACACCAATTACAGAGAGATAAAATGGGCATTTTATTCTAGTAAAAAAGACAGAAAAAAATGAGGTGCTATGAAATCGCAAAGGCTGTAGTGGTCTGTGAAACCAACGGGCGCATTGTGGCCTTGGGTTTCAATGGTGAATCTCTCTGATTAATTGTGGTCAGAGAGCGGTGCTTCATCGTGGAAAACAAAGAGAGACGGCAACAGAGTAAGTGCAGGAGAGGCAGAATGGCAGTGGCGGGGCTCGGCGGTGACAGCGGACGGGTGCGAAGAGGGAGGAAATTGCTCCGGCGATAACGAGGGAGACTCAGGATGAAGGAAGGCGATCCGGCGCAGTAATTAAAACGGTGGATGATCGGCACGCTGTGGGGCTTGGGTTAAACACGGGCCATTATGGAGAATGTCAGAGGTGTGCTACGGCACCGTTCAGGAGGGAGACTGTCATTCGGCCGCCCGGACGTGATGGATGGAGCTCTGGGTCTGCATTATTAAACCCATTAAAGGGACATCTCCTCACCTCTTCTTATAAATCTCAGAATAAAATATTAATCTTCCTGTGTGCACTCTGTATGATATATGCAGGGAGGCTGTTTGTATTTTCTCAGTTCTGCCTGTTGTATATGGGCTAGTGTTTCATTTCAGAAAATTTAGCAAACGGCAGGAAGTTTTAGCGTGGGATGCGCACATGGATGGGGGACAGGAGCTGCTTAGTGCTTGGGAGGTGGGTGGGAAGTGTGGGTGGAGTTGAAGTTTAAAAGGTACTGAGCAACAAGGAGAAGTCCTGTTGCTATGATGGGATACTGTTGTTGCTCTGTCACATTTCATTCTCTCTTCAGAGCAATCTGTTGTGAGCTGTCCCTGGAATTTTATACCATTTATTCATGCCAACACTTCAAAATTTAACATTCTATAATATTTTAATAAAAAATCTGGGTGAATTTGTATCATCATTAGAACTGTTTAACATTTCCTTGAATGCCAAGCAGGTCTCTGACAGTGCTTGAATGAAGGACTGCACTGATTTTGTACCTATAAAAGCTGCAAAAAGACAGTTTGATGTCACTTTTTTTTTTTTTTTTCATTGTGCTCAGACTGCTTGATTAAATGAGCTTGATATTGCTGTTGTTTTTTTATTTAAATAAAACACGAGATGGGATTGCTGAGTGGCAGTACAGTTAAATGCTGAATGAAAATATACTCACAGACACACACAAAAAAATGAACAGCAATACAATGTATAGTTTTATCACCTGTTGTGAAGAGAAGCAAAGCTTCACATACCTTTATGTTCATGTATATGCGGTCACCTGAAAAGTAAGATATTTGCCATAGAATTTTATGGAGTGGAAATGGTTAAGGCTGTGGAATGAGGGATGGTGCTTTCATCACTTGAGCACTCTCTATGCTTGGGATGAGTCAGAGGAGCAGGTTGCGGGGGCACAGGAAATGTATTTGGATCAGAAAAATGCAGCGTACAATTTGAATACTCCCACCAACTTAGACATTTAATGCATTTGTGTGTATGTTCCTAAAGCTTATATTTATCCTTTCCCAACATTAGAGGAATATACATCATTCTCTACAGTATACTTTAGATACTGCAGTTGTTTAGAGGTACATTTACTTACAAAGAGTTTTAGTTAAAAAAAAAAACAAAAACAGTTCTCCCATATGTTTGAAATGTTTGATCATTGTATATGGTCCTTAAATAATACTAACACAAAATGTACCAGGTAAATTTGCAGCGCGCAGTTTATTGTCATTAGGTAGAAATGACATTGTGTGCTGCAACTCATGTGTTCTGATCTGCTGCTGTGCTTTTTATTTAGGATGAGGTAGATTGTTGATGAATTGTGAGAACTAGGTTGCTGCCCTTTGAGTGTTTTGTTGGCAGATCAGGAGTTCATCTCCTCGACAGTGATGTTGCTGCGAACCCGGAGGTAGCTGCATGAATAAACAACAGTCCCTGTAAGCACTGTGAGTGGGAGTAGGCAACTGTGTGTGCGTGTGTGTGTGTGCTTCCTGCCATGTCCACCACTCTGAATCATCAGGAGAGGGAAGGACAGGCGTCTCTGTGTATGAGCGCAACATGTGTGAATGTGTGTATTTGCATGTTTACTTAGTTAACATTGAGCAGGATTTCATGCAGAGCATACACATTTAAGACCTTGTATCATTCTTTGTTTCTAAGCAACCTGATGAGTAGTACACCACTTACAGCAAATCAGCAGGACAGACTCACTCTCAAGGTATCAGAGGAAGACTTTCAGAGTACCTATGTTGAATATGAGAAAGCTAGAACTCCATATGGTAGAGTAAATGGTAAGCACAAACATCATGAACAGGATTGTGAGGCTGAGTTTGATTATGTGAAATTTCAACAGAACTGTTATGCATACGAGAGCAGTCTGCCTTAGAACACAACAGGTATAATTGGGTTCCTGCTAGTTTAGCCCTGAATCTAATCAATCTGTCTCCCCTCTGAGAAGCACCCACTTCCTTATCAATCTTTCTGAGAATGGCGGAATATGATTAATTGGTTGTTTGATACTGTGCAAGGTGCTGCTGAGCATCATAGTGAACCTGTGGCAGTCACAGCCTCATTATGAGGTATGTGTGCTTTGGGAAGCCAGAAATGTCTTCTTCTGTCCAACACTGGGCCCACTTACATGTGCTTCCTGCCATTAAAGCTATGCATCAAACAGTCTGCTGTTCCCAACTGTGATAATCTGTCCATAATGCAAATTTAAATAAACTGTTGTGATCTTTGAGATTACCTGTGTATCTCAGCTATGTGAGAATAGAGGCAAGATTATAAGAGACTATTTGATCCACTTTTATTCTACCTCTATTCTGTAACTTCAGAAATGACAGTTTTTGGAAATGCAGGACTTTCTTGCTTTTTTCTGTGTTTTTAAAAGACATGCATGACTTTCTGCCGCCGGAGATGTGGCCACTCTCCTTTTGGGTGTCGTAAAGGTAAAGTCGGTGCACACTGACTGATATAAAACAATCAGCAGCCATCTAGGAGTCCCTGTGGTAAGAACTTAGTTTCCTGGGTCTGGAACTCACGTGCATCATTTATGATTTGAGACTACCCATTACAAACGAGTCCCCACTATAAATACTGTCTGATTTTGCCACTGGCAGGAAAAGATGGACGTTATGTAACCCACAACCCATTACCAACCAAAAAAACCATCTTCCCGGCATTCCACAGAACCTCCAAAGATTCCTTTGTTCACCTATGGCTCCTGGGAGAGTCATAAGCCAGTCAACCACAGATGCATTACAAAATGCTAACCTGATAAACATTTGAAACCACTGGCACCAGGAAAAGTACTTCATAGCTCCAAATTGCTCATGAAGTCATCCCGTAACAAAATAGCACCCTGTATAATGGCTCGATTAGGTCAAAGGTGAAGATGTGCATTATTTTGGTGGTAAAATGGCATTAGTGGGTTGGCATAACACAGCCACCAGAGAAATTCATTCTGGATGAAAAGTAACTGCATTAAGAAAATGCAACTAAATGGGTGTGGTATGAAACAAACACTGACTTCCTTAATGCTCTCCTGGGTTGTGTTTCCTCTCCTTTGCATTTTTCTTAAAGCTATGGTTTGGAAAGTCAATTACCATGCCTATTTGTTTAGTTGCGCAATATTGGATGGGTTTAATGCACTTTGAACTTATGCACTTATGAACCACAGCTTTGTTTGTCAATACTTACAGGGTGCAGGGTGGCCCATTTGTTTTATAAATGGAAGCTCAGAGTCAAAACTGGACATCGATTCCTGTGCCCTAAATGGAAATTTGGTAAGCAATTGAACATTACTTTAAAACGTATGGTGGCCGAGACATGCAAAGCAACTACAAATCCCCAAAACATGACGACATCACAGAAATGCGCTGCAACTTGCAAAAACACATTAACAGAAACGCGCTGCATTTTTTAAAAACCACAACGAAAGCGTTTCCTTGGGATTGATATTCGGGTGGTACCACCTTCGAATTTAGTAGTTAAATCGGTCGGCTGAATTCACAGTTTTGATCTGGAAGTGACATCAGGAGGTGGTGTTAAATAAAAATAAATTATTTATATAAATTATATGAATACATTATATTAATTATATTAGTACATTTGATTTATTGTTTTAAATATATACGTTTTGTATCACTCATTTGAGTAATAGAATGTTTTTTTACTTGTCGTGTGTTTATTGTGCATACTCATAATACTAGAGAGCCTAGTGTTAGCTTTAGTTAATCCCAATGTGACGTTAGCTAGTTAGATAAGTAAACTAGCAAAGGTGAGTTCTAATCAGGAACAATTACTGTAGCACTATAGGTGGTGATTGGTAACGTGTCTGCAAAAGGGTTTTATTCATGTTTTAGTAAATTAAAGTTGCACTAACTTGTATGCAAGTGTACACAGCTTCGGGTTTTTGTCACAGGTTAGGGTAAAACCTGGAATGTTCCACGCACAATTACCAAACTTGTGCCTACGTGTACATACAGCTATAGCACACAGTTCTGTAAACATCCTTATTTCTTTCATTGTCCCGATGTCACTGTCCGACAAAGCTGTGAATCCAGGCGATTTAACAGCTAAATTCAAGGCTGGTACCACCAGAATAGCAGTCATAAGGAAACACTTCCGTTGTGGTTCTTAGAAAATGCAGCGCGTGTGTGTTAATGTGTTTTTGCAAGTTGCAGGGAATGTCGTCATGTTGTAGGGATTTGTAGTTGCTTTGCATTTCTCGGCCACCGTAAAACGGCATTGAACCAATGAATCAATAACAAATGCTGGCAAAAGGTTAAGAAAACAAGCAAAGAAAAGAAAAAGAGCAGTATTAAAAAATGAAGGTGGGACAAGATTGTTTTCGGACAAATTCGCTTGCGGAGACAGTGTCTTTGATTTTTTGCTGGTTAGAATTATATTATTGATTTGAAAAGGCTGCCTGACAATACGTTTCTGCCATGGCCCTTGGAGAAAGCCCCACACCGTGTGAGCGAGGGTCTGTCTGCAGAAATAGAAAGACTCCCCAATCAATTCTGCAGGCACCGCTCACTGGGAACAGCAGGAGATCCTTCAGGAACAACCTATAAGAGACATTGTAATTGCCTGATGCATTAGATAAATGGCATTTACTGCTATGGAAACGACTGCAACCTGGCTGTAGGTTGCTTGCTGAGCCTGTGGCTAGCTTGTATTTATAGGCATCTCTTGCACCTTTCTGTGTAATTTCCCCCTTCTTCCAGTAATGCATACTTGGCAATAGAGAACATTTAGACCCCTGTTTATAGTGCCTTCACCCTTCCATTTTATTTCATTACACCCAGACTGTATAGAAGGGGCACAAACTTCTGTAATTCAGAGTGCTCAGAGGTGTTGTTGCTGACCCAGGCTCTGGGCAGCCCACTGCTTGCCACAGCAGCAAGGCATGATGGGAACTCTGTGGGCTGATGGGTGCACTGTTACTCTACATCCTGGCAGCACTATCACTCATGGCTAAAGATGATAGAGAAAAATGAGACTGCTTTGGGCTGTTGGTTCAGCACTGAGGTAAATGATGCAGCTTGCAGCTGACAGAGAAAATATTTGAGTTGTCTTCATTGCAGGAGGGAAGAGGATAACAGTGCCCACAAACTGCTCTCTGCCCATTCTCACAAGTTTCTACAACATTTTGATTTTGCACAGTGAAAAAATGTGCCTTTTAGGATTATCGTGGTCCTTTAATGTTTTTGTAATCGTTTTTGACCAAACAGCTTTTCTAAATTGAAAGAAAAAATATCCCTTCCTCTCTCCCTCAGCTATTGAATTATTAATACAATATTTATGAGGAAGCAGTCATCTATCCCATGTCTTTGTCATAGTAATAGCACTTTTACCAGCACACCATTGTCATTTTTATATTGCTTATGGGACCATTTCCAATGCAATTTACAGAGCGTGAATGCTATCAGATCATAATTAGTTCTATGTAACATCTAAATGCAACAACTCTGTTTAGTAGCCAATCTGAGCAAAGAAAAACACATAATGCCCATTACAAGCACAGTTAATGGCTCTTAGCAGACCTATTAATTAAACACACAGAGTGGCCTAACAATGGAACACTTACTTCTATACCCACTTCCCCTGCCCTGCAGTATATATGATTAATGAACAGTTTCTCCCTCCAAGGGTTTTAATTTCTATACTGTTTTTTCCTGTTACGTTTCTTCATTCATTGCATTTTACATTTAGGACTAACCTATGACGTTTGTTAACTGCAGTTGAAAAGCTGCTGTTGCTATGCCATTACAACTTTCAAGGTCAGAGGGGGCTCCCTCTCTTTGCTCAGATCTTTCTGTGTGAAGAGTCTTAACTCTCCCTTGGACTTTTTGCTCCAACTGTAAAGATGATCTCATGCCCAAACAGCCTTATGAATCATCCTCTGCTACATTTCAAAAGGGAATACAATTGTCCAGTGATATCTATTGAAAGAGAGCGGCAATGGCAGATGAAATCTCAATGACATCTAATCATCATGACAAAGAGCCCTAATTCAGTTTTGCAGCAAAAATAGTCATGACTTCCCCTCAGTCTTCATTTATTTCAGTGGATTTTAAAGGTCTCAAATGGACATATGCTGCTAAAACATCTCTAATGTGGTATGCACCTGGGTGTTGCACAGTAGCCATATCAGGTCAGAAAATTCATCAGCTGCAATAGAGGGACAAGGATTTAATAGCCCAATTACAATAAGGGAAGAATGGATGGCCAGGCTGGGAATTTGTCCAGGGCATCAGCTTTCTCTGCAGCTCCTTATAATCAGTGCCATGGGATTACACCTCAGGCCAAGCAAACAATGCTTTAACACTTCATCCACAGATGGCACCTCCTCTGGACAGTGTCCCAAACACTGCTCTCAGCAATAGCTTCTAATTTGTTTTAGAAGAGCAATACTTGTTTTAATTAAATCCATGAGCATCCTTGCCTACCCCAGAGATCTAACGTCTAAATAATCAAAATCATCCCTCATTAGTTTTAGCCTTTTGGTAAAGGACAAGGTGATGATGTGGCCTAAGGCTAAATTATTGCTAGTGCATTCAAACTACTTCAAGGGTTTTCTGTCAGTTTTTCTCTATGATAGTCAATTGATCATCATTGTTTTCAATGTATATATTATTACTGACCAAACAAACCTTGAAGCTCTCTTACAGAGCCAACAATATACATTACTGTTTAGTTTAAAAACAATAATACTATCAATTTGAAATATATCTATTAATCTGTATTGAAGAAATTAACATGGGCAAACCCTGTACACCCACATCCAATGTTAACACAAAAATGGCAAGGTGCTGTCTGTTTGGCTCTGAAACTTTCTGATTAGCGGCAAATACACTGTAACATTTAACACTGGTATATCCTGCTTCTGTATGTTCCATTATTGTATAAATCCATTGATGTTTAAATGCCACAACGTACCTCCAAGACCCAATGATAAAGATAGTTGCAGTAAGGCTGTGGTTAATTCAGTTAAGTTTGAATATTAGGTCTGAGACCCCTAAACCAAAAAAGGTGCCAAACTAAAATGAAAGTGGTTAATCTGGAGTTTGAGAGCCTCATCCATCACAGGGAATAATCACACAGCTTACCTGAAAAGGTTTAAAGCTGCATTCAAAGCAGAGTCTTGTCTGCACTCCCAGTTTCACTATTAACATAATAAATCCATAGGAATTCTGTCTTGAGAGCCGTAAGATCCGTTCTTCTGCAGTAATGTAAATTATCTGGACTACAAAAGATAAGTCTTCAGCTATCACAGACACTTGATTTATCCCAAATACATTGCAAGATGGTAAGGATACCAAAAGTATACGTCCATTAGTAGTGACTAATCAATTAAAAATTAATTGAGTACATTATAATAATACTTGAAAATTTGACTTCTCACATCACACCAAATTTGCTCCTTTAAATCAAAGCTGTGTGAACAGTTTTGGTTGTACTGGTACCGCAATCACTGGCCAAGCATTTTCAACTGTAAGCTCATTTGACCCTTATGAGAAAAGGACTTACAGAGGATTGTTATATTGTTATAACTGTCAATGCAATGCATGCAAAGCAGGGTGAAAGCACTGTGAAGTGTTATGAGATAACTGAAATACTGTAGAAGTGGCTGTGGCATTCCTGCTGGCCCTTTTTTGGCTGGTTAGTGTCAGCTCTCAGATGCCCTGCTCAGTCTCTCCCCATGCATGTCGAAAAGGTCTGCAGACGCTCCAACCAGCCAAAAGGCTGGCTTCCGCCACTCCAGCCTGGCACAGACAAATGGCTGCAGAGCCAAGCCACAAGGGCAATGGCACGCTGGCATCTCTTTAACCTGGGCCAGCTCCATTTGACCGAACAGTTTAGCGTGTATTGCCCACAGAAAGACTTGTGATTGCACTGTAAATAACCCTGCACTGTTTTGCGGATCACATGATCACATCATGAATCAAAGGCGTTTTGCCAGAAATGTTAGTTGCTGTTTGATACATTATTCTCTTTGTTTTTCTATTTTAGATTGTTATTTTAAATTCCAATCAAACACAGACATATAATAATATAATTGGAAACTATAGAGCTTCTACAAATAAATGTAAAGTTGAATAAATTTTAATTGGAACTATAGAGCTTCTACAAATAAATGTAAAGTTGAATAAATTTTAATTGGAACTATAGAGCTTCTACAAATAAATGTAAAGTTGAATAAATTTTCCTTGATTTCTTAAAAATGAATTTCAGGTTTTCAATTATTTGAGATTCTGTTTATGGTGATATTTGTAAACTATCACTTCACAGTAGCAGAAACATGTCAGCTCAGGTCCCGTGCACCAAATAATTAGCAGATATTTGGCTTACTTTATAAGAATAGTTTAAGAAACTGCCCAGAGTCAAATAAAAGGAGTTAAAATTCAGTCAAAAGTGAGTACAATCCGTGAGCCTTAGTGTTAATGTTTCAGAATTGTAAAATTATTTTATTGTATAACTATTCACGGCACATATCTTTTGTCGAATTAATAAAGTAATTTCTAAGTATGTATCAATTCAGACTTTGGAAATTCACTGGATAAATTGTGATTTCACATAATTATGTAATAGCACTCCATCTGTAACCTCCGGGTTTTCAGCAGTGCTTTTGATGTATTTGATGAATCGTCACTTAGAGCTTACCAGACAGCAGAATGGCAGAGTAAATTTTGATTACACATGGTTTAGTGTAATAAGGCAGTTTGTTATCAACTCAATGGAATCATCACAGCAATTTTTAATTATACATCCAATGGTGAGAAGACAGCAGAACTGAGAGAGATTCAGAAAAATATTGCTGGCCAATTGATGCTCATGTATAATGCTATATATCGGCTTGTGATATTATCATAACATGCTTTTAAAAAAACACATTTCACTCAAAAGTCATTTTTTTCTATGGGCCATGAACCTAGACACTATGAAGACTGTAAGGTTTAAGTAGAAACTAAACATCTAGCGCTGGTTTCCCAGACGTAGATTACGTCCTAAACTGAAAACGTTTTTCAGTGATGATATTCATTGAAGTTTTCTTTCTGTCTAGGACTGGGCTTTAACCAGCCAATGCTGTTATTGGTTGCAGTAGATATTGAGGATGAAATTATGAAATTAAGGAAGATGAAATTGGCAGAGTAATTAAAGACGAAATGCAAAAGATCAAGAAGCTGAAGAGAAAGCAGAAGGCAGAAAAGCACAGTAAACAAAAGTTTGGAGAACTATCGTGTTGGCTGTGTAAGGTTTTATCTAAATTTCTCTGATTTCTAGGTCAGGAGGTTCAAAGGATAATTTATGTAAGAGATGAGAGTCTGTTACCATTGTAGTTATTAGGACAAAAAAACTAAAAGGTACCAAACTCTTGGTTCTGCCGAGGAATGAAGTATGCCTTGCCAACCTGGAACCTAGCCGATGGCATCTGCCATTTCAATAGACTGAAAAGAACTCCTTAAACCATCCATTATGTATAAGTACACATTTTTAATGTTCTAATACAAAGTAAGTGTAAAGCAATAGAAATTCCCACATTTTTAAAGGATACACAGAGAGCACTATGTGTTATTGTAGGATCAAAAATTTGCACTCTCAAACAAATACATTCCATGCATTTACACACAAATTTGTGCAGAATTATCATGTTTTACCTACGGGTGTTTGAGCAGTAAGAATATGCCTAGCTGGTTGTTCTGTTTAATGTACTCATTAGTTTAAATCACCTTGAAGTGACCTGCTCTACTTTATTGGATACAACTGGGCTGAGCAGAGCTTGAGTTTGTCCTTCACAGCTGCCTGTTCATTTCTTGTCTTATATATATATACCAATGGCTTTTCAATATACTCTTATTTTTACAGTTTGTTCTGTGTGTACAATGAAAAAAATATTTACAGATATCAGAAACATCTGTAAATTAACAGTTGAAGTGTTTTTTTTGTTCAGTTAGCACATCTGTACATAAATACCATCTCTGTGTAATAAATGTACAAGTTTTCATTTTAATCATTTTGGGGTTGACTGATGTCCTTTTTTAGGCATTCTCTTGTCATCTCTGTGTGTTTGAATTAGACAGATGAGAAAATCCATTAAACAGTTGAACCAAATTATTCAGCGGCCTCTTCACATACTTAATTAAAGTAACCGTGTGAGCAAGGTCTGTATTAATTGATATGAATGATAGTCCATATCCTCATGGTCAAATACGGATATGTTAATTAGCTGCAGTTACTCTGGACCACATGAATCATGAGATATTGCCGTCTTGGAAGACGTGCTGTCCCCTGTCACCTGGCAAGGAAGGCTCCGTCATGAAGAAAAATTCATTAAAATGATGACTCTGTCACTACATCAAAGATGCTTTTTTCACATTTTCCCCTTTTTCCCACACGAAAGGAACTGCTGTTCCATCAGCCTCACCAAGCACCCATCTCCCACCGGCTAGGGAGGAGGAAGCTGTGCACAACATGTGACTCCTAAAATTCATGTGACCAGAAGCCACTACTGCTGCTCACAATGTGGCTGTAAAACCAATCACATATTGCCTTTGCGATCATGAGAGGGATGCTGGAGGGTGTTTAGACAGGATATCGACTAACGTAACTCCTATTCTTCCCATTCAACCCCCTGTTGAATCTGAGCCAATTTTTGCCCTGCCAATGTGGATGCCTGGCAATGACCAGCAATGGCATGGATGGGACTTGAAACCCCTGCTCCATACCTTCTTCATAAACAACCGCTTTTACTCTATGAGCTGCACAAAAGTGCTTTAGAAGCTTTCTATGAAACAGCAACAGGAAATCCCGAAGATCTCTCTGTGTACTTCATAAAAGTAGAGTCACCTCACCTGTTTAGGGTCACCTCAGATATGTTATACAAATCTGTGGGACACAGCACAGGAGTACAGTGTCTTCATGTGGATATATGGCAATCATCTCCAGGGCTGGTAGGCACCAGGGATTTTTAATACCGCTATTCACCCAGGTGATATATCTAGAGTATGCTGCTCTCTGTCACCTGCAGACATGTTTTTCTGCCAACTCAGTACCCCCACTGCCTGAATCTATCCCTCAACATCCTTCCTGACCAATGTCTGCCTCGGCTGGCAGTAAATACTTCAGAAGCAGCGATCCCATTTGAACCTGGCCTCACACTTCCCAGTAGGCCATCAGTCTAATTGGCTCTCAAACAAGTTGCACAGTGCCAGTGAATTTTTTTTCTAAAACCAACTTATGTCCATCCCCTTTGTAATGTGAGGACAGGAGACAGAGAGTGCATATTGAGAGATGACTTATCAATACTATATGGTTTTATTTGTGTAAATGCAATAATAGTGTCTTTGGTGGTGTGGTTCAGGTCATGTACAGGTTGTCGAGGTTTGTTCATGACGGAGAAAAAAAAATTGTCAAGCTTGTGTTAGCTATGTTTTCCCACAGAGATAATTGCAAGTTTGATGCGTTAGGCACAAAGCAAACTTTTTACACCTTCTGCTCCTTTGACTTAGCATTGACTTGAGTATGTAAATAAACATTTGATCAGGGAATATGTTCATGATCAGTCAAATTAAATAAATTAATATGAACAAAACAAAATAAATCTTAGGAATGCTGTGTTTGTAAGTAAATCATTAAAAAAATCAAATTATAAGTCAAAGTTTTTTTTTGTTTTTTTGTTATGATGAGTTCCTTAGATCAGAAGATAAACCTAAATCTAATATATGATTTAACAGTGTCATATAAAGTCACCTAAATCCTTCTCATAGCAAATAATTCCACTTATACTTAATGTCTATCAATGTATCAAATTGTAGTCTTACCCTTTCAATACCATTATTTATATATCTCACATACTGTGCTTACTTGACCAGACAAAATTAGTTGAAGTTGAAGGTAATGTTGACATTTAATGTGGAAGAATTTTCTATATTCTTCTCTTCTCTTATATTTAGTCAATGAAATATCATGGACCATAGTCATGAAGCCCAAATTAATCAGAGGATCTGCAAAATATGTAATAAATACTTTATGGGTGAATTAACCCTTTAAGCCTTAAAACATTACCCTTAGATATCCTTATCTAAAAGTTTTCTCCTGTGATATTCACCAACAAGGCCTGCTGCTCTTTAATCTTTTTTGTAACCCAAATTATGTACAAATAAAGTGGTAGGTGAACACTTTTTTCTTTTCAATTAGGAATAATGTTTCATATTGAAAATCATAAATGGTTTAAGCTTTTCTGAAGAGACCCTTTTTCTTTAATTATCATTATATAATGTCTTTTATCAGATGTTTTCTTTTTTTGTGACAGGATTCCTTTTCTTCTTCCCTCTGACATTGGGAGACTAGAGATGAAAACACCCATTGCCAACTCAACTCCTTTCATTTTGTTTTTATTTTCTCGGAGGGATGATGAGTATGTTGGCTCCTGAACAGGCAGGAGGGTGATGTATTATTTGAGTTAAATTAAAGCTGAGCTACCATACATCTTGTTATTACTCTCTCAAACCGAAGCCTGAGTGATGGCCGTACATATATCTGAACCTTGTTTAAAGAACACCATTTAGAAAATGTACAATTCAAGAAAGACCTTCAAGGATCTTTAACATATGTTTGTGGCTCAAATCAATGAGAATTAACCTAAGGATATGACAATTTAATGTACCCATTCCAATTTTAGGCCTGGGCTTAAACATCCCTTGGGCATCTTCTTAATCTGCTATGAGTCCTCCTCACCTATTCTGTCAAGTAAAGTACTTCTATAGAAGTACTTCCCTGTATCAGTGAAAAAAATGTTGGAAAACTTTTTCCAATACTTTTTTTTTCTTCTAAAATACAAAAAAAACATGCCTGATTCACAATTCTATCTTCTGGAGATACAGGAGCTCTGACTGTAGAGTATCTCAGCCCTCCACCGAGGAAGCATATGCTGTAGGAGTGCATCTACAGATATTCAGACATGTGCTATTACTTTTTATTCTTTGTAGTTCCAATGAAGGTCCATGAGAACAGAGATGAATCACTACTATAAAAATAGAGATGACTTCTCAAGAGCGATGTGTGGGAGATGTTTGTTGACTACACCTGATTGAAAATATTAATGACAACACATTTTCAAGTGGTACCTCTTAATTGGAACTGTTAATGTTTTTGAAAGCAAAATCGTGTGCACTAGGTCTTAAGGTTTCTATCTCAGATTAAACAGCTGCGATCACCACAGAAGTATTTAAAAGTTAGTAACCTTTTTTTCTCTTGAGGCTGTCATTGCATGTATAATTGCTAATTTCAATAAATATTATATTGACAGTCTCCAAATGGCTCCAGATTATTCATTACATTTAGCAAAGCAAGTTCATGACTCTGAATTTCAAGAAGCAAACAGAAAAGTGTTTGTAAAATAATAGCAATATTTGACCAATAAGAATTTGTCGTACACAAACCAATGTGAGATTCAGCAGCGAGATTCATTAACCAATAACAAGATACACTAAGTGTGCCTGAGGCAAGACTTTGTCCATGCATCAATCCCACTTGTTTAGGTTTTACATGTACGTCCCTGTATTTTTTTACACATTTCATGTTTTTTCCTTGACCTGAAGTATGTCACTGTATAATTTTAACTGTTTAATTTTTTAATGTCATACAATACCATATCTCCATCAGTAGAAATCTGACATGACATGAGATACGATTTTATACTAGAATCATGTTGAAACTGGACCAGTTTTTAAATGACTTTTATTAACCATTCTGTTCGGTGGTTGAATTTATTATAAAAATACACTGCATTTAGACACACCCTCATTGCATTGAGCTTGTTTATCCATTACTTAGCAGAACTTGTATTTAAATATTCTCATTTTTGCCCTGAGCAGGTTATTTTGCAATCAGTGCCTTGGAAGAGCAACCTTAGAACTAATTGTACCCCTTAGTCAATCAGTCTGCCTGTCAGGCACTTATTGGCTGCCACAGCAACGAATGGCCAACCACTAATCATGTGACCAAGCATTGATTGTTGTACCAGTACTTTCTCGGTTGTTTTACTGGAAAGCATTAGTAATAAAATGGAATAAAACTTTATTGTATCACAATCATAAGGGACCTTAACCTTATTTGCTATCAATCCTACCTGTCAGCAGACTCCCTTTAACAACTAACTTTCAAGAGCAGGGCTGAATTATGTATACTGTAAGTGAAATGTGAAACTCTGCTTCCTACACTCCACTGCACTGATTAAAAAACATCAGTGCTATCGGATTGGCAAAGGCCCACATGAACTATGTTAAACAAACAGTATTTTTTCATTTTCTGGTACCACCACTGAGCTTTGCAACAATCTTTTTTTGGAAAATTCAATTTGTATATTTTCTGTACACAGACATCCATGTAAAAATACTGAGTGAAATAACAGTAAAACAAATGTAATATAAATCTTGTCTCATATCAAGGAGAAGACGGATAAAAGCTGAATTGTCCATCACTGATAAAGTAAAGTAGTTGTCCCAAATGGTTAACGATTTATTAAAATGTATCCCTGTAAAAGTTCACAGACAAGCCAGAAACGAATTAAACTCTTGGTGATTTTAGTTATAGGGTAATGTTTTTTAATGCTGATCCTAGTAAGAGATACTTACTCATATGATGAGAGTCACTGCTAAACTCATTCTGGTGGTTGATAATGAACACATTGCAATTCCACCCACATACATATTTGGAAGAGCTCTCTTCAAAGCAGGACTCTGAGTATATCTAAAATAGCTTGCATTGCTGTCATAAGTACTTCTTTCCATTCTGCTCCTGCTGAGAGATGGTTTGCATAGCTGAATTTGCTGGATTTGTTGGCTTTCAATTGGAAACAGTTTCCAATTGAATGCCCAGTTCATGTAAACAGACATGAACAGAAAAAAAAACATTGTTGTTTGATATGACTGTATTACTACCCTTAAAATGAAACAAAGAAAAGCTAATGCAAAATTCACAAAACGTATATATATATATATATAAAAATATATCACAAAATGTAAACAGCATTAATCTCAGTGCAGATTGCCATCTTGCCTCCATTTCAGTGTCTCTCCATTTGAGTCAACATTATTGTCGTTTTTGGGTGCTTACAATATTGCTCCAATCAAATACTGATTGTGGTTTATAGTTCATATCCATAGTGGATAGCAATTGTTGGTGATTTTTAGTTTGTGTGTTTAAGTCCCAAGGACACTGCTTTTTTACTACGTTACCATGTTGTTTAGAATTAATTACACATATACTACACGGTAGAAATTAATATATTTGTATTCATTTCAGTGTAAATTACTAATACAATTATCCTCTAAAAGACATAGCACTTTAAAAGCAAAATAAGAGATCTAACAGATTTTGAAGGAGGGAAACATCTGAGGCATGAATTTCAGGTGTGTTAGTCACAAAGATGTCAAAATTGTTTGATGTATCAAGGGAATCAGCAGCAAAAATTGTTGCATCATATGCCAATCTTGGGAAAACTATAATCAGGAAAAAAGAATGGTGATCATAGGAGGAAGCCCACTGGCAGGGATAAACAAACATCAAGAGGATACATAGGCCTCAAAAATGACCACAGACACTGATTCTGCAGTTTTGGGACCCGGTCTTAACCAAAACTGCACATCATGAGCTTCACAAAGCTGATGTTTATTTTAGGGTTACAACTGAGAAATCACTTCTAACCCAGGCCAATGTGCAACAATGTGTAACCCAGTGTAGTGAAAGCCAAGTCTACATTTCTGGGCACTGGAAAGTTCTGTGGTCTGATGAGTCATCTGACCCTCTCCTTCATCTGGATTGGTTTATGTTTGGAAGAAACCAAAATCATCCTTAAAAGAACATTGCCTGTTCCTTGCTGTTAAACATGTTGGGGGATCCATTATGGTATGGGTAACCATTTCAGAAAGTAGCAATTTTAGTTAACAAGGAACCAGGTCAAATCTATGGTACAAACACTTTTCCCTCAGGGTGATTCAGGAGTGCTTTGCTGTACACCAGGATGAAGTCAAACATGTTATATATGACCTTCCAATTAATCATATTGGAACATGATTAAGCCTTTTATGAGTAGATATTCACCTTCTCCCTCTGCATCTCAATGAAATTGAGTTTTTCCCATTTCCAAAGTCCAAATTCCCGCTAGAAAATGTTGTGCAATAGTATCTCAAGGACTAAAACTGTTCAGAAAGCAATGGACAGCCCAACTCCTTATGTAAATATTTATATACTGCATTATTTCATAATTATTTTATCTAGCCTCACTATATTTTACATAATTTACATTTCTCACTGACAGAAAGAACATAATGTATCACTATCTCTTATGGAAACCAAATGAAATGGAAGCCAGACTGAAACACATTTTTAAACAACTAGTAAGAAGACTTTTTCATTATTCATCATTGTTTCATTGAAATCAAGCTATTTGAAAAAAAGGGCTGGACAGCTTTACACAGTGCAAGCTACTATCAGAATTCTACTATCTATAACTGACAAAAAATGAACAAATAAAAAGCCATTCAATTCTCTGCTGTGTGGAACTCTAAGTTGCAGGAAAGGAGGAACTTAAAGGATTCTGATTCTCAACACTTTGATAGATACAGTTGAAAGTCCATTCAGTCTTACAGAGGATAGGAGGAAAGACATTGATTTAGACATCGTTAGTCCAAGCCATTTGGTATTATCCACCAGGGGTGATTGCCTCATGGCTGTCTGTCTCCATGGCTCTCAGGACTGACATAGCCCCTGAGGAGCATGCCTACCCATTAGGACCTCTCCATGCCCACCTTCCCTCTGGAGTCATCTGTCACTCTATTTGTAAGCCCAGAGATAAGCTGAGGATTGTTAAAAGGCTCTTATGGTTAGTTAAAACAACATTTGCTCTCCTTCAAGGAAAAAAGAAAAAAAAATGCCTATCCTTTTGGGTGCTCTAAAATGGGTTCCTGACAGAGATGAATAAGCTGACAGTAAGGGCATGACGTTGTGTTGTCTACTAAATGATCATTAATTATGCAGGACATTAAAATAACCCACCCACTCCATCCTACTCAATAACCATCCAATCCTACACCATCCCGACCCAATGCCCTCATCTGTAATCTGGGCATACTTTTAGACTTTATTTGCCAAATCCTGAAGTTAAATTCTGTATTCTTTGCATTAAAGGGAACATCATGATTGCTATCTCCCATGTGAAATTCTGGAAATGAGTGTGTTAGCTCAATGAATAGCACTTCAGAATTGTGTGTTGTCCTTGGGTGATCGTGGACTCACACTAAAACAATAAATAAGAGATATGAATCTCCCACTGTGGCTGTACCTATTGTTAGATAAGAGATTCGGACCTGCGGATTCTAATCAAGAGTGAGACAAGTCGTGCTACATACAGAAGTGATGAATCACAGTCCCTCGTCCTATGACTCACTAGTTATGCAACTTATAGTGTTCAATTGCAAATTAGCTGCTGATCAGATATCTCCCACTTCAACCTAAGCTTCATCACTTTGCAGGTCCAACAGCAAACATGACATGCATGAATTTTATACAATATTATTGTAGTTCAAAAGACAACAGGAAATAAAATGAAAAAAATGCATTAAAACCAGGAATTAGGCAGCTAAGTTATGGACACATCACCGCGCTTAATGAAAACGTTCATGAAGTTATATATGATATTTCAATATTCAAACAACGTGTCCCAATGTCACTTCTCTATTACCAAAATGAGAAAATTCTTTTTTTTCACATCATTTGCTTCGCTCCAGTGCACCCTCTAATTCCATCTGCCTTACATAAAAACTGGAAGAGAATATTTCTACCACTGTATTATGTTTTTAGCAGTTAGAGTCCCAATGCTCAACATTACTGAGGCCAAAACATTTTTAAGAAATGTTTTTAAATTTAGTAATAATCATAATGTCCCTGCTAGTTTCTGATTTGCTTTTCAAAATGATTACTGTATGCCATGCTGCATGCCATGCTGATTAAAAACCAGGCAGTGCAGAATGCTGAAAGAGAGCATTGCATCCCTAAGATCACCTTTGACATGCTCCAAAATATGTACATAACCCAACATGATATATGCTTTGCTTCCTTGTACACATACCTGTCAGTAAGGTGCTTGTCATCTTAACAGGCTTGAACACAGATGAAGAGTGATTCATATTGTACAAACGTACAAACACAGGCATGTCATGTGGCGGAAACTAACACAAAACAGGGGGCCCAACATGAACCATGAGCCTTTGCAGTCTGAAGTGTTGATGATTGCTCATAGGGAGCAGTTTCCATTTTTTTTATTTTACAGTAAAATCTGGGAGATGATTATGGGATGTCTTCCCAAGACTGCTCAGGCGGGTGAGCCTCTTGCCAGGGTTCCTTTGCTGTCAGTGAATCTGCCCACTCGTTCCTCAGACAAACCATCTGACTCAGATGCTGCAGCTCTGTGCTGTGCTATTCTGACACCATGTTTGAATTATAATAAAAGGCTCTTATAGCTTCAGGGTGAATACTGTTCCTACACTATAAAGCAGAGTAAATGCCTCACAGAAATATTCTTTTTTGTAAAATTTTTTTAACCAACTCAAACTTTATCATGTAACTGTTCTTAAACCCCTCAGTGCACCTTTCACAGTACTCTAATTGTGTATTTTCACCAGTTTAAGACTGAGTGAAAAATTGGCTGGGAAAATGGAGTTGGAACAATGAAATTATCATTTGAGGCAGACAGTTGTAGGCCAAAATAATGACAATTCCAAGACATAATAATTTCATCATACATCTTATACAATATGAAATAGGCATTAGATGTGATTTTGTTGCAAATGATTATGGACAATTTAAAACTGTATACATATGTATAACTATAATAAAACAATGTAATTAAAAAATTTAGTTTTAGGGGATATATGGCTGAACTCTTAATTGTTTTTCAGGAACTTTAAATTTCTATTTTGGCACATTGATTTCTCAGTTGTCAGGGATATCATAGCTTTTTGCTTTATGAATTCAGCTTTTTTAGCCATTTGTCATGATTTTACTTTACTGTAATTTTAAACACCTCCAAGTACAGTTCCTTATTAGTGTTTTAACAAATTCATTTGAAATGCACCCAACCTCATTTAAATGAAAGACTTGACCCTTTCCTGACCCCTCACTTATATTACTATCCTGTGGGAGGTTTAAACCATGTATGCAATGTTAAATCATGCCCCACCTTTGTGACCCATTCTGCTAAAGCACAGTCCCTAATTTTCCCAGGAAAGATGAATAATGTGAGTGATGGGTTTATATTTTGCTCAGTGTGTAGTGTGCTGGAGGACTACACTTGGAAAGCCAGCTCCTCCTGTCAACAACACTGATGCTGAGCACTCCGTCTGCTGCCAAACCATTGTGAGTGAGAGCGGGTGGTCCGTGAAGGCATTACACCATGCCATGCACCACTTTTTACACCAGAACAGACAGTAATATATCAGCCACATACACATGCACAATTCTTTCACAAACAGTTTTCTTTTTATCTCAAAATCAAGATAGCCTAAGAAGAGGCTGTACAGGCTTATTCTGATTTTAGTTGTTATTATTACAGTGCAGTGCAGATTAATAAAAAAGATGGAGCATTTCAATAGGCTGTTGTTGGCAATGTTGTATTTTGCCATAGTTGTGATATAATTCATGTCATTTACTGCAGTTGGTATTTGAGCAATTTAAAAATCTAATCTAATTTTTTGGCATTTGCCTTTTTTGCTGGTTTTATCAAATTTGTCATGAGTACCTTGTGATTTTGGTCAGTGTTTACCATGATTCAAATATAGCCCTATCCATGGTGCATTCATACGCAGATTTGTACAAAGCTCAATTGCCTCTGATGTGTCACATTGTTACATAATTAAAAAGCGGTACACAAGGCTTCAAGGCTAAAGATGAGAAGAAAAGTAAGCAAAGGATTCCCTTTTACCACATGGAAATGCATCAGACTGATGGAAGCAACATTTTTATTCATTGCACATAGCATAAACTCATTTACTTGGAATACTTCACAGGTTGCTGTAAATTTTCCAAACATGCGCCAGTCTATTCATTCATTTTTTTAGAGAGAGACGAATTCAGATTTTATTAGGTGCTTCAAATATGGTTGTCATTTTAAATATGTTTTATTTTAATGTGTCAGAATTTTTTTCTCTCTCCATAGAGAATTACATAAATCTCTAACATAGTCAATCCAGTATAATGACAGTTTTTATGATCCAATAAAGATCTATAAATTTTACCAGTTCTATTGTAAAACATACAATGCAAACAATTATGGACAGGGAATTCGGATGTGTCATGTCTTATAAGCAAAGCTAGGGTAATAGATGACATTCTCAGACCCCAGCAGAGGAGTGTACAGAAATGATTACAGGGGATTACATTTTTGCATTGACACTGCACACACATCTGTGGAATACCAATGCAGCCAGTTACTCCAGTGCTTACCGGACATAGTTTAGGGTTCTTGCTTTTAACTGCTTTTAACAATATGTCTCTGTGATGTCTCAGGTGGGGAGAAGAAAGAAAAGGAGTGAGAAAGAAAGGTGAGAGAGACTCCTGGATTTAAGAGTTTAGAGTAATCAGCTTTCTGAAACAACCATTCCCCATCATTTTCTGCCTCTTCAAAGACAAAGCTAATTGGACTTGTGCTGGACTCATTCCCAGTGACCCACACCTGTTGTAGAGCATATCATAGCAATGGAACAACTGACCCCCCAACTCATAAAACATGATGAGACCCAATTAACTGAGTGCATGACCTTACCTGGATCTCATTTTGAGATTAAACATGATTAAAAATGGTCACAATATCCAATAACATTAGATCTCACAAATGGTTGAAAGATGATTATGAATGTAATCTTCCAAACTTGACACTGATCAACTTGTTACATGGCTTATGAAGACAGAGCCCTCCGTGAGGCATCCTGAAGTGGGGAGGGAATTAGTGGGAGTGGAGGATGGGTGGTGGTGGTATTGTGGGGGAGGAAGGGGTGGTGTATCCATGTCTTCTTCATGGGGTTAACAGTGACATAGTTTTGTATTGGCTATTGAAAAAAGGGCACCCTAACGAAAGGAGCTGTTTACTACAGAATTTAATTACCTTTATTTGAAGGCCACAGTAATTCATTTTTCCACTATCCAGGATGTTACATAACCATTTGTTGTTTGATAATTTATTGTTTTAAACTGTGGTTTAGTGTACACAGAGATAACGAATGGCCACAACACCATATTTTGTCATGCACAAAACAAATTAATTTGCATTAGTTTTTCCTCAGAGAAATTACGAAACTTTATTAAACAAACAAGGGCAATGCAGTGAGAAACTGAGCTGACCTTTGCAGTTTTATTGGCATAAAAATAAAAGAGTCTGTCATGTGAGTAGTAAATTCTTCAGGTCCTCCATCACATTTCCAGCATTGTAACATAAAGTGCAATGCTTTGAAATAAAAGTCATCGGACAATAAGTTAATAAGTGACTACCCCACACCAATTTTGTTGAAAGTATAATGATTGAGGAAGTGGTCACATTTTCCTCCAGAAGATGCATATAAGTCAGGAGCAAGGTTGAAATCCTTTTCATTAAGAGGGTGTAGAGTGAATATTTAGTCATCAAAACAGACATATAACAACAAGTTGTAATTTTGTTTCAAAGCACTTTGGTGGCACAGTCGCATAAATCAACTGGAGGTTTAAAATGAATGAGGCATTTACACAGACTGTGGAGTGTTGGGTCTTGTTCAAACAAGATGTTGCAACACTTCCTTGGAAATCACATGGGATGTGAGTTGACCATGCAGCTTTTGGAAGTCACATGATGTATTCATAAAATGTTTCTTGATTTGTGAAAGACATAAAGCAGTGCATGTGCCATAGCATCCTTTTATGAAGTATAACCTCATAAATTCACTTTTTACATTTTATTTTGTGCAAATTTAATAATTTATAAGCATGAAAAAATTCATTCCTGATTCTGTAATGATTAATGCATCATTCAAGATTTCCTAAATCAATGTTATACTTTTAAGTGCATGTAGTTCTGTGTTTTTCCTCATCAGGAACCAAAGAGTTTTAAGGGGAAGATGGGGCATTTGAAGTAAGTCAGCATGAAATGCTGTAGTTTTCTGATATGGGCAGCTCATTCATGTAGCTTCCATATGGCTGATTGCCTTCAAAACGAACAACACTACAGCTTTGATTTTGATTGGTAATTATCAATCATTCATCATCATCTTATAAATAGTGATGTTTTAACTGAAATTTCAAATAAACGCAAATGGATATTTTACCTCTGCTATGACAGACACATGTCTGATTAAAGTGTTATTTGAAATATTTGCCAAGCACTCTTGCTTGCATGAGGTATGTAACTCATATATTTTAACATAACAGTGGTCTGTATTAACTAGTTTGCTACACTGTTTGCATCCGGTGGCAGTGTATTCAGCTTAGCTCAGCTTATAGGCTCTCTGATGAGTTAATAATGCACTCTACTTGCCAGCGCTCAGCGGAGCCTCGTCACTTCTTTCTGTTATTCACTTAGTATTGATCAGAATTATTCTCTGTCTTATGCATTCATTACCTTGCAGAGTTGTTTCTTTGGAAATCCACATCTGGACCTTGCTGTACAAAGAGTGCTTTATCTTTTTCAGTGCAACAAGGGCAAGTGTCTTCGATGTTATGCTTTATAAATGTACTGCAATATTTGCAGTGTGCAGAATTGCCATTGTGGGATATATTACATATTAAGAACACTAGTGCTGCAATCATTATTATCCAATTCAGTTTCATACCTGTTTTATTGGAGGAAATAAAATTTAAACATCTCTCATTGAGCCTATACCTTTGTCCTTGCTCCTGAAACACTGATGTTATAAAGATCTATATAAATTTGGCTTGATTGTGGCCCCATGGATTAAGGTATAGCTGTCTCCCCAGTGTAGACAAAAGGGGTCAGAGCAATGAAGGGGAAATGGATCTTTTTTTATATTATTTTACTTTTTTCCTGTCCACATCACTGCAACTCTCGAACCAGTTCCCTATTCCTCTTATTGCTGACTATGCACTGTTCTTGGCCTGGCACTGCAGCACTGATGAGCCAATAGCATCTTTTGACTTCATAATGTGACTTGCAAATGTGCAAATTGTTTTCCTTCAAGGTATCCTGTGTGAGATGTCTTTCTCTCTGAACGGTGCACTACTTTTTGAAAGACCACATCCTCATTCAGCTTTCAGATTTTAATCTTCAACCAAACATTTGTTAGAGTTGCATATTTACACTCTTTTTGTCTATTTATTTTCAAATGGCCAATTTGGTCATTCCTGAGAACACTCATTCCTGAGGTTTGGTATCATGCCCTTACATCAGCAGTTTATACAATCATATGGTTCTGTATGACATCTGACATCTTTTTACAATATGACAGATTAAACATGTGATATTACTTTTGAAATATTTTCTGTCACAAAAATAATGTAAAACAGAGTATGGAACATTGTTATAAAGCCTTACATCTACAAACTACTACCAATGGACCAAAAAAGTGGTGTGAATATCCAGCACATGGAACCAAGGCAATGGGCCTGAGTGAGAGGGCCCAGATGAGAAGAGCAGCACTAAAACAACACATTGTGCAGTAGCCCCCAGCTGGCTGATTATGGCTGATTAAGAGCAACTGTTAAACAAAACTGTGTACAAATCAGAATCATCAATAAGTGTGGAGAACTGAAGAAAGAAGCCACTCGTGTCTGTCATTCCATTTTGCATTCACGGTTCTCTGAAAGGCTGATGGAATGGATCAAGTCTTCTGCTGTCCATAAGTGGCACAGCCACTGCCGAGACTGGGGACGAACACTCTGGTGGTGCTCCAATAGGAAAGGCAGCTTGGTGTGTGGCAATAAGGCACTAGTAATTGGACCAGATCCTGCACATTTTGCATATTTATGGAAATCAGGAAACATGGGGGCCTATCATTCTAATCATTCCCAAAGTGAAAAATCAAGTTGCAGACTGTCCTCTGGACCTTGTTTAGCATTGAAACAACGTGAATCTTTGGTCAAATCTTTCCTACTTCATTCACATGTTCTTGAGTGTTTTTTCAGAAGGATATACAGAAACATTGTTTCCATCTTGCTAGGTCTCTATCAACTCCAAGAGGACAAAGAGAAGGGTGGTTTCTCTGCCCACTTTACCTCTTCTTAATGATCTCTATTTTTCATTGAGGTTGAAAGCACTTTACCTTGTGAATTGGGTTTTAATGACTAAAATGTACAGAGGCAAACACACACACACACACACACACACACACACACACACACACACACACACACACACACACACACACACACACACACACACACACACACACACACACACACACACACACAGAAAGAGCATCATCTGCTTCCTGGGCCCATCAACATGTTCATCTAAGTGAGTAGAGACACTAAAAGAACAGCTTTTACATCTCCACCACAAAACCTTTCTAATGATCAGTCCCATCCCTCTGGTGCCTTAATAAGAGAGGTCTTTTCTAGCCACAGCACTGGTAGTAACCACTAGCCTGCTCTATTCTGAGCCCTGTGGCCCTCCTCTTCCCAAACTCACAATGTCTGTGCAACCCTCCCTGGCAGTCCAGACACTCCCTCTGAATCTCTGCTGGCTGCAAGGGAAGAGAGGAGCGGTCAGGACTGGAAAAAGACTCTTTAACGGAATCAAACTCAATCAGCCTGCCTCTAGGGGGACTGTTTTCTGTTGTTTATCCTTTTGTTTTTCCCCTTCACGAATCCTCTGGAGGGGAGAGAACAAATCGAGTCTGACTTCTTCATTTTCAAGAGGTCTTGTAAGTGTTCCCGTGTCTGTGGTGAGCGAACTCAGGATCTGACCCTGAGACCCCTCTCGCTGTCTGTGGGGCCAGAACAGGGGACTGTGGATGAGGTCCTAGACCGCCTCAATTTTCCCTGTAAAACACAGAGGTTGTGTCGAATTTGCCCAATCACTTCAGTGGAATTAATGGAATCCTTGCAATAGCATGCACACCTACAGGGAGGAGAAATGAGGAAGAGAAAGGACAGAAGCCAAAGAGTAATTTAAACACTCTCTTTTTACCGCCCGAACAAGAGCCAGTCAAGCAACCACAGATTCCAATTAAATGGCCATTATAGTGAAGCTCAGCCACTTCCATCTTCAATTTGTCTGTAGGGGACTTTCACTTTTCCTTTTAACCTCTTATCCAAGCCACCATTATGTGGCTGTTCTGTCGCTCCACCCCCCCAATCACCCACCCACCCAAAAAAGAGCATAACTTGGCAGATTGATCTAAATAAACAAATGTATGGTTTTTACTAAGTAAGCATGTTGCACATCCTCCAGTCTAAGGTGAGGGCAGAAAATCCTGGTTTGTATTTTTAGAGGATACCAGGTGGTGGGCCAACACTGCTCAGACCAAGACAGATAATCCTGTAGCCAGGAGAAAGGGTGTGTCCATGCAGATGACTTACAAGAGGCAGTAATGGCACATCTGCAGATCCACATTCAAGTTTAACAGACATGCATACTCAAGTTCTTGGCATAAACTGTGCATAAGCTCAATTTCACACTTGATGTCCAAAAGTGTTGTTCTTCTAAGCAATATTTCTCAGCATTTAAATGCACAACTAATGACTGAAAAGCAGGATTTCAAGCTACAGTCATACATGTACAGTCATGCATTTTCAACAAATTCAAATATGCATGTGAGTTCAATACTTATTGAAATGACTACTTAATGTCAACAAGAAAATCAGCAATTGCAAAGCTGGATGTTACACAATCATCAATCTAAATAGGTATCGATATTTTTGTCTACCAATCAACCTTTACAGAGGGAAAAATTTTAATACTCATAATACTAATAAATCTCATAAAATGAACACATAAGTAAATAGCTGTACTATCATAATATGGTGGGTTCATTTAGATGTAATGACCTAATTTATTAATCACTTGTTCTCTAACCATGATGCAGGCATGATGCAGCGTTGGTTTATGCAATTAAATCATTATTCCACTTTGACATGAATACACAGAGCTCTGTGCATCTCTGTAGGTGACATTGCTTTACTAATCTTTCAGGCAAACCAAGCATTTCAGCTTGAGTGTGCATTCTGCAACCAAATGGACTTTTTCACTCATGGTGATAAATGCCTTATGCATAGACCAGCATATAAAGCAAATTAAGGGCATTCACTGGGAAAGAAACTTAATGCTGTGCACATGTAAGTGTGTCTTATTTGTGGAACCACACTTACATGTGGTATACACATCTTTAATAATGCCACATTTTCATGCATTTAGAGGATTATAGATTTGAAGGTATGCTCAGATTTAAACAGCAATTAAGACCAAATTAGATAAATGAATTTATGGAACAGTTGAAAAATTCTCAACAATAGTTTTAAGGTAGTTCCCATTGGCTTCATGCCAAAGAATATATGATAATAAGGAGATTTATCCCACATTGCCTTCTGTGTTAAGCTTCACCTTGAGGCCTCAGAAAAATTCATAGCTCTTCATATGATAGCGGTTGATTTGTTTATTTTCTTGCCTGTCTATTGTAATCTGTAAGTTTTTTATTATTTGTGGGCTTTGAAAGGAAATTGAGTCTTTATCTGTGAGATTTTCCTGTGCAGAGAACACGAAGAGGTTTGGGTAAGATGTAGAGTGAGGGACAGAGAGAGAAAAGGGGAAAGTAATATACACAATTAAATACATCCTTACTCCTGTTCTTAAAAACATTGAGTCTAGTGCCATTTCAATTGCCTTTTAAATAGACTTGGATGAAGAATTAAATCTCTCCTCTCTTCTGTCTTCAACAGACTCCTGATTAATCAATTTCTAATCAATGGTGATGGGAGGGGAGATGTGATGTATTATGCAGTCACAGCCCATAGCTGGGCTGCTCCAATCCACAGGGCTGTCTTAGCGGAGTTTGGGAAAGCAAGAGAAGGTATCACACTAAGGTCACCTCGGACTCAACAGCAATCTCCCGTAAAACGGGAGAGGGCCATAGAAGCAACTTGACATTGCATTCAATTATCATCCAATTTGTTATGGTGGCTTTAAGTGACCAGTCTATAATGTGTAGCATTTCTGTGGCTTGTTCTCTAAGGCCTGTGCACTGCAGAGCACCATGCCAGTGAGCGCAATGTTGAAAAGGAGGACCAAAGAAAGGGTCCAACATTCATCTCTCTGAAGGATGGACTCCATAAAACTGCCTCTGCTTTCATAAAACAGTTTTTAACAGAGTGTGTGAGAGAGAGCAAGAGAGAAGGAAAGAGACGGAGAACCTTTATGTTTTCAGGCATTATAAACTGCTTTTGGTGATCTGAAAAAGTTGAAAGAGAAGATTATTTTGATAAATGAGTGACAAAACAGATGAAAAAATCCCTCTCCTGCATCATCTAGATATGGCTCCCTCAGTGGCTGCTCTGAGGAGATGGGGAGATTAGAGTGGTGGATGCTCCGTAAAGCCTAGTGCAGTCTGGCTCTGGAGCTGTCCCATGCACTCATATGGAATGCTTAATCAGCTCTCCGATAGCTGCTCCTCATGCTGTCATATAAAATTAAAGGGCAGCCTTCAGACCCCTGACCAGCTTCAGTAATGCAGGAGTGATGTTTCCATGGATTTATAACTTTGTTTTGGTTGGCATGTTCAAAGCCTCATTCTAACTGCCTAACAGTAGGAAACAATACTGATGGCCTTCATGCCAGGGCATCAATATGCAGTGTGCAGACTGAAATGTATGTACTGACAAATGCTTTGTTTCTGCACTTATTTCAAACCCAATTACTCTGACCAACCTTAATCATAGAGATATGTTAGTTTGCCAGCCCATTCCTCATCAGTAGGGGTGTGTCTTTTGGTTGCGTTCGGCCATGCTATACAGGGCTAGAGGGCTAGCACCCTAGTAACAGTGGACAGAAGGAAAATGTTTAAGGGGTCATGTTGAAATTAAGGTATAATTCCTAAATGATGTCATGTTTCTTATCATCTGTCTTCCTCCCAGCTATGAGGTTAGCTACAGTATGTGTCTTCACTGTGCAGAAGGGACTTCCTGTCAAAGTTTGGAGCTGCTGACAAAAATGCAGATGATTTGGATACAAATTGTGATTACTTTTTAAACTGTCTGCAGGACAGAGGCACTCAAATTAAAGCTATAATCAAAGCTAAGCTTACAAAGCTAGTTGCCTTAGTAAGCACTTAGCATTCATGTGATTCTGATTCAGCTACTTAGCGAGCATCCAGCCACTTCTCTCATATCACATAGCTGATGAGGAAATAATATAGTTAAAAAAATTAGGCTACTCGGAGTGGTCAGCATCTCTTTGTTTTTATTTGACACAACTTGCAATGGATGCACAACAAAGAATACACATATAACTAGTTAGTTCACCTCAATATTTTAATATATACAATATAATTTTTTGACACAGAGACTTTTAAGTCAAAATCCAGATAACTGCCACTTATTATCAAATAGTCATGTTGTTTTAATCAAATAATTGTGGAAGTCACAAATTCTACTCAGAAATATCACTGACAAAAATTGGTTGAATTTACAATAGGTCTATAGGAGATACAGAAATACAAATGACAAGCAACTGGGAAATCAGTAAAATAGTCAATGCAAAATGTAAAATGTATTTCACAGCCAACCATTACATTCTAATAGATTATTTTATAAATACAAAAATGTAAACAGCTGTGATCAGTACACACACTGCATTTGGTTCTGGGAGACAAACTGGGAATGGTGATTCTCCTGGAATTTTCACTTCGAGAATGGAATTTCCATTGAATCTGCTTCAATTTCAACCTTAGTGTTATGGCCAAAAATAATGCCAATTATAAAAAGTAAGGGGTCATTTTCATTGGCTAACTGAATACAGCCCTACACACAGAAAAGAAAAGTACTGAAAGTGTTGGAAATGGGAGGCACTGTGTTTCCTGGAGGGAAGCTGACTTATTGATGGCTCTCTGTGTCGTTACCCTCTGGAAGCCAAGGATGGGTGTGAAGTCAAAGCTGAGCCGAAGCCGAATAAGATTGCATTGTTGGGGAGAACAAAAACCTTGATCTTGCTCGATATAGTATACACATCCTAGCTCTCCAGCTGTCATGTTGTTCTCCCACTCTGTCACTCTCTGCCTCGCTCCATCTCTCTCTCTGTTTCTCTCTCACATTTCACCCAGCTCAGACTGTGAAAGAGCCACATACAGGGTGCTCTGTAACTATTCTTTTTTTGCAATAGCATCAAAGACTGCTAACACATTGAGTGAATATACATTGAACATGTCCATTAAACATGTTCTGTCTGGATATGATAGTGGGGATTTGATTGGAATGAATCAGACAACATCTACATTTACATGAATGAATACATATAACCATTCATTGCAGAAAGAGAAAATCTATCTAGCTCTTTTTGCTATGAGACTGATCATTACCAGAGTACTTCAGTGCATTATCCCTTCTTCCAAATTTCCTTCCTAATTCAGACAGGCTGATTAAAATTCAGTCTGGATGTTGAAGGTCCTTGAAAATAACCTGGATGAACACTAGATAATGAAGTCCTCTGGTGCTGCGACTTCTCCAGTTTCACAAACAACCCCCTTTTTTTACCTCCTGGTCTGTTTTTGCTTATTGCATTGTCTACTGCTACTGTCCAGCTCTGTCTTTTCCTCCTGTCTGGGATTTCATCTATGGTGTGACATCTTCTTATGTGAGATGTGATGAGCATAAACAGTGTGACAGAGGTTTGTACGGTAGATTGTCAGACTGATATAGTATGCAGTGGTACAGTATGCACTGACCTCTGTTCAGTCTGCAGTGCCACTGTGTCTGCTTGCTGACCTCAGATCAGTGTACTGTGCTTCTGTGTCTGCTGACTTCTGACTACCCAGGGCAGGGGATAATATCTGTATTTAACTCATGTATAAACACTGATTTAACAAAACTCTGCTGTTAGTTTTTAGACCATTTCCTCAAGAATTAGTGAGGGGCAGTCCTCAGACAGGTCTACTGAGAATGAACACCTACAGTATAGCAGTAAATAGGTCAGGCCATGTTGAAAGTGGAATCTATCAAAAAATGTATTGAAAACAACTCAAACAAATTACATATGTATACCTATCTTTAAAAGGCAAAATAAAGCAAAGCTTATTATTTTTACTTCCTGTTTTCCTCATTACTTCTAACCTTTCTTGTTATGTAAAAGTTGAAATGGGTGAACGGTTGATATTGATCATGTCCTCCCTTCAGCGAATATTCAGAAGCATTTGCTACAGTCATACAGCCATCTCTTCTGCAACACCCACATGGTAACACTATGTACATCGACACAGGAGTATTTTCAGAACTGGCAGCTTTACAAGAGAGCATAAGCACGGCAATTCCCACTCATAAGCTTGTGTTATTAAATCAATTCATTATTCATTTGGAGCGATCAGTGCAACTTGCTGCAGCTTGGTTTTAAAACTCTGATAATACGTATTTTATGATTAATATGCAGATACTAGACAGACACTACTTTCAATGGATGGCTTGACAAAAATGATGTATTGAACAGGCCCAGCTCAGCTGAGGATGAGTAGTGTGTCGGCTTTCAAAGAAATGTTACTTAAACCCCATATGTGGCAGCATTTAATCTCTGTGTTGACTCCAATAATGACATTATTTCAACAGCAAGCCTGTTTTTTTGCAGCTAAAGAGGCAGGGGGAGAGTGGGTCAAGGATTTGATTTGTCATGTTAAACAATAACAAGTTTCAATAGCGTAGTAGATTACATGAACTGTTTTTCTGCTTTTCTGTGCAACTTCCACAAGCTTTCCATGAGCTAGGTAACAAATAATTATTTTCCATACTAGCCCATATAACAATTATGTTACTCTGTGAACCATGATGCTAGGTGGGTTCAGTTCAATGAGAAGAATTATCGAACCAAAGCAATTTTCAGAATTATTTTGTTTTACTGTAAAATATGGTTAACTATAGATATAAATATCTAACTAGAAAATGTTTTTGTTAGCTATCAGACCATAATCCCTCAACAGCAATTTTTGTAAACATTGTGAGCTATTATGTATTGCACAAACACTCTCTAATTCTGTTCAACCTTTAAAGTCAATGAAAGTAAATCTACTTTGAGGTGCCATTACACTTTTTAGATTTGCTGTTTAAGAAGAAGAAGGTGAGAGAGGAAGAATGACTGAGGTAAGTGACAATATTACATCTAAGGAGCTAGAGGTTAGGGTACCAGAGAGTCATATTCTGCATAGAGAAGCAGCACCTTCATGCCCTTCTGCTCTCCTAGGCCCTTCATCTTCACCTGAAGATGAAGCGAGTCTCAATGGACCTGAAAACACAGCTTGTTTGAAAGCGCTAATCAAAAGGGACATTTCAACAATCAGTGAAGCTTGGAAAGAATGCTCTGAATTCTGCAATGCATGATAATTCTCTTTTGTCTGCCTCATTTTTTCTGCTGACCTTGCCTTGCCTGAGGCCTCTGTACAGTTGCAGGCTTTCTGTATTGGTAAAGTCGCCCTGGCCACAATGATTACTCTGTAGTGTATCCAGTTGAGCTGAGCCAGCAAGCTTTTGACCACACTTAGGCACACCTTTACTAAATGGAAATTATTATTCTGGAAGAGCCCATACAGAGGTATGGATTGAACTCAGTCTAATGGAATTGGGAAAGAAGACTAATGTAAGGGCAGAGCGTTTTCAGTGGATGCTTTACTGCAGCCCAATTGCTCTACCAAACAATTTAGGTGCTTTTTCCTGTCTGATGCAATTTGATATTTTAATGATTCCATTCAAAGTTGGATTGTTTATGATTATAGTGTGTTATAATTGCACTTGTTGTTGGAGTATGTGCTAATTGCAGGGAAACAGCACAATGCTAATCACTGGGTTGGGCTGAGGCAGTGATGTATGATTTATATTTAAACTTGATATTTTTATGGTTGCAATTAATGTTTTTAGGTTTATATTGAATCCAGATTTTATATTACAGATTTGTGCTTTTTAATTTCGTTTTATATTGAATCTTGACATTTTATGGTATGATTTTTAAAGGAATTTTTGTCTTTTTTACTAACCCTTTCTATGCGTGCTTCTGAAGAAGCCCCAATTCCTGACAGTGATGAATTAAGTGAAACCTTTTCTATCCTAGGCCCAGCTGTCTGACCTGTGAAGTTAATCATTGGTTAAACAGAATGGAAATGTTGCATTTGAGATTGTAGCACATTAATTTTAAAGCTCATAACACATACATAATCATTAATTTAAATTATGTATACATGAATAATGCTATGTTTCTTTATGAGCTTCAATTGATTATTGCTTATAGATCAGCATTACAAATACACATAGGTAATGCAAGTTAAACACATTTGTTCCTTTACATCTGATTCCATGTCTGATGACGAATCCCTTTAACACTATGTTATGTCCTGTGCTCCACATGTCCGTCTGCCTTATTACTGGAATGTGGCATCACCACGGCAACAAGGGTACTCAAGGTAAAGTTCAGCCACAGAACTGAGGTGAGATCAAGGCCAGTCTTTGAGAAGGAGGGGATAATTCTTTATGTGGCTAATTTCAGTGATTGAAGACTGGCATAATGGTGAAGTTCTGCCTGCTTTAGTAGCAAATACATTGCAGGGAGTTTCATTTACATAACTGTGCAACTGAATGCAAGCCACACAGTTTCAACCAGCCACTCATAAATACATCTGCAGGCCCTAATCATGAGACTGGCCAGAGATTGTTTTGTCACACTCATTGGGAGGATTATTTTATACTTTTGGCTTGCCAAATGACTCATGTTTTCAGCTTTTAGAGGTCCAACAGGCTAGCAATGACATCAATGATTAATTAGTTAACTCTGTACAGAGATCCGTGAGGAAATCCAGCTGGCTGCAGCTAGTTAGTCATAAAAGCTGCACAAAACAGCAGAAAAAGTGTCACATGAGATGAAGAGAGATAAAGCCCTTCAGGACACGTCCTGTTTCAAGGCTGTGCCCAGGGCCATACCCTCCCCCAACCCACACAGCTGTCCCTTGCACCTTCCCTGTGTGGCCCTGTTGGAGTAAAAGGCAGGTCTAAGAGCACAGATGGTGAGAGGTTTCAGGAGTGCTCCAGGCACTTAATTAGTCCTGAGTGTCTCCCTGACAGCAAGATCCACAAGAATGTCTTGAGGGTGGGGAGAAAAGGTGAAATAAGATTTCTCCACCACAACATTTTGGGCTGCACAATTTTTAGAATTAATTTTTAAGAATTTAAAGGACATTTTGACAACAATAGCGCATCAACAAAAGGATTACAAAGCCACACGAAAGTACATCCTTTCAAAAAGTTTGAACTGTACACCAATTTACCAAATTATCAAGGAGCTAAAACACACTCCCTGCAATGTTGCTATTGACTCCTTCAAAATAGAATCAGAAAGCAAATAATGTAGCCAAACTTATTTTAAAGGAATGGCTGGCTCTACGCAGACCTTCAAATTGATTTCACAGATGAAACCAATCCTGCCTGTAAAACCCTTTCTTGTGTATGTTTCACTGGATATGGGAAATTCACATACAGTATAAGTGTTGAAAATATGACGGCACTTCTGAAAAATAAATTCATATTACAAAGTAAAAAAGCTTGTCAAATGTTCATTGTTGTGATCATTGATCTGACCGGTAAACAAGCTGTCATGCCTGATGTTGGACATGGAAATGAAGAGTTTGAAGGAGAGAGAGAATCAATGCCATATCAGCTGGGTGGGTGAGCTGACAGTCAGACAGACGGACAGACAGACAGACTTGAAAGAGACATGACTTAAGGAAAGGTAGCAGGGACTTCAGGCAGAGAAGTAATTAAGGACAGAAATGTTTACCCATTATTTCAACATCCCTGGAGAGACAGGTGCTCCCAAACTGACTGGCACATCAGTGACAGTCTGTTTGAAGTTGCAAGTGAAGATGGACAGCTGAATCTGAGATTTCTTCGCTCCGTCATTAATAGCTCTGACAGGTGAAAAGGCCTGCGTGTTAGGGAACACTTCCCCTCCTCATTTGTGAACACTCCTGTAGATGGAAGCTTCATATTTGGTTGATTCAATCATTGGATTAATTGACAGTTTTAAAGATGTATGTAGATGGGGCCTTCACTCTGGATCAAAATGAAAACAGATTATTTAAAAAATGTACCTTTGTAGAAATTAAAGCTGAATTTTTTTTAGCTATTTGCTGATTTTAATTCCAGTTACAGTAACTGTACTGAATAAAATAACATTAAATGCAAATGTAAGATTAACCAAATTAGAATAACCTAAAGATTGCATACAAATAAAAAGAAACTGATTGTTACTGTGCAAAATGAAAATATGACTGTGTAAAATTACATGCACAGGCACACACATACACA
This sequence comes from Albula goreensis, assembly GCA_022829145.1. Lineage (NCBI taxonomy): Eukaryota > Metazoa > Chordata > Actinopteri > Albuliformes > Albulidae > Albula > Albula goreensis. Next base: position 16,137,612 of record CM040755.1, read on the forward strand.
TACACACACATGCACAAACAGCTATAACAATATTAAAAGGAGTTGCATTTGAAAAGTCATTTCTACAGCCATAAAAATCATGATCTGAGTCCAAATATGCCCTTTAAACTTTTTTGGGGTGGGAGGGAGATGCACTGTAAAAAATGACCTTCCTGTCTATAATATATCTTCTTAATTTACTTGGTGTCTCTCCATTTAATTACAATCCCCAACTCGATCAACCTGCCTTACCCCGGTACTGACAGCCTAATTGAATCATTGCAACAGTAATTAAAATCTGCATTATTTTAGGTATGAGGTAATCAGTTGTGCTGAAAAGAGCTTTCTCCATCCCAGAAAGGTTTTTTTTTAACTCTTAATTCCATTTGTATTATTCATAAAAGTTGCTTGTAACATTTGTGCATCTCAAATTGTGTGCTGTGCGGTCTTAGCTTTTACCATTTAATTAAAGCCGCATTCAAATAATTTGTGCAATTCATCTAGATTATCATGGCATTATTTTTGTAGCACATTTATATGCATATAACTGAAATACAAATTAAAGATTGTGTACATTGTGTAGTACAAGAATTTTTTTCACAGTGCAGGTATGGCTATGCTTGCAGGTATGAGCTTTTCTTAGCGCTCTGATTCCTAGTTGCTCTAATGGAAAAACTATGTTGCTGTGGAAAGTGGTGTTCCTTGGCCAGTCCGGGCACTGTGGGGCTGCCTGGTGGTCCTAATAGCATTCTTCTGGTTTATGGATGGGCCAGTTCCAACAGTGACCAGCTGAACTGTTTTATGTTACTTAATTGGCTTTAGTGTTGCCTTAGGAGTGAGAGAGTCATTATCTTGTGGTTCACCATCAACCCCTGCTGGTCAGCTGGATCCCCACAGTTTTTTGCACAAAGCTATGCATGTCTTTGTGCTGCCCAGGTCTGTATATATTCAGCTTTTGAATGAACAGAGAAATATAATGGCTGACACTGGCCTGAATTCAATTAACATATTTCTGTAACTTTGGCTCAAGATTAAATTCAAACGCTCATTTTACTCAGTCGTCTATATATACAGTAGCAGTTGAGTGAGGTCTATGAATATGATTGGGCGTTCCAACCTGGGTAAAGACAAAAAAGAGAAAATCAACAAATGCCAATCACAGTGTTGGGGACATTGTACTATAGCTGATTCTGCCCTTTCAATGGAACATTAAACCAAGGCTATGACTTGTGGGCTTCAAAAATCCAAGAGAAGTTTACAAAATAATATAAACAGCAATTCCCATAAAAAATATCTATCTATGAATGGTCACCCAATCCTCCCACGACATTTCATTGGCTATGGAATCATTTGCTTTCCCTACCCACTTTGATTCGCTAGGTTGTCAGAGCAGATGGGAACTGAGTTCTTAGTTGGCCTACCTTAGTAAATCAAGCTGACAAAATGTTTCCATTTTAATGGCTCTGCATAACTATGTGGGTTAGGACCCAACTAAAAACAAGACATACACATAAAAATTAGACAGTTGTGTGGCAGTTTTCATCATCAACAGTAGACAATAAATCAATGTCAATATATAATTTCATACCAGGAATAACTGACTAAAGGTATTTCTCAATAGTATTACACCTTTGCCGTAAGCTCTGCCAGCTTTACCTCTACCTATGTTTTTTTTTCTTGCTTGCCATTGGCAAAGTAATAAAATTGACATGAATTAAACTTACTTATCTCTTTTATCACTTTAACTTAGGATACTTTAGTAGATTCTTGTTTTTCCTTGATCCTAGAGTTTATTGCATAACTACAAAAAGTGCTTCTCAGTCTTCAAGCTCCATCATGTCCCCCATTCTGACCTTGTTCCCAACCCCCCACCCAGAGCAGTGGGTTAGGATCCTAGGGATGGAAATGTAAAATGGGGTGACAAAGGTGGCTGTGGTATTGCTAGTAATAATTGTTCATGAATCAGGAAGTGCTTTTGCCCCTGTTGAATAGGGAACATTGGTTTTGACTTTTATGAATCTCTAATATCTCCCCAAGTCAGATATTGTTTTGCCTGATTGGATGAAATCTGTTTTGACAGCTATATATGTAACCCATTTAAAATAACTGGGTAAAATTTGAGATAGAGCAGCTGGTTTATTTTCTGTAGTGAATTTGTTTTGCTTTGAACCTTATGTGCTTTATTAAATGTTTTATTTCTGTCCTGTGATTGTTGCCCTGTGGGTGTACATGTATTTTTGTCCTTTTTGACCTTCACATTTATTGGTGGGGAAATTTAGTCTAAGCTTTAAGTCAAGAGGTGTTTTTTTCTCACAGGAGAGACTGGGGTAGACTGAGGATAAAGGAAATATTTTAAGCAGATGAATATGAGAAATGGCAAGCTAAAGCGTATCCACAGCACAGGCAAACTGCTACTGCTGGAAGTGAGGTTATTCCTCGGGAACTCCAAACTCTAAAACAATCACCACTCCATAATTTTCACAGACAACTGTGAGTACCCCAGACATCTTTAAAAAAAAAAGAACATTTTCCAATGTGCATATGTAAAATTTTGTTTTACAGGTTTTTCTTGGAATTTTTTTGTTGTGCAGCCCATACAGCATATATGGCTTTACAGGCAAATGTTAACCACAAATGTAAAATATGTGCCCCGTGTTTCTGTATTGTGTGTTTTTCTGTGTGTATGTTGACTCGAGTCAGAAAATAGTAACGCCAAAGTAGCTGCTATGCTTTCATTTTAATTAACCCTTTCCCTGACCTCCAAATACTTTGAGACAAAACATGTTTAGTTTGGAATGTCGCATATTAGCTATCAGTCCCAGATTTCAATAAATACTAATTAAAAATTAATCTGTTCTTTGCTGTTTCAAAGATTGGCCAAGAGACATGTGTTGCATGCATTCCTGAGTTTATGTCAAAGGTCTTTTGCTCAGTGAGCTGACTGTCAAATAATTATATGGCAGAGAGTATAGTATTTATATATTTATATATAAATATTTGTTGACATTATCTGCAAACCTCACCTCTAACAGTCACATAATGGCTAGATTCAAGTTTGGATTGGATTGGTGTGATTTGACAATGGCTGTTATTTAATGATTGTGTCTAAAATACACAATAATAAAGAAAAATATCACAAAAATAGTACAATCGACACATCTGTATCAGATGCATCTGAGTAATGTCCAGAATGATTCAGCTTAAGGTTTTCAGGCAAAGTCATTTCTCAGAAGACAAGGTAAATGCTAAAGCCTTAGTGCTCTCTGCATGGGTAAATCTGCATGGGTAAGAAAAAAACAAAAACAAAAACAAAACAACAAAAAAAGCAAAACAGAACTGAAACATATTTTTGGTTTGAATTTCCTTTTTCTGATTTCATATCGGGGAGAGACCCAAGTGAATGCACTCTCTATGAGCACATGCAATTCAATCAAATCCGCATTTCACACTACAACTGCTATGTCTGTTTGAATATCTCCATTTTTTTCTCTCTTTGGGATCCACAAGAGGAAGGGACAACACCACCTTCACCATCAATTACTTGCTTTATTACGAAAACCCATTTTAAATGTGATATCATCACCCTGTAGCAATATTTTGTCTTGTCTGACTTTCCTCAGGCTATAAATTAAAATGGAAAGGAAAACTGTACAACTTTTCTCCTAATAAAGATTTTAATATTAACACAATTGCATCATATAACACATCAGTGGAGAGGAAGGCAGAGGACAGCTTTAGCGATTCCTAAGTTCCTAAATAACAAAAGGTGACCTTAGTGAGTGGAACTAGATAATAATATACAAAGCACAACTATAAAATCAGATCACAATTTGCTAAATATTCTATTCAGGTAGGACTACCCCAAATCTTTTTTATTTGGTTAATTTTAATAAAAGAGGTGTTTTATTTTGTGTAAGTTCCAATTGTCAGTGCATCTTTAGAAGTGTGGTTAAAAGCTGGCGAAGTCAGTATTCCTCTTGTTAATACACCTCTCTGCTGACAGTACTCGCAGACTGAGGCTGACAGATGGTCTTGATTCACCATACTTGTGAACAGGCCTTTTGCCATCAGGGTATGGAATCCGATCTTTTCACATCTTGGCAAGTGATCAGCGATGGGGCAGGTCAGCGTGTGTGGAGGGGCGTGGATATGACGAGCGCCGGCTGCATTTTAGGTAGGAGGGGAATGCTGCCCTTTGTCTTACCTGTTGGTCTTGAATCCTTTCATTGCCACAAACAGATGTAAACCCTAACTATTGAACAAAAGCTACATTTCCTTGCTGATTACACTGTGACATTGGGCTTCCTTTGCCTGAATTGCACACATTGCATGTTGTGTCAATTGATAAGGAATGTAAATCACACATAATTTGGGATGAGGTGAATAGAACCCTTAACTTGAGCCATTTAAACCTTTTAACATGTGGTTGGTCAAACCTTGTGCCAAAGATTGTACCTACATCTCCAAGTTATTTCAAATTTCTACTATGAAAAAAAAAAACACAGGCATAAAACACAGCATAATAATGTAATCTGAAATCCAGGCATGATATAGACTAGCAGCAAAAGGGATGTTTCAGTGCATTTTTTTGACTGGAGTGTAAAACCTTCTCTCTACTATTAGTACCACCACCACTACCACTATTACTACTGCTACTGGTAGTACTAACAATAACAGTAGTAGGACTAATATCATAGTATTAATATTAGTAGTATTGTTATCCTGCTCTTACTTCATCACATCCAGGTTATAACAATTTTATTCATTTGCCTTGAATAAAGATTGAAAAATGGCATATACATATACAGTGTCCAAAATCAGGATTATAAGGCAAGGACTCAATCAGATGCTTTTGTCTCATTAAGGGCAATTCAGTCAAAACAGCAAACATTCATAGTACAGCAGTCAAACATGAGAAAAGTCAGGTGAACTGTCCGTGGTACTGAACCTGAATGTACATTATGTCCTGCCGGTGAAGTTGAAACTTTGTCAGTCGGTACATACAAAGTATGAATATTAATGGTTATTCCTATGGGATTTATCATTACGCTAGAAGTGAAAAAGCCAAATGAAATTCAACAAGTTGTGTATGACCTCTTATTTTGTATGTAAAACCTGGCCTACACAACAAATGAGAGCAATTTTGTTAAAGAAGTCTAAAAAAATTTTAGGTTACATTTTTCTCTATATCATTTGACAAAACTATGGCTGTGCTGAAAAAAAAAATCACTTCACAGGAAGAATAGTAATGGACCTTTAATTGTCACATTTCACTGTGCCATGTATTAGTACATAATGAATCAGGAATAAACCTCTTAGGACTGTATGAGTCACTGAGTCTTTCAGACTAGCTTCTCCAAATGTTAAATGACACAACTTACATACTGTTTTGATCCAGTCAGATCTCTCTGTTCAGTGTCACTTACAGTGCTCTCCTTACTTCAACTCTCTCACATTGGAGCAAATGGAAAATTATATTCATGGTTAGATCCCTGAATTAAATTTGTGTGTGTCTTTGTTTCTCCTATTTTCATTTAAATATAATGACATTTTTAACAACAGATTAAGGAGAGAATAGCTTCCAGCCAATCATACATAATACTTTGTCACAAAGAAAAGGAACCATCCATGCTTGACTGCAGACTACCTGGAGGATAGTTAGGCTCTATTTCCATCATTAGGTTTCAGCTGACACACATTAACTACAGACCTGCCTGTAGCCTGCTATATCTCCTTGACCAAATGTTATAAAAATTGTATTTTTTGAGTTTTAAAAAGTGGAAATGTATGGTATGGCTGCCATTCATAAACTATTTGAAACCAAGGCTGCTTTTTATGGTAGGGGTGCCATCTAGAAACAACTTGTAACCAAGGGTACTGTGCGCAACCCATAACCTAATGCAATGAGCACAAAACATGAACTTCTGAGCAATGGAAAAATGGAGTGTGGTCTTAATATAATAATAATAATATAATTCATAATGCTATCATTATACTTGCAATTCATCCAATACTCGCAATTCATTTGCATTGCATCAATCATTGTTATTTTGTGGGTAAAAAAAATCATGAAATGTAAAGCACATATAACATTGTTTTATTTTAAAACAATATAAAGTCTAATATCCATTATAAAATTATCTTCAACAAGTTCCTGATTTTGACAGAATTCTTGGACCCAAAAGGCATTAAACTGAAACATTATACAACCAATCTGTCTTATTTGTTTATGTATGTATGTATGTATGTATGTATGTATGTATGTATGTATGTATGTATGTATGTATGTATGTATGTATGTATGTATGTATGTATGTATGTATGTATGTATGTATGTATGTATGTATGTATGTATGTATGTATGTATGTATGTATGTATTTATTTATTTATTTATTTATTTATGCTGTACTTGGATTTTACCTTACTGCAATACTTAAACACACATTTGAATGCAAATAATGGATAACACCAGCTTTGTTTGTATACTACATTTGTTTATCCAAATCCAAGTCCTTGGAAGTCTGTGTTATTTATTTATTTGATCACGGTTGTATTGGGGTCACTCACCTTCACTACAAACATATATTAAGGGGTGGTGTGATCAAACAGCCCTGGGGCCATTGCATTATACTGCAGACAATGTTCACTGCCATCCGATTCAACTCTTAGTTTATCAATCATCAATTACACGTTCAGGGTTTTATTCATTGGGTTTAATTCAAAAATTTAAAAAATTAACATATATTTTTCTAAAAGCATCCTCTGCACTAAAAACAGAGATAGTCTGCATGAACAATGTTTGCTTAAAATTTAGCTTAAAGATAAAACACTTGTTTGAACGGTGGACTTAGTGTATTAAAAAAAAAAAATCTAACGTCATAATCCGAAAAACAAATCCAAAAATGCCAAATCCAAACACACCAACAAAGAGTTGCAAATAAGATACTAAGTTTGATACCACAATAGAACGATTATTTTATATATTCAACTTTTCAGTCCTCCAGCTCGGCCCTCAAAGACGTAGATTTTTATTGCTGAACACTTGGAAAAAAAAACAGTAATTATAAACATGTACAGACACACCAGCAGCCTGCATGCCTTTCAGTAGGCAGTACATGCCCTCTCTTTCTGTCTATCATTGTTCCCAAGCAATCAGAATTCAGTGGACCATGCATTCTGATCACATATCGGAAACAAGAAAAAAAGGTATATTCATTGTTAGTTTCTTAGCAGCTGAAACACAAAATCTGACTGAAGTATTTCATATAATAATATCGCTCGGTGCAAAAGACGTCATTGACAACATGATATTTCTTTAATATCAAGGATGCCACCCCCACTCAATGTAGCCTACTGCTCAGTTTCGTGACTGCAAGGTTACCACTGTCATTCAGCACAGACGTACTGCTGCAAAACCTGTAAAACATTCAACATGTATTTGCACAAGCTGACGTATTTCTGGAGAGCGAGCGGTGTTTCTCACTGTCACTCGGGTGTCTGAAAATCAGTGATGGCGGGTGAGTGTCAGTTGAGACTTTGCTCTGATTCGATATCTGACAAGAGGCGCCTCGACAACCCAAATCACGCAAGAACTCAGTCCGTGTGAATATTTTGAATGCCGAAGGTCTCCTAGAATGTACAATCAACAATCGGTCATCTGAAAGTATAAGCACCCCACAATGCCACCTTTTTAGTTTTGACGTTATAAACGAGTCGTACCTTATTTTCAGCGTATGGATAATTGTAATGGTAGGTGTAACTTTGCCTGAAGTTGGTATGTTAGGAAGGTAGTGATGTTACACTCCTACGATATGTTGAAAGTTCATTTTTTTACATTTTAATTTCCCTTATTCTTTTACAAGCAATGCCAAATTTGTGGGTAATTACTGTCGGTACAGTATACCGTTATTTATTATTATTTGAGATATGTTAGTGAGTGAATTACTCTTCAGGGGATATGATGCATTCTGTGCAATGCCACACCCTTCAAGTGAAAATGTTTATGTAACGTTGTGAAAAACCCAAGCCGTCCGTTTTACATTTCCATAGGATGTAAAAATATATACAGAGCTTCGTGTGCGAGACAGGCATCTTTGATTACTGATGAAGTAATCTGCCAGAGACTGTGGAATATGCAGTCTTAGTCAGGAATCCACTTGAGCGCGGATTTTCCCCAAGTCGCTTGGCATATGGGCATTTGTGAACAATTACATTTTAAATACATTTGCTGTTCTCGTTCTCTATATGCTTCCATGATTTAATGCTTCGAGATGCCTGTGATCTGATTTGATATCTTTTCTGTTTTGCAGGTGTGTCAGTTTTAATTCTGCCCAGTAGGTGGGACTTGATGCTCGGAGCACGGACTTGCTGTTCTGTCCTCTCCGTCTTTTGCCATCCCTGCGAGTCCCAGTGCTGTTCGAGAGAAACCTGGAGCTACAGTAAGCGGCTAAAGGCAGCAGAAGACACGGTACCCTGTACCATGCAGCATAGAGAGAAGGACAGTCCTGGAGTACGGGGGTTTCAAACCTTTCTTCAGTAACGGAGTATTTTTTTCCTTTTTGGCTTTTAAAATACTGGGACTCTACAAATTTCGCATTATTTTGGCATACCTTCACATTCATTAACACGCCCGCGCGTACATATACAGACATAAAAACAAGCACGTATTAAACACCGACACTTGAATTTTCACATATACAGTCTACTAACCACACAAGGACACTGACGTTACACTGGGTTGGAAATCATGGATCTATCGCGCTATCCACCCCGAATTTGCTGGTGGAGATTATTATTTCTGTTAAGCATCTTCCAGGACTATGTGAGTTCCATGCTGGACTGCCTGTCAACCTGCAGCTGTTCCCAGACGGAGATCTACTGCAATAAGTCCGACAATGGGAAATTTTTCCCTTTACTCGCTGTGCAGGACGTTGAGAACAATGGCAATAATACTAACAGCATTCCAGATTTGGTTAAGAACATCACGTCCATGTAAGTCTACCGAAAGTCTACTAAATGTCACATGTCGAGACCGTATATGTTTTCTTAATTTGCTCTCCTCGTTACTGTTTCTTGAGCTTCCTAAACCGACAGGCATGTTACAATTTACAAGGTATGATCGTATCCTGTCTCTATGATTTGTTGCCATTCCCTCTTAACATCAGAATGTTCCGTTTGGTGCAGTTATTTGATTATAAGGACAAGGAGTTGTTTTTAATCAAACACCCAAAGGTGCTATTTCAGCGAATTGCCTTTAATAAACAATATCTACCACATAACAAAACTATATATTTAGGCTATTATAACCATATTCAATCTGTTTAAGACTGATAAATCGCCGAATGAATTAACCTGTTGTCAAAATGGTTGTAAATGCATACGTGCATCTTTTTTCTGACTGGATACAGGGTCGTTTGTCCTCATTTAGAGATATATCTCATTGTATTGCATTATTGGAAAGGTGGAATTTGTTAAGGTTATATGTACATTTCTCAAGTATAAGAAGCAATATTCTGGAGAGACTAAGAGATCAAAGCCGATGCACTTTCAAATCTAATTGCCACATCTCGAGAGTGATGGAGCAACTGTCTTTGCTTCACAGAGAAGCGTCTTGATAGGGGCTGCTCTGTATTCCTGGCGGGGACTTTAAAGGAATTTTGTCACAACGTTCGCCATCTGTGATATGTGAAAGGTGCCTTGTACTTGATAAAAGAATCATCCTCAGGGAATGTCGATGATGATATAAACTCGTGTGTCGCAAAAGCACATTTCCATTCGGAAAATGAAAAAAAAAAAAAACCAAAACCTCTTATCTGCATGCTCGTTTTAATATTTGAGCAATTCCTGGTAGTGATTGCTCAGGAAACATCGATAGAGCGTTCCGATTCTCTTCAGAAAGGATACAAAAGTGTTCAAAATCAAACTTCTTGACTGAATCGACCGCATCGTGACATATTTGTAATACATAGGTTACTACCGTAGGCGACTTGATGCGTCGTATTGTAATGACTCCGTGTTCTGATCTGTCCTATCACAGGTAAGTATAGCGGCGATGATACGCTGTGTGAAAAGTATACTGAAGACTAAAACCAAAATGCGAGAAAGGGAACTTCTCAAGAGAATGTCAGATCTTACTCTTGAATTGGAGTGGAGGGTAGTTTGTTTCTATAAATAGTGGGTTCTTAAATACAGAGGGCGGACATTGATGGCATACCTCTCTTTCGGAGGCTTTCCCATATTGAAGCGCTTTAGTTCTGGGTCACCCTATCATCATCTCCTCACCCGTATCCTTTTCTCAGCTCATCACTGAAGGCAAAATGCTCTACATTTACACTGGGTTTGTTTACACTTAATCCACTTTTGGTAACACACACACACACACACACACACACACACACACACACACACACACACACACACACACACACACACACACACACACACACACACACACACACACACACACACACACGCAGTTTTTTTAGAAGTTGGGCGAGAGACAAACCCAGTCCATAACTTTGGAACAGAAAAGAACAATTCATTATTGATTCTTTACTCAGAACAACAGAGAACGAGGATTCCATGACAACCTCTCCATCTCGTGCTGAATGCACCACATTTCCTTAGCCTTAAAGTGCAACCTGTTCTGTACATTTGAGTTCATGTCCTAAATACATTTTCTCAATGTTCTGTGTACGAAAACGAAGTTTAATAATAGTCAGTCCTATTTCTTGCTTTATATATTTTTTAATCTAGCTTTTGGCGGAAAACACCATGTAGTTGCATTTGAATGTGAGAAACAACTGCTGAATATGTGATCGTTTTCTCTGCTCACTTCTTCAGACCACTAGAGGGGGGGCTGGTAGTTTAAACACAAACTGTATCTTATGCCAAAAAGAGCATTCAGACTTGAATTTGCGCAACATGAATGTGGGATAGCTTCTGTAAATTTAAAAATTTCTGTTTTTAAAATTAATCTAGATCAAAGCAAACATATCCTCAGAAAAAGCGTTACTAAAAGGCTTTGTCTAAAACCGCATTTCTACATGATGCAGCTCTTTGCATCGACTCTTGACTAAGAAGCATACATTTGTGTTGAGGCACCTGCGGGCCTTAGTACCAGAACGTCTTGTTTTTTGTGTCAGCACCCTTTCTTTCGGACAGCTCCTGCTGAGTTTTAACCAACGGTCCGACCTGAGTTCACATCAAATCTGAGGAAGTATGAAAAGCACATGCTCAACAGAGGTGGTTTTCCTCTACAGTCCAATTTGTGAAGTTTTTCTGTTAAACCAGACCCCGTCTCTTTCTATCGCTCAAAATATTCCCTGACATAATGTATAATCATTCATTCATGCAACCATATAACCTTGATGCTATTTGAATGTGAAAGCCTGAGACGACTGCACATGTGTGTATGTAAAGTGTGCTCCTGGATAAATCAGAGTAATACGCTGCAGTGTGCAATACACTTCAGTCTATTATCAGCTTTCAGAGTGTACTTTCAAGTTTTTGAGCACGATTCTTGAGAGGTTTTAGCCATGTTTCCTCGGTGTATTATTCTTTAGGTGGCATGTAAAAAAATCGATTGAAAACGGTTACATTAACCCACTGAACAATACAATGCATACATAGTATCAATGCACAATTAAAGGAAATAGAACGGATCCATTTTTGTAGCTTATGATTGAGGCAACTTAGAGAAGATCCATTCTGGAGATCAGGCAAATGAGGGCTTTTTATTGAGAAAACATTCAAAGCAACTAAGCTTTATATTATTATTATCATTATTGTTGTTGTTGTTGTTGTTGCTGTTGTTGTTTTGCAGCACAAATGGGGTCTAAGTAGGATAGGGTATGCTTATTCCCTGATGATTTCCACATTCAGAAGGGAATTGAAAGGTTAGGAAGGCTAAGCATAAGTGGCTACTCTGCAAATCTATTCTGTCTTTATTATTTCTTTTTGTATTGAGGAATTGTTTTGTGCACTTGACTACAGAACCAGCAGTTGTCCCATGACAGAAACAACAATTTATTTCCAATATATCTGGAAGTACACCAAACAGCAGTAAAGCAGATACAATCATTGTTGAGTATATAAAGTTTTGAGTATATATTGAAAGCATGCAGATTTTGCATGGTTTACACCGTCTTTGTTTAGCAGGTTGTTGTATGCATTTTGCTGAGACTAGTTGTTATTATAAATATATATAATATAGTATAATAAATATATATATATATATATATATATATATATATATATATATATATATATATATATATATATATTCTTTTTGTGTATGATGGGTTGCATTACAACATAACTAGGATCAATGGTGTAAAAGGTTGTGTGTTGCAATCATTGTTTATGAAATGTGAAAGTTTTGAATGTCAGCTACAGCACTGTTATCAAGCTATAGTTAGAATAAAATGAGGGAAACCATTAAGCCATAACCAATATCAACTTCAGCTTTAACCCTGGGGAGTTGCACTCTGATTTCTACATGTTTGTTTTCAATTTCTGTATTTATATTATATTGTTTTTGCTGTTTCAAACAGAAATCTTTTTCATGCAGATACTTACAAGTGGCACTAAAGCTGTTGTCTATTTATGTCCTTTGTTGGCAACTTGTGAACATGTAAAAACAGTGAAGTACAGAATAAACACAATGAAAATTGTAACAGTACACCCATAGCTGTCATCATAAATGATAGACGTTCCAGTGCTTGGATGTAGAAACACTTGCTGGTATCATTGTACAACAGGGACAAACACTCAAGGAAGTGACTGAATGGAGAGAATACTCTGAGTCATTTTGATCAGTGATGGTCTTTTGTTTTTCAAATACATACATCAAAGTCCAAACATCTACCCTCATCAGAGGAATAGTGAGGCTCACAATAAATAATTCATTCTACATTTGTTTTTGTCCTATTTGCCTAATTTCATGGAGGGATTTCCAGTTAAGTTATGTAACTTGCACTCTGCTGTTTAGAAAGGTTCATGCTCAAAAAGAAATATTAACAAAAAGGAAGAGCAGTTACTTTCTTTCTGGCCTCATTCACCTTGCACTGCTAAAACTGAGCTTTTGTTCATGTCTAAATCTGCGGTTGGGACTTTCTCAGAGAAATGGACATTCTACAGTCAGGAAAAATTAATCGCAATAGGGCCTTGAATAGGGCCGCTCCACAGCAGCAAAAGAAGCAGAGGATTCAATTAACATTAGTGCTTCATTTTGATTTACTACTAAATGCAAATGTTAGATGTATTAACAAAAACAGTTTGGCAGTTTCAATAATCATCAAACTGAATACCAGATTTGTTTTTGCCTAGAAAAAGCAAGACTTGCATGGTCAAAGAGAGCAGTGAATTTGAGTCAGATTTGAATGTTAAACACCAAAGAAATAAAAATAAAAAAATAAATAATAATTTTACCATTGTGTAAAGCCATTGATGATTCCTAATGTTTGAAAAGAGTGTCAAAGATATAATGCTTTAATTGTGAATGATGGCTTTAAATGGCACTCTAGTTTTTTGATTAAGTTAAAATATAATTTGGGGAAAATGCTTGGTTGGCAGTACTAAACATTAATATTTCTGCTTGGAATGTGCCTTTGATTTAGTGTCACATCCACACACCTTGTGAATCACTTCCTGACTTTGTTTTTCAAATGGTTTCTGACATTTTCCCTGTAAAATGTACCTTTATAACTTATGTCAGACTTATGATAATTGTTATCTGAAGAGAATACATTTTTTAAATCTAAAATAGCCTGTGAGATAGAATTGATACACAGTTCCAAACTGTTCAACCAGGGCTTTTCCTCCATATAGTTGTAGGAACAGTCCCACTCTCTTTATAACTAGTTAAAAAAGGCAAAAGGACAAATGTCTTCCATATATTATTTGTCAGTCTAATTAAATACCATGAGAACAGCATCTGTTTTCATTATGTGGATGCATTAGCTGATTGCCCTTTCTGTACTTGGTAAGGAAGGTTCTGTGTCAAATACTTCCATTTTCTGTATTGTTGATGGAATTTCACATCTGTGATATGCATTTTAAAGCACTGGATCATGGGATTGTGCTGTCTTCTATCTATGTGCATTTTATTCTAAATCATAGTATAACAACCTAACAAAAATTATAATTATTTAAAAAAGTTTCTTCTTTTTCCCTAAAATATCAGATAAATCCCCATAATTTTAAGATCTGCGTGTATTGTGTGGACATAAATGAGTTATTCATTTTCAGTGTATTTATTGTGAAATAATTGTGCATTCATTTGAATCCAATAATGACATCAGATAAAATTAACATAAAATGATACTATGGGAATGGAAAATAATTAGCAATATAGTTTTTGTAGCCTATATCCCCTTCCTCCATAAAAGTGGACATGAGATGAAAAAGCGCTTGTGCATTTGTTTGATGAAGAACACAGTGAATGCTGGTTCAATAGTTTATTCTGAAGGAGTGAACTCAGAATAGGAGAGATAATGTTTTAGCTGCTGATCTGGAGCTGTAGTATTACAGTAGGCTATGATGCAGCCCCTAAACGGTTGTTTCCTTATCAATTAATAAGGGAACGCATTTTTAATTGATACACTTTTGAGCTGATTACAATGTTGGAACAGGTCCATTCAATTACTCCCCTGGGGGAGAGCAGCTTATAATGTGCAGGATTACCCCGTGTGGTGGGAGAGCTCGATTCAGGCCCATATGCACATTTAGCGGAAAGTTCTGGATTTACACCAGTACCGTTACTCACAAATCAGTGTGTCTCCCACTCGGAAGGCTATGGTGATTGCAGTCTCTCAAACATGACTTTTAGAGATACTCTTATTTTTTATTTATTTTCTTCTTTTGCAGATCATCAAGTTTACATGAGGCAGTTTTCCTAGTAAGTAGGTCAGAGCCACCATTGGAGAATTAGGAGGAGCGTGTTTGAGTCCACAATCAGAGGACAATGCCATGAAAGGGCCTCCCATGTGCCTGACCTCACCTCTCCCACACCTCCTTGTGGCCTCCTCACACGTCTTTTTAAACAGGAATACAATTGATACACCTTCTTTTAGGCAGACAATTGAAAGATGCATTGGGAGGACTGAATGAATAGATTGGGGGTGAGTTAAGGAAGGGGGTTCAGTGGGCATCTCAGTCCGAGAATGATTAAAAAGCACAACTTAATTCAACAGGAAGGTGATTATTTTTCCTTTTAAAAAGGGCCATTTTTTTTACCTTTTGTTGCATTTGTAGATTTTGCCAGTCACATTTTGTCTCAGTATTGAGTACTTCATCACAGATGTCTTCTGTGTTGTGCACCAGATAATGAATAATCAAGCAAGCTCCATTACAAAAATGGGTTAATTTGCAATGTTACATCCAAAAAAGCTCTTAAAATAACAACAACAACAGCAAAAACACCACAATCAACAATAACCCCCCAAAAACATAACCATTAACAGAAACAACCAGAGGATGGTTTTCCTCTGCATGGTCTGTTAAATGGCATACTGACCCCCAAGGCCCCTGTTGTCTGTCCAAACCTTTGGTTTCTTGCCTGGTTTAGTTGTATCTAAGCCCAGAGAATATTAATTTGTCTGGCAGCTGCTGCTGGAAGCCATCGGAGATGCTGTGCAGCCACCCATGGCATATGCTGCATAAACTCTACAAGGTGACAGGGGTTTGTCCATCTAGGATTTGAGTGGTAGAGACAAAAGATCAAACGACGCTTCATTTGCATCCCTAGTTTTCCACAGCACACTCGCAAGTGCAACCTCCATGTAAAGACCAATGGTCCGTTACAAGTCTGTTTTTGCAAAGGCTTGTGATATTACATTTTGTTTGCTGTTGCTTCTGTATACTGGCATACCTGGTGGGATTTTACATAAAAAGACACTTGGCAATGACATGCCTGTGTGGACAGGTCTTAAATGAACAGGATACATTTCAACACACCCTGAAGAGGACATGAAAGGTGGATTGAGCAGATCACCCATTATCAAGTGATTCATAACATTTCTTTAATCGTCTCTTTTTAAAGTCTATATTTGTGACCATCTACATTCCAGTTTACTTTGATACAAGCAAAACCTGATTAATTGATCTGAGTATAGTCTTAGAATGGCACTGAGGAACATAGTAATTTTATTCCTATGAACCACAGAGGCATATACTTGTAAAATCGCATATTTCTGTCAATGATGAAATAGAAGGCTAGTACCCCTTCAGGGTCTTACTAAGTAAATGACCTTGAATGTTCAGAGGTCATTGTTCATCATCATCGCTGTGTACCCATAGATGTGATTTTTAACTCCCCTCCCCACCCGAAGCCACGTGGATTATGCATTATCATTTCCAATAACATTATACACACTGTCCCCTTTTTTGATACCCTCCAGCAAGATTGTCATGGCAGTGTCTCGCTAATGTTGAAAATATGGATTTGTTGCTTTGAGGGTGGTAGAGTAGGTTACAGTGGTGAGAGAGGTGAGAGAGAAGCTGGCCAATCACCCGTCTCCAAACCTTCACCCGTCTCCATCTCTACTTGTGTGAACAAAGCACATTTGACATCTGCGCAAGGCTTGACGCTCATTATGCAAGGGGTTATTGTTTATGGAACAGATAATGGGTGGAGGATCAATGATAATGTATGACAGGCTAATGGTGTAGGTAGTGATTTCAGATTTGGCAGCAAAAATTAAGTCAAGGTCCCTGCCACCAATGTCATAGGAACTATATCAGTATATGGCAAAAGTGCTTTTATTATTTTTGGGGGCCTTTTTGTATTGAATATTGGCAAATGGCCTTCAGCTAAGACCTAGTTCATCAAATAACGGCAAAACAGAATGTAGCGACTATTTTTGAGTACTGACTTTGAAATAAAAAAATAAATAAATAATAATAATTACTATTATTATATTAATATAGTATGGTACTATATGTTTCATGTTGAGGATTAAGACTTAATATAAGAAGATATACTTTGTCTACTGAAAGGTAACAGTTTGTTGCAGACATCACATGCAATAGAGATTCAGTATTTCCTCAGCAGAAAATTTTAAAACATGGTAAAAGTCATGTTCCCTTTGTGTATGTGGTATCACTGACTTTCAAAGTTCTTTCCATTATGAATCTTCAGTTTTAGTCTTCAAATGACATCACTCCACTTAGATTGAATTCATATATTCTGATAGGGGCATTGATGTAGAGCACCACTGCAGCACTGTAAATACATTTTCATCTAGGAATTACCATTGTTAGGGTCATAAAACTGCAAGCCCTTTCCCCATAGGACAGGCACCAGCTGGCAGCTGCTAGTAGACTTGACATATTGGTAAGGATGGACAATCTCTGTCACCCAGAGTCAGTTAGTAATTCACTGTTTGGCCAAAGTTCTATTACCTATAATTCCATATACCTTTCAAATATGAATGCAAGAGTTTTGGGTGAGGATGGAAAATGACTTTTTGTGTGTGTGAAGTGTGTGTGAGTTGGAGGCGGCCGAATACATCAAGGAGTAATTTAAATGCACTGACCCCCTGTTGAGCAGATAGGCAAGTTACATAGTAGTTTGACAGGCTCCCGTCTGTGTTTACATCTGTCTCTGTGATAGGCAATCAGCTGGCAGGTTGTGATGGGGCATGCAGGTTGTAAATTAAAACAGTGGATGCTGTGTCTTGCATGGCGGCTGCAGCTCTACCGCTGCTGTGCAAAAGCCTCGTCTGATAATAGAGCTCTACTGCTCCATGTGTCCGAACTGTCATTTCTCAGGTTGGCACAATCTAAGTACATTTTCTAGATCCAAAAATGAGAAGTATTGATCACCACTGGGAGACTAAAAAAAGGGAGACTAGTTCAGTCCTTCTGTGTATGGTTTTTTTATTTGATAACATTCCCTCTGAGGGATTGGGAGGCTGTGTCAGGCCTTAGCACCCCCACCCCGCCCCCCGTCCCAACCCACCACTGGGATGACATCTACTGCTTCTGTGGACCCTTCAAAAGAGACTTCATGCTGCTTTAAAATATTGAACAATCATGTGTGGATTTCCTTCTGATCTTCTCTTTCTAGGACATTTTACTGCTGCAGTTGTCTGTGATAAATTCTTAATATGACCATTCCATATGGAACCAATAAAAAATGGTCTCTTTTGACCCCTATTCCTTTTGGATGGAACAGAAATTTCAGAAAGACAAAAAATGATTGGGAGAATTGTGGACATTAATTAATGTCCCCCACCTGATCTTTATATTTTCATGTCTCCATCCACAGAAGTGGAAATATGATTATGCGTTGTAAACTGAAAACCAAAAACATAGTTTTTTTCCCATTTTTTCTTTCCCTGTTCTCTTTTTACATACATTATACCAAGTGAATTCTTTGAGTGGAACAGCTGATTCATTTTTGGCAGTATGCTTTTGCACAGGGAACTCAATTTCATGTAGAACTACTGCTATTCATAAACATGGATTTAAAATATCAACTCAGCTTCCTTTTTTGTGATATGTTGGTGCATGTCTCAGCAATCTAAGAATTTTGCGTTCTCTTAACTCTCGGTTGAAATTCAAGTATTTGTTTTATGTAATATAAAACCCATTTGTATCCCTTTGGCCTAGTCATAGGGCACTGGTACAATCTCAATATAAATGTTTCCTAATGATATTATTAAAATTGAAGATTTTATACACTAATGCAATTACAATGATAAAATGGCAGCTGAATAGTGTGACTTTGGTGAAGAAAAAAAAAACCGGATGATTGGATTTGTGTTGGTAGTAATTTCTGTTTTTCCAGATTGAATTTCCTCAGTGCAGGCTCTTCGGTTTCATCTCCATGTCCCTGTTCCTCTGATATTTTATTCATGGCAAGGCTAATGAAGGGCCTGATTGACTGCAGAATGTATGCTCCTGAGCAGTTTATTTCTTGGGTTCGCTGCAGTTTAGCAGTTGGCAAATGGAGAACATTGACATTATGGAGACACATTTCAAAGAAAAAATGTTATGGTTTGGAATCCGTCTTTTGCTTTTGTTTTTATTTACAGTTTAATATATGTATGCTGAATGTTACTAACTGTATTCAATTTACTCTTGATTAAAAAACCTTTGAGAGCCCTAGATGTAGAGTGGGTGTAGGCCTCTGGTGGGATACCTTTCACGGGAGGAGGCAAACTTCCCAGAAGACACTAGCTTGACCTGGATGTGTATGAGTTGCTGTTGTGTGTCAGGTGACTGACATCCGTATCCTGGACTCATGTGTAGACGTGGGTTGTTCTGCAGAGTTCAGAGAGGAAGATTATATAGGCCCTGAAATGGCTCTTAAAGACTGATGATGTCTGAATGAGGTGATTGTTGTCAGCCATTGGAAGCAATGCTGGACATAATGTTTATTCTGCTGCTGTATGTCAGTGCATATTTATGTATGGCCATTATTCTTACCATTTCTTCAATAAAGCTTGTAGTATTCTGGCAAGCTGGTCATTTAGTATTTATCTTGAGGCCTACATTTTCTCTTGCTGCATGGTCAGCCCTGCACAGCTCTAAAACATTTATAGAGAGCATTTGTAGTGCAGCTGCATAGCGACAGAGATATAGTACTCTTCACTGCTGATTATACATAGCAGATAACATGACAGATTTCCTGTGAATACTGGGCAACACTTTCAGCTCCAGACCCCTGGGTCCTGAATAATTACACATATAGATGTTATTATTTACAGTATGGCTTTAAATATTATTTCTGTTCTAATATCAAAAATAGACATGTTTAATTATAATAATTATTGAGGGGTTGTCATTTTGGAATGCAAGTATAACTAAAAAATATTCACTACTCAATCAATTGCATTTATAATTGAATAGACATACTGTTAGACTATTATGTCAGCTATTTTGTGCATTTTCTTAAAATAGACAATCTATTACAAAATTTTAAAGGCTGTATAGGTTTGACTTGACAGATAGGTGCATTGGCCTGTATTTCATTTGTGAAAGCGATTTTAAAAAGAAGTCATATTCCTGCTAGAGTCTGATTTGGATGCCAGCTGCTTTGTGGGCAGAAACTGAAAGACTTTTCCTGACAGAATGAGATCAAGATGTCATTTTTGGATACTAGCTTTATTACGAAACCCCCAAGTGTTCACTTGTTCAATTAAAAGTTTATCAATTACTCAGCTTGATGTAGAACGCAGGGAGACTTCCAATGTCTTTTAAAGCTGTGAGAGAATGGTCATGTCTGCCTCTCTTGTTGCAACGCCATTCTGCTTAGCTGTTTACCCGTTATTAACAGCCCTGAATTGGCTGGCCGGCTCCTTTCAATGGAGGACATGGATATTGAGAGTAAAGGCCACACAGAGGGCGGTGGATGTGAGATGGATTTTAATTAGGCTGGAAGGAAGGCAGCTTCTGCATACTTAAACAAGTCTCATCATCCCCCAACACCACCCCCTGCACCATCCCCAACCCCTACCACTCACACCTCCTTATTGGCCTCTGGGAAAAACAGAGAAACTAGAACAGAGCTAGTAACTCACCCTAAACAAACATCTGGTCAACACTGCAGTAGTTGGTGAGGGGAGAAAACGGGGTCAGAAGCCTTAAGTTTCCTAGTTGAGCAGGTGTAAATTGTTTCTGCCGTATTCTCCAGTTGACGTTAATATGCTAATTTTATTATTGCCTGAGAACTCAGGTGCTTGTGTGCCTGGAGTGATGCACTGGAGATTTTTTTCAACCTTTCACTTTAATTTCCCTAAAGCCTACCTAGATTACGGTGTCCAGATTATCAGTTTATGAAAATTACAACATTAATAAGCCTCCAGTGTGGGTGTATCATGTAAGCTGCCCTTGAAACATTATGTAATAATAAAGAAATTATCCTGTCCATTTATGCAGTTCCTCTGAGACCCCCCTCCTCCAGCCCCAATGGCTCCCTGTGCTCCCAACTGCTCTTGTTCCCATTTTGTCAAGACTGCACTTCTTGCTAGTTTCCCACCTGATGCAGTCAGCAGACTCCAGCTGCTAAATGCCCTGCAGTAAAGGCCAAATATATACACAATCACACATCTCTACCACTCTAAATCCCCACATGGTGTCTATACTGTGCTAGGAAACAGGTCCAGAGCTTGCTCAGATGATTTGACCTCTCCTGCACAGGGGTCATGGAACTAATGAGAATTATGATGGTAGACTGGATTCAACTACATGTCACTGCTAGAACGCAATATTTACTGCAAGATATAAATGTATTCTTATTAGTATCCAACACAGCCACATGAACTTAGTGGTCTGCTGATCCAAGCTGCATTTAGTTACTACAACACCACTCTATTTAGCTGTCTGTGGACAAAGCCATTGCCATAGTCAGTGAGATGTCAGTGTTTTGCTTCAATAAAAAACACAGATAACCTCTTCTGGTCTTGAATATCTGGTGGATTTAAATTCATGTTTTACCAAAGGTTTATATATCTCTTAGCTTTGCTGATGTGGACATTCTGTCTTGTTTATCTCCACCAGAAACAAAGGCTTCTGTGATTTTATATTTTTAAAAACTCCCTGTAGGGGTTTGTTCATTCACACAGAGGTGTCTGATGTTAGCAAATAGGAAAATCTCAAAATGAGTAAAACAACCATGTTGTTAAAAAAGAGACGGATCCCATGTTCGCAGTTGAAGACAAATACTTTACTTACACAGCCGGCCGCGAGAACACAAGCATGGATCAAAATGTTCAAAGATTACATTGTGTGGTCAACATTTATACAGTTTAAGGGAATTTCATTAGCATGTGATGGCTCATATATGGTAATGCGGAACCCCACGTTCCACAGACAGCAGGTAACAGGTTGTTAACAGGAGGTGCCATTTGGCCCTGGTCGGATGCGGCAGCATCCCTTTGTAATTCTAGTACACATTCTCAAATACTGTGCTGCTCCAAAAACTGTCTCCCAACACTGATAAAGTTGCAATACATAGTTATTGAAATGTAATTTGTGATGATTAAGGCTTTTGGATTAATGTAGGCACAGAAAACCAATGATAGATATTTCGTTAATTTTCACCAATCTCAAATTCACTGGGATATCATGTTTTAATTAATTCATAATTGCTTTGCAGAGAGCTCTGTAGTGTTACCATTCCCAAATAATTACAATGCTGTCACCCAGTGGGAATGATTTTTGAGGTTGGTAATTGGATTTTGATTTAAATTACTTTTCAAATGTCTGAAACCTGAAGACAAAGATAAATTTTACCATTGCATTTATGTAGAGTATTTTGTGGAGGGACTAAGAATGCCAGAGTCAACATGTCAGTTGACATAACCAGTTTGTTAAGGGCCCTGTCCAGCTAATTTTACATTCAGATCTCACTGAAAAACTCATAAAAACCAATTGGAATATAAGTGATGAATGAAAACAATAGCAGCAGGCATTTGGCTTTTTAAAAATGTATGTTTAAACCTTTATTTAATCAGGTTTAACTCATTAAGATTTAACAACTATTTTTTGAAAGGAATATGCATTCCCTACTAGCTTCTCAGTGAGATAATCACAGATTGGTGTAAAACAAGCCTTGTGCTATTGAGCCCCTTGCAAACACTGACCTGGAGGAGATGGCATGTTCTGCCACAGCCTTTGTGGAGGGGGCCATGCCGATGAATGTGCCCATTGTATTTTGAATGGTAGCTTGCAAGACATCTACTGAACATGCTACTTGCTACTTTGACAACTATTTTAGCTAGCTAGCTGGTTTCCTCTCAGAATAAAAACTTGCCTGATTGCACAAATGAATGAGAATCTGTTACAAGCTCTCTCTCACCAAATGTAACATTTCATCTATAGCTTGAGTTAGTATAGAGTCAGTTAACCTTTATTTATTCCAGTTCACAGGTGCTAATATGCCTACTATGTATTTTGGTTCAGTCATGAACAGGCAGAAAAAGACAAACAGTTAAACAACATTACATTTGCAAACTTTGCAGAGACTTACAGGATTTGGGAATTTGAGTTTACTGTTTACTGGGCAAAATATTTACTCATACTTTAACTGAAATAGTAATTTTTGGAATCATGCTGCAACACCATTTTCAAAGTACAGAATCTGAAAAATGTTAACATAAGTAAAAAGTGTAACTGACACCTTCTGAATAGAAGTGTAACTGATACCTCTCCTCAAATCATACATTTCATTGACACTTTAAAGGTTGTGTAAACTTTGAGTGGCCAAATGAACAGGAGCCCTGCAGTGTGAGTCAGCTCCATTGGCACTGACACTTTCATTAGAGGCCCACTGTCTTTCAACAAAACAGAATTCCTGGGATTCAATTAGCTTGATGAGTGTACCAGGGGTAGAACACACAGGGCTATTAGATGAGAGGAATGAAGGAGGATTGCTCTAATGCTGCGGAGGAGTGATGGAGTGATAATGAAAGGGACTCTCACTGTGGCTGTAATCCAATCAGCCCTCTCTCTGAACGACGCAGTACATGAAATGCGTGCATTTGCAGACATGTAACAAGGACCAAGCTGTCAACATATGAGGGCAAACACCAATCACATACGTGAGATGTGCAGTAAATTCCTCTGCTCCTGAAAGCTGTCAATCTGACAGCCACACTGCAGTGTGCCCACATGAGAGCCTTCTAACCAGGTTGTTACCACTTACTGTCTCCTTTCAGAGGATTTGCATATGCACAGACTGCTCAAAAGACATCCATCCGCCTAAGGCTTTTCAGTTGTGCATAAGCAGGAAGAGGATGTAGAATATTAGGAGTTAGATCCAGCCTCTTGTGTAGTAAAGAGGTGTTAAACAAGCTTCTGAGAGAGAGTGCTGATAGCAGGTTTGAACACCAGGGGATCTTTTGCAGCCTGTGCCCTCATTCTCATTAAGGCACTGTCCGCTGATGAAATCCTGTGAATATCCTTCCATATGTAACTCCTGGATCAGTGTTTTAATACCCCATGGATCCATCTACTTTCAACCTAATTAAATTCCCCAGTCAAATTATCTTTCCACAGCACATAACATAAACCGTAATGCCTTTTGGTTAAACTGAGAGTATATTGTGGAATAATGTATAATTAATTGTGTATTTGTGCTCATGAAATAGGTCCTGCTTATGCAGACTTTCTCTTTCACCTTTGTGTAAACATGAAGTGGAGGAGCTGAATGATTTGTTCTCAGGGAAGTTGCATGACGTACAGTAATGGTTAAAGAACTTGGCTTGTAACCACAAGGTTTTAGCGTCTACCTCCACAGGTGGATCTTCTTCAGTACTCTTGTGCACAATGCTTTGTGCATGTTTGATGTTGATTACACAAACTAAAGAAAGAGTACAGCTCAGATGAATAAATGAATATAAAATGCTTTTCAGTGATTCATACACTGATGTACAGCCTCCTGTCCTTGGGTGCTACTGATTTCAGTGGCTGGGTGGACATTAGTTGCCCGTTGGCCTAGTGTGTGCTGTGAGTTAACCATGCAAGCCTGTTGTGTCCTCCTCAGCAGGAGGCTGATGGACAGACCACTGTCACCTGCAGGAGTCTCAGGTATCAAAACTGAGCAACGGACAGAGTGCCCAGATCTGAGTGCATGTCAAAGAGAGCCCTGATTTTTCTGCCTTTTTTCTCAGAGATGGTAGAAAGTAAAAGTTTATTTGCATGCAGAAGGCAGGTTGATGGAGTGACTCAATGTATCCATATCTATACAAACTTTGAGGAAATAAGTTATCAGAAACTACCACCTCATAAGTAGAAGTTGGTCATTTTCAGTGTATGGTATTGCCCAGTGTCAGGTGAACTCCTTATAAAGAACTCCAATGGCTGCAGTTACATTGTATTCAGGCATTCCTCTTTCTTGTTTTTCTTTCTCCTTTTCCTCATAACCCACACCACGCTTCTTGGGATATTCATTCCTTTCAAGTTCCAAGAGACCCTTACAGATAGGCTTAATCCCACAGAAGAGGGACGCGGCCCCACTTCAGGGTGCCTCTTCATGGGAATTAAAGAAGAAAGAAGCAGGTCTGTTAGTAGGGAACAATAAGGTCTGAACAAACAAGCCACTTCTATTATCCAGGTTCCTTCAAAACAAATGGAATAGCAAAGCTATTTAACATCTAGAGCTGGCATCAAGAAGCAACAATGCAAAACATCTTCTCACAGTATGCTATCGAAGGAGCTCTGTGAAGTCGAGACTTTTTTTTTTTTGTTTGACTTTTTTTTTCAATTTCTATGACATGCTGGCTTGCCTGGTTTCCCTTTAGGCAGCAAACTATGCTGTATTTCACAGTTAATATAATTGGACAACATGGGATTAAATATACACACTATGAAAAATAGCAAAGGTGAAGTGAAGGCAAAGATGAGAAGTATAAAATTGTTTTTGTTTTCTATTTAATAGAATAATCTCAAAATACCTATATGCAGAAACTTAAGTGTGCATGAATTAAATAAGCATGTCTTCTGATTCAAATCTCTGATTTATCCACCTTTAGCTTGACTTAGTATGGCAATGATGCTAGTGTATAAGAAACATGGACAGGATAGTGATATCATTATGTTTGAAAGTAACATAAACATGATGTGCACACCAGTCATATTTTTATTATGCTGTATTACAGCTGTTTTTATATGTAAGAGATTATCGTTCCTTAAATTCCAATGGTATTACAAAAAAAAAAAAAATAATAAAATAATCTAATAAATTAGGACCAACAGTAGAGGTTCAATTTAAGTGAAGACATTGTCACTTCCAGATGAGATATTTGAGATGCAAGACTAATATTGTCACATAATTACTGCAGCAATCATAAGGATCCCTTTCAAACAATTCTTGATTGCTCATCAATGTTTGTCTGAAGGTTAATGCCGGCCCCTAAGACTGTGCTTGAGAGATGTGAGCTCAGCCAGGAACTGTGTAAAACTGAGTAAAATGAAATGCTATTTTGCCTTTTAGTCATGTATTGATCATATTGATCAAATTGACTGTTCTAGGTGGCATGGCCTTTTTATCCAGTGGCTATAAGAGCAGGACTCATATAACTGCCCATTCAAATGGGTGGAAACTGTGAATCAAATGAAATGAGTTACTTATTGCATTATCATCAGTGCTATGAGACAGAGCTACCATTAGTAGTTAGTTCTGTTAAAGTTGAAATAAACATAGTTGTATACATCAGCTACACTGTTGCAAAGCTTTTTGGATTTACAGTTGGCATCCTTAACCAGGATGCATGAAGCATGGTGAGATACACGATGACCCTAATGTTTGTGAGATGAAGAGGCGCGTTATGGTGCTGACATCATATGTAACATGGTAAGGTGTGCATAGCTGATTATGACGCTCATGATTCTAAGTTGACATCAGCCTCACAGTGGAGCCTGAGCCCCATTGGGCCGGTGGTAACAGTGTTGGCTAGTACTTGGCTGGGTTCTGTCACACTGAGTTGATGCCTTCAATCACTGCACAGCATCTGTGGCTCTGATGAGATCTCCTGGTTAGGCTAAAGGCACAATCAATCACATTAATGTGTCCTTACCATGTCCCCCCACCTTCAATCACTGCAGTAGGTTATGAATCTGGCCACAGGTGTCCTCAATCACAGACTTATGCATTGAATTCACAGCATTGAAAAAACCTATCTGTGGCCTTGCAGATGTCACACGACAACTGTAATCATGGGAAGGAATTCTTTTTACTTTGTCAGTGCTGTTCTGCATACAGTATGCTTGAGTTTCTTGTCTGACGTTATCTGTCACCAATCAGACCTGTGATTACATTTGTGTTAAAGCAAATCACTTAAGATAGAATTACAGGTTTTAATGAAAGAATTACAGTCTTTGAATTCTCAGATCTATGCTGTTATTGAAAAAATAATGCTAAGAAACAGATAGAAATGAGACACTCACTGCTGCAAAAAGAAGACAAAGAATGTGTGACATGCCCAGATACGGTTTCCGTCACTGCGCTGCTTAAAAAAGCAGCTAATGCTTATTGATGTCATTGTCCTGAGAGAATTGGTGCTGTATATGGCTGTATACGTATAGGTTAAACATGAGCAACTGATCTGGTCAGATTGGAGAGTAGAATCTAGTGTCCTATTGGCCTGTCGGGCAATACCTGGGCTGGAGTAAATGTAAAATGTGGGCCAAAGAATGTTCTTCAGATCCATTTTATATCACAAAGACTTTAACAAAATCAGCCTAATAAAATGTCTTCTTTTTTCTTTCTCTGACCTCATTAACAGTTCATAACTGCTTCAGCCTTTGCCAGTCTCAGCTGTTAAAGATTCACTCCAGAGAACAGAGCACCACTGTTCCATGCAGTCAGCCTTGCTGGGTAAAATCCCAATGTACATGTGTAAGAGCATGATATTGTTGAAATTAAACAAGTTTTATTCAATATTAAACTATATTGTTGTTCTACTGCACTCACTGGTCATCTGTGTACACCACAGACATTTTAACTTTCACAAAGCACAGCCTAATCCTATCATGCAGTAATCATTTGGTACATTTATATGAAACATTTGCTGATACTAGACCCAATGTCTGACAAATATGAAGAAGGGAGGGAGGCATGTAGCAGCAAGCCAATACTAAATATCATGCCTTTGCCACAGCATTGTTAATCTTTTTTATTTTTAATTTCATTTTGTTACTTCTTGTATAACTATAAAATGTGGCTCATGTATATTATTGATAAAAAACCCTCTAAGAAAAAATGTATTTTTAGTTCAGCTTAATATAAAGAGTCATATTAACACCTCTTCTTCGAAGAAAGACTTTCTCTTCTAATTCTAAATCTAGACACATTAAAATGTAAAATATCATGCTTGTATTGAATGTAATTAATGATGCAAAGGTGAAGCAAGTATATCAGTGCTTTAAAAATGTAGCAATCAGCTTGTATGTTTCCTGACACAAGTAGTATTGCACAACATTTGGTGTAAAGATTTAATGCTCTCATTGCAATGAATTGTTTACAGATGTCGTCATGTTGAAGAATAAAATATTTTTTGGCTGTTGCTTGCCAGATAGCTTGACATAGATTGACATTTGCGCATGAGTAAAAACAATTCTACACTACAAATACCAATATGCCATTGGAGACATAGCAATGTGACTGTAGTGCACAACTCGCCTGCCTGTTTGTAACAGATACAGTGTGTTTACCTGCTTTTGTAAGCCATACACACTAATTAGGATCAAGTGCTGTCAGATCTTTGGGCTAATGAGAGCATTTTACACATGCTTTGATTGCTTTGACCTAAGTGATAATTGGTTTGAAAAGTATTCAAAAACGCTTGGTAGTATAGGACCTATTGACCAGAAGGACACTGCTACCAATGCTCACTTTATATTTACTGATAAAAACCACTTTGGACACTCCATGTTTTATCTTTGCCTGAGGGTTGCTCAGGACCTGTTTGAAGAAAAACTTCAATTGGCTTATCAGCCTTATGTGCTAATTAATGAGGTGAGATGATCAAGACACATGCTGTGTGTGTGTGTGTTTCTGGTTAGCATACTTTGTATGGATAAATGTTGTTATGCTAATTATTACCAAAATGAAATGAGACAGACCATACATCGAAGGACACAAACAGGGAGAGTTGTGTTGACTTTTCCTATGAGCAGTTATATATTGAAGGGTATGTTTGACATATGTGTGGTGATACTTTATTGAAATGGAAAACATTGCAACAATTAAGATACCCATTATTTGTGCCTCTTACACTTCTTAGAGATCCTGCATTTGGTAGCTGTTTAAAATACATTATATAAGTATTTGAATGAATTTCTATATTAAATGAATAGGATTTATCTGTTTTTTTTTTCTGAGATTCTGATGTCTGGAGTGTGAGTGTGGGCATAGAGAATTAGGCCGTGCCCTCTGTGAGTTGGTATGCCTACATTCTGTGCATTTGTTTTTATTGCCTGATGCCTGTTATGTCCCTCTCCTGATTTATTAAAATGCCTGTAAACCATATTAATTTACTGTTTAAGCCTAAAAAATTATACTTTTAGCAATACATAAGATTTTAGACCTAAAGTTAATCTGTTTTATATGATCATTCACATGAGAGGAACTTCTACATGCAGGTGGGATGCAGAATGATTTGATGTTGATTTGTACAGGCAAAACTCTTCTGCTACATGCAGACTGGGAAATGGCAGTATACCAATGTATTGTCATAATAAACTGCATTTTGTATGCATAACATATGTGTGATACATGGCCTGCAAATGCCCAGATCTAGTACAAATCCATATTTAACAGTAAAATTATATGTGGGTTAGGACCTGATCAATTTTTAAAGTGTATGAAAATAGTTCTATAACCTGTGGATGTGAAGTTAGTCTAGCAGAAAGGGGATGAACGTCGAAAAGACAACATTCAGCCTCTTGTGAAATCCACTTGAGAAACTCCAGACTGAGAGCCACTGCACCCACCTCACTCTACATGGAAACAGGGCTGGCTGGGACATTGTGAAAAACATTTCAGCTTTAAAATCAGAAACAATAAAACAGGGATACCTCGATAAATTACCGATTAACGTAAGTTTCTATGAAATTCTTTATGAAAAGTAATGGTTGTGTTAATAATAAAAGGTCACAAAATCTTAAAAAAGGACAGGGAATTCTTGAAATAACTGCTTCAGCTGGAGTATATTAATGTTAATGATAGTTCAGCTATGTTGCACTGCTTCACTCAATATATGCTCTCGTATGACTGCTATGATCTCAAACAGTCCAATAAATTCTCTTCAAGATCACAAAATATTTATTTGATCAATATGTTTACATAAAAATAAATCAGATCTGTGAGAGTTAATGACAGTTGGTGCTTAAAACTGACCTTAGCCTAGTAGGTATGTTACAGTGTTAGCTGTGGTATTTCTCTTGATTTACAAACAAACAGTTAATTACCCAAATAATCCATAACAACCAAGATGGCTAAATATGTTCTTTATTTTCTGTAAGCATTATTTTTTATTACATCATTGTACATAACTGACCTATATATAAACATTATATAACATTATCAGTGCAGTAGAACATAGCTGTGTTCAAGGTATACTGATAATATAATTAATTCATTTTTATTGATTTGATATTTAAATTTATACCGATCTGCATTTAACTGTTTTTTAACTCAAGAAAAATGTTACAAAGTACTATTTTACTTTACATAATTTGCAGGAAGCACAATTCTGTAAATACCACTTTTTCCTTGCTTTAAATGACCTGTTTTATTACAAACTTGTATTTATTTGTCAGCACAGCAAACATTTAGGATAAATGTTGATTGAACAGTGGAAGTGTGATGGCCCCTGTGGCATTATATATTTAGTGACCAGAAGTATACTGCTAAAGCTGCATGTTCTCTAGATATGAGCTTTTAACATTAAAAAAGCAACAATTCCATGTTACTGTACTGCTATTATTATTTTCTGTTTTAATGTTTTAATTAAATCAAATTGTATTCTTAATTACATTTTTAAGTTGTGACAGCAAGTATTTATTTCTATCTCGACACCTAACTATTAAACTTGGCACCTCCACTTAGTGTGCAACTATTTAGCTGGTTATTTGTGTTTTTGCAGATCTTTCACTCATGCTAGTAGGAAAGCAGGAAATCAAGAACCATGACTGTAATCACAAGGTTCATGAAAAAGGGCATGTGGAAATGATGGAGAAAGGCAGTGTGTTGCATCCAACTGAATGTCATAGCCATGAATGTGCTGTTTGCGGGTTGCTGAATCCAAGGAGGAAAAAAATGTGGATCCTAAAGCTTTTCCCACAAAAATATTTATCGGGCCTTCCAGATGGGAGGTCTTTGAAGCACATTTCACTCCCTCAGTCAAAAGTAACTGCAGCTTCACACATTTGCATGCTGCATGGCACTTCTGGCAGAGTTCCAGTGTGATATGATCATTTATTTAATTAAAACATCCAGAACACCACAAGCAGGGATTGACAGAGAGTTGATGTGAAAAATTACAAAATGCTGACGACAACAGGGAACAGATTAATCCCATTATTCCTCCATGTTTTCCATGCATAGTGAATGCGTACCTCTATTCTTTATTGACCTTTTGCTATGGACCCTGAACCATACGTCATAGCAATTGCAGATGGTTTAGAATGTGCAGAGGGCATAATTTGTTTTAAATTTTCATAGTGTAAAGCTTTTTTCCTTTTCTTTGAAAGAGCTGTTAGCAGCCAGTTTGAAAATGTCTGTGGGTTATAAGTATTTATCCCCTACTCTCTCCTATAGGTTCTTTTGTAAATGGCACATCCACATTCATTTCAAACAAAGGCCATTGTGGCCATCTTTTCTGTGTGACAGTAAATAATGATTGGTGTGCCAATACATGAATTCAACTTGGTAATAATGGTGTGACCCATTTTATTTTATGAAAAAATAGTCATTTTCTAAGAATCTGAGATGATTATAGCATGAGCTGCAATAAGAAATAATTATATAGTTCAGAAAAATATACTCAGAATAAAGTTTACAGAAACCATGAAAAGCATAAAGCATCCCAGATCAGTACAAAGAGCTGATATTAATTTAAACTACTCATTGGGCTGTTCAGCAGTTTAACTGAGAAGTCTGTGTGTGCACTATATGGGTAGCTGGCTGATTTTTAAAATAATTTCATCACCACTATGATAACTAACCTTCAGAAATCTAAATGTGATAAATGTGGTGCAATTTGAGCTTATCCATCAACAATGACCTCTTGCAAAGTTTTCTGATATGGGGTGACCTTTAGTTGCAGCTTGTTGCCAATACTACTGGCAGGAGTGTTTGCTGTAATTACTTTTGCAGTAATTTCCAGTTTTTCAACCCTGAACTCATCCCAAATATCTAGTCTCACACACCTATCCTCTTTATCTACAAGCCCTCATTTCTCTGCAAACTGAAGATGTACTGGAGATGACATGTTGCCTATGTTAGTGGATGCTGCCTATGTTACCTCCAAAGGTACTTGGCCGACCAGGGCTGGCCAGTAGACAGTGTTGAGACTAACCATTAACACTGAGATAGGGCTAACCATCAAAGCCATATCTTTCCCTTGTGAGGCAGGGCCAATCGATGCTTCAGCAGTGTGGACCTCTGGCCATAGCTAGTAATGGCAGGGCTAGGGCTAGGACTCAAACACACGGGGTGCAGGGCTCACACGTACTTCTTAAATAAATATCTTGCTGCATGAGGACCCTAGAAACCCTCATATTTGTACTATTTTAAAGTAATTTAAATGTACGTTGTTCTACAATCTTTCCTAAAAGCCCAGAGTGAAGTATGTTATTTACACATAAAATAACATAGATTTATATACTGTTGTCAGATGTAAGTCAATTAAACAGATGTAAAGAGTTGTGGTTATTTGAGGAGTCCAATATTTACACACACATTCAACATTTAAAATTGAAAAACATTAATATATCTATTTGTGCATGCTTGTATGCAATACAAGGCAAGTGTCCATGGCAACTTTTTGCAGTTTTGATCTCATGTCAAATAATAGCAATAGTCATCACATTTTCTATTCATTACATACTCTTCTTCCCATCCATTTTCTCTGTTTTACCTCATGGAAACACAACATGTTTGTTATTTTCCCTTTAGCGTGAAGCCCAAAAGCTTATATAATTGCTAAAGACAGACCATCACCAATACTTTACAGAGAAGAATACCTAAAGTTCCACAGAGTTCTGCAATCACAAGCTCTGCTTGAACACATTAGAATTCCTCGGGGGTGTCATTTTTAGCTCAAAAATCCTTTGCACCTCAATTGTGGGTGCATTTTAATGGGTACATCAATGCAAATATTTGTCAAATTTTTAAATCCTAAAACATTCATCTTCATATTGATTTTGATAATTTGATAACAGACAGCTGTGTAAGCTGTAACATGTACATAGGAGAGTGTAAATTTGGTTTCTGAGTAGAAAGCTGTAAGCTTGATATATGCATTGGCAATGCTATCATACCCTTGAGAAAAATTCTTTACCTGGATTGTAGATATCCACCTGCCAAAATGCATATGACATCCTCAAATGGTCACTTTTAATTCAACTCCTAATAGAGTTTAGTAAGAGTAAGTTGTACGTTTAGTTGATTTAACACTGAATATTTTGCTGTATGGGCATGTTACTCTGGATGGGAGTGACAGAAAAAAAAGAATAATTTATCATGGTCTAAAGCCAAAGAGAAAAAATTGTGCCACAAAAAATCTTTTGGCATTTTTTGGTGAGTTACACAGGGGATATTTGCTAAGACGCTTAGGTAGCCTACATTCAGTCCTGAGACCACATATCCAGAAGAGGGTAGAGCTGCCAGATGGTCTATTGCAAGGTGTGCTGATAGGAGAAAAGCCATTTCCAGCAGAGAGGGCAGTCAGTGCTCTCTCTTCTCTGACGAGTCAGTTTTTTATATGAGATTTGCTTAGATTACTCTGTTCTGATGTGGCTGTAGCACTGACTGAAAAAGAGCAAAGCTATCGCCGAGATCAGCGGATGGGAGTGAACCCTTCCCCTTCCTCTCTTGCGTGGCTAGGTCAGCACAGCTGTCATGTCAAGAACCAGTGGCCTCTGGGGATGTGCTCCGTGCTGCACTGTGATACGCAGAGCTTTAGATGAGTCTGTCAAAGTCGTTGGTTTCATCGGGTCCTGGCCATTCATTGCCAGCTTCTGTCACACTCTCCACCAAGAGATGGGGTCACCACATCTGTGGCTATTGCCTCCATGCATCATTTTCAGAGAAGAAGTACTTTGGATTTGACCCACAAGTTCACACTTTTCTCTCTTGTCAATTGTCTCCTACTTGAAGTCTTTCTGTGGGTAAAGCTCAGTATACTTCATGGATTATTAATAAAAGTGAGTTGATAATTTTTGTGGATGACAAATATTCATTCTAATCTCTGAAAACAATGGACCTCTAAATCTATCTATGCACCATCAAAGAAATGACTACAGTGTCCTTCCCTTGTCTAGCCACCAGTTTAAATAAAGTCTTTAGATACTCTGGATTATTTTTCCTTTTTCCTATTTTGACATGGGCCAGCTCACACACACACACACACACACACACGCACACACACACACGCACGCACGCACACACACACACACACACACACACACACACACACACACACACACACACACACACACACACACACACACTTTATCGTAACATATGCATTTGACACATATGTCATGGTTGGTGGGTACTCAGTAAGGCAGGAAAAGTTCACCTTAAATTTCTACTTTAGATTAATAAATAAATATTATGAACATTTTGTTTTAAATAGACTCAACACCATCCTGGGTAAAGATAAGTGTTACAGACAGCTCCCTTTAGCGAGTGCAGATGAAGTGGCAAAAAAGTCATTTTGTGAGTTGTTAATCCCAGCTGCCCTCTTAATGAGAATGTCCTGACAGTGGAAGATGGAGTCACGGGGCCTTGGGAAGATGGAGCAGGCTGCTTCTTTCCAGAGGGCCCCAGTGCTGGAAAGGCGTCCGTCTCAGAAACGCTTTCAGCTCTCTGGAGCCCTGCCCACTCATTAGGGGCCATTTAGATGGTCAATTGGTCAATTGATCAGTTGGCCAATTAGTCAATCAGTCAATTAGTCCCCGGAGGAGAAGCCTGTGTAAAATGAGCTCAGCAATCAATTGAAATTTCATTCACTTTCATTTTTTGTTTAATCTCTCTGAGTATTGATTTATACAGTCTCCATGGTGGTGCTCCCTCTATTTCTGTCTTGTTCTACTTTGTCAGTTTCATTTTCTGCTGTATTTGAACATCATCTTAAATTGTGAATCCATAGTCTTTGTGTGAGGATTTTGAGTTCTCCCACCCTCCCAGCCTCTGTTGCTATGGTGTTGTGCTAATGGTCCTCATTCTGGGACATGCATGGGCTACTGCACGGTTTAATGGTGATAAACTGCGGCCAGCTCAAAATATTCAATCTAGTGAGTATTTTTCCCCTGTTCAAAAAAAAAAAAATGATAAAAGTGCGATGAAGAGAAAATGAGTTTCATGTTCAATAGCCCCAAAAGTGATCTGTTCAATGGGAATTTCATCATGAGACTTGGCTCCATTCAGAGAAATAAACAGAGGTATTGATTTTTATTGTATGAATGTGTCCAGTTTGCCTTTGATATTCATGTCTTCAAGTTCTTCTGGTAATGGATGATCACAACCCTGGCAATTGTCCTGTTCTAAGCCAAATGTATTTACTCACTATACAGCATAAACACAACATAGCTGTTTATTTTATTTATTCATTTTTTCCATTTGCTCAGGGCGGTAACACACTGTGATCATTCCTGCACTGATAATGAGAAACTGACTGATCTTGACAGATGACAAAATGCTCAAAATTTGCTGTCAGATGAGATCTTCCTCAGTGTCCCTGTGCCTGTTCAGGGCACATTCTCTTCAACAGCTTTCACATTGGCCAACATACAGAAACACCTGACTCTGCCATGTGGTCTGAACATCATCAGCCATACAATCTCTATAGTATTCATGGGACACTTTGTGTGAATTCTTATGGCCAGGATGAAATCTCAGACATTTTCTCAACAGCTAATTGGGGGAATTTTGTTCCACATGCATTTGTTTACCAAAACATGGGTTGTGATCTTCTTATTCCTCAGATCCAAGGTACTTAACTAATTTGGAACAGAGCCAACTGTGTAAGTACCTGCTTAAATGTATGATGATACAGATACCTGAATCCAAATTCAAAATATAATGCCAGCAATATATGGTGGCCTTTTGTTATTTCCTTAGCTCACACATGACATACACATGGTACACTTGTACAGCTGTTTGTTTGAGTCAGTGCATGTGATAGAGAAAGGCAGAGAGAGAGGTACAGAGAGTGGATGTGGCTGAGAAGGCACGACTCTCTCATGTTATAATGAGTTCTGTCCGCTGACTTCAGTCTCTAAAGTATTACAGCGTCCGTTGTTGAACAAAGTTAAATGGCAGACCTGAATAAATGATGAGTGTGTCCAGCACTGTGTTCCACCTGAGCCCATGCGCAGTGGGCAGCAGCTGCAGAGCTGAGTCCTGACTCCAGCTGGATCTCACTGCCACCTCACATTCTATGCCCAGCCAGCCCTCCCTCAGGGCCACGCTCAACCACTGGCATGGACTCCATCAGAATTTTCCTTAGCTTTGTCCTCATCGACTCATGAGTTATTTATTTTTAATCACGCTCACAGTTTAGTGGATTCAGCAATCACAAAATTTTTCTTGGCAAACTGTTTATGAGAGGAAAAGTGACTGAAAAAAGTGACTTGTGATTAAAATTTAAGGACTAATACTAATTGTATTATAATAATTCAGACCATTATCTCAAATGATAAAAAGGAAAAGCACAGTAAGAAAAAAAACACAATTAGAATAAAATGCATATGCATATGTATCTGCTTTTGCAGTGGCCAAGCTACCTTACTTTTACATTAATGCTTATCATTAAAAAGGATCAGGGAAACAAAGCTGTGTGGAATATCACAACTATTAATGCAAGGAAGATACAGTGGAGACAAGGAAAATGAACAGTGGGCAGTGTAGACATCATTGTGTGTCTCTCAGGCAAGAGTGAGTAATAGTGTTGGCCTACCATGGCTTCTGAGTATGCCTTTCCTAGGGTTAAGTTATATTCTTTCTTTAATTTTTAATCATTGTATTGTTGTGTTTCTGTAATGGTTTGTGTCATTCTTATGTAGGATGCACAGGTTTTGCACAACAATAATGCATTATCCAGTAATCAGGTCTAGGTCCACACACACACACACACACACACACGCACACACACACACACACACACACACACACACACACACACACACACACACACACACACACACACACACACACACACACACACACACACACACACACACCACAGACCTAGACCTGATATTTGGCCAATATATATACTGGCCATAAGAATTCACGCAAAGTGTCCCATGAATAGATCACATGGCAGAGTCAGGTCTTTCTGTATGTTGGCCAATGCAAATTTTGTCAAATATATATTATTTTGTGTAATTGGTCTCTGATTTCTGACCCATTTTGTATAGATGAACCTTGTGTTGGTGTGCGTTAGTGTGAAAAATGGTACAAATGGTAGGAAGCATTGTATTAAAATGCATTTGATACCAGTGAAATGTTCTGATGATGGCCAGTTTGATAAAACATCACCAAATATGTAATCCAATACAAGTGTTCAATATTTTGGAGATTTTAATACTGGGAAACCACTATGGATCTATTTCTCTGTCTGCCCAAGCCTGTGGTTTCAGAACTCCTTTGTACTTCATACATTGGCTCAGATTATTTTTCCTTTCTGACTACAAATCAGCTTTTCTTAGAAATTTTTTCAAGTAATAATTTTCAGTCAATTAACAACTGATGGAATTAACCATCTATAGTCTGAGTGACACACAGGGTGAATTAAAAACCCAAAGCAAATTTTTAATTAAAAAATAAACATGGGAAAGCTTGAAAAATCTGTTTTTGGTGACTGAAATACACAACTGGGAAAAAGTGGGAGAGCAGGACACATAGTAAATTATTTAGCATGTAAAAACAAACATGTTATATGAGGAAAATACAGAAGGGAGAAAGACAAAAGAAAGCAAAGGAGAAAATACATTCTCTCAGTTTGGTATAGACTGGCAAACAGGAGTCACTGGTGAGCAGTAACACATGGTTATCCCCAGGGACCAAATCCTTCCCTTCCTGTGTGGCATTATGGCCCATAATGCATTGGCCAAAGGGACTACAGTTACTGTTTGATGCTCTATAGTGAACTGAACTGCATGCATTTTATGTTTATTCATTATATTTTCACCAGTGGCTTTCAGCTTTATGAGAGAAAGTATCAAATATGTGCAGGGAAAGGAGTAGGGCCTCAACTTTCTTTCTTGTGCAAAGAAGACAAGAGCCGCCTTTATCTCCTCTGTAGGGCCCTGATACACCCTGCACAGACAAAGTTCCATTTATGTCTCTCCAATAAACATCAGCACCAAGTACCAGCAGCCTTCTCCCCAGCAATTAGGTCTATCAGCTGCAAACAGAGGACCCTCAGACAGTGGTCCGGATACTAGCGAAGTGTTATAAATAATAGTCAACTTGAGGTTATGGGAAAGAGTGATCACTTACTGGTGCGCCTCTAACTTTGACAGCATTTACAAATCCAGTTTATATGTTGCAACTGAGATAATACCCACATATTCTCTAATGGCTTTCCAGCTGGTCTCCTTTTCACTTCATGTGAAACATTAATTATATTGGTGCATATTTGTTAGCAGTGAGCCAACTCCACAATAATCACACTCTTGCTGTAGCTGCAATATTTTTTTATCTTTAAGTTGGAAACCGTCATACAGTCAGGTCAGAAAAGTTTTAATCGCACTTGCTTTCTAATTTTATTTTCTGTAATGCTAGCTAGCTATGTTGGGCAACTAATACATTGTTGTGTTTGTGCATTGTACCATGTAGTGGGGGCAAAACAGAGATTTGTACTGTTCATTCATTGATTGGTAGTTAAATGATTATCTGTTTTAACTACAAATCTGTCTAAAATATTCATGAAAATTTCCAAATTACCTTTGAGTTGCAGAAGGTGTCCATATTAAATTATTATGGCTTATAGGGAATAATATTTCAGCTATATATGAGAGAAATGGGTTGAAAACTCTCATGTCTTATGCTCCATGTAAAATTATACCCATGTTTGAAGATCTACAAGTCTTCTAATTGCAAGTGGATGAAAAAATACACAAGTGATTTCCAGTTTTTGCTCCCATATAGCAGGTGAAAAAGTAGTGATGTGTTGTGTTAATGGAACATTGCATTATGTTTTATTTGTAAAAACATGGCACCTTTGTGCCCTTTGACACTTGCCATTTCTTTATAGTGCTTGGTAAATGTCTGTGAACAGTTTTTAATTGAAATACTTCATTATCAAGCCATAGTGAAACGAGGAAAAGTGTTTGCTGTTTTTTGAAAATAAAAGGACTGCCAAATGAAAGGACTGCTATCGCTCTAATCTGCCTGTTTGTCTCTCCTTTCAGACACATAGAGAACTGGACAGGCCTGCATGTTCTGAGAGAAATGCACATGGACCTGTATACTGGACTGGAGAAACTGTAAGTGCTGCCCATGACATTTGTACCATGGTGGGATGAAGTTCACTTACATTTATGAAGCAAGGGGCAAGACTAAATCAACTGAGCAAAATAGAGCAGCAACATTTGGATCATAAGATCTTGTTTTTACATCAGGCTACATCAACAAAAGTACATTTTAACTTAAAATAACTTTAACTTACACATTAATTATAATTCACAATAATTATGAATTCAGTGTGAATTATATAATTCAGTACCATTACTTTTTCAGAAAAATATATAAATTTGGACATCTTAAAAATAATGATCCCTAATTAGTTAATAATAAGTGAATTCAATTCAACACACATGCTGACTCCAACTTGAGGTCTTCTAAAGTTACGATAAGTTCTACCTCATTTTGACTCACATGATCTTGACTAGCTCAACACTCTGCACATTTACTTCCATCCCCCCACCTCAACTCTGCTACAAACATCCTGTTCCCAGTGAGCTCTACAACAACAGTGCAAACCCAGCTCTGTATCTTTAAGCCCTCATCAGGGGACGCTGAGATTACTCATTCCAGCACTAAATTAGCATTTCGCTCATTAGCGGCTCACTCACCTGCCGGGTCTGCCTCTGCTATTCCTCCCCACACTTCAGAAACGTCGCTTGGCTGTGCCAGGGGCCACAGAGGTTCCACAACACGTGGCTGTGCAAGCCCTCAGCTCTATGTTAATGCTCAAACGTGTGCAATCAGCGACATGTGGTTCACGTTTGCTCGACACATGTTCGGCTTAGCCTTCACAGAGTGATTCTGCCTTTCTGGATCGATATGTACACAAGCTATTGCATGCCTCAGGAACAGGTGACCACCTTTTATGCTTGGTTCAAGATGAGAAATCGTTGGACAGAATCCAGCCCTCTCCCACATTAAAAACCTCTTCTTAGCATAAATGGATCTTTCCTTTGCATCAAGTCTGGTTGAATATGCCACTGCAATCATTCATAAATATTACTGAAATGAAAATATCTGAAATGAAAAGTGTGCAGTCTAAATTGATTCCAGCTGTTTTAGAAGGGAGAATGTGACTCTTGTTAATATTCTCATCTTGTGGATGTTCTCAGAAAAGGGAGGAGGAGATGGATATTAGATTTCAACACTCTCACAGACCTGGACATTGCTGCTGGCTGGTGGGGCTGTCATCTGATCTCTTGATCAGTGTGGTCAAATTCAGTTAAAGCCTCAAAAGTACAAGAGTAACCCTGTACCATTGCCACAGTCACGCTGCTGTGAGTCATAATTTGTGCCAAATGTGATCATTTGACACTCTAATACAGCTATTATATTACAAAAGTAGTGAAAGCACTACCTGTGGATACATGCAAATGCATCTATAAAATATTAGTTTCCAAGGACACACTCCTAAATGGAGAATGAAATGAATGTTTTTGGTAACGCCTCAATAAAGCTATGCACATTAATGCTAAAATATCTGGATATAACTCTGTCATATGCAT
Source organism: Albula goreensis (assembly GCA_022829145.1). NCBI lineage: Eukaryota > Metazoa > Chordata > Actinopteri > Albuliformes > Albulidae > Albula > Albula goreensis. The sequence goes on from CM040755.1 coordinate 16,178,251, forward strand.
GACATAACAACTATCAGTCTGTCAGACCAGCATTTTACAGATAATGAAAAATGTCATAATACTTTCTCAATGTATGCAGTGACAGGTTGCAATTCCATAATCTTACATTTTTAGTGAAATTCACTGCGTTGTGATGTGTCATAAACTGTGATATGCTGTCATGATGGGTTATGACAGGTGTTACATTATGGTTATAACATTAAAGTACAGATGTACTTCCAACATGGGAAGGTACTTATTTTTTTCTCTCTACGTTTTTGTTTGGTAAGGCCCTGTTACACTAAAACCTCAGAACTTACTGATATGAAAGCACTGGTCAATCAAGTGTTGCCATTAATGTCATCTCAATTCCAAGCTCGGATCCAAAAAGGCAAGCATTAACCTTCAATGATGAATTATTTCATACTTTATATTGATAAAAATGTAAAAAATCTTTATAGACAATTCTCACTTACAATGGGAACAGCATAGCTTTTTGGGAAATGCTAAATTAGTTGTTAACCTATTCAAACTGGTAGTTGCATATGTCTGTTTTATGGCTATCTTGCTAGATGGCAAAATAGCTGACACAATAACAAGAAAAAGAAAATCAGCCTAGCTTGCTATAAGGATGGATCACATATATCTACCTTCTGGCTATCTTTATTATCACAATGCGAAATATGAGCATTGAGCAAATGAATCATACTCTCCATTGAAAGTAATCATAATGCTCTTTGGTCAACTGTTGCTGCCCTTTTTAAGATTCTCTATGGCACTTTTCTTGGTTAATTAGCTATAGATATATATGAGAGAACCTGAAAGCTATTAACCAAGAAAAGTGCTACAGAGAATCTTAAAATATACATGAAATATATTTTATAAAAGTGCTATAGAGAATCTTAAAATATACATTAAACATGCATATGTAATTTCCTTTTGATGTGTGTGTTTGTCTCTTTCAGGACCATTATGAACTGCAACTTGCAAGAGATTCACAATAATGCATTTAAAAACAACCCACACCTACGCTACATGTAAGTACATGAAGTAGTACCCCTCTCCTGATCTCCCTACCACCCCATTTTAGCCATGTTGTGGGAGGAAAGTCATGTGATATCACGATGGGCTGACTTACAGCAGCGTTCAGCCTAAGCTATGAGTGAATGTGAGTGATAACATCATCTGGACTAGACAGAGTCATTATCACTTAACAGTCACTTACACATTTACTTGCAAGGGAAATTTATGGAGGTTTATGAAATATATGCAAAATAATTTGTTTTCCCTCATGTGAGAATATACACTGTTGATAATAAGAAGCTCATGTTTATTAAGGTGCTAAATTGACAAGCTTTAATGAACATCCAGTCATATCATTGTATATTTTAGTGTTGAACACCATCTTGCTTGGGTTAATGGGGCCTCTGACAAAGGAAAGGACTGCAATGCCCAGACTGGTTTGACTTCCAGTCTGCTGATGGTACTAATCTCACTGCAAACTTGCTGATTCCCACTATCTCACTGCAGTTTGAACACTCCCGCATAGCAGCGTAGGAAATCTGGAGTGATGTGCAAATTGCCTACAATAATTTATTGAAGCTCTCTGCCTTTGCCTTTCCCTCTACTGATTATGTACCTGGACTTGTCATATGGAAAGTATCATGTACTCTTTGTAATGACTTTGTAATGCTAATTAGGCAGGGAAGGAATGGAGAGAAGGCCATGCAGTAGAGGCAATGGAAGACAGAGAAAGAGAGAGTGAGAGGACAGAGAAAAACTTCATCACCATGACAATGGCTGACATGCTGCAAGCTGTCAGCCTCCTCATTCCCAGTTCTCCTGGAGTAAACAGTGAAAGAGGATGAATTGCAGGTTGTTACTTGACAGCACCCATACGTAGTATTCGCCATCCATCACAGACTGAAATAGTACTGTCTCTTTCATCACCTTTATTACTACTGTTAGTGCCGTGTGTGGCATGCCCAGCTCCCACAAGGCATGAGTGGTGGCGGTCTCTATTACCAACGAGCGGAGGAGCTGAACTGGAGTACCTCATCAACATTTAATGAATGGCGAAAAAAGTCATTAAAGGCCCACTCTCACTTGAGTCACAAATGGAGCAGATGGACATGCTAATTGTGGGCTTGTTAAAAATGCTGATTGGTGTTGAGTGACAGAGGCAATGGAGACATTATATCTGCATTTTGGCTGTGGGTGGGAAAATGGTGCAGGAAATCGGGGGTGATGGCAGTGAGTGAGACTGCAACAACGTAATGGAACCCTGCTCTAAAGCTGCACAGATTTCCAAACTCTGTAAGATGGCACAAATGCCTTAGCTTTCCTTGTTTCTCAGTATCTACCGGGGTGGTGTCTTTCATACTGAAAAGCACTCCCAGGGAGCTGTGAAGCAGCCGTCCATGATGGGCTCTCGTGGGCCTGCCCGGAAACAATATACGAATGGGAGCATTCCCATGGTGCTGTGTTGTTCACTTCCAGTCTGAAAAGCCCTGTCAAACATTAGCATGGTGGACTGAGATTTCTGTGGAGCAAGAATAGTTTCTAGAACAACACAGATTCTGGTGGTGGACATATTCTTGACTTGGCACATTAAAAGACGCAACAAGTGCTTGCGTTTGGCAGAAAATGCAAGCTAAACCACACATGCTAATGACTTTTCGATCATCTGACATTTAGCCAAGTAAACCTGAAACTTATGTAAATGTATTCCTGTGTCTCATTACCAGATGTTAATTGACAGCAGCTGTATCCACCACATTCCCACGGTGTTCTGGTCTATGTTACTTAAAGGGTGTTAATTGCAGCAATCAATTGCATGGGAGCATGAATGTTCTTGGTATTAATTAGCCCCAGACAAACACATTGCTAAACCTTTGAACCACTAGGTCCAGAATTTAATACAATTTAAGTAAAATATATATGTTCTAGATGTAATTATGTAAAACATATATCCATCCAGACTGTAAGTTCTATGCAACTCCTTGAAGGCACACAACAGTACCATATTCATCCACAATAATTACCATCTAACTGAGCTATCAATAGCATAGTCTCATCACTTATAATTTATTTAAAATGGTATCTTCTCCTGTAATTTAAAAAAATCTAGGTTTGCTAATGGACCAGAGAGGTGGAGTATTTTCCACTTAGGTCACACACTTCACATAGTATATACTGTACATGCCTCATATATAGGAATTATGAGATAAAGGATGAGAGAAGGGGAAACAGTGAGAAAGTATCATACAGTAATCACTCAACAAACAATGAAGTTTCAGTTTAACTGCCTTAGAATGTTATTAAACATTCTTGTCACATAAGTTGTGTTTCTTTTTCTAACATTAACAGGTTTGGAGGAGATTATCTTGGTGCAGAGAAGTTTTACATTCTGAGAGAATACATGAAATCTACCCAGGGTAAATTCACTTCATTTGAGTGGAAAAGCCTTTGCTCTGCATCCCTGGTGCCTCTTCTGTTTAGTGCGTTCTTACAGAGGACTTTTTGATTATTTTGAGTGATGAGAAAGCACACACGTGGAGAGATTTTTTCAGAGATGCTGTGCTGTGCAGGGAATTTGAGAATGGTCCTAGGATCACCTTTTAATACACACAAACACCACTCCCACCTTCCTTGTCCTTCTGGACGTTCTGTAGAAGAAATTAGTACTGAATTTCAGCTTCATCCACATTCTTTGCGATGAAAGGTTTCAAACTACTGCACAGCTGATGATAAATTAATATATATTTATTGAATATATTAATATATTAGATAAATTAATATATGTTTACAAAAATATCCGTGTTCATTAAAATATCAATGGGTAAAGCAGTGCAACACTGAAACTGTTGTTATTGCAAATCATTGACGGTGTATTTTTCTTGGATCCAAGAGTAATATCACAACTGTAAATGAATCATTACACATATAATTGCATGTCACTGGCAAAAAAGCTAATATATACAGTATATATATTTTTTCCTTTGCTTTACCTAGCAAAAGAAAATGTTATAATATACTAATTGCCATAAATCTTCATAAATTGTTTATTGAAGATCAAGTGTCCTGATAAACAACTTCCACACACAATTACAATCTGTTAGGGTAGAACACATAAAAAAACATGTAGTTTGTACACATTTTTGGGTTAAGTGGAAAGTGCTATTTTAATGAGTGGTGCAGAGATCAAAAGAATTTCACTGACATAGTAGAAGCAGGCAATAGCCTTTCTTAAAATAAACTGCACTGGTTGGCAACAGCTCTCTAATTAACCTGTCCACCTGTGGTGATGTTTTAAAGCCATTTTAAGCCATCAAATTCAAAACTGTTTGCATTTTGCTTAGTATTCATCAAAAAAGAAAATAAAATACACAGTTCATTGATTTTTTCAGTTATTGGTTGAGAATAAATGTATACTTACATTAGAAATCTAAACAAATGTTGAATAATTTTTGTAATGAATTCAAATTGTGTAAAAGATCTTGGTTAGATCTTATTTTTGCACTTTACATAAACCAATTTAAGCATGCACCCACAATATGATATTGACATTGCTGATAGACTTGGATAAATGTTGTTTCCAATGAGACTAAGTTTGGAGTGTTTATGTAGAGATAATTTAGTCCACATGTAAAATGGCCATAATCAAGTTATGTGCTATCAATGTTAAATCCCCTGTTACTCCCATCTTAGTCTGTTAATTGTAATTAACAGGAAAAATATGACTGACGCATCATTTAATTGTGACCCCCTGTCCTCTGATCATTGTATAGCAAAGTGTATATTAAAGTCCACATTCCTTTTGAGCAAATGTTTTGGACTTGGTAACAAGAATGCTTCAGTTTACTTTTCATACATGCTTTCCTCTTCTCACACAGAGGATAATTTTTTAGTAGTTCTTGATAAAAAGAAGAGAGAGCAATAGGAACCCCCTTGCTTGTTGCTTGTTGTACAACACATTGTTTTTGATATGTTGGATCCAGCAAAGCTTTAAAGCACTGGCTGTCTTGTGGGGTGATGAAAGGTTACTGTCTGCATTGCTAGAGGATCCATCTCTGTATTCAGCATATGAGAAGAGTCCCCATAAATCTTGAGCAGTCGCTGTCACAAGGGAGCTGTAAAGGTCATTCCCTCAAGGAGTGGACTAAAATTCATTCTCATTAAATTTTCCCAACCTGTGTGATGGCCTCTTCACTCCAAAATGTCACTTTTACGCTGATTTCTAGCAAGCGTTACTTCTTTCAGTTTCTTTCAGGGCCAGAATCTCTCTCTCTCTCTCTCTCTCTCTCTCTCTCTCTCTCTCTCTCTCTCTCACTGGCTTCAACCTCTTTGAGCATCTGTGTGACCTGTGTGACCCCCTCCCCCCATGCACTGCTTCCCTCAGAGGGGAAGAAGAACTGAGGTCTTCAGCAGTGTTTCCCTATCCTGACCTGTGGACCACAACGTTCATGCTGCCATACTTCCCAACACTGAAAAGCCCAAAGATAAAAAAAACATCAATTCAGTGATATATTAGTTTTTCATGGGAAGAAACACTCTCAGGTAAAGGTAAATGAGAAGACACTGAATTTATACAACACCTCCAAAAGAACATATTTTTTACAGGCCAATGTACACCAGCTCCTTTTATACTTCCTATATCAGAATTTAGTGTGGAATTTTATTCATTGAAGCTTATTATATAAAAGATTGCTTTTATTTACAGTCATTTTTCATGCTAAAGTAATGTAGGATCAATAAGCCTAATACAAAAAGCACTACAGTTGGAAAGTAAATAATGACACAGCATGTAGCTGGTGTATTACAAAAATAATGCAATCAGAGTATAGTGAACAATACCCATTTTCTTATTTCCCATGATTCAATTGAAAATATCCTGGTGTATATCTAGTGATATAAATAACATCCTTAAAATAATATCTTCCTTTTGAATTTGTTGTTTTGAATGTGCTGCTGCCTTTGTGACAGAGGACAGTAAATAGGGCACATTTATATCACAATCTCTCAACCTGCCCAAAGCATGGGTAGGAGTCAGTACCCAGGGCAGAAAGAGAGAGAGAACTGGAAAAATGCATTTGTTTCCAGATTTGATTTGTGTTTTTAATACAAATCAATGGAAGATGTTTAAATTTGCATTATTTCTTTCATTTGATTCTCACATTGAGTGGCCTCCAACAAAAAGTCAGTTTACTGGGAAAAGAACAACACATAAATCCTTAAATAATTGCAGGTACCTGTCCTATAGTTTGAAAGCAGTGGGATCTAAGATTGCAGTCTTGGGTCGATATACAAAAGCACTTAATATTTGTGAAACTGTTTTTCTGGTGAAAATGATTAGAAAGCATGTGACTGTTTGAAGTAGTTTGCTCCAGTCATAAATAATGTCAGTGGAATTACATGGGCAGGAATGTTAACATTTTCTAAAAGCTTTGATAAATCTGGCCCTCTGTGTGGTGATGGTGTGGAAAGCAACATTTTGTGTTTGCTGACTTGTGAATTGGGTACAAGGACAGTAGGACTCATTTTGTCCCAATGGAGATATTTTTTTTTGTTGTTGTAATATATCACAGGTAGTCATGCGTGGTTTCCTTTGATACCCCGTTAGAGGGAGTTCTGCCTCTCTCTCTCTCTCTCTCTCTCTCTCTCTCTCTCTCTCTCTCTCTCTCTCTCTCTCTCTCTCTCACTTGTATTCTCTTTCCCATTTGGTTTAACAAGGCTTTCAACATTTCTGCAAAACTCATGTAAAGGCATTCTGTATGTACACAAGCGTGGTCTTCAAATACTCAGTGTTATGGACTAATAGACACACATCTGTTGCATTCTGTAACATGATTATTGTGCCATTCTGAGTTTATTATTTGAAGGTTGAGAAGATAACTGAACAATGAAGGGCAAGTTGTCTGTCTTACTCAGTGTAAAACCTAAAAGAGCCAGTATTTATATGAAATTTCCACTGTGCCACTGCAGAGGTATTTCCGCAAAGGTCTTCACTTTCCTCAGGATCCCCATGTAATAATGTATACTTGTTTTAGGTGACATGTACACAGTTAAAAGGAAAATCACCCTATACAGAAAATGCACCCAGGCAAGCTTTCAGTTATAAGAATATCGGTTTCTACATATATCACACAATTCAAGCTGAGGACAGAGAGCCAGTAATGTGATCTTGTGAACTATGACCTTGTGTTTGTCTATGACCAGGATGAGTGAAAAATTCATGAGCTGGTTTTGATGCCATCTGTTGAAAAAGAGGAATCCTCTCATTTGAAATGGCCATTTAACAAGGCCACCCTATGAAGGGTTATCTTTTAAGGGTAGGAAAGGGGTACACTCTAATTAGTATTTCAGTTACAACAACATCATAGTCTCCAATGTCCAAAAGCAGATCAGGTTTTAGTTAGTAGTGATAATTGTGGCTGTAGTAAGACATTAAATGTTATTACTTTTGGCTGAACTGAAATAAAGTCTTTGGTCAGGACGTTTATGTTTTATTTGTTGACACTGATGTGACTTGATGTATGAGGCAGAAGGAAACGCACTGTGAAGATGGTGCATATGTATCAGTATGTCTGGGCAGACTGATGATTGCGCTCATAGCAGGAATGAACCCTTCCCAGAACACCCCCTATTGTTGCTTTGTGCCCTACAATAAATAAACAAATAGGCTTAACAAATCAGGGAATGCAAAGCTCCATGGGGAAGGAGAAGATCCAAACTGGGTAGTATGCTCATTGTGGTAGAAACATAGCAGTGAGATTTTTTCAGTTAATTATAAATGTATGTGTGGAATTTTTGCAGAACAAAAAGGAGGGGGGACGACTAATTTCTTCAAATTACTGTGACTGGGTATATATAAGTGCAAATTACTGTACACCTTGAACAGTTCCCTGACTTCTTTGTGTAAATATGTTAGTGTATCATTTTGGTGGTACAGTACAATGACCCTTTTTTCATTTTATGCAATAATGAAGTGGAAGTGAGTTAGAATAAAAGTATTTTGCAACACAAAATAAACAGCCAGCTGTTTATGAAATGTCTAAAATGTTTAAAATTAGTTGTTAATGGTTTTACCACTCACATATTTGTGTATGAGGCTTTTTGTTAAGAACACCATGAAAACCGAGGATGGAGAAACACAGCCAGGTTTCAGAGACACAGTCCTTATGAGCCTTGTGAAGACTAAGGGGAAATGCATGCTTTACAAAGTGACTTTTTTGTTAACTCTGTCAGAGGCGAAAGCAAGTAATGCTATTCCCTGAAATGGCTTGGTTTGATTGAAACAGCACTCAAGCTGCTGATGATCTTACATTCTGGTCTCAGTGGGGACTTCTCTGTATGACTGAGTAAAAGGGGTGGGGGGCACTGGGGGACATATATAGTGAATTGGAGCAGGCCCCTTGTGTGCAGTGATCCTTCTCATCCAGAACACTAACAAAATGAATTTAATTCCCCATGTGCAGACTTTTTCTAAGAACTGTAATCTTTGATGACTACCTTTTGGAGCATCTTCCTCTCAAAGTACATCATAGAGAAGGGCTGGCAGTCTCCATCGCATAATCTTCCCTTTTTTATTGTCCTGATAGAATACTCACTCATTAATTGCTTTGAATCAGGATATGAATCCCGGAAGCTTTGTTGCCCTGTAAGAAGGTTGTGTGAACCCACTCCACCAGTCGTTCTCAGATGACTCATAGTCATGTCAATTGGAAGATGCTGTGTTAGGGAAGACTAGAGTGGGAGGTGTCTGTAGACTTGAGCTTGCTCTCCTGCTGTGTTAAGGGGCTGTTAACATAGAACGATGGTTGTATATTTATGCATACATGTGAATTTAAGTGTGTGCATGAATGCGTGTGCTCACTGATAGTTTTGTGTGTGCATACATGCAAGTATGTGTGTGTTTAGCTATGCAGTATTAACGGTCACTTCTGTTAAATAAAAATGCTCTGTGTGTGCATGTGTATCTGCATATCTGCTCTCTACAAATATGCACTCATATATGTTGATTCATTTTTGACCATGTTCTATGTGTGCATGTGTGTCTGTGTTTATGTGCTTGTGTATTCAACTATGCAACATTAACACTCAGAACAGTTTATCTGATTCATTTTTCACCCTCTGTCTGTGTGTGTGTGTGTGTGTGTGTGTGTGTGTGTGTGTGTGTGTGTGTGTGTGTGTGTGTGTGTGTGTGAAGTGATGTAACATTAACATTCAAGCATGGTGATGAGTTTTTTTTATTCTGCGCTCTGTGTAGGAGTAGGACTCTCTGCAGAGCACCATCATGTTGGCAGTTGGTGCTACTATGTGGGAAAAGGTTGTTCAATCCCTTTGGCGATTTCGTACTTTCCTCCCACAGAACAGGTTGTTTCTGCCATAGTAATGCTTGCTCTGCTGGTGTCTGTTCTGAACCTGTGAGGGTGTGGGGAATAAGAGGGGGCTGGGCAATGAGGGACGCTTTGCGAAGATTCCCCTCTGACTCGCTCCAGCACCTCCCCCGCTGCGTGTGAAGCCGTCCACCCACCAGCCATCTCACCGATTCCATTTTATCCAGAACAGAATGGATTGAAAACTGCGGAACAGGCCTTGCTCAGCTGCAGCTGCAGCTGCTTGCAATCAGTTACACCACCATTGAGATGAACAGGAATAGTGGGTACAAGTAGAGCAACACACCAATCAGTGTCTTGTACTATATTCACATTGTCATCACCAACTTAGGATATTTTCTGTAGTAAGTTCTACAAATTTTACATTCTTTTCTACAAATCTTTCACAGCTTTTTCCTTTTTTTCATCCAAAATTGGAATGCCTGATTGAATTCACAATTCACAAGCTGTGCTCAGCTCTACAACCTCAGCTATCATTCCGGGAGACAGCAGACACACAGGCACTCTCGTCTGTTCTGTGCGATATGACCCTCTCCCGCTTTTCACACCACAGCCCACAAACCAAGCTAGCACAGATGTGTCAGAGAAAGACACTTCCCATGCAGCTTGTGCAGGTGGACTGCGGTTGCCCAGTTGACCAGTGAGGGTAGCTGGTAAAGAATGAGGCACAGACATCTCTGCCAAATAAACTGTTCGCTCCCCAGGCAATGCTATGGCTAATTATGTGCTGCCCTGAGGGGCTTTCCACCACAGTTGGCCCTGGCAAGGATTCAATACCAGACTATGGTGCCCATCCACACTCTGGAACATTGTCTCAACGGGATGGGATATCCCACAGCCCTGGTCCTGCACACATTTTAGCACACTTTTTCTGGGAATAAGGGGGGATCAAAACTTTTTCTGGCCAAATTTCAACTTCAAGCAGCCTCATCAAGTGACTGTCTCCCACAGACAGAAGGATGAGACCATGCATTCACATAACTCAAAACTGCAGATCTGACAGGAATTACATACTGTATATGTTTTCTGAGGAACACAAAGTCAACATATGATCAATTCACAAAATGTTACACACACTCAGCCAGCCAGGAGAGACAGGTGCAGAGTGATGTGACTGAGCATTTAACCCATATTCTTCTGCAACATGGCTGAGCTCATTGCTATTGTGGCAAATGTGGACCTCCAGCCATAGCCATAAATGGCACAAGTGGGACTCCCCCAGCCATGGGCTCACAGCTGCACCATGAACAGGTATTTTCACTCAGTGAGCTGCCCCCAGTTGATGCGTGATGTCATTGAAGGTGTTGGTTCAGTAGATGTGCCAACATGGATTAATTCTGATTCTGGTTGGAAGAGGTGTGTTAAACTACAGATGTAGTAGATTAACCAGGTGTATGTGTACAATCTCTCATCCTTAAGGAAGAGGATAGTCTGTTTGGTAACAAGAGTATTAATTATAGTTTATAAATATTAATTGCAAGGTATGCCAAAGAAAATAGAATCAGTTGTCACATGAATGACCTTGGTGCCACCCTTTATGAGTATAACCGAAATGCATCACATTTTTGGTGTTTCCAAGATGTTAGATGTTAAAAATATAGAGATGGACATGCACTATGTATTCCGTGTCTGTTGAATATGTGGTTAAATTCAGCCTGTATTTGATTAACCTGTGTGGGAGAAAAACTCAAATAGTGAGGTCATTTTATGGTCTTCCTTGAGCCATGAGCTAAGGGTGTAGGCTTACATACACAGAAATATGGAACTAGCTACCTGACACAGTGAAGCTGTGAAGGTCCACTGCTAGCAGACTGATAAAAGGCCATGCCAGGTGGCCCGGAGAACTGCCTGGTTCCGTGTTGAGGATCTGTTTGTTCCCTTATCTTGTACCCACTTGTGAGATACTAGACAGCACTGCAGAAATAAGCTCCTGCCTGCCTTAGTCAAGGCCTGTGGATGAAATTTTTTTGGGACACTGAACAGTACTCAGATGCACAGAGACAAAAAAAAAGCTTTTTCTTCTTTCCTCATCCCCCCTCTGCAGCTCTTGAGGGACATGCTGTGGAGAGATGTCCTTGTAAGAAGATAAAAGCTCTCACAGGCAAAGGGAAAAAATGGTCCTCACCACCAGAGTCGCTGCTAATTGGCTACTTTGTCATCTGTGTGTCAAAGGAGCGAGCGGTGTGTGACAGCAGGGGAACTGATTGGCGTCTGATGGGGCTAGTCAGAGCACCCCTCAGGGCAGGTTGGGGGCAGTTTGCCTGGGGTTCGTCTCACCTGTGACAGGCCACTGGGGGGCACTGATGTGTGCATACCTGTGGAGCAGAGATGCAGAGCCTGTTGAGAGCCCTGCAGCTGCTAGACCAATATCCCTCACCTGAAAACCACTTAGCTACTGAACTAAGCTCTGCTCTGCCCCGGTTGCATTTAATAAGGAAAAGCAAAGGTGTCCCTGTCTAGTGGTGAATTTCTTCTATGTAAGTATTCATAAGTGTATGAACCACATTTCAAAGTTTTTTTTCTGTTTTTGTAAGGGAGTTTATTCCCAGAGACAGATGAGCCCTATGCTGTTTAAATTATGATAACAATCGGACCTGTCAATCCAACTATTAGAGTCATCATTCTATGATTGAGTATGGTTTCAAGGTCTAGTTTTCTGTATTCTGTTCTAAGCCCTATTACAATAATGTTTTTTGCAATTCATAACCTACAGTAATATCTCTGCATTATGGTTTGTCATAACAAGAATAATGTATGTAATTATGGCAAGTAGTTTTTATTTCCTGCTTATCTCATTGCATATCGATCACTCTTTATCACATTTTATGGGACAGCATCTTAAATGGAACTATACATATATTCAATGAGGTTGTAGCATAGATGCAGACTGAGAGAGCAAGGAATGCTGGCACTTAGAGAGGAGTACATGTTTGCGCTTACATGTCTTTGGCAAGTATTGCATGTAAGAGCATTTGTGTTTGAACACTCAGAGATTTTCAATTGATTTCATGATCTTTAACAAACCTCCTGGTCCCTTACAAACTATAGTCAGTTTTCACAGGATATTTTCCCACACAGCATGGTTATTTTGTTGGTTACTAGTACAGTCAGGTAGCCATTTTGTCCATGCAGCTGTAGCGCTGATTAGAATGGCACAGGACAGAATGTGCTGGATCCTCGCTGCCAGGCAGACATGTACAACCTCGAGAGTTACCTCATGCAGACACAACTTTGGCAGACACTGTAATGACGGACATTTCAAGTACCATGTTCTGCCGGGTTGTATTGTAATGTAGCCATCACGTGTACCGTCTTGCTTTTGTGATCCCAGTCCTTCGCCCCCCTCTACCAGCCCTCCACGAGTACCTTCATTTTGACAGACAGCTGTCTGGCCAGAGCTGACAGTCTGTGTACACACAGTCAGGAAGCGTTCGCTGTGCTGCCACTCAATTCAGACAGGGCGGGAAATCCACATCCATTCTGAGAGAAGAAAGTTTCTCATCACTATGCTTTTCCCTTTGTTCCGTTAAAACAGAGAGTGTATCTTTCTGCAGCAGTTTGCCTGTTTGCAGTTTACCTGTCATATCTCTGATATGTCTCCATTTTTCTCTCATATTGCCTGACACATGGTCAATTTACATATATTTCTTCAGGAGAACCTGTTACTCAGAGACTACCATTTTATGCATGCAATGAAGTTTGATGAGCACCAGTAAAGATTCAAAAATGGACCGTCACACTGTAGAAGTAAAGATGCAGCCAGACAGAATTGCTTAAGCAGTGGGAGAATTCAGTAAATTTGAAACATTGTCTTTTTTCTTAAGGTGTCTACTTGTCCGGGCTCAACACCAAATATGCAGAGAAAGCACAGCACAATGTGAAATAAGTCAATGTATTGATCTAGTTCCCTGATTCTAAATGTGTTTTTCTTACAATGGATTGGTCTGTCTCACAGAAATACTGTTTAGCCTCACAAAGAAGCTGCATAGAGTTATAAAAACTAGGCTATAATTGTGAGACCTAGTTCCTCTTTTATTGTGACCATTTTCTTGCCATTGAGGATATCAGTACCCAAGACCAATTCATCCAGTGGTGCATCTTCTTTGCTGCATTTTGCAAAATGATTTGTATATGATGACGTATTGATAACATACCAAGTTTGCCATTTTGATAAACCTACCAAGTTAGCCAGGTGCAGACTTAATGTTCTGCTCTTGCCATAATTAAATCTGTTCTGTTGTTGATCTAATTAAACAGGAACTTAGACAGAGGGTTGCTACACTTCCATTAAGTAATGGCAGAAGAGAATGAAAACATTGGCGCTTGTGAAGCCCCACATTCCTTGCCATACAAAGCCCACTAACTCAAGACAGGGTGCCTTTGTTGATATATTAGCAGAGTGGACGGAGCAGATAGTGGTTAAACTGGAGCCCACATCTTCGGCATTGCACTGTGAAAATGTAAGAGCATGCCCCCCCAACTTTTTGTGACTTCTCACACCCGCCTTTCTCCATGGTCTCTCTAATCCTATAGATGCCAAACTCTGTAATCCTCTTTCAATTGGCTTCTTTTTTTGCACAGACAAAACCATGACGAATCTGCAGCAGTTAAGGAGGCTTATCTTACAAAACATGTTGGAAAAAAGGAGGGAGGAAAAAAAGGGGAAACGGAACATTGGGTCAGCCGCATGGCGTGCGCTTCGCTTCAAGTGAAAAATGTCCTCTCTGTGTATGAAATTAACCGCGACCCAAACACTGCAGGCTATCTCTCCCACACCCCTATTACACTGTGCTTTATAAATGTGATAGAGAGGCGGTGATGTCCCTCTGAGACAGGTCTTCGTGCCTGTAATAACGGGGTGTCTGTTCCCATTCAACCCCTCTCATAACAACTCATTAGTAAACGCGAGGATTTCTGACACTTCTTTTATTGAATCCAAGTCTGTACAGCTCCAAAAGGTCTGTACAGCTCCTACTCTAATAATTCCATGCTAGAGAGGCGTGTCTCCTTGGAGGTATACTAAACATCTAGTTTAATATTGCGTCTCCTCTCTCTACTCAAAGCTGTCCTGTAAAAACGAGGTCAGCATCTGAGGTAAATGGGCATTTTTATGAGATAGGTGATGAGGGTATCACTGCCTGCTGTGAGGTAAGCTCTACCTTGTGCAAATATATCTCTTTTAATGAGAAGTTTGGTGGAGCGACTCTTGGTGACCTGTGGGTCATACTGTGTCTGTTTTGTTGTGCCACATGCCACCCTGCAACCCCCTCCCACCCCCTCCCCCCCAGCAACGTTCTCTGGCCCCCTAACGAGTGTGGAACTGTTGTGATTCCATTGAGAGACAGGTGAATCAGGAGCAGGTGAATTGGCAGTATCTATGAGGTCAGGGTAGCAGGTCTGCAGGAATGCCCAGCCCTCACGCCAAGCCTGTCGTTCTGTGCCAGCTCCATCTGTGCCTTGCTCCTGCTGCTCAGGGAATCTCGTGGACACAGCTCAAGACGGCAGCCCCCAGGCGGCAGGGCAAGGTGGGCAGACACCGTAAGCTTCTGCACAGGCGTGGCAATGTGCCAGGCTCAGCAATGGAAGCAGTTTCTTGCTTATCCTCATTAGCATTCTCTCATGCCCTCGACAAGGAGCAAGATTGCCTGGCAAGATAAGCCTACCTGATGGCGTCAGAATTTTTACAGAGGAACATAGACAGAAGTGACTGATTCAAAATTGGGAAACTGAAGTTATAAAGTCCTGGCGCGTACTAAATGATTTTGCCATTGTCAAAGGGGCCAAATGTAATAAAAGCATAAAAGGATCTTTCATTTTACGCTTGGAATATTGAGCGAGGTGATACAGAAAACAGACCTAGCAGAGTAAAAAACTGCTCTAAGTGCAGTGAAGCAGACTTTTTTGCACAGACAAGATAGGGACGACAGGTTGCTGGCATCTCAGGTGTATTTTCCTGGACAAGAGGCATGGTTGCTTTGCTCCCACCTGTCAGAATTAGATCCCAAAGCAAGGACCTAGCCTCCAGAATCTATCACTATGTCTGTGGGTCATGCTTCTCACAAGCCCATTCTATCCGATCAAGGCTATCTGAAGGAGGGTCTTTGAGTAGTAATCAAGAAAAAGGCTGCATAACGCTGCATGTTTTAGCCTTGCTGCAACATCTTTTGTATGATAAACAGCAACAGAAAGAAACCTAGGGGAGGAAAGGACAATATGCAGGTGGCATTTGTCATATACAGACATACAGAACTCTAGTTCTAGTATTAGTATCTAGTGTTGTTTTTTTGGGACCATACCCAATAAACACAGAAAATTTGAAAGTACAACTCCTCTGCACATAAGCAAGAGACTTATCATTTGGACGGATGTCATTTAATTTAAAATTAATTTAATATAATGCACAAAAAATAATATTAAACTCTTTGAGAGTTGCCACTTTCAGTATGACAAAATCAAATTGGAAAAATAAGCATTTATTTCAAAGACAGCAAACATCTTTTTTGAGAATGTCATTACAGTATTCTCATAAAATGCATTGGTGCCGATGTGGAAGAGCTGGATCTGCAGAAACAGGGAGGGAGGGGTGCAGGATTCAGAGCATCAGATCATACAGGGGAAGGTATGAGCAACAAGACTGAGATACATAACACTGACCTCCCCCATCACTGACCAACATACAGGGGCAGGTATGAGCAACAAGACTGAGATACATAACACTGACCTCCCCCATCACTGACCAACATACAGGGGCAGGTATGAGCAACAAGACTGAGATACATAACACTGACCTCCCCATCACTGACCAACATACAGGGGAAGGTATGAGCAACAAGACTGAGATACATAACACTGACCTCCCCATCACTGACCAACATACAGGGGCAGGTATGAGCAGCAAGACTGAGATACATAACACTGACCTCCCCCATCACTGACCAACATACAGGGGAAGGTATGAGCAACAAGACTGAGATACATAACACTGACCTCCCCATCACTGACCAACATACAGGGGCAGGTATGAGCAACAAGACTGAGATACATAACACTGACCTCCCCATCACTGACCAACATACAGGGGCATGAGCAACAAGACTGAGATACATAACACTGACCTCCCCCATCACTGACCAGACCTCCCCCATCACTGACCAACATACAGGGGCAGGTATGAGCAACAAGACTGAGATACATAACACTGACCTCCCCCATCACTGACCAACATACAGGGGCAGGTATGAGCAACAAGACTGAGATACATAACACTGACCTCCCCCATCACTGACCAACATACAGGGGCAGGTATGAGCAACAAGACTGAGATACATAACACTGACCTCCCCCATCACTGACCAACATACAGGGGCAGGTATGAGCAACAAGACTGAGATACATAACACTGACCTCCCCCATCACTGACCAACATACAGGGGCAGGTATGAGCAACAAGACTGAGATACATAACACTGACCTCCCCCATCACTGACCAACATACAGGGGAAGGTATGAGCAACAAGACTGAGATACATAACACTGACCTCACTGACCCCCATCACTGACCAACATACAGGGGCAGGTATGAGCAACAAGACTGAGATACATAACACTGACCTCCCCATCACTGACCAACATACAGGGGCAGGTATGAGCAGCAAGACTGAGATACATAACACTGACCTCCCCATCACTGACCAACATACAGGGGCAGGTATGAGCAACAAGACTGAGATACATAACACTGACTGACCTCCCCATCACTGACCAACATACAGGGGCAGGTATGAGCAACAAGACTGAGATACATAACACTGACCTCCCCATCACTGACCAACATACAGGGGCAGGTATGAGCAGCAAGACTGAGATACATAACACTGACCTCCCCCATCACTGACCAACATACAGGGGCAGGTATGAGCAGCAAGACTGAGATACATAACACTGACCTCCCCCATCACTGACCAAAAATATCTTATTGTCCAGGAATGAAACAATAGTAAATGATGGTAAAACACTAATTAAAACATTTTCTTTGTCAGCTGCAAGGCTGTGAACGAATGAATGAACATGCTGAGAATGAGTGCTACATGCAGGTGTCCCATAAATAATGTATATCTATATGAAGTCTTCAGTATTAAAATATACATTATTCTGAATTATGAATGCGTTCATATCAGACTCTGGATGTTTTCCCCGCTCTGTCCCACTCCTGCTCTGTGGTGACTTTGGTTTACCCAGTCCTAGGAATTGTAGGCATACAGTCACCTTCTGTCAATGAACTGCACTAATGTGAAGGTGAAACTTTTTTTTCTGTCCCATTCTCAGAGCAACTTGGAAAAATGTCGCTCTTAAAAATGAGGCATCGACACGGTTTATTACAGCTTTGAAAATGGCCCTGCCGTGGCAGAATGGAGCAGAACAGTGGTCACGCGGAGTTACAATCTTCTATTATTGTACATTTAACAGCACTCTTAAGGGCTTCTCTTGTCAGAATAATGTGGCTCGTTTAGGTAATTACACCAATTGTTTGGTACTAAAATAATACAGAGTCATTTAGCAGTATCCCATTGTGCCTATAGAAATGCTTTGTTCAATCAGCATTGTATCTCTCTCCACATCTGATGCACAGAGGACGTTCATAAAGCAAAGGGTACTACAAGTTTTGAAAAAAAAAAAAAAAAAAAAAAAGCCATCGATCTGTATTTCCTGTGTGTCAGCCAGAGTTATATGTGCTTTCCTGAAAACCGGAGATCAGTTGGTAACGTTTATGAAGTGTTCCCCTTGTCACCACACTCCTCCCTATCCTCTGAGCTAGTGGCCTGTCAGCCCTGAACTGCAAGCCATCGATCGGCTCCTTTGCCTTAGCTGTCATCGTAGACTCACTGCTGGAGGTGTGAGGATGAGGAGAGTCAGAGAATGGCAGAGAGGAGTGGATGGTGTTATATATATATATATATATATATATATATATATACAGAGAGAGAGAGACAGAGCACACAGCATGCAGCATTTTCCCTTTTGTCTAAATTAAAATTAGCATAGCAACTTAATAATGCTTGCTGTGTTCTGGATAATGGGCCTTGCCTTTCCTTCCCTTTCCTTCTCTGTCTGCGCATGTTGTTGTAAATCCTTTAATGTGGCTTCTCATATTTTGTGAATAGAAAAGGAGCACATGTTTTGTTAGCTACGTTGTTCCTGTGGGTTGTAAGAATGTCAGGCGGTTGTCCTTGAGTCTATGTTGTCGTGATGTGGCAGTGCTGAGTTTGGAAAGAGTTGTTTGAGCAGTGAAGTAAGGCTGTTTACTTTGGGTGTCATGTTTTCCAGAATATCCAGAAGCTCACTCTTTAAAAAGGTAATGATAACTCACAAGGCCCATAATACCATTGTTGTGCAAGGTTTTCCCATATTTGGATTTTAAATTCAACTGATATCAGCTCCCGTTAAATACTGCTCTGTATGTAGTATTCAAAGCACTTACAGTGTTGTTTCCCTTTCTATGGCTTTCCAGTCCCAATGAATGAGTGGCAGTCATTGTTTATGGGTGCTGTGAAGTGTGACCATGGGAGATATATATGTATCTTGTACACAGAATAGGTTCATTGACATCATAAAATACTGAATATTCATGTACAGAATGAATAATGGCACAAGACATATGACTTCAGATCAAATCAATCCATCCTGAGAAAAGATAAATATTAGGTCTGCGTTATGTGGTTCTGACCAGCAGCTGAGCTGTTGGTTCCATTCTCGGCTGGTGAATGAGCTGCTAGGGTGGGGGTAAATGAGCTACTACTGTGTTTATATTACCGAATCTGATTTTAACAAAGCTCTGGAACTGTGGTCTTGTTCAATATATCCCTGTGTCCGTAGTGGAATTACATTGCTTAGACTACTGCATACTCACCTGTGTCTGTATGAGGACTCTAGTTCTCTGGGTGATGGGTAAGTGACTGCAGCTGCATGAAAGGCTAATGTTCCTCTCTTCAGCATTCTGAGACAACGTCCATGATCTTTTGTCTCTGGGATCTACAGAACATTGTGAGGAGAGAAATTAGATGGCACCCCTTGTACTGGGCTTTAATTTTGCAGACACATTCTACACAAGACCTACTAGGAGGTGGAGAAGGCGGTGCATCTTATCCTTATTGTTTCTAGCACCTCCTGTTTCTTTATTCTGCTATCTGTGCCCCTGTCAGTGTCCTGCTCTGCAAACAGTCAGTATGAACCCGACACTCTGCAGAAAGACCTCGTTATTATAGAGCAGCGATAGCACTGCTGATGCCAATGAAATTGTGGGAGGGCGTCAAGCGACAGTGTGCAGGTGGAAAGGAGCCAAGGGCTTATTGTTAGTTTCATCCAGTTTCTCCATTCTGCTAACTCCTTGCTTTCTCACACTCTCAGGATGACCTGCTTATTTATTTATACCTCCTTTTGTATTTTCCGACTCAGTTCAGGATTATAGGTCATATCAGGGAATGTTGAGTAAAGTGTGTATGTGTGTGTGTGTGTGTCTGTGTGTACATGTGTATGTTGTTTGTGCTTACTTGCACAAAAGAATGTGTCAGCTTTTGGCTTGCACAGATAACTCCTAATTTACCTTGAATCTCGGAAGGAGCATCTATCAAACAGAAAGAATAATACACTGAAGAACAGTCCTGTGTGCATACAGAAGTATTAATTGAGACACAATCTACTAGGCTTAGCAGAAGCCCTTAAATTTACCGTCATGGGACAAGGGACAGCATTAACATTCATATAGTCATTGCATTCGAAGGTTGGAATGGATTTTTTTTGCATTGTTTGTTTTGTTTCTTACTCCCAGAGAATAATAAATCCATGTCCATGGAGGGAGGTTCTGGCAGATGAAGCATCGGGATCGTTAATGAGACAATTAGTGAGCGGACCAGGGGCTCCGTTGAAGTTGGCGTTGGACAAACAGCTCTGTCTCACTCCCATTGTTTTGCCCCCGAGCCACATCATGATGACTAAAGGAATAATCAAATCAGAATAAGAAAGCTAATGCATATTCCCAGTAAATAATGCCTCCTCCTTAGCACTTGAGCCAGACTTTCAGGGTCTGGGTTAGGTAATTCAGAGGACAGTGTGTGGGGGAGGTGGAGCAGGGTAGGGGGGATGTCCAGCGTTGCCCGGGTGATGGTTGCCATCAGAGATCAGCAACCTGTTTGAAAGGGAGAGATATGGAGAGAGGGAGGTGTTTTTTTTATCTTCCATGACAGCATTGTAATCTGCCTTCACTTTGGGTGACTAGGGAGATGCAGTGGTACCCTGCCCCAGGGAGTGTTTGTTGGGGGAGGGGTAGGGATGTGGTTCACAGTAAATGTGCAGCAGTGAACCCAGGGGGAATCCACTATCAGTGCTGCAGCTGCTAAATAATGAAACAGTCAGTGAGATGGACACAGTGTGCCGCCTGCTAACCAGCATGGTAGTCTGTGAGGCTCCACAACTTAGCCAGTACTCTTACTTGATGACTCACATTTCAAGTTAAGTGTAGCTCCATCCCAAATTGAAGTGCAGGGTGGTCAGGTCTAGTTAGAACTGATAGCCAGCGGAGTGCAGTTTAGAACATGAGGTTTTAGTTGGGTGGTAGACAATAAAAACAGCCGTTAAAGGGGATTAACTTATAATTGTGCATCACATCTTAATACCTTTGGTAATCATTGCCTGTTTAGGAGATAAAAGCGTCACTGTTTTAAACCCCTTAGTTCCTGATGGGTCTCCCTACCTGTGTCACATGTGGATTGAAGAAAAAAAGAGAACAATTTAATTTTAATTAAAGATCTGTGCTTGAGGTTTCCTCAGTGGTTTTGAATCCACCTGCATGCTGAGAGACATTAGGAACCTATGAAAGTAATTTAATTAAAATCGCACAAGTTATCTACCACTCTTCGTTTACCTCACACACTACATTGTAAAATACATATGGGACTGATATTTTTACTGTAGCTGTTCAACATCACAGCAGTTTTAAGGGTTTTCTCCAATTTGTGCTTATGAAAATAATACATCTTGCATGCAGTTTCCATGGGCACCAATTACACCATTCTTGGGTAGTTGATAAGTGAGATTGGTGCAGGTATTTTTAAAAATAACAGTGGGAAAAGGAAGATTGGATTTAGATGTGGTTTAAATTCAGATGAACCCATTCAAATGAAAAACATTCTTACACAATACATCATGCAGCCTGTGGAACATGGAAACACAGACAAGATGACCAGATGGAACCTCGTGCAAGAGTTAGCCTTTTTGTTGATAAGCATGAGGCTGTGTTTATTTAGACAGGCAAAGCTTTACATAGAAAAGGTAAAAGTATCTCCTTCTCAGAGTTTACTGCTGTCCTTGGTGCTGATGATGGCTCTCGAGTCTCCTCAGGTCACTATTCTCTGTCCTTGGTGCTGATTCTTTTCCAGCCATTTTAGGTTCCCTCAGATGCGTAGCAACCTGTGAATTAACATTACATGGCACATATGTCAAATTCCTGTTTAAAGCCATTGAAGTGATCCCGTTTTCTCCATAATGATCAAGATATCGTAGAATGTGACTATATTAGAGCAGTCCTGCTTGAACCCTAAAGGTATTAAAGAAAACCATATGACAAAACCAAATATAATCCAGAGGAGCCTGTTGTGAAGACACTTCCCAGGTACCACCTGACAACAGAGGGTCAAAGTTACTTTCATTTCAACAACAGTGCACCTAGGAAATTTAGGCTGGCTTTCTATGTGTTTAAATAAAATAATACAAATTATGAGAACACATAAATTTAAACCATAAACAAATTTTTTTGCATGATTTATAATGTGCTCCAAGAAAAGCGGAGTGACATATTCAGTCTTGCGGTGAAAAGAGTGCTTTGTTTCATTTTGTTTTAGTCACATCAACATTATATATGAGACAAAACTGTACATTTTATGTTTATTAAATAGAGTTGATTGGATTTATTGGCGGTGATGCTAATACAGACAGCATGCATACAATTCTAGATAGGGTGACCCCCAAAACTAAATTACCCAGACATGCTGCAAATGATGGAATTGAACATCCAGAAGCTAAATTCTGAGACTGTCTCTCTACATACTGTATCTCACACAAGAGTGCACTGCTTTTTAAAGCAACTTCCAGGTGGAACAACATTAGAAGAAAACAAAGCAAATAATGGGAAATTCATCACTCCCTAAGATGGTTGTTCCACAGCTTGGGGCATTTTTTGAGTAGCTTATTTTCAGCTAAAGTTGTCACAGTTGTCATGGTTGTAATTATATGATTATTTTAGATTTATATCCTTTAATTTAAAATTACAACATTTTAACTGATTTCATATATAGGTCCTAGCAAACAGAACTGAACTTCACTGACTATCTGAAAATCTAGGCATGAAAGTCTTCCAAAGCATAAGGATATATGGCTAAAACATTGTTTACACCTAAGTTAAGTTTTTTGCAGAAAAAAGATTATTGCATTACATCTGTTCTGTGTGGACACTGTGAGTGGAGGCAGATGGACTTCTTCAGCACATACTGACATTTTTTAATTTGCAGTGACATGATTTGTGATTGGAGCAAATGAACTACCTCAGCCAATCACATTCTCTCTTAGTTCTCTTTCCATGTGCTAAATGCTTTAGTAAATCAGGCCCTACATGCAGGGGTTTTATTTTCAGTCTAGCCACCTCCAGTTTAGAAAAAACAAATCAGTAACACACCTAGGATGGAAAGCAGAGCTGGCTACCCAGTATGTGAGAGCATACTATAGCCTGTAAGCCTCAAAGTTCAGAGAGCAACTTGAACTTAACTTTAGCTATGAAATTCTTATGAAGCCAGATGAGTTGGAACAGGTATTGCCATGATCTTTGTAATTTGTTTTGAAATCAGTAGCATTAGTATTAACTTTTTTAAATTGCATACTTAATTTTCATGCCTCATCTGATCTTATGGAACTATAAATGTATTGTTTGTCATGCGTCCATAATTTAAATTTGAATGTGAATAGTATTACTGTATCACACAGGGCCATTTAATTGTATTTATTCTGAGGTGAGAAGGAAACATTTAGGGATAAAGCAGACTGGTTTAAATTAAGGCAGATGAAAAGTATCAAAGAGACATTAAATCCATTGATAACTGAAAGTTGTTTGAAGCAGAATGGTAAGCCTTAATGCATAAAGAAGCTTAAGCATTCTGGATGGTGCAATATTTTGGTGACACATACCATTTTAATATCAAATGGGCAATATAAGAGATGCATCTTGATTTCACACTCTAGTGATGAAACTGTCATACTTATTTCCCACAGAGGGAAAAAAAATATTTTTCCTTTTTTGGTAAAATGATACGTGTATATAGGAAGGATTTGTATGATCATAAAGTCATTCATGTTATTTTTCAGATGTTATTAAAATAGAGGTGATGTATTGACACTGGGTTTGGGGGCAGCCTTTAGTGATATGAATTATAATAAACAGGCAGCTGTAGAAATTGGTGCTCTTACTGACACTCTGTATTAAAAACTTTAGAGCCTGTTGTGGCAAAAAATAAACAGGCTGAGTGCATGAAATCAATCACATTTTACTTCAGCAAGAAACATTTCCTCAACTGATTTTCATCATTTCAATAAATATCATTAATTTTCAGTTCATTTCTAGCAATTCATGGTAGGAGAGGTCAGCCAGGCCGACAGTACAAACACAACATCCTGAATGTGACCCAATGAAGACAGTGAATTTTGGGATTGCCATAGTTCTTCTTTTAGACAAATGAAACCTGCCACGGTGAAGTTGCAAAAGTCCATTTCTTATTTTATTGGGTGGCTGGTGATGTCATACAATGTTACTTTATTGTCTGGGCAGAGGTCAGCCATTTGCACCCATGATTAACACTATTGTATGCTCTCTCTGCTTGTGCCAATGCATATTACTTTAGCACAGGAGTCCTCATGTTAAGTATGTCATCCTTCTTGAAGGTGCCAAGTGCCCTTAAATGAGCTGGTGCCAACATGCATGTCAGACCAAAATTGAGGGCTGAGCCCCTGAGGGGGTCCAGGATGACTTGTTTTGGGGTGCATCATGGCTGTGTCAGAAGGTGGGGTGGTAAATAGGAGCATATTCTCTGGTCAGTTTTTAAGAGGTGAGGTAGGCCTTATTCCTGAGCCAGAGGAAGAGCTTTTTTAATCTATTATCACAGATAATTATCACAGATATTGGCTTCTGTTTCTAACTGGTGTTCACCCAACTGGCCCACTTCATCATCTGTGCCACCAGCGGCTCTCCCCTCCACATTTACTGATGACAAGTCTGTTGTCGAATGCACCCATCTTCACCCTGCTTACTTGTGCAGTTGATATTTCACACATACTCTGGTTAGTTTAATAGAGCTGCTATGGAAATGTTATTGATCAGCCAACTCTGAATTAAAACTGCAGTTCATAACTTTTAACATTGAGTGTAATTACAATGCCACAGAACCTAAATATTTTTCCTTATCATACAACAACATAGGCAGTGTGAGATAATGGAGGAACTTTATAGGGATGGATTGAAAATTGTACAAAGGCCCCATCCCTTGTTCCTGTGAAACCTGTCAACCTCCTTATACTTTGATTCATTTTTTCTGCCTCTAATTTTTCAATTTTAATAACAGCATGCCCTTCATCTTTAGATCTTCACATCACGTTTGATGGGAAGCTTATTTATTTATTTATTTATTTATTTATTTATTTATTCCCTTCTTCCCAAATCCAATTTTAGCTGACATTTCTCTGCACTGTAGCAAGGGGTGACCTTTGAAAAGGACACTTCCTGCACACGTTGCAACTGCCGGTTTTTGGCTCCTGTGGAAGGCGCTGTTTTTCTCCACCAGTTTCTTTCCCCAGGTTTCTCTTAACCAGGTGGATGAAGTCTGCCTTGCACCTAATGTGCTAGCAGGGGGTTGATTTGGCCCTGGCATCTCAAGGTTGAGACTCTCATAATGTCCAATCAACTCCCTTTCCCTGTCAAAAGATGGCTAGAACAGCTCTTGCCTTGATCTCATGATCAATGCACTGATTCAATGAACCAAATACAATACATTGATTAAAGAGCAGGAGAGATGAAAAGTTCACATGCGCTCCAAGTGCAATGTGAGCAGTAATGAAGCTTTCAAAAGGACTCAATAACTGCCCTGTTTATGCTAATGAGGTCTATTATCTACCTTGTCAAGTTCTAACAACTCCCACCCCACACATATAACACTCAAATCCACCTACACACCCTTCTGTGTACATTCATGCCCCTGAAATCATGTACATCCAAAGCAAGCACAGCCAAGCATTGAAAAATACACACAGTCCTTCAAACCCAAACACAAACACACAGTGATGAATTCATGTTTTCACCGGTACGTACACGCTGTCTGTAGTTGGAGCAGACATCTGTTTATGAAGTCCTGGATTATGTAGTTTCCCTAATATTTTCACTTTTATATTGTTATATATTCTCAGTTTTACTCTGTTTTCTCAGGGTCATTATTTGATCAACAGGTTTTAATGTTAATTTATTAGGGTATCAGCAATATGATACCCTATTCATTTAGTACAGTTTGACCATAACATCCCCATAGGCACTGCTCATTGCAAGAGTGTTTTCATCAATACCACAATGAAGTTAAATAGCTCTCATGGCCTCCCCAATCACCAGATATAAACATCAGCTAATGTGTGCTGAAGGAGTGCAGAGTAGATGAATAGAGTAGTATCCCCATGGAAACAGTTGAACATGTGTATAATTAGGTAATGTTAGTAAGAGTAACAAGAATAGCTAATATTTCACAATGCGCTTTCTGGATACCTGTTTAACACGGTATGAATAAAACAACTTGGGGGTCTGTTTTCAATTTACCTAGTAAATACCAAATGTTCTCCCTTGTGAATACCACACCACATAGTGCATACCATACATGTGAATACCACACCAAAGTTTTTGCTTGGGTTTCATTGCTATAAACTGATGTGGAAGTAAACTTGTTGCTTGTCACATCTGTCATCTCATTTAAGGTGGGAAACTAGTGACAGCTGGGATGGAGCTATTTTCCTATACTGTGTTGCTTGTAGCTTATTCCCATACATCATTGGAAAGAAATTTTTGCCAAATCTGACCTGATCCTGAAAATAGCTCAGAGTGACAACTATAGAGTGAGAAATTGTATCATAATTTTTCTAAAATCATAGAGCACTGTTGCTGTGATTGATTTATAACATAGTATATAAATTCATATCTATCTATCTATCTATCTATCTATCTATCTATCTATCTATCTATCTATCTATCTATCTATCTATCTATCTATCTATCTATCTATCTATCTATCTATCTATCTATCTATCTATCTATCTATCTAGCTGTTGTTTTGGTTTACCAAGGCCATGTGAAGCTCTTGTGTCATTTCCTATCCTGTGGTAATGAGGTCCTCTGGAGCTCTGACAAGGACGCCTCTGACTGTGTAGCTGCGTGTTCTGCATGCCACCCCCTGCGTGTTCCCCCTCCCCCCCAACACCCCTGCATAACAGGAAACTAGGAAGGCTTGAGGATCCTCAGCCCATTGTTGCCATGGAAACCAGGCTGATCAGGGGAACAGTGTTTGCAGTAAGAGTTCCAGAGAAGCCAGATGAGAAGCTGGCCGATTAGTCCAAACAGCACCGCTGCAGCCACCATATTCACTTCAGTAATGTGTTTTTAAAGGAGGGCATAGGCGAGGCAAACCTTGTATTACATCAACGGAAACAATCATGTGTACCTTAGTCGTGTATGAGCATAAGTAGTTACAAAAGTGAATAGTTTACACCCTGTTGTACCATGGTTACTTTTGGGAAAACCATAAAAAACAAATAACATGTTCTTACAGAATTAAACCAAGCTGGTAGCACTGCATTACCTGAATGTCTTGAAAAGGTTGTTATAAATGCCCTGTAACAATTATTATTACAGCTGTAGATGAATTGTATACAATTCTAGAGCACTCTAACATGTATATTCACACACACACACACACACACACACACACACACACACACACACACACACACACACACACACACACACACACACACACACACACACACACACACACACACACACACAGGTATATCACTATAGGGAAACCCTGGGTTTTGAGCTCTACCCCTGGTAAATACCAGCTCTGTCACACAACAGCTGCCAGTGGCTGAATCTGACCTTGAATGGCTTTTTATGTGCTGTTTGATGTTGCTCATTTCCATATGACCATATTTATTCATGTAGCCTCTTCAGTGTGGATGTGTTCAGGATTTCCACTTCATTCACCAAGACTG
Source organism: Albula goreensis (assembly GCA_022829145.1). NCBI lineage: Eukaryota > Metazoa > Chordata > Actinopteri > Albuliformes > Albulidae > Albula > Albula goreensis. The sequence goes on from CM040755.1 coordinate 16,205,967, forward strand.
CTGCAATTATCACTTCCACTGTAATTCACCCCATCATCAGGTATCAACATAACATTCAGATGTCATTTTGAAGCTAATTTAATTTGGCTTCAATCAAGAAAAAAAAAATCTATTTGACCAAAATATGTGTTGCAGACTATCAAAGAAGGGATCGAGCTCTTGCAAACATTGAATGAAATTAGCATCTTTTTTAACAGTAATGGTTCCATCAAAGAATCTGACTTCTTCAAGGTTTCAGTTAAATACTTTATCTGGCTCTCAGTCTCTATCTTTGTATTGAATTTTGTGGCTTTTAAGACCTAAGGCCTTCAGTATCTCTATTGAATTTGTTCTCTTGAAAATGACCAAGTTCTTCTTATTGAATTGGCTGAGCTCTGTTGCTTCCAGCAGCTTTATTCATTCCCTTCATCTTGTTGGTGGTGGTGTTTTTCTGATTCTGTTTTTTCATCTGCTTGTCACACACACTCCAGGACTAATTTGTTTACTCTCTTTTCCTCTTTCCCACCATCCCCTTTCTCTCTTATGTTGTTTTTATCCCCTCTCTTTCACTTTCTTTCCCTCCAACAGAAATTTATCCAAGAACCCTCTGACAAAACTATCATGGAGGCCTTTCCAGAAACTACAGCTCTGGGAACTGTAAGTTTGTACAATTTTGATTTTACTTTACAGTAGATATAACAAGTTTGATTTTTCCCACCTGAGAGAATCACACAATCATACATATCCATCATTCCCTTTTACAATATTCATCCTCATTTCATCTATTGACTGGTAAACAGTTTCTTAAACTGTTTTTAATTTCTGTGTTATGTATTGCTGTTTATTGAATGAGTCAAATGAAAAGTTTTCCTGAGATTAAATGATATTGCTTTGGGATAACACAGCAACCTCACAGTCGATCTGAGTAAATTAAAAGATATGGAAAAACGGAAATGATGGTTCAGGAGGTGAACTTGACTGAGATCACTAGTTTGTCTTGAATACAAAAACAATCAACGCTTTTATAAAACAGGTCTCTCTTCTGTTTGATAGGTACATAAGGTACATTAGAATGTATATCCAGAGGGGGCAATATCAGGACAAAATCTAGCATGATAATCATTACAATTGATTGATGACACTGCTCTATACGAACTAACCTTTCCCTTCACATGAATCTAAGGGCTCCAAAAGGCCACCTGCCGGTGCAATGCTTTGTCATCATGTTGGAGGAAGAACAAAATGGGAAGGAGTATTTCTAAAAGCATCCCTCTCTCTAATGTGTTATTTTAAGCCATAGAAGCAGGGCAGCTCCTTTGAGAGGGCCTGTCTTCCTTGTGGGGTTGTTCCACTGTTGCAAGCAGAGGAAAGCAAAAGAGGTTGAGTCTTTCTTTAATATTACAATGAACTGGGGGTGCACCTTTTTATTATGGATAGTTCAGTATACAGGCATTACTATATGAAAACACATATTTTAAGCACATTTAGAGATGCTCTAATTTTGGTCTGATGCCACCATTATTTTCATAGGGAAATTAAAATATCCAGATTAATTGTTACTTTAGGATCTTGTACAGTATAGCAAAGGGAATCTTCACTTTACACAATTCCAGGCCTGTCTGAACACTACATATTGCAACACTTGTGCACTGCAAGGTTCACTCTCAGCATAGCCCATCTGAAAATTTTAGAAATGAATGGATTGATTTTATGAAACTGTATTTTGTTCATTCTGACCGACTCTTTCAATAAGAAGCCTCATTTTCAGTGATATGACTCTGCAAAAAACATTTCCCTCCATTGCACCTATATTGCATTCTTTATTCAGGGCATTGTAGAGCAAGAAGCACATATTTTGCAGGCAGTGCTATAGATGTAAAGTAGGCCAATCTTAGTGAGGTGCAGCAGTTCACAATTACCCATCCCTGAGCCTGCTGAGTGTCTCAGTGCAGTCAGGTGTGCAAAGCAGCTCTGGAAATGGAGCCTGTGACAGGTAATAGAGATGCATGATCTGCTCGACAGGACAGAGTCACATCAACACTTGCCTCAGTCCCAGTTAAATGAATGGAACTGTAATAGAACCATACTGCTCAAAAGTTAAATGTACACTCATAATTATTTTTCTAACATATTTAGCTGTTAATATTTAAACAGTATTTTCAGCATATACATTTAAATGTAGATTTTTTTAGGGAAGAGTGAATGAAAAGCACTTCCATGCTTAGTCAGTCACACTTAAACAAACAAAGAATTCATTCACCACAGGACAACATTCTGATTGGTTCAAATAAGTTTCTAATAGAGCCATCCATTTTGGGATTCATGGACAATGACAAATCATGAGCTTGGATGCTGGCCTATGAGAGTCCATTTAAAAAAAACAGATTTTTGTTGCCGTATATAAAGTGGGAAGGAATTACAATATCTGCAGATCACTATACAATGCATTATGAGAATGTTTTCCAGCTCTACCTTATTATTATTAATATTAATAAGCTAGAACTGGAACACATCCATTCTGATATTGTGAAAATAATTCAGCTTTTATGAGTCATGTAAAATGGTGAAGCTAACAGTAATGATCCATTGATCATCTATACATAAATGTTATAATTTATCAGGAACAAGTTAAGGCAGACACAGCTGGCATTGTGGTCATTTTCACACTATAGCCTCCCTACGTTACCAGAGAGAAATACTCCTGACTATCCTTGCATTTCCCATGCCTGTAGCATGTAAAACAGTCCCTCCGCAGGTGTAGGTTTGGGTAAGCATGTTCATGCCACAAAGGTAACTTGAGTGGCACGATAATTGATGAACTGGGAGGAAAGAGGCAATTGAAAAAGGAGGCAAATTATTGAAAAATAATTGGTTAGATAATATCTCAATATTCTGGACTCTGAAAGAAATATTTTGGCAGAGGTAAATATGGGGCATGTTGTGGTCAGATACAAAGTATTCATGAGACACATAAATGTCCTTGGATCACAGCAACTCGGATGATTTTATATGCATGGTTGGATTTCCTTTTTCTGCTGGGAGAAAATAATAACCGTAAACAATGTTGTGAAAAAAGAGGACAACAAATCCTTTCATTGTTATTTACAGCTGTTTATAATTAATAAAGGTAAAAGAAAACTACATAAGTTTAAAAGGTATATATCTGCTTCAGTGCTCCCCAGACATATAGCTGTAATCACAGGCTTGGAATTGACCTGTATGGTCAAGTCAGTGCTTGTGGAACCTGCTGCCTTATCAAAAGTCCTGTCACAGAGACATGCCAATCTCTGTCTCCTTAAATAGTCTCTTTCGCTGAGCACGGCATTGGAAATTAGCCGCTTTACTGAGCTGAGACACAGACAGGCAACAGAGAGAAAGAGAGAGAGAGAGAGGAAGGAGTTGTGGGTAGGGGGAGGATAGCCAGCCCAAAGGGCCAGAATCTGAGAAAGTGAGAGAGACATACACTACAGGATTGAGGATAAGGGAAGGAACAAAGGTTGCAAGCTGTTTCTTTACAATTGCAGAAGGAACAAACATACACAAAGCATAGCTTTGTAGGAAAGATTTGACAAGGCATTTTCTTCACCACCTGCAAGAATTATGTAAGGAGTATCATTTTCAGTCACAACATAGTCTGTCAGCCTTTGTCAATTGAATACATAGCATCATGTGAAAACACTCAAGACATGTTTACTTAATCAGAATTACATAAATTAATACATTACTATAAGAGGTTTTACAGATTTATCCTCATAATAGCATGTTCTTTAATGCAATTTTGTGCTCATGAAAGTTGCACCCCATTTTAAGACACTATTCTCTCACATCTATGTGTGATTGTCTTCTTGAGTTCTACTGTATGTGTTCTGCTAAATGAAAACATTCTATGGATATTACACTCACTGTGGATCTAAATAGCATCAAATAATCTCACCACTGTGGACAAAGTGATCAGCCATGCAACAGAACTGGATATCTCTGTATCACTCAGTCAGCTTTCTTCAGCCTGATTACAAATGGTCCCTACTCTGCTTATGAAACCTTAATTCATTATTGAGCAGTAGCAGACAACTCATTCAAATCTAGTCTACATTTACACTTAGCTACTTAGCTGATGCTGTTATCCTGAGTGACTTAGAAAACTGCATACAACAGGTAAACACACCAAGCACAGATGATACCAAAATGTCAGTGCACAACTAACCATAATACTTATCATTTTAATGGCATATCAATAAGTGCTCGAGTATGTGCCAGTGGAAGTGTAGGTACATTAGTTTTAGTATATAGTGAAGGGTAACTATGTATTGCATAAGGTATAAAAACATTAAATAAATGCCCTGTTCTCAGTTCTGCTTTAAATAAAGGTAAAGATGCAGTTTGCTGATTGCTGGCTAGCTTAGTTAATCCTTGCTCTTTGTTCAAGGGAAAGAAACAGGTTTATAGAAATTTACAGAAAGACTACCTGTTGATTAAACAAATAAGATTAAAAGCCTGGAAATACATAATTATCATATTCAGAAGAAACAGAACGGGCTATGCTGAGGTGCTAAGACTGTCTGGGTATGATGTTTACCTCAGTGCTTTCAGTTGATCCAGCTAGCTGTTCTTAAGAAATAAAATAACTGCAAGGTTTTGAATGTAGACCTTTCCCTACCGTGTTTTAATTGGGGACTTCTTTTGTGAAAGTGTGCAGAGTAATGTTGAGCTTGCTGAGGTCATTCCCAGCTTTTCAATGTCCCTCTCATTAGGTCAAGCTTCATGGAAAAAAAAGCTTTTGAAAGGACATTTAATTGAATCCTTCAATGGACATATCATACAATACTTTCCCCAACTCTTTAGCATGATGATTGAATTGTATTTATGCCAGCCAGGGATTTGGACAGACTCCATTTGACAGTTTTGAATTCCTGCCTGATCTCACAGCCGTCAGTAAGCTGCTCTGTCTCGATTCTTTCTGTATGACCTTGACAATACTTCTGAAGGAGACTTTCAAGTCCCATGATCATTACGTACTCAGCATTGGCATTCAAATGCTGGAAGAAAATCAAGTAGAGACAATTGCAATGCTTTTTATATAGATTAAAGCTTTTTACCACAGGTAGATGGGGTTAAGTGGATGCATATTGCCTCAAAAAAGGCTACATACAACAAAAATGGCAGCTTTATTATCATGAAAAGCATAAAGCACAGAGTAGCAGATGGAAGATTCCATAGACTGGGTGGTCAGCAGAGCTCTATCATTCATGAATGAATCATTTCTTTGGAACACATTATTTCACAGACCTCTCTGAATGTATTCTAAAATAACTTGCACTCTCGTCTCATTGGCTGTGGACCACAAAATTACATTTGACAAATTCTTTAAAATCTTTGGCCCTAAATATGTTGTAATCCTGAACAAAAACTAAACTGCCTTTCTAAGATAGATTGTTTGCTGTCTACTTTCAAGAATAAATCTTATTTGAATTATATCTCAATTTTATCTTCTGCTGTGGCAGCTGTGAATTTAGTACAGAATTTGTTATGAAATCAAAAGTGACTGTTTTATAGATTTTTAAAGCTTTAAAACTATAATCTGACCTTTTTTGTGTCCATGTCCTCTTGACCAGGGAGTGGAGTTAGGGATGCACAGCATGCCCCATTCTGAGGGTCTGAATGCTATCAGAGTGAAAGTTGTTAAACGGTAAATCTTCCACAGTTGCTTCAAGGATGATATGACTGACGATTATTTGCAATAGCAATATAAAAATTGCATTTGCACAGTCCATGGGCATCTTACTTATTGTAGCTACAGAGTATATCACCATCTTTTTCCCCTCTGTTGGCTTTTCAAAAGCCTTATTCCCATTTAAAGTAGATCACATCTAGGAGCAGTTTAGTTGTATTACTATACTGAAATAAGGGGGAAATTTGTAAAAGTCAGTACCTTTTGATATGTATAACTACAATGCAAGATTAATTTAAAAAATCATTATTATGGAAAGTATTTTACACAAAACTAGAGGCATAACAAAGTACATATTTGGATTTACACAGATCTTTTGGAATTGCACATTCTTTGCTTTCTAAGTTAATTGGTTGTTTATACCTATTGAAATGAGGTACTTATAAACCCTACTGATTGATTACAAACCCATAGCCATATCCACTGTTCTATGTTCTGATTTGGCAAATTGCAATTTAGATCATGACTCTGAAGTGATTATGCTGACAGCCCCAGAGGACTCTAGTGTAATCTTCTTGGGTAATACACAACCAATTTTGCCAGTGAAGTCTGTTGAGACTGTATGCTTTCCTGAAGCGTGAAAAAAATAAGAATCCAGAGTAGGATATATATTGGGCTTGGTGGTTGCAGCAATTAACCAAAATATTTTTTTAAAGACAGAAATAGTGAAGCTCAAATTTCATAATCACCACCTCCCCCTTGTCTGTTCCTGCTATTCTTTTTCTACAGTAGTCACAATGAACATATATGACAGTATCCTTCAGATCAATCGGGTAGTCAAGTCTTGTGTGTTTTTGACCTCTGGAGGAAGAAGGTCCAGTAGTTTCCAGTGCTAAATGAAGTTACCAGTATTCATAAAGAGATGCAATAAAGGACAGAGCATCCATAGCCATAAAAATTACTTTGGCTGGACCCCTTCATGAACATTTGTTAGTTGCACTGAACCAGAAATTTCAGCTTCGAGGGAAGGGAGGGAGGCAGAACTTGCAATGTTATGAATATGGATCTCTGTACAGTATCAATTGATTGCACAGATTCTAGAGATCATACAGTGATAATGCAGGATGCAAGATGTTGTCTCTGACGGTTCATACTGACCTCTTTCTGGCACGTGTGTCTGACACATCCACCAGCATTGTTATACCCGACCTGTCTCCTCTGTGAACCCACCTTAATGAGGGACAGTAAAACTGACAGTGCAGACAAGACACGGACAGAGCAAGAACAGCAAAAACAGGGCAGAGATACAGGGAATGACTCCTCTCCCTCCCAGAGAGGGATATTGAAAACACAGGAACATAGATCATAAGGAAACATGCACTATGAAAGGGACAACAGTGTGTTTAAAGAGAACATTTTGAAATTGCTTTCTCAGTTGCTTTGTGTCAAAGTGCTACTTGTCTGGCAATTGTTTGTTTTTGGAAATGACATTCGATTTCAATTAAACATAATTGAGGGATGCCTTTTTTATTTTCAGACTTTATTCTCGATATTGTAACTTTGGAGGAGTTGACAGGGAGATTGCACAGGGCGTGCAATGCTTTTTAATGTAGTTTAGTTGGTTATTAAGTCCCTTTTATCCACTTAGGGAAAAGTTGTAATTCAACCACAACAAACCCTCTCAGGTGAATTCAGTACCATATCAAAATAAAATGATTTTTCATTCCATAGCAAGGTACAGCAAAGGGTAATGTTTCAACATGGAGGCTATTGGCATCTCAAATCATTTGGCTTGGACCTTTATAAAAGTTTACTCATGTTTTTTTCTGATATAGAGGAGAATGTCTCTCCTCATTTGCATAAAGTAACGGATTACACACTAAAAAATACTGTCACTACTTCAAAACTGGGTACTCTCCTTCAATCTTACATCTACTGTCCTAACAATATGATAGCATATATATTTTCAAATGCTTTTGTTGTTCTTCCTGCCCTGTCTGGATGATGTATACATTTTCTTTGCTGTTTGAAGTATGATAAGAGTATTGGAGGTATGACTTACCGAAAATGTGTCACAAAGGCACAGACCATGGTAGCCTGTAGTTGGGAAAACATACATGTAGTCTATTTATTGAAATATGGGGTTGCTTATGACTCAGAATTCAATGACTCAGCCTTGGCTATGGCTTGCTTTTCATTTTCTTTTTGTGCACTAGGTGCACAGTTATGTCATGCCTTGTGTTATATTTTAATACACAACTGGTATTCTTGCCTGGCAAAATATAAGTAGTTGCTCATTTTTAGAATGAAGAACACTTCCCAAGCACAACTTAACAGACAGGCCAAGGACATTTGCAGTAAAGTGAAGTCAGAACAAAAATGTACTGACTTATTTTACAATAGTCATGGGGGCTCAGTGAATGTGCAGCCACTAAATAATTTGAATGGTTCTTCAGTACAGACTGTTGGCTGGTATTGATTGCTTGCCTCAAGTCGACACTTGGTGGTTGTTAGTAATTACTTCAGTGAAAAATCATGCACAAGCCTTTTGAAAAACATATTGGTACATCTAATAATGTAAGAAGCCACAATCAGGTTCCTTATATTGATTATCATGCAGTCTTTTAATCCCCTTGTCAATTTAATTGGATTATCTATAAAGTATTTTATAACTGCAAAATAAATATAAATTAATGTCATCCTGAATTTTCTTCTACCCACTATCTGACATACAAGGGCATTAGTGGGCAGCACATCAGGCCAAGCTATTACATTTTGCCGCATCTCAGTTGACCCCCATGGTCTCATAGGATACACCATTAGTGCCACTCGTTGTGCAAACATCATCGCATTCTTTGGCTCTGTTGGATCTGTATCGACATGTGTCATTTAGTCAACAGGCAATGAAAACTTTGTTCCCTGTGGCTTATATCAAGCAAAGTAAAATAAATAAATGCTATGGCCTGAAAAAAGACAAGCTTCAGATCATTCAAAACACATCTCTGTGCCTGAGATTTACCTGCTGTTCAGCTGCTAAAATCCATATTGTGACTGTGAATTTTTGTGGCGTTGAGATTCAGTTCTTTCCTCGCTTGAAAATAACAACAAGACATGTAAGAGTGATGTTTGGATACATATATATTTTTTATTGTTGTTGTTTCTTTATTCATCATCATCATTTGTCTTTGTTGATGGTCATATATTACATATAGTCTTTACTCAGATTTTGCTTGAGTTGTACATGTGTGGAATAAAAACCAGGAGAATGAAGTTTGCTCTGTATGATTAGACAGAACTCTGAGAGCCCAGGCTGTTTGCATGAATGTGCACAGCTGGATGGAGCTGCTTGATAATTAGATTCTTAGAACAGGCAACTGATCTTCTGTAATTAAAGTGTGCTTAAACAAAAAGCTCCTTCTCACATGGGCATGGGTTAACAGTCATGCTAC